>OX453057.1:12539353-13739353 GCA_949699795.1 Spicauda simplicius
AAAATAATTTTCGTTAATTTAAATGAGAAGTTTCCTAAGCCGTCCAAGCATTGGTAGGTTATTAGATTTGTATTACTAGCTGACCTAAATTTTGTATCATATTTTAAAAAAACGTCGTTTTGTTAGCTGTTATTAGCACAAAATTGTTTTTAACGAAGTAACGGCCAAACGATTTTTTATAATTAAGATAATTAAGATATATTTGATATAATTAAGTACATATATTGCGTACTTAATAATTGTTATAATAGTGTTAGGCATATTTTTTCCTAGATAAATTATATTGCTTTCAGGTTACCGATTGTATGGGCCACTAGTATAGTGACAAGAGCCCGTAAAGAGGGCAGAATAAGGGACGATTTTGCAGTTAAAACTATTATTGACGAACTCAACAAGTTCAGAGGTCAAGCTGGGCTTCTTCTTAGCTATGACACTATAAGTGTACCGCTCGTGTACACCCAGGTACTTCATATTACATACAATACATACATTAAAATTCGTACTTATATGAAATTGAGATGTTTGTTATTTTTTTGTACGATTTTCATTGTATGAGCTTAATTGCACATTTCTTAGAATCTCGTGTGTGACTATACCGGCTAAACTTAGAAATCTCAATGCTGTTTTATTGTGCTTTCGTTCGGTTTCGTCTATTTTAGTCTTTCAAGTATAAATTTAATTATAGTGACTCACACGTTGTAATCACATACATCAGCTCAGTAGCTTGACACGATTGCTATTACTTAATAAAAGTACTTATTACTATAAATTAATCATGAATGTAACGTAATTTTATTTAATTAGTGGTGGTTTATCGCTTTCTTAAATTTTATATACATAAAACAAACTGCCTTTACGGTACCTTCTATTGTAAGGCAATTTTAAAATATTTGCTGCTCAGTTACTATTTTTTCATAAGTCACTGTTGGGCGCTACTCTTTCTTTGAGCTTCACTTCATTGGGTGTTGGTAGAGCACTATTTTGTAACATTATGGATCTTTTTCAGGTAGTAACAATAGCGGTGTATTCATATTTTATAACATCCGCTTTGGGTAGCCAATGGGTTGATAATAAGCTCCAGTCGCACAGTTCTACGGTACATATCAGTAATATTGACCTGTATTTTCCAATATTCACAACCCTAGAATTCTTCTTCTACATGGGCTGGTTGAAAGTCGCCGAGTCCTTGATTAATCCCTTCGGAGAAGATGACGACGATTTTGAAGTGAACTGGTTAATAGACAGAAATTTGCAGGTACGTTTTCGTATATTATTTTTAGTAGGTATAAGGTAGTAAGGGTGGCCAACCTTATCTCTAACTGGAACTCTATCTATAAACGGAACTTACGCGACTTAGTGCCTAAACTTTTCAGGATTCCTTTTTATACCTATCCTCACTTTGTAATAGCCGTGTATTACAAAGTGAGGGCCATTAACTCGGCGCACGGTTAACCGTCAGACTCAACCTTTGTAATTTTCGAGCCAAATGACTATTTAGTTTACAATTGGTATAGTGCTTGTAGAAAATACGGATTCGGGTGAAATTATAGAAACTGGTGATGAAAGAGGTTAATTTTAAAATTCTGATTGCAAAAGTCACTTTCAAAATTTGGCAGAATTTTCGAGTTGGCAAATTAAATCTAGTTATTACATATTTTCTAAATAAAGATTGTTCCATCTCCACAATATCAGTAACACAGCTGACTATCCCCTTTTTTCCTGTTACGCAAGTGTCGTGTGTAATACGCAATATTTACACGAGATATGAATGAGTCTGCGACTATTACTGCGACTGTACATTTTTTATTCGAGATAAAGACATTAATCATCATGAGCATAACAATGAATTACATGTTAAGTTTAGAATAAAAACTTTTTAACAAAAAATATCTACCGACTTCCATGTCACAAAAAAGTAAAAAATAATTTAAATATATTTTGGTCTAGAACATACTCAGTACTTAGTACATAGTCCTGAAGTCGGTGCTCGACATATTTCGCTGGACGACGGTAACTACGTCCTATATGAGCACCGACTTCAGAACTATGTACTAAGTACTGAGTATGTTCTAGACCAAAATATATTTAAATTATTTTTTACTTTTTTGTGACATGGAAGTCGGTAGATATTTTTTGTTAAAAAGTTTTTATTTTACACTTTTTAGTGACTATATTTTTATGTTTGTATTTAAATAAAGCCTCTAAGTTTGCTTTGTGCATCTACATATTCACAAAAATTAAACATAAAACACTTTTACAATTCATACAAACAGGGCGCCCCCTCTGGAAGTACCCCTCCATCATCAGGGTTGAGGAGTTGAAGGTCAAATTTTTCATCTTATATTGTTGCTTAGTAATCTTATAACATATACGTTAGTACCAGGTGGCTAACTTCTATGGCTCAGGCTTGCAGTACCCTGCATCATCAGGGTTTAGGAGTTGAAGGTCAAAATTTTAATTTTGTGCCTCTGTTTGGTATTATTTTTACATACCCGTAAGCACCAAATTGCCAACTCCTATGGTTTAGAATTGAAGTACCCCTTCATCATCAGGGTCGAGGAGTTGAAGGTCAAAATTTTAATTTTGTGCCTCTGCTTAGTATTATTTTTACATAACCGTAAGCACCAAATTGCCAACTCCTATGGTTTAGGATTGAAGTACCCCTTCATCATCAGGGTTGAGGAGTTGAAGGTCAAATTTTTGATTTTATATTTTTGCTTAGTATTTTCTTTACATAACCGTAAGCACCAAATTGCCAACTTCTATGGTTTAGGATTGAAGTACCCCTCCATCATCAGGGTTGAGGAGTTGAAGGTCAAATTTTTCATCTTATGTTTTTGCTCAGTAATCTTATAACATATACGTAAGCACCAAATGGCTTATTCCTATGGTTTTGGCTTTAAGTACCCCTGCATCATCAGGGTTGAGGAGTTGAAGGTCAAATTTTTGTCCCATGAATTTGCTTAACAATTTCATTATATATTCGCAAACATCAAACGACCAACTTTTATAGTTCAGGCTAGCAGTACCCCTGCATCATCAGGATTGAAGAGTTGAAGGTCAAATTTTTCATAGTAAATACCTACATAGTAATTTTATTCTATATTTTACTCAATTGGACTTCTCCAGCTAAGGTTCGGCCGACTATCACTAATTTTATTATTTTGCTCCAAAAAGTTGAAGATCCTTTGATTAGAACCTTATCAAACTCTTATCAGACTACCCCTGGAGTACATCCTTTCTAATAAAAAAAGAATCATCAAAATCGGTTGGCGGGATATTGAGTTATTCATACATTTATCGCGTACATTGAAAATGCAAATTTAAGACTTATGCGTTTTTCTTATGGATGCCCTAGTCAAAAAAATACTAAAAAAAAATGGGACCCTATGACACGCACTACCTTTCAAATAAAAAAAAAAATCATCTAAATCGGTTCACCCAGTCCGGAGAAATCAGGTAACAAATATAAAAAAAAAAAAAAAAAAAAAAATACAGACGAATTGATAACCTCCTCCTTTTTGGAAGTCGGTTAAAAACAGACAAACGGGACTATATATTACTTTTACAAGCCAATTATCTAATACTACATCTTGAAAGACATTTGCAACATCAAAATGCTTAAGTAATACACATTTGGTCTGACTATATATGGCACAAAGGAGAATAAATTAACACGCGACGAATGAGTTAGCAATGCATTGTTCCGATTAGGGCTACTGTACCGGCATAACTCATTCTAGAGCAGACTTGTGCTCGAATGTATCAATTAATCTCATTTACTTTATATGGGAATCATGTCGTATTTAGAGTTGATAATAGATATAGTAACTACTGTATATAATGTACGGATTATGGATGAAGTTTTCTTTGTAGTGAAGTAGTGAATGAGCATGCAGTCCACCTGATGGTAAGTAGTCACTGTCGGCAATGGACATTGGTAAGCAATTTCATACAGAAGATTTCTATCCGAAGGCCATCACAGATGCGTTGCTGCTCCCAATATGGATATAGGTGAGGCCTTGGTACCTCCCCGGTCGAACCAAATACGTTTTACCACCTTGAAAGATAAAATAAACTCTGATAAGTCATACAGACACTTATCATGTCGCTTGATGAGAAGCATAATCATCGTGTATCGTTCACAGGTGTCTTACATGATAGTAGACGAGATGCACCACGAGCACCCCGAACTAATCCGGGACCAGTACTGGGACGAGGTGTTCCCATCAGAGCTGCCGTACACGATCGCGACGGAGAACCAACGCGAGGAGCATCCGGAGCCTTCCACCGCGCGAGTGGCCGTCCCCGTGCGACAACGGAGCATGGTCACAGTGGCGCCCTCAGCGGTGAAGATCGACGAAATGGCCCCCTCCAACACCGTGAGTTACAAGTTCGCCCCGCCAGAGGTTAGATACCTTTTTTTAAGCATGCTGCACGCTCGGACTGTGGAGCTTGCTGTGTCGGTGTTCGGGGTTTAATGTTCTCGGTGGGTAGTACGGGAAAACGGGTGTCTAACGACTTTAATGATTGTTCTCTGCGGTGGGGTCGTCATCTGTTGGTTTTTAGACGATGAATAGGACAACGTGTTACAAATACGTAAGAATGTGTAAACATTCGTGCATCGCAAATTTACTTGTAATTTGTTATACAAGTACAAATGTAGGTACATTATTATTAATATGCAAAGAAAATAACAGAATGTAGCTTTTTAAAAAGGTTATTGAAAATCAATATGTTGTAGACAGAATATTTACACATTTATATATTTTACTTATAACTAATGTTTACGCAAACTACTCTTAAAATCCGATAATTGTTAAAAAACATTTCAAATATAATTGCAGATATGCATGTGCCTTACGTATTTATTTTAATCGATATTAATATATTAAGTAACACTAATATAATTCTTAACAGCAATTAGCTGGAAATACTGCATCCATTTCCGTGATTAATTGGTTTTATAATACCGACCTGAGTATAACTGAGTAATTTAATAAGACTACTTCATTGAAAGGTAATGCATTAATTGATGTTGCTAAAGAAATGATTGTTAATCAATGTTTGTATAACCTTCAGTGTTTCCTTCGATATCTGTATGGCTTGTTTTCAGTCTTATCTTAAATTTCTCTAACAATTTATCTGATTGCGGCTTCTTCACTAACACTTTCTTTGTTTGTAATAAAATTAATGCCAAGTTATTTATACTTTGTTGATGTTATCTTTCGTTCTTTGCGTTTTCTACGTTTACTGTGACTTTCTCGTTGCCAATTGAACGTTAAAAATCTGTGTCTATTTTTTATTGTGAATGTTTCTATTTTGATTTTAAGTAACACAACACAGCTAGTAGGTAAATTAATCGCTCAATTATCTTGAAATAGGCTGCTAACTGTAAAATGGTCCTCTTGAACGTAACGTTAACATTTCCATGCCATCTATTAAATATAAAACCACCGGATGGTCATTTTTGATATTATGTACAACGTCCTTGTAAACATTATAAGCCAGAATCATAATGTGGGTAAACCGCTTTGATGCATCAAAAATAAAGTAATTTGTAATGTATGATGACATGCAATTGACGCTGCTGGGAATACCTGCCAATGTGAGACAAACATTATTTTTGTTGTTTCGCCTTAGTAATCGCTTTGTTCCTTTAATTCCACATTTTCATTGTTTACAGTTGAAAACCTAGTGATATCATCCTGCCAGGATAGGATACTTTATACTATATAATAGGTTTTATAAAGAATTATTTGTTCCACATTGTCTCATATCATTTTCACATTTAAATTGATGGACAGTGTAGGTACTAACTATTTTATTTTGAATTATTATTTTTGATAGTTTAAAAGACTGACTGTATGTGGAGTTACCGCTACTCTTAATTAATCTACTCTTAATACAGCAGCAGATTTTGATAAGTAGATGTATAGTAGGTATGGCGGGTTTATTTATATGACTAGCTGTACCCGCGGCTTCGCCCGCGTAAAAATGAGTGTATCGCAAAGTTTTTCCCGCACAAATCTCAACCCCGTTGAAATTATATGATAAAAAGTAGTCTATAATTATGTTATTCCTCAACCTTTTCTATAGTGCAAGTCCTATCCAAATGAGTTTAGCCGCTCGGCCGGCGATTACCCGGACATACAAAGAGCGAAGAAACGAATTTAAAGTATGTATTTGTGGTTAGGATCATAATTGTTATGTAAAAATATTTTAAAAATTAGACAAATTAAAATTAGAATTTTAAAATTAGACGATTGTAAACCGGCTTTCTTTGAATTAATTGACAATACCAAGAAGCACTTTGTAAACCAAATCCTCCTCCACATTTAAACCAAAACGCATCGATTACAAAGATTGATTTTAACTTTTCCGCAGTATGTTTAAAAGTTCTCAGGGTGATGCTGCAGGGTGAAGTGCAATGTTTGTACTGGTCTAGTACAAACAGACGCTACTCTTACAAACTCATTTAACATTCGTATCCTACTCAACACTGGACACTATCAAGTGGTCAGATTACTCTATTAATGCACACGCATCGGCGGCCGGCTTGTATTAGCATGCGCGAGCGAGACGGTTACCTACCCCTGCCGAGAGACACATCGCGATCATTATTGCAAATCTCTAATATCTTTAAAAGTATTTATTTGATGCATATAGTGTAAAAGCTAACGAATGCATTTATTTATATAAGGATTAATACCGAACAGAAGAAAATACACTCGAAATTAACGTAATATTTTTAGTTGAAATATGGAACATAAAAAAAAATATTGTGACTTAACCATAAGTTATAGAGATATACTATCGCGGATTGATTTTATATTTAAGGTTGCAATCCAGTGTGTCGTAGCCCTTGACGGAATTATTAGTATTCAAATTTCAACATCAACATTTAATTTATCGATAGACTTCGTAGTTGTTTTGTAAATAACGCCACCTATCGCATTCAATGTAATTCAACATAGTAGTGGATAGTGGATAGATGGCGCAAGTATACCTAATATATAACTCATCGGTAATTCCTCGTAATTTTATATTGTGGGTAAATTAAATCAAATTTATATCGCATTTATTTGTATGATAATTATTTGTTATCGATTTATAGGTATGTATTATTTCATAATGAACTAAGGATCAGGATGACATCAGGGCAAAATGGCTAATATGGCGATAGTTGGAATTTGGAATTAAACAAGTCGCGATATACCGAGTTTTACAGATATATGTATGTTGTTGACTCAAAATCAATATTTTTTAATGTTTTAATAATAAGATAAGTTTTCAATCAAGTCTATATTGCCCCTTTACGGAATTTTATTATCGTACCCTTTGAAGGAAATTATATAATTTGATATCTCTAATAACTTTAAACGTATTTATTTGATGCATACAGTGTAAAAGACAATTTTGATCTTTGTTATAATTACGAAGCTAACGAAAGCGTTTATTTACATATGGATTAATACTGAACAAAAGACAACAGACTCGAAAATAACATATTATTTTTAGTTACAATATGGAACATAAAAATAATTATTGTGAGTTAACCTTAAGAGATATAGATATGCTATCGTGGATTTATTTTATATTTATGATTGCAAACCAGTGTTTCGTAACCCTTGACGGAATTATTAGTAATTCAACATCAACATTTAATTTAACGATATTACTTCGAAGTTGTATTGTAGATAACGCCATCTATCAAATGTTCATTCAACGTAATTCAACAGAACAGTGATAGATAGCGCAAGTATACCTAATATTTAACTCATCGGGAATTCCTCGTAATTTTATTCGTATCTTTCGCATTATAAATACATTTTCATATTATAAACCCATATTATGGGTAAATTAAATCAAATTTATATCACATCTATTTGAATGATAATTAATTGTTACCAATTTAAATGTATTATTTCTGAACGAACTCACGATGACGTCCAGGCGAAATGGCCAATATGACGTTTGTCATTTGCATTGGAATTTAACAAAATTCGCGACATACCGAGTTTTAGGGATATATGTTGTCGACTCAAAATCAATATTTTTGAATGTTTTATTATTCACTCATGTTTTTAATCAAATCTATCATACCCCTTGACGGAATTATTAGTACAACTCTTTGTCAAAAACGAACTACCATACAAACATTTATGCTCGATTTTAACATTTTCAACTCATTTTTTGAAATATAAAGTAGCCTATAATGGATCCCAAGGTCACCACTATCTGTGTACATAATTTCATAAAAATCGGTTCAGTAGTTTTGGCGTGAAAGAGTAACAGACAGACAGACAGACAGAGTTACTTTCGCATTTATAATATTAGTAGGGATAGGGATTTTAGACTAGTATTATCGCGGAATTGATACATTTTAATACTTAACGGGTACTCACGGTATGCGGTTTATGAATTCTTATAGAATTCTTTTTGCTGATATTTCAAATTCAAAAAAGAATTCTATAAGAATTCATAAACCGCATATCGTGCGTACATGATAAGATTTTTTTATAAAAGCTAAAGAATTACGATCTAAAAGCAGTTAGCTATCGTGTAAAACATCTGATATCGTTTGTCTTTCTATTCTATTTTTACACTGTGATAGAATACTTTGTTTATTGCTTCATTTTTCACAAATAACAAATTTAATGTACCTACCTAACATTTGTGTAACTTTAAATAGTTATGAAATATTTTTACTCGGTTACCCTTTTCCGTTAACTTTTGACATTTACTGGCGAATTTTATGGTGTCGATTTTAAATGTCAATGTAGTAAATAACTCAGTATAAAATCAATAATATACTCCTCAAATGTGTTTCGTTTGGAGAGTCCGTTAATCAAACTTTTTGCAAAATTAGTGACATTTACTAGTCAAGTTTATAGCATCAATTTTAGATGTCGGCGTAAAGATTTATTTTTATTTTACATCAATAATATGCGCCTCTAATGCTCTCTTTCGTTTGGAGAGTCCGTTAATCAGCTTTTTCCACAAAAATTGTGACATTTACTAGCATAGTTTATTGTATCGACTTTAGGTGTTGGTTTGAAGATTAATATTCAGTAGGTATAACTTCAATAATATGCGCCCCAATTCTCTTTTACATTTGGACAGTCCGTTATTCAGCCGCAAAGCTTACGAAATTTATTTGCCAACTTTACAGTATCGATTTTAGTCGGTGTAAAGATTTAGATATCGTATAATTTTAATAATATGCAATTCCAAAGTCCTCTTTCCTTTGAAGAGTAGATTAAAAAAGACAATTAGTTAAAGAAACTCTCTCATCTCCGTAGCAACTTCAAATGAACGACGATGCGCAGTCGGGTATCCACTTCATAGTGTCGCGCGGAAGTAAGCGAGGGAAGCGAGACGACCGTAACTCCATGGGGTCCAGCAACTCCATGGCGTCGTTACAGCAAACTCCCATGACGAGGGCCAACTCCGTCACGTCCATGCTGAAGAGGCTCTTCTCTAAGGAGGACGGGAGACAACCCTCTGCAACGTCGAATCAAACGGATGGTAATTAAAACAATATACACAAATTAGCTTATTTACGGTATTCGTATGTATGGGTCACATTCTTCCCTTAACAGATTGAACTGTGGAATATTTATATAATTTCAATAACAATTAGGTATAGGCCTTGCGCGTCTCATCTTAGCAAAATGTTATTTCCATATTATCTTATTGTATCTACTATGACATTCGTTGAAGACATGAATGAAATAGAGTTTTTTAATATACTTTTTAAATAATCTAACAAGTTTTGTTATATTTCGCTTCCTTAGGATTTTTTTGCTTTGTAAGAAACACAAATGTATTCGTAAGAAACTTGCAAAAAAGAAAATTTCGTCTGATTTACTGCTGTTTAACAATGCAGTCAGTAGTATTTTAGAAAGCGTTTGATTACACAATTAAAAAAAATATTATTGGTGTCCTTTTTTATTTGCAAATTTGGTCCCAGTTTCAGTTTTAGAAAAATTCTAATTCAAAATTCAAAAATTCAAAATTCTTTATTCATCTCAAAGTTACAGTATAAATAAGTCGCGAGGGTCCCCATATTGGGTGGAAAACCTGTGTTACAGTTGTGTTACATAATTATATCTAACTTAAATATCTAAATATAATTATAATTAGTGTGCTCTATGAAAAAAAATGTACTTTAAAATTTGCAAAGCTTACGTATCGGGATTTCTGGACAATTACAGGAGGACGGTTCATAATTTCAGCGAGTAACCCCACGTTGAGCAAGCCGGCAGCGGCGGCGGGTGGTAGCATGAAGATCGCGAACGAGGTCATCGAAGAGGTGGACGAACAAACCACCATCACCAGCATGGGCAAACGACCAGAGAACAGGTGAGAATATTAATATATTTTTGTTTTCGAGGGGGAAACCTTAATTAGGTACCCGACGCCGTGGGAGCGACGCAAGGTTATGTGGGATTTTTATCGCACAAACGATACGACTGTTTTTTTGGCCGTCAAACTTAAATCAAAGTACATTTGACGTGTTTTTTATTTTTGGTCGTCAAGCCTACCTTCAGGTACCTACTATTATCCCCCGCGAACGGCGGTATATGTGGTCGCGAATTGTCGGAAAGACTAGACGGAGCGGTGGGCCCAGCCGCCTATCTGGTAGGAGCCCGATGGGGCAACGCGCTCAGAGGATTCCGGTTGCGGTCGGACCGAATTCCCGAAGTCCTCTATATAACGCCGAGGACGGCCACCGGGGGGGTTTTAGTGCGGTAAAAATCCCACATAACCCTGCGTCGCTCCCACGGCGTCGGGTACCTTTCGAAAGTTTCCCCCTCGAAAACCAAAAAATAAAAGGTACCTACTATTATGCAAATATGCACATGCATATAATCCGATGTCTATTCATAATATATTTTAAATGTGGTAGAACACTTTTTGATGGGATTCCGTTGGCATCACTGTTTCCGTATTACAGCTGAATGCTACAGAATGACTGGTGCTCAGGAAAAAAACGGTAATTATATTTATATTATACTTACTCTTTCGTTTATTCTGCAAAAAAAAGAAAATTAATAATTGTACATACCGAATAATGATTCGATACAATTTTTAATTTGTATTATTGTAACAAAAGAGGCAATAAAAAATCAGACACAAGTTTTGTAGAAATCTTGTGATACATTTGACATAATGAACAATGTATGTCATCGGTTATAAATATCATAAGGTAAGATAACACACACACCGTATGTATTACAAAATAAGATAACCCAGTCATTATTCATATTCCGTTATCGTTTGTAACAATTTTAATTTTTAACACAACGGTAACTTATTTATTTATACGTTATTATTCATTGTCATTTGTTTTTCCTTGTTTTATTTAAGCAATATCTTTTTTATGCTACGATATAATGTATAATTTACTAGCATGTGCCCCCGGTCCCACCCGCTTCGGTCACGTCTACTACGGTAACTCTGTGTCTATAGGTACAAACAAACTTTTGCAATATTGAAAAACTAGGACTCATAAACTGCTTCGTCCCTGTAGCCTCGGGGTTAGAATAGAGCTACGGTATCCCCTGCCTATCGTAAGAGGCGACTAAAAGGGGCTTCCGGGGTTGCAGACGGCTAGAGTGGGAGCTCGAACCGTTCGGTCAGGCAATCCCGGGAAGGACGGCGGTATGTGTGGTCGCATACCGTCGTAAAGACTAGACGGAGCGGTGGGCCCAGCCGCCCATCTGGGAGGAGCCCGATGGGGCAGCGCGCTCGAGGATTCCGGTTGAAGTCGTTTCGAGATCCCGGAGTCCTCCTTTTCAGCGCCGAGGACGGCCACCAGGGGGGTTTTAGTGTGGTATAAATCCTACATAACCCTGCGTCGCTCCCATGGCGTCGGGTACCTTTTGAAGGTTTCCCCCTCGAAAACAAAAAAAAATGTCATAAACTGCTTAGTTTATGACCTAGAGTCCTAGTTTTTCAATATTGTGTGTGTGAAGGAGTATGAAATACCCATGAAAATGAAGTAAGCATATACCTGTGCTAGGATGCCCCACTCTTCCGTAATTACAATTTTGATTCTAGATGTAGTTTTAAACAAATCAAAACTTGTGTGTACTATGTTTACGTGGGTGTGTGTTTGTGTGAGTGTGTGTGCGCGTGCGCGCGTTTTTTGTGTGCGTATGTTTGTGTGTGTGTTAGTAATATGTAGATTATTGTAGTTATTTTTATGTGATTACGTTATACAAAGCCTCTATTTATTCATAATTTAATTTTAAAAGCAAGTCACTTACAGGTTTTTAAGTTCATAATTATTAAGTGAGTATACTAGTAATAATGTATTATCACAAACTTTCGCATTTATGATATGAATTAATAAGATAAGATTATTCATTGCCATTTATTATTTTCCTTATTTTTTATAGTTGTATTACTTAAAATCAAGCTACGATAAAATAGTTAATATATTTTGACTGTTTTTATTAATAACCGTACAACAAAGGTAAAATCCATATTAGTCCCCATATAGTAAAACATGTTCATTTATACTTTGAGCACAATGCGAAAAAACTGTGGATGCCCATTTTAAGTAGGTTTGTATGTTTACAACTACAAAATGTGACTGCGAAAAGACACGATGGTTGATATAATTAAAAGGTACTAAATTAAGAAACGGCTCTCTCAGAACGATGTCATTATCACAGACACTCAAGATAACAATACTGAGGAGTTACAACATACGCGTGGCAAATGTTTTTTAACAAATCAACAATGTATTTACTTAGCCGAGAGGATTGCGCGCTCATTTGAAATTGTAAACACATTTGATACAGATTTAGCTCTGAATACATTACTTGTTTTGAGTTTTATTTGAATTGTAAAATTTTCGACTACTGCTTTTAACCCAACTGCGTTGGTCGGAGTGTCGGGTGACAAGAAAAACTCACTAAGTACAAAATGGTATAATCCCGATTTATTCACTTATTATAGTGTAATGTTTGTAATACGTTATGTACCTATAATACAATTTTCTTTAACAATACATTATTATTACGTAAATAATATATGGATACAATAAACTGTACGATATATTTATTTTATGATATAACTTCAGGACGTTTCATATAAATGAAATTTAGGAGTCAAAATATTATTATTAATTAAATAAAATATTAGTTATATTCACTTTTATGTTAAATTGTTAAATAAAATAAAATTTGTAATGCATTATTAAATGTTGATAACTTTATGTTGCATATTCTGTAGTTAGTAAGTTTTTCTGTCACCCGACGTGAGGGTAAGGGCTTTCGAGCGTATGTATATTTCTTTGGTACGTTCTACAGCCAAAACAGTTTGAGGGATTGTGACACATGACATATCATTAGAATTGTTTTAGTTTGCAGAGTGACTAAGTATATTTTTTTTATTTGATTAAAGTAGCAAACGAGCATGCAGTCCACCTGATGGTAAGTGGTCACTGCCGCCGATGGACACCTGTAAGCAACTATAATTTTAAAATATAGCGTCTGCCATTAGTGAAAAAGGGGGAAGGGACGATTCTCTTTATTTTCATAATAATATGGGTATCAAAACCTAATGGTATTTGTACCTAATGATTAGTAAACCATTAGGTACAAAAATTGATATAACACATTTATGTTGCTATTTTGTCGCTCCTAAAAGCGATAAGTAAATAATTAAAAATAATACCCGGCTGCAAATGTTAGTTTAAGCAGCCTGTTTTTTTTTTCACAATAATTATTCACCAAACGATTGTCGGTGACTTGAAAGTGCTGTTGTTTTATATTCATGATTCACTCTCGCGTATCGTTCTGCGAATCGCTAAACAGTGAGTTAGCAGTTAGATTGCAAATGTTGTAATTAACGCAACGACATTAGTCATGTTAAATGAGACATGATTTCCCAAAAATGTGTAATAACCAGTATTTTTAAAAATTGTGAGAAATTCGGAATACAATCGTAAAGAAAAGTGTCTCTTACTTGGCGTGGCTTTGATTCAATTAACAAAAAGTGAGAGCCTGATACGGCCCGCCACGTGTTTTCATATTGAAAAAATACTTATCTTAAATAGGAGGAAGACAAAAAGTTATTTTATCGTCTACTTGACGGCAAGTTGTACTTACGCCCGGGAGGCCACGTTTGTAGACCTATTTTATAACGCCGGTCCGAACCCTCAAAATGCCTTTATGTAACTAATTTACAATTTTTTACCGATTTAAAAAATGGGAGGTTCTAATTTCGACTGTGTATTTTTTTACTACCTAGATTAAATAGCCAACTATATTATAGCAAATTCGTTAAAATCCATGTTGTACGCATCTTTTAAAAGCCTGCCCGCAACTACATTATATAACCGACACGTTACACGTTTACATGAAACTTAACTTTTCATTTAAAGTTTTTCATCACTTTAGGTTATCCTGCAATTATAAATATCGCGTAATATGAAAAGTACATGTTGACTAAAATCTTTTGTTCCTAACCAGGTGTCTTCTTGTTTCAGACCCACAGCAATGAGTTTGTTTGCACAGGGACCGCCCACGCCGAGCAAACCTGTTGATGTTCCTTCTAGCAATTCAAATCATAACAGCAGTAAGTTAAACTCGATAACATAATTACACGGTATTATACTGTTAATATGAATGTTACTATTAGTTTGGTGCACTTTCACGGGTAATCGCTAATCGATTTTAATAAAGTTTTGTATATTTTAAACCGTGAAGTAAAAAAGGTCACGTGCGGATATAATGGAGATTAAATTTATATATTTGCAAGGTGGTAGAAGTTTTGAACATGGTAGTACAAGTGTAGTTCGACCGGGGAAGTACCACTGCCACACCTATTTCTAGAATGAAGCATTTCTTGCGTTTCGATGGAAGGGTGTGGCTGCCGGCAGACTTTTATATGAGGCGACCATCTTAGACATCGGGAGCAACAACGCATCTGTGATAGACTTCAGATAGAACCCATGTTCTGTATGAAGTTTATTATGTCCATGGGTGGCAGTGACTTACTGCATGCTTGTTTGCTACTTTAACTTTGTATAATTATTGATAAAATAATATAATAGCAAAAAAATATATTTTTTAAAACATCGTAGGACTTCTAACCATTTTTTTTATCTTTTATTCCAACAACAATGTTGAAACAACATTTTATGTACTATGATTATATACATACGTATTCTTTGACATTGGAGGTCACCCATTATTGTTTACGTAATAGCAGTAGTAGGTACTAAATAAAATGGTTGAGGATAAAAAGAAAGATGTACCTACCTATTGAATAACTGACTGCCCCATATTATTAGATACAAGTTTAAAATTTATTTTGTAATAGGTACATATGAATAAAATAAGGGTTTTGGAATAAAAATGGTAATGGTAGTGCCATTTTTTTGTAATTATATCCTGTATATTTTACAACAAAAGTCATGCTCATGAAAGGCGGGCTAAGGGCGAACGTCTCTTCCTTTCAGTACCTATAAATCTTCTTCTTTGTTCTTCGAAATGAATGTTTGTCTGTATGTACTTTACAGAAGCGTAAACTATTCATTTGATCATGATCTTTAGCAAAGTTGTTATTCATGAGCTCGCGAAGGTTTCTGGTGTTTTATTTTGTGATGGCGTAGCAACGCACGCAGGGTACAGCTAATTCAGTGTAAATTTAACAAAGTGGTCCCCACAGAAGACAGCCGGCTGTCGTCGTCCGCGCCGTCGCAGTGGGCGCGCGCGGAGGGCGGGCCGGCGAGCCCGGCCGCCGCGTCGCTGCACACGCAGGCGTCGTTCCCCGCGCTGCGGCCGCGCCTCGACAGCGACGTGGGGCCGTCGCTCAGCGCCGCCGGCAGCCAGACGCTACGTTAGTATTCAACTGTGATGGTGGTGGAATATGGTTCTGTTACGCGGAAGCCCTTGATTGTCCTTTTAAACCGGAGCCGGCAACCATGTCCTTCCACCGAAGGCGAAATTACGCTAGAATAACACACAAAGTGTTGCCTACAAAGTTGGGTACCTCTCGTTCGAACTGTTATACTCAATATTGCTCGAGAATATATCGCCGACGTTATCATTTTTAATTAATATAAACAGCTTACAACCATGTGGCCGGCAGTTCTAATTAATCCGCGTTAAAAAAATATTAAATATTTCAAAAGAAAAGTGAGGGACAGTTTTCTGTAAAAACCAATAAACTCTTGTGCAGTGACAGTCAGTGTTTCATTTAAGGGGTTGTTGAATATATGTGATACCTCTCTATACCTAATTCTAGCGTGAATCGTTTTGCGTTTCGATGGAAGGGTGTGGTTGCCAGCTCACTTTGATAGAGGCGACCGTCTTAGTCCTCGGGATTGACAACGCAGCTATGATTGACTTTAGTATAATTATTGTGTTATTATTTTGGTCTAATTTCCAAAAGAATAAAAGATGCTTGTTATTAATTTTATTATCATTATTAATTGTTGCATTAACACAAAAATGTAATGTCGAAATCATAGTCTGATAAACTGTTAAAATAAGCGAGTTATTTTTATTATAAGTTGAATTGAGAGCTTTTCTATATGTTTCAGTGGATGAAGTAGACGGCGGAGACGACGATGTGGATGACTTCGACCGACTTCGAAGTATACGAGAGCAACATAGAAGAGAAAAGTACCTACAGAAACTAATGGCGCGCTCTGTTAGCGCACAACAGGTAAATTCAATTTTAACAATTGAAACTGATACACTAAGATTAATGAAATCATTTTCTTTCATTGAAAATTCTGAGTAGACGGAAATTTCTAGTGAAACATCATAGCATATTTAGAACAGAATGTGGAAGAACTCAATGTGGTTCGAATTCAAAACCATCACCTACATACTATTTCTGTTTAATAAATAGAAGTTTTAGAACCAGTGCTGTGTTCAGATTGGAAAGGTGTAAGTTAGACATATTCATTAGAGGGATTCCAACTTTGTCCTTAGGCGTAGTAACATCGGCAATGGCCACTTACCATCACGTTGTTGCTGCATGCTTGTTTGCTACTACCAATTTATAAAAAGAGGTTTATATGACTTGCACTTATTCGACAGGCCCCTAGAACAAAATTGTATATGAAAAGTTACCAATTTATTTTAGTAGGAATTGAATGAATGTTGTATTAATTCAGGAACTTATAAAATAAGTTCCTAAATTAATAGCTATTACAAATAAACAAAACTTCATACAGTCAATTGGTAATTTTTCATATACAATTTTGTTCTGGGGACCCGTCAGTATTCTACTTGTATGTTTGAGTATAATTTATAATTAAAAATTTATTGCAGGATATATTATAGATAATGTGTTTTGACTTAAATATATTTTATTTTTATGTTCGCAGCAAACTGGAAGTGGTGAACTAATCGATAACGAGTCATTGCTAGAAGATCTCCTGTTGCAATCAGAAGTAGCACAGAAAAAGGATGAAATCAATTCAAAGGAAGAGACCACTTGACAAAGCTTTATATTTTTATGGGACTAAGTTCTGTCATATTTCAGTATTATCAAATGTGATACTTTCTAAAGTAACTTGTATTGGCTACAGCTTATAAAATCAGTGATTTATTTGAAATGCATTATGTACATATTTTAAGAACAATTTGCAAATAAATTATTATAGAATATTTTATGTTTTCTTCTATAATCATATATGTTTAGTTTATCTGTCTATTAATACCCAATCTAGATTATGAATCGAAATCTTAATACTGATCCCACTCACAATTTTAGTAGTGATTTTTGTATTTTCAACATACATGAATACTCAGCTTTTAGTAAGTTATATAAGACCAGTAAAAAATACTTGATTGCAATTTCATATTTTAATTAGATATTTATTATTGGCATGTTATAAACAAACAAAACAAAGTATTTCAAAGTGAGTTTAGTACTAAACAATGAGAATAATCCTGACTTGATCTAAATAACCTTCTTAATGTTGATTTTTTTTTTAATGTTGATGTGATTTGTTTCACATCAAAATTTAAGCACATAGTGAATGTGTATTCTATCTTGGACAGCAGAGAGTCCAGCATACGCCTTTTATGATTATCAACCCTTATGGAACTATATCACCTTTTGACTGTTAAGAATAAATTTAATAGGTGCATAGTCAATATGTTAAGGTGAATTTATAGACTATTCCTGTATGATTTTACAGTGCTTGATATCTTCTTCTTAGATAAAAATAAGGTACGGGTATTGAATAAATTGAACTACACAGATCTAGGATTTTGCACAGTTTATTGAACTTAAGTTATACAAGGTAACAGCTTACAGCTTGAGCTTAGTCCTCCTCCAGTGACGCCTCTTAGCGTTGTACCTTGAAAATAAATTATCAACATTAGCTAATTAATCTGATTTAGTGTTTTAGATATTTTTACGATCTATTATTATTATCTATTTTTTTAATTTATATGTATTTCACATAGACACTATTTAGCTGTTGAAATTCTTTTATGCTTTGCACCTTCTTATTGTCGGAGAACTTAAACTTTAAACTTAAAAGATCTATCAGGCTCTATATAGATCTCCGCACCATGCTTTCCCAAGAAATAATGAATTTTACAAGACTTAAATCAGGCAATTATCATCATTGCCTTTTTTAAGGTAACACAAAAAATAATTTTTCAGGTTTCATTGGATATATAATTAATAACACTATTTTTTTCAACACTAAATTGTTCACATTTTCTTTTAGGCAGGGCCTGTAAAACTGGAATTGACCAGAGTTTAGCTAGGTGGCACATATTAATACACATAAATAAAATGTTAGTTAAAATGGTAATAAATTTAAAGTTAAAAGGTTAAAATGTTAGTAGAACGCAATTTTATCATAACTATAGTACTTGCAGTAGAAATTACATTGTTGTGCAAGCCATGTGCAATATCATGAAATCTTTATGGATTGATTGATTGATCCATAGTTATTTTTAGTTCTTTTGAGGTATAAATTACCACATACTAACCTATTTTTAAAATATAGTAGTAGAGCTATTATTTATTATGTAGCACAAGTAGTTATTAAAATTCTGATAAACTATCTTTACTCATTTTAAGCTAGCAAGTGTAGTAGTTATTTGATTTTGTTACGTTTTTATTTTCTCTTACACTTTTATCCATCATTTCAGAAACCAAAAAGCTAGCTTAGATATTCTTATTATCATATTTTATTGAGATTTACAGTATTTATCATACGTTACGGACATATAATTATGCCTCAGGGAAGTAAAATAGTTAACCAGTTTCAAAACTGCACATAGATATCATATTGTTTTAGATTATTCGAAAGTTTTGGGCTGCATCACTTACAGATAATATATTTTAAAAATTGTAAAGAAAATACAACTATGCCTATAATTTACGTAAATTGTATGTTGTCATTTATACTAGACAATATCAAAATCTCAGCTGGCCCTAAACACTTTACTGACTACTCTAAATTCTTGTTTGCCTCGCTTTGACATTATAAACGTAAGTACACCAAAAACAATAACAATCAAAAACTACGTACGACGAGTAATAATGATAGAAGGGTTCCTATTTTACTTGGTAAATATGTATCGTAGTTAAATATTTTAAGAAAATAAAAAGGTAGACTTACCTGATTGTATTTCCTGTGCGCATCCTGACCCATTGTGGTATAGGTCTGTTTTGCTTAAGTTTCTTAGCGAGCTTTCGCTTAATAATAAATGTCTTGTGGGCCGACTAAAACAAAATTACAATGAAATTAGTACTTACATTAATGTTTAAAACTGCGATTATTAAAATAATTGATGATTTATTTCAAGAAAATACCAACCATGACTGCCTTTCTCGCTGTCAGACAGAAAAGAAGTGACAATCGGACAGTGGTGACAACTGACAATTTTATGGTCACAGACAATATAAAGATAATAGATAATGAATCAAGTGACTGTGCTTTCTAAAATTTATTATATTTTTATGGAGTGTACTTATATATACCTATATAATTTTGTCAAAATTGGCATAAATATTTATTTAAATGTATATATGATAAAAAGTAATATTTAGTCAAACTTGAGGACAAGCCTGTGAGATTTAAATATTTATATTAGGAGGTTTCATGACACACTAAAAAGTAATAGTAGAAAGGATACAACAAGTTGTATTCCTTTGTTAAGTTTACGGAAACATTAAAGGCATATTATGTGCATTTTGCATGATGTAAAAAGTCAACTTAAAAAAGATAGGTAGGTGCGTTCCAGGTGACGCTCACCAAGCCCCAAACGCCCAAAACATCGTTCCATATGACGACCACGGTAGTTGTGGTCGCGGCGAATAGTCATTCATGACGTCATGACTTATGCCTACGCGACGCTCACGACGCTCCACCTGTAGGTGGGTCGAAATGATCGTTCCAGTAGAGAATACGTCACTAAAGCTCACAAGCTAATGGAACGGGAAAAACTGCGGTCGTGAGCGTGCGCTTTGTGATCGTGTAATGGAACGCACCCATTGAAATAGAGTTACTTATGATGTAACTGTCAATTTTGACTGTGACAATTTTTAATAGACATTTTGCTTTCATTGATGTAGATGAAATCAACATCATATAAATATTTTTATTTACTAACTACATAATATTTCTCGATTTGCTTATTGATTAATGTTATGTAAATTTAATAAAAATGAATAAATTCATAGCATTGTGTAACGTAAGGCGTTTGTTCGATATTCGTGGATTTTCAATAAGAATAACCGCTGATGGAAAGGACTTACCTAAGAAGAAAGTTTTCGAAACCAGGATAACATTGATTGGACCTGATAATTCACTGAGCATTACTGATCTCAAAAATGCTCAAAGTTTATCACTGCGAAGAGATTTAAAATTAGTCAAAATTCAGGACGAAGATTCAAAAACTAGGCGGCCGGTTTACAGGTGCGTTTATATTGCTTTGGTTCTGAAAAAAATAACTCTACGTACTCAATTTGAAATTGGTAATTGCGTATAAAGGTCAAATATATATTTTTAGATAATCTCGAAAGTTATATTTTATATAACTGTAAATATATTAGATTTTTAAAAAATATTACTTTTTATAAAATAATTATTGTCACTTGTCGTACCAATTAGGTGAGGTATTATATCCGTTATCCGATAAAGTAAGGAAGATAAAATTATTCGGAATTACAGAGATATGGAATGAAGTTGTTGGTATTAATTATTTGTTCATGGATTTTAAGTAATTTATAGTTTAAATTAAATCTGGTTTTAGGTTAATGACTAATGCAGAGTACCATGAAGAGGAATTATTAAAGCGGAAACAAAAACAAACAACTCGTAGTAGTTCTATTAAAGGACAGAAACTCCTTACCCTTACCTCGAAGATAGCTGACCATGATGTCATGACAAACGTAAATAAAATAAAGAAATTGTTAGAAAAACAATATGAAGTGAAAGTAGTCATTAGTGGTTCGGAAGAGGACACTCAACAATTTGTAAGTAAACATTCTTTGTTTTTTTTTTTTTTTATTTGACTGAAGTAGCAAACGAGCATGCAGTCCACCTGATGGTAAGTGGTCACTGCCGCCCATGGACATCTGTAATCAACTTCATACAGAACATGGGTTCCATCTGAAGTCAATCACAGATATACTCCCGAGGACTATGATGGTCGCCTCATGTGAAAGTGTGCCGGCAACCACACCCTTCTATCGAAACGCAAGAAATGCTTCACGCTAGAAATAGGTGTGGCGGTGGTACTTCCCCGCTCGAACTACACTGGTTCTACCACCTTGACGGACACTTTTAATTAACATTCTGCTCCTGCCAAAACCTATAACCAGCTAACTTACAACTACATACAACTATTTACATCTACTTAACTACAACAACTTACATCTTAGTAAAGGAAACAACTAACCCCCACTTTACAGTATCAATGTTATTTTGATGATGTAAAAAAAGGTTTCATGATTTAAATAAGAATGCATCAGAATTTGACGTCTGCACACATTACATTGTATTGAACATATTGTTAACTGAGACACAGTTTTGAACTAATTCGGGGATCAGAGGCTTCATATAATTTATATGTAAAAATATGTCAATAAATATGCTTATTATTATTGTTATTAATGTAGGGGTTACGGTCTGCCCATGAGTGGCAAATTCCAAAATCATGAATTACAAGAAATACTCAAGGAAATCCGATGTGCAAACAGAATTTGACTGTACTATGTCTGAGAATAAAGCATTTTTAGCTCTCTTCAGACACTGAATAGAAAATAAAGTGATACAGCAAGATATGCTTTATTGCCATATAGATTAGTGCAGCAATTGATAATAGTTCCATGTTTATTGATACCCTTTACCTCTCAATTATTAGAGTCATTTTAGATTACAGAAACAAGTGTTATAAGAGCCATTGTATAAGGGGAAAATTCACAAAAAAATGTGGAATCACAGTCCAAAAATTGTGTTTTTAACTTTTTATCAAAGTAAATTTTTACCTTAGCTAGTAGTCAGTGTTGCCAATATTAGCTAATATTATAAGATAATTGTTTAATTAAATAAAGTTTGAATTAAGTTTTTCTTCAGACTTCTTAACCACTGTTTTTTGTCTTATCAAAGAAGTTTTGAGACTATTTCCAAATGCAGTCTGCCATTAGTTCATGTAGCTATGTAGCAAAAGTTGCCAAAGAGGTTGTCTATGTATTTTCAGTATCAAAATTAGAGATGATAAATATAACCATCAACCAATAAACTAACTAATAATTTAAAATAACCATATTATTTGTTAAGCAATATTATCAATATTGAATAAAAATATCACCTTCATAATTTTAACACTATGTGAGTACTGCATTAAGATTTCGACTGTAACTCGTAAGTTATAGGGAACATTTTCCAATTCGCCTCGCAGTTCGCTTATGGCCTGCTAACCCTGAGTCCGTTGACGTTAGCCATAGAGAATAGTCACTCACCGCATTCAATTCTATGTTGTATTGCACTGAAAATACAGTACAATATTGATGTTTACGTAATAATTATTGTCTGTGAAATTTTTATTCATTCGAACTAAACGATAATTTTAACAAGTGCTGAGGTTGTGCTGAATAAAAAAACAATCATGTACATAAAACCCATCTTTTGCCCAGTTCTATTTATGAACATTTATAAAAATATCGATAAAAATATTTATCACGTAACATTTAACCAATAAATATTTTTAACTATTATTGTCGTCTCTAATCAAAATCAGTACTTTATTATGTATTATTTATATTTGCAGGAGAGGATATACTCCATCATAGAAAAAAACGTAAGCAATGGCAAAGTACTACAGAAAAGAAATAAAGGTAATAGCTTGAGATTCCAGTTTCTCCCATCAAACAATGTTCAGACAAAAACTGAGAATAGTTCTGATAATAATAATAATGATAAAGGGCCGCTATGACTAGGAATAGCTTTGCTTGTAATTATTATAGCAAAATATTTGATTTGGACAAAGTTTTATAGTTCTAAGAGTGTTAAAGAAGATGAAAAAAAGTCACAACACATTGAATATTATAATGATTAATTGAAGAAGGAAATCGTAGAACTTTTCTAGTTTTAACTATATAAAGAAAAATGTAATTGTTTTAAATCATGAAGTGAGATTTTATTTTAAGGATATTTATTAAATGTATTTTTGGTTTATGAATACGAGTATTATTTTTTCTTCCAGTGTTATTTGTTTTGCAGTAAGTTTAGTTATATTTTAGTTTAGTAATAATTTCAAATACTGTAATGATATAAATGAAGATAAATCTTAAAGTTATTTTGCTAGTTGGTTTGTACAAATATTATTGGTAATGAAGAAATAAGAAGTATTTATCATTGTGCATAAGAAATTATTTTTTAACAGCATTTTGTTTACATTAGTAAGGTAATACTATTGAAAGAAAACAAAGTTGATGCAGCATCCATTTAATCAGTCGCTTGCTCTTACTTGGTATCATTATCTACAACCTTAACACATACAAAATTACAATTAGTTACAAACACTGTAAGGAAACATAAAGTTAGTTTTATTCATATCAATTGAAAGTATCACAGATGCTTTAGAGATCTTTAAACCTTATATTGTAGATGATTTAGCTATAACTTAGACATTAATTTGTTGACTATTTTATGAGTTAAATTATGGTGCTATTATGGAACATTTGCTATTTTACAAATGCAAAAATAAAGCTATATTTAAATTGTGATTTGGTTATATATCTTGTTATTATAAGCTGCATCTCCACATATAAATATTGAATTGGGTTTAATGCATCGATACTACTTACACAAATGTTAAAAAACATGAATACATAATTATCAAAATACATCACATTATTTTTACACAAACCTATGTTGGTGGTAAAACATATTAAAATAAATCCTACCTTTGTGTATAGTTATGTATAAGTTTTTAATATATTTTCATAATTTCCTAAATGTTATACAGAGAAGTCATGGTTATATAAAGCCTGGAAAATTACTTGGGTATCTCCTTATCAATATAAAAACAATATTTTGCGATCGCAAAATTTGTTAACTTTTGAAAAATATCTTGAGAATTCAGTACTTTGTTTATTAAATTTGATTTATACATTTAAAAGATGAAAAGTAGGAGATTACAAAATTGTCTTTTTGTAAATACTGTGTTATACAATGACAGACTTAAGCTGATTAGAAACATAAGACAAAAATAGAAATATTTTTCTACCTATGAATAAATAAAACATTTACGGTACAAAAATAATAAATATCGTCAAATATCAATTAGTCTCCGAACGATAATGTTTTCTATAAATGCTCACTAGAATAAAAATACAAACTTCAGCTAACTAGAAGGACGTTGTTAAAACTTGACCGAATTTTGCTAACTTTCCTTGCTGTGCGATCACAGTAACAGAGGAAAACATCCAATTTGCCTCGATTTCTTGTATACAGTGGCGTAACGTGATAACGTGGGGAGGAGGGGGGGGGGGGGACCGCATTGCGCGTTTTCGGCAAACTGTTATGCTTTATACGGTTTAATTGTGTTTTTGGTTAGGAAATACAATTTCTATTACGGGGCCGCAGATTTAGAATTGGCGCCTTTTTTTTGGTTGTCAATTTACAGAGAGGTAGGTGTCAAAGTAGGGTTCGAGACCTTTTTTTTAACTGGAATCCACGCTACGCCACTGCCTGTACATCGGTTTCTCCTGCTCGCTTCAGATAGTGAAGTACCAAGTGGTTACGTGTAGACGGCGACATAGGCGTATCGGTCTCGCTCCACGGACGGAAGATCAGTGTTGAGGGTCCTTCCCCAAGTCAATAGGGGCGACACGGTGCCCACCACGGGAGCAGCGCGTGCGGCATTTTTTAAGATGTCCTGTAACAAAAAAATCACATTGAATATTACGTGTCATTAAAACAGTATGATCAAAGATATCATAAAAGGGAAAATCTTTTGTTGTCTGTGTAACATAAGAATTACAGAACAAACATTTGTTATTCTATCATAACAATTATTTAACATAATTTAGTATCACTATTTTTCGAGATGTTCTCTTGGTTTTAAGACGGATGAACTAGACTTAGCATGGGTACCTACTTTTTCGAGATTTCCTCTCTCTATGAAGTAGACTAATCATACCTACGTAGGTATTCATATTAAAAAAAAATATTGTATGTTCTATTCTATAGTTAAATACATAATAACTTACTTTATATTCCAAACAATAGTTTTGATAATAGGATGAAGATTTTTTTTTATTTTTTAGTAAAGAAAATTGATTGAATTGTAAGATTGTAACATAACACAAAAATCTTTAAATATTTAATGAATTCATTTGAAATATTAGGAATAAGTATGTCAAAAGCCCATTAATCGCAGCGCAGCTAAGCATCACGTTTTCAATTCTACATTTTTTTAATAAATCTATATTTTGAAAGTTGATAAATTTTGAATTGTATGTTTATGCATGTACAACAATTTATGGCGTTAACCTAAAAGTAAAAATGTATATCTTTAAGTATACAAAGGCATTCAATAACAGTCGGGAATTAAGACTTTCGAGTGTTGATGGGCGGTAAACGGTCCTAACATACCACCTCTGTACTTACTTAACTTTTTGTTGTTGTTACCAAAAAGAAATCAGTGAAAACTTATGTCTATTGAAAGTTATTGATATAATTGATGAGTTCAAAAATTATCTCTATCTATAGTTTAGAATAGTTTTTTTGTATAAGTCCCGTCAGAATTTTAGTAGTGGGTTGCTCAGATTAAAAAACTGTTAAGTACCTAATTGGTACCTATTCTCAAAATTGGCAGTTAATGTGGAATTACTTATAATAGTCCGGCCAATTAAGACATAAAAATAGTGATCAAATAACGAAAATATAGACCGTCAAATTTACGTAGATTTTGGGATTTACCACTAAAAATAAACTGCAAAAATCCCTACGTGTGCTGAGACACTTAGCACAGATTTTTGGCACTTTATTGGTAACTAGTTGACCCTGAATCTAAAATTATCAGTGTTTCTCCGCTATATTATACGTGTATTATACATTTAAAAACCTTCTTCTTGTATCACTCTATCTATTAAAAAAACTGCATGAAAATCCGTAGCGTTGTTTTAAAGATCCAAGCATACATAGGGACAGACAGCGGGAAGCGACTTTGTTTTATACTATGCAGTGATAGTAAACCCAAGTTCTACGGAAAATTTTCTCTGTCGGAAATTTTGTTATTTCATTTGTCTAAACTGACCGGACTGTAGGTAAGTACCGGATACTTTAATTTGTAATGTTTTATAATAAACATGCACTTATTATTATATTAATATTCAACATTCAACTATGTTTGGCACAGCGAAATACCTCATTTTATATGAGTATAAAATATAACTATTTCCAATATTGAACAACGTGCTTAAAATCAGTTAAAATGTTCGAATCGCAGGCACGCACTCATGATTTTTCTAAAATGATGTCCGTATTGAAAATTAATGATTACTTCCGTACGGTGGAAAAACCCTGTAAAAAGACCTACATAACTACGAGTTCTCTAGAAAAATACTAACAGTTGTGTAAAGACTATGCCCTACAATTATTGGTTGATGGATCTATGTGGTATCACCTATAGAATCTTAGTGTTATTATATACCGAAAATTTGCAATGACGACGCTTTGAAGTTTAACAATTGTTCATTACAATGTTTTTTCAATTACCCTCCGGAACACTTGTATATGACATTTTTTTGTTATATACTTATAATTTATGTCTTTAAGTCATGTTAATTATTATACTTAAACTGCTATTTTCAATAAATACTAACCTTCTGTTTGTGTATAAATGCGTATAATAAGAGTATTGAAATGTTTGTACTAGTTTGTAACAAATTCGCCGATATACCTTATAAGGGGTTTTAATGACTCATACATACAGTCACTATTTGTGCAACTTATTTAGACTATATATTCTGAATTTCAGGCGTATTAGTTCAATAACTTTTGAGTTATCAACAAAGAAACAAGTTAATCTGGAAGAAATGTGACGCTAACTTTTAGCGCACAAATTTGCACAAATATAAGTTCTCTGATCATGCGCAATTTTTAACTTTTTGATAATTCGTTTAGAATTTTCTTGCTGGGACAACGTTACCCCAGCAGGAATAGCCAAATAAAAGAATGTGCACGTTCCGTTTATTTACAACGACAACGTGCACATTCGTTTATTTGGCGCACATTCACAGCAGATTGAGTACTAATTTTATGTCCCACTCATATCACTCTGAGTTCTATTTTATTGCTGGGGTAACGTACTCATGTGTATTGGTAGAGACGCTCCCTATAGATGTGCTATATCGTACGACAACGCACCTGTGCACACGAGCCGTATTAAGACGCGTACCATCCACTGACATGGCTCTGAAAAATTACGCCAATTGCTACTAGATATATTTTATTTATTTTCACAAACAAAAAAGATGCATGAAAAAACTACGAAGACGGCGACTTATTTAGACAGACAAGAAAATATTTTTTTGAGATTATGGATAAAGTATATATCAGGTGTCAAAAATATACCTACTTGAGTTAGGGAAGCGTATATTCAAAAACATAAAGGCGAATTGGGTTCCCAATTCGCCTTTATGTTTTTTGAAAGTCGGTTAAAAATAATAATGTATCATTTTTTCTTTTTATGTTTTTTCTCTATCATTGCGCGAGTTTTTGGATCTCCTGTTGTAGGTATGTTTCAATTTAAACATAAACTAAAAGTGTCCAATACAAAAAATGCACAGTACCTAGACATAATTAAGAACCCATATTCCAAAAGCATTCCAATATCATTTGCATGCGATTTAAAACCATTTCATGTATATAAATATAAGAATAAATTTGTGCCCCCAGTGAAAACCGGTATCCCAGTACATAAGTCTTATTTTTCCAAATTGGCTTCTTTTAACAAAATTGTTAGAAAAAACGGAGATCTTTCCTGAGATCTTCTTTTTCTAACTTTGGTGGAAAGGGTCAATTTGGTAAAAATTAAACTAATACGCCTTTTTACTGGGGGTACAGGGGTTACCCCAAACAACACACATAGAGGTTTCATGCAAATATATTAAATTCATATTCCCACACAGAACCCATCTTTTGTATCACAAGCATTCAAACTAAGGTATTTGAAAAAATGAAGTAGTTATTTGCACTCTTACGATAGGTATCAGTAAGTTTTTATGAAACATCCAAATATGAATGGGTGAAAATTGTTAGGTAGAGACAGTTAGTAAACATGCTGGAAGCATTAGTATGAGTGTTAGTTACCGCTCCT
The DNA here is from genome assembly GCA_949699795.1 of Spicauda simplicius. Lineage (NCBI taxonomy): Eukaryota > Metazoa > Arthropoda > Insecta > Lepidoptera > Hesperiidae > Spicauda > Spicauda simplicius. The sequence goes on from OX453057.1 coordinate 12,568,195, forward strand.
TGTTCTCTTTTACCTATGTATTTATAATTTCAGATGTACTCTTTTAAAGAGTTATGTTTAATAGAGGAAGTTGATTTATTTTGTACAAATTTGGTTTTCAACTACTAGGTTGCTCATGGTTTGCACAAAACACTAAAAAAATGTTGAATAATTTGATTGATAAATAAAAAGTTGAAGTGTGTCATAATCTTAGGTATATGTTGAATTGTTAAATATGCAATAATTTGCATTAACGACGTTCTTGTTAAGGATATTCTCTTCAGACAGCCGTGTGCCAGATTATTTTTAATAATTTTACGTTTTTTGATATTATATGATCGGACTATTTAAGTGCCTATCTATGGAATTAGGATATTAGAAATGTAATTTCAGTAAATCCAAAATATGCTCATTTTTTACTATTAGGAAGTAAGCAATTTTGATTGTTTAGGGATATACACAAGAAAGGTACATAAAAAGTTTACATCTACAGACATTAAACTTGCCAGACACGGGCTGAAGCAGACACAAAAACAGTTCACAGTTCACTACAATACTTTCGTATGCACTAATAGGACTGTACACTTGTACAGCCGTTGAGAACAAGTGAGCGGCGTAGATGAGACACACCATGTTACCCATGAGGGAAGATCGCCGCCGGCCCGAGCGCCGTTTGCGCCGGCACCAGCACCGGCGGCCTCGTGCGCGCCCGTACCCGCGACTGCCGCCCACCTCGCGCCGCGCGCCGCTCGCGCTCCCCGCGTCGCTGCCGACTATCGCCGGCGACGACGCCGCCGTCTCCGCTGACCGGTCCGCTATCATGTGCGCCTCCATCGAGTCCAGTGGCGATTCTGATCTGGAAACGGAAATATGGCTTGTCTATACTAAGACTGTAAGATGAAGAGTTTGGATGAACGCAGTTTGTGAAGGTTATGTGTGTTTGTTACTGTTTTACCTAAAAGTGCCGGTCGGATTTCGCTAAGATACGGCACACAAAGTTTATGACCTACCATAACCCATAGGATGCACATTGCACAACACCGTGGCATGCAAAGCAGGCGAAGCAGAGGGAATAATCCGATCTAATATTTTAATGAACTAACAAACACCAATAAACAAAATAATAGTTAACTATAGCTCGAACTAGTTTATGTGCCGAAGGCGTTGTTGAATCTATCGAAATATCTATTTATCTGTGACAACGATGAATGACGAACACGAGGTCAATTTCCTATGATATGGTACTCAATGCCGCCGACAATATTGTCGCAATGTCGCTTGTGGCGGTAGCAGGGATAGCGATATCCCTGCTATCATCTATCCCTCAAATCATCTTTGTACAGATTACGTTTAGTGGAAAAAGTTCTGATTAAAACTTACTAATCTAAAAGAGTTTCAAGAAATACATTTTAAATAACTCATAGTTATTACATTCAGCTAATAGGTACCTATAAGTAAAATCTCTATAACTTTAAAAAATGTTTTTCTAATAAAAAAGTAAATTTAATAATAAGTAGGTATACTTAGGTAAGTATTTTAGTCAATATCAAGATATTGACTAAAATACTTAGCTTAGCTTAGGTAATAGTTAGCTTAAATGGAATTCACCTTGTCTATTAAAACATAATCAAGTTAAGATATGCCATTTTTAAACGCGTTTCAAACCTCGGGGCACAGCTAATGTAGCAATGTAGGTAATTACGCTCCCGGCGTCTGGTTCTTGAACTTTAACTAGTTTGTTCACTATTAGAATATACTCACATAGCACGGATTGCACAGTATTCGCCAAGTTGTTCCCACGTGCAGCCGTAGGTGCAACACTCGTCTGCGATTCCCGTTTGCCGCCGTCGTCTCACCACCGCCGCCGGCTGCTCGACCACTGAAACCAAAGTATAATTAAATGTTAAAAAGTTTAAGCAATCTACGAAATTCACTAGGTTGTAGAACCAGGTACTACCGCCACATCTATTTCCAGCGAACCCGTTTTATCTTGAAACAGTTTCTGCGTTTCGCTAAAACGGTGTTTTTGCCGGCTCACTTTCATACCATAGATATTAGTCCTCGAGAGTAGCAACGCATCTGACATGGACTTCAGATAAACCCCCTGTTCTGTATCAGTGCATGTTTGCTATTTCAATGCTACCTACTAAAAATAGGCATTAGGTAGTTGCTCGACAAGTGGCTTGTACCTAATCATGGGTTTTACTGGCTTTATCATAGTGATTATTGTCTAATAGTTTGTAGTATTGTTTATAACAGTAAACATCCTGTTCAATCAGCCGTAAATAAAACTCTATAAATATAACTCTGAGGTTATATTTACATAGTTACCTATTGGAGGTAGTTTTAAGTATACAATGTCAGAAACGCATAACCAAAGATCAAAAAGTGCGTGTAGTTTACAAACGCAAACTTGAAAGTACTTAGTCACCGTAATGGAAATTTCGTTATATCTTTAAAAACTTTAACGTAAAGCATTTCTTGCGTTTCGATGGCAGGGTGTAGATGCTTGCACAAATTAATATGCGACCAACTTAGTCCTCGGGTGTAGCAACGCATCGGTGATTGACTGCAGATTTCTATCTGCAGTCAATATGATACTCTATATGAAGTTGCTTACAGATGGCTATTGGCGGCAGTGACCACTTACCATCAGGTAGACTTCATGGTCGTTTGCTACTTCAACCAGATAAGAAAAGTAAGTAGTAGGTACCTACATATTTAATAAAAGATGAAAACATCTTTATTTCCATTAGCGAGCGCGATACAATAAATAATATTATTTTATATTTAGTCGTTTAAAGATTTAGGTAAAAATAATAACACAAAATAAGGAAATAAGAAACGAAAATAAGGCTGAAAATGTTTATGCCCAAGAATCTAATAGTTCGACTATGATTCTTAATAGTGTAGGTGTAAATTCTATAAGTTTCATATAATTTTATATAGAACAGTAATAAAGGAAGCATATCTTTATAAAGACAACTAGCTGTCCCGACGAACGTTGTTTTGCCATATAAAAAATTAAAAAAAATGTTAAGGGTGGACAACCCTTAAGGGGCATGAAAAATATATGTTGACCGATTCTCAGACCTACTGAATAAGCATATAAAATTTGGTAAAAATCGGTCACCGTTTCGGAGGAGTATGGCAACAAAAACTGTGACACGAGAATTTTATATATTAGATAGTAACACTTTCCATTTGATGGGACGTAGCACTGGGCTACGAAATTTAAATATGCGGTGGCACAACTGACTCTTGGTAGGTATATACCTACCAACACCACATACATACATACTTACTTTGGTTATTAACTACATATAAGTACATTGTGATTGTGGCAACGCAAACGAAGTGTCCAGTAAAATTATGAAATATATCATTGAATTGTTAAACATATAATAACGCTAATGGAAATCTAATTATATTTTCTGTATTATAGATGGGTAAACTTTTTAATGTAACGGATCAAATTTATGGATGTTTAACGAAGTTGCGGGTCGCAATACATTACAAAAAGTTATAACATGAATTATAATGCATTCGAATTTGGAAAAATCCGAAAATTGGTCTACGTTTAAGGAAGGTTCCCGTTCGGCCATGGGTACAATTTTGCCAAGATTACGGAAAAAGGCCATTCAGTTTTACATATACGAAACTTTGCTGACCTCTAAAATGTGCCGTAGGCCGAATCCTAAACAAGCCGACGATATTGTAGAGCATGTCTTAAATTTCATTGTAGAGTGAAAAATTACAAGACATCCGGGTTTAATTAGAAATATTAAAATGCGAAACGTTGCTGTTTATAGGGTATTTACGTTTAAAAATAACTGTAGGTATTGATATATAACACCAATTTTATAATTTGTACCTATAGATTTGAATAAGTTTAATTACCTAATCTTGAGTAATTAGGTTTATAAAAAGATAAGAGCGTAGTATGTAGTTTGTAGTGGAATAATCGATTTATCATTCTTCAAGGTGGTAGAACCAGTGTAGTTCGACCGGGGAAGTACCACCGCCACACCTATTTCTAGCGTGAAGCATTTCTTGCGTTTCGATAGAAGGGTGTGGTTGCCGGCACACTTTCACATGAGGCGACCATCATAGTCCTCAGGAGTGGCAACGCATCTGTGATTGACTTCAGATGGAACCCATGTTCTGTATGAAGTTGAGTACAGATGTCCATGGGAGGCAGTGACCACTTACCATCAGGTGGACTGCATGCTCGTTTGCTACTTCAGTCAAATAAAAAAAAAAAAAATCATGTTGATTTTTTATGATTTACCATATCAATAAAAAAGAAACTCACACTGATATAATCATTATAGTTATCTATCTATATATTAATACGTGAAGCAAAAACTTGGGATCCGTTGTTAAGATACTTGCCGCAGACGTAGGAGTATGAAATTAAGCACGGTCATAGTTGATGTAGAGAAGGATTATGGAATGCTAACATTTTTTTTCAAATAATGCAAAAACGGAAATAAAATCAACTAAAAACGCATTACACACACTACCTTGCATTTGAGACAAACACGTATATAATAAACGAAATAAAACATTCAATGTCTTACTATGAAAACACTTAGAATGTCATAATTATGTCTTTGTCAAAATTTCCGCTATTGCTTTTAAATTCAGCTTAGTTAATGAAACCTCTTTTATCCTTAAACTTAAATTTCATATAATTCATCTGAATTTGAGAAATATTTGTGCTACTTTGGATAATATGAAGTTTAGTTTTTGAGTGAAATTAAAGTCATAATTATAATACATACCTCCTTACATGAATCACTGTATTGTTTTTGTTCTGTTTTGTGATGTACAAAAAATGTATGTTTTAAATTATAAAGAAGTGCTTAATGTTGTTTCAATAACATTCAAAGATCGAATTTAAGTGTTGAGGTTTTTAACAATTTCAATAAAACTTATTTCAAGTCAGTAAAACTAATTAAACTAATTTTGCTTAAATACTGACATATTGCCAAAAATGTACCTACTGCAAATTCTCTTGGATCTGATGATTAATTGACTGCAGTCCATTCTGGCCTTGGCTTATAAATGTTACGTACTAATCACGAAATCGTTTCGTGATGGATTGATAATGAGGGGTCATTATTAAATAAGAGGGTGAATAAGAAGGCACTTGTTTTTCCTGTGATTATAAGATGTAAACATTCAAGAGGTCGTTCGAAGCGACGATAAAAACGCGTGCCTAACGTTAAGAGTTGCTTAGCTCTCTCGATTTTAAATAAAAATATACTTACTTATAAATTATACGATTGTAATCAATATTTGACATATATTTTACGATGTATTTTACTTATAAGTATTATATCGATATTTAGCAATCTCAACATTATGTAAAATATTAATAAAGTTAAGAAACGCTAACTTTTAAATAGAAAGTAAAATTTAATACCCATTAATTTTTTATCTTGAACAAATTCTGCCTTATCCGTGGGAATTATGTAAAAATAAGATGTATTTTGCTCAGATTGTTATGTCAACAAAACTTGTATTGATACGATAACGACCTTTATTCGCAGTTATAATTGATAACGTTGTCTCTAACCGGATATTATTGTACAGTGGGTTGTTAATTTTTTTGATATATCAGAAAAATCCAAGAGCATTTAAAAATATAAACAGTGGAGGTATGTACCTTATTTGAAACTAAAACAATTCTTATATATACCTAACACTATACTTTAATAAAACAATGTATAAGTACGTCATTTCAACTTAAAAAGTTGTAATTAGAAAATAATTTCAACATAAAAAATCAAGTAATAAAAAATATAGTTATGAATATTACTTAAAGTTATTAATACCCAACAAGAACAAAGCCATCTTGCTAGCTAATTACTCGTACCGACTCTGTAGTTGGTAATTAGCTAAGTGGATGTAAAATTATCAGTTTATGATTGATACTAATAATTAATGACAATTTGCTTTCAGCTTGCAAAAATGCCTCTTTGGTAAGTACCCACTTATGTATATTAAATGAGTTTCAAGTAAACTTTTGTGTTGGAATTAAATATCTATACATAGTTAGTCGTACCAAACGAAGTCGTCGTTTTACGTAGTCCTACGTCGGCTTACCATGTCTGTTTACTTAATGATGAGAATCAAATTAATTTGCGTATATTATAGTATCTTACCTGTTGGAACGTCCCATGAAGGACTATTATATACGTGGCAAACTCTGCTCATGAACTCTCCCAGTTTCCGACCGCAGAGTTTCACTGCGGTGGCGGCGGCGTCCGTCCGCGAGTCCCAGACTAACGAGACTGCCAGAATAACTAGATGTAACGCCTTGTTCACGAGCATATTCGATGCTGGAAATAATACATACATATTTATATTAATTATTTCATCTCATTTTATATAAGAATTAAACAAAAAATGATTCTAAAAATAGTATTACATAAGTAGTAACAGAGTGGGAAAAACTTATTTTTTCTGATAACTCGAGTGTTCGCAATGTGTAAAAGCAAAAAATCACGTTATAATAAAAAATCTCGTGATAGAATATAAAACACGTGTATATCTTAAACCACTGTTTATGTAATCGGAGCCTCGAATGTTCGTAACTCGAGTCGTTTTACGCTTTTATAGCCAAGGGTAGATGTAACTTGACACCGACACCGCCCAGTAACTATACTTAGACTATATAATGCACTCTTCATTTCCTAAGTGTATCACTTTGGATGAAATGCATTTTTTACAAATTCAATGAATCGTTTTGTAATATGTTAAGTGTCGGCTAAGTATAGAAAATGTGATACGATAAAATTCTTGCCCACATTTCGTATTATTCTTATTATAGGGTTTCTGTTAACTTTGTTGTTGTTCAGGGCATTTTAGATAAATATCCAACCTATGACCTTAACTTAATGTATTCATATCAATAGTTAATTGAAAGAGGTTACATTATACGTGTATTGGGTAATGAGGTAGGTACATTTGCTAAAGTGCCTATTTATTATTTTATAAGATTGAAGTAGCAAACGAGCATGTAGTCCGCCTGATGATAAGTGGTCACTGTCGCCCATGGACATCTGTAATCAACTTCATACAGAACACGGGGTTCTATCTGAAGTCAATCACAGATGCGTCGCTACTCCTGAGGACTATGATATTCGCCTCATAAGTTTGCCGCAACCACACCCTTCCAAAGAAACAAAAAATCAGTTTCACGCTAGAAATTGGTGTGGCGGTGGTAGATACTTCCCCGGGCGAACTACACTGGTACTACCACTTAAAATTATTGTTGATGATTCAAAATTAAAAAAAAACTAATAATTAGGATAAAAATGGTAATAATTAAAGTTAGAACAAAAACAAATTTTAATTATTGCCTACTGTCGATATGATAAGATAAATCTTAGAACCATCTAGAACTTTAAACACGTTTAATTTTAACAAAATAAATTATATTAAGTTATTACATTTATCTTATTAGATCTTAGCTAAGTAACAATACTTAATATTGTTTTTCCATTAATTTTTATGTATTCTATTGCATGAAAAAGTTGTAACAAAAACACATTTTGGACTAGAGTTTGTTTTAGTTTATTATAAAGTTGCGTTACCCAACGCAACCTATTTCTAAATAACGATAAGTGCTTTTGTTACAGCGAGTTATATGCAGATGACTTCACCTTCCTCATTCATAAAAATGCAAATCAGCTTCTTCCTTTCCTTAAGTGGCATTCTAAGAATAGTGTAGGGTGGGTGCAGTTACATATTGCTGTTATGGTGCAGATATTACTACTATTGCGCAGACCGTTAACCAATTAATCAGTAGTTGATTGGCCTGGGCTCGCGATTGCGGGCCAACATATGCGTAGAAGGTCGATTTTATTTTTAAGGACTCGTCATGTTCATTAAATACGTAATATTGCCCACCAATTCGCACTTGGCCAGCGCGGTGGACTATGGCCTAAACTCTCTCATTCTGAGGGAGACCCGTGCCCAGCAGTGGGACAATAATGGGTTGATGACAGCTATTTTATTAAATTAGTAAGTGTTTATTGAACAATTTTTAAACTATCAATAAAATAATACAACCAAGGTGGACTACGCCTAATATAGTATGTTAACTAAGTTAATGTAAGATTCATAACAATACGCATAGCAAAGACCTAAGGAATTCAAAGCAATTAAATAATAAGTCAATGTGATTTATGTATCATTATAAAATACTGGGTTATTCTTTGTGGCTTCATGTTCTTGGTTCACGTCTACCTATGAGTATCTAGATCATAAACTATTTATGTGCCAAATATCAGCGAAATTCGACTGGCACTTATTATATGTAAGAATAACAAACAAACATACTCACAAACTATCGATTTTTTGACATTAACCAGAATACGATCAAGTATAATTATGTTAAACTATATAATATATTTAATCCTTAAACGTGTTAGAGTATGTGAACCGATCCTGTGTGTGTCGCTTATGAACGTTGTCCTGTAAATAAACACGGCATGCAGTCACGAGTGTGCATGCACTTAGCGGAGTACTAGGATAGAGAATAATGACTTGTGTGTAAAAATAGTGATCGTAAACATGCACTAGTATGCCTGGACCCCCTTACACGTGGATCGGATGACCTTAGCGCTGGGACAACGCACTTAGTTTTTATCTGGTGTATTTATATTCTACGACAATATCGCCCCAGAATAGAAGACCTAAATAAATGTGATATTTTGACTAAACTTATCAACTAGTATCCGTAAACGTAATGTTTAATCTCGTATGGCGTCCTCGTAGCGGCGTCTACGAAATATTGTTAGTTACAAAATCTAATTAATTACCTTTGACATTGTTTTAAATTTTACTTCCTTATTGTTATCAAGTGTTTATGGGTTCTGTGATCGTAATACATGTAAATGAAACAGCATTAATAAATGTCGGTGTATAAAGTTGTTACTTTTGCAATTGTGACTCTACATTTCTTGCACACATTTTCTTAACCAACATTGAACGGTATAATGTTGGTTAAGAAAAAATACGGTTGAAAGATTAAGATTACGGTTAGAACAGTGATAATAGTGTTCTAACCGTAATCTTACTGGTTGAAATGTAATGGTTGAATCTTGCCCACTCGATCGGGAGGTCCGAGGATCAAACCCAGGCACGCACCACTGACTTATGTGCTTATTAGAAACTAGCTTTTGCCCGCGGCTTCGCTCGCGTGGAATTTGGCCTGCCACATAAAGTTTGCAAGGTGGTAGAGCAATGGTTCAACCAGGGAGTTATCACCGCCGCACCTATTTCTACCGTGAAGCAGTTCTTGTGTTTCATTAGAAGGGTGTGGCTGCCGGCTCGCTTTTATATGAGGCGATCATCAAAGTCCTCGAGAGTAGCAACGCATCTGTGATTGACTTCAGATTGAACCCTTGCCCTACTTCCTAAATCTGTGTGTTCAAATTTCAAATCACAGGCACATATATTAATTTGAATTAGTTTTGTCGGCAACGGATATTAATACTTATTCTGAAATTAAAAGTTTTAAGAAAGGGTCTCAAAACGCGTGACGTTTACCAACGCGCAGTTGGCTAGCGTGGTCAATTACAACCTTTCTTTTTTTTCTGTTTTCGAGGGGGAAACCTTCCAAAGGTACCCGACGCCGTGGGAGCGACGCAGGGTTATGTGGGATTTTTACCGCACTAAACCCCCCCGGTGGCCGTCCTCGTCGCTGAAAAGGAGGACTCCGGGATCTCGAAACGACTTCAACCGGAATCCTCCGAGCGCGCGGCCCCATCGGGCTCCTCCCAGATGGGCGGCTGGGCCCACCGCTCCGTCTAGTCTTTACGACGGTATGCGACCACACATACCGCCGTCCTTCCCGGGATTGCCTGACCAAACGGTTCGAGCTCCCACTCTAGCCGTCTGCAACCCCGGAAGCCCCTTTTAGAAATAGAAATAGAAAGAAATAGAAATAGAAAGTCGCCTCTTACGACAGGCAGGGGATACCGTAGCCCTATTCTGACGCCGAGGCTACAGGGACGGGTCAACTACGACCTAAACTACTGCTAAACTGACTTATGTGCCGATTTGTATAACATTAAAAGGTCGATGACGATTGAATGACATATCTAACCTTTTCCACTGTTTCATTCTTATTGACCTTTTTTTTTGTCGAGGGAGAAACCTTTAAAAGATACCATACGCCGTGGGAGCGACGCAGGGTTATGTGGGATTCTTATCGCACCAGGACTCCGGGATCTTCAAAGGAACGCAACTGGAGTCCTCTGAGTGCATTGCCCCATCGGGCTCCTCCCAAGTGAGCGGCTGGGCCCACCACTCCATCTAGTCTTTACCACGGTATGCGACCACACGTATACCACCATCCTTCCCGGGACCGCCTGGCTGGACTGTTCAAGCTCCTTGCATCCTGGCTCTCACGACAGCATGCGACCACACATGCTGACATCTTTCCCAAAGTTGCTGACTGGGTGTTTCGAGCTCCCAGTCTAGCCGCCCGCAACCCCGAAAGCCCCCTTTTAGTCGCCTCTTACCACAGACAGGGGATACCGTAGGCTTATTCTGATCCCAGAACTACAGGGACGTCATTCACATCGACCTTTCCCATTTTGCTCCGTGATTTATAACCATTTAAATATTAATTTCATAGAACTTCGTTGTATACGGCGGCGGCGCACGGCGCGTATTGCCGGTCAATCAATTGAGTACGCAATATGTTATACTCGTAATATCTTCTAAACTACTTATTCAATTTACATAGCGTAAAAAGTAGATTTAATCTGTATTAGATGCTTGATTTTTTGAAATCATTTATTTTGATAAGGATTAATATTTAGTTTGTATAAAACCCATGGAAACATCAACTTCATATTTTTAAAATTTTCAAAGTATAAAAAGAGTTATTGTGGGTTATACATAAAATATAGATATATGCCGTCGCGGACTTTTATTTAGATCTATGTGAGTCAAACAATCCCACCGTACATTATATTTGGATATCTCCAACGGTTTAGGCAGCGTACGCGAAGATAACTCTCAGAGGACAACTTTTTTTGCGACTAATCTGATATTTCTCGTTATAGTATAACCTTATTACAAAAAAATCGGTATAAATTATAGTCCATGTGTTATTCTGATGTGTAACCTATACTACTGTAAAGTTTCAACCAGATCCGTTCAGTAGTTTTTGCGTGAAAGAATAACAAACACACATACATCCTCACAAACTTTCGCATTTATAATATTAGTAGGATTAATTATCACTGCTTTTCGGCGAAGGAAAACATCGCGAGGAAACCTACGCACCCGAGAGTTCTTTAAAAAAATAAGGGTGGTGTGTGAAGTCCACCAATTGGAACTTGGCCAGCGCGGTGGACTATGGCCTAAAACTATCTCATTCTGAGAGAAGACTCGTGCGCAGCAGTGGGACAATAATGGGCTGTGTAAATTATATTTTTTAACCCCATGGTTGAAAAACATAATTTATACCCAATAATTCAATATTAATATTTATTTAGAGACATAATTATGCCCTATTTTACACTTAAACCAGTTTACAGTAGGTAAAGGACAGACGTAATTTTAATTTGTTAATTTTCGGAGAAAAAATACTTCTACATATTAACATGTCATTACCTAATTACTCAGATTACGTCTACTAACTTATTATTTTTCCATTAATCATTTCATATTTTCAACCTTAAGGTATATTTAGTTTTGTTTTGAAAACTGGTTTTCTTGACTTTTTTACGTCGGATGGGATAATTTTCTAAACTGTATGCTAATATATTTTCTAACTGTTGGCTAAACTGTATTTAAAACCAATAATTTTGGCAGGGACTGCGATTGTTGATATTTTGTGTATTGCAGTGTCAGTATTGTAAACAATTAAGTAATGTTTTATTTTCTTTCATTTGGTATATTTATAACACTTGATATATATAAATATTATCTTTTTGCACGCCTTCTCTACATGAACTTTAACTATGCCAAATATCACACTCCTGCGTACGCGCAGTTATTGTAATCAGATGTTCTTGCGTCACGTGACAATGTATAAAAATTATGAATAACACAGAATTATATATTTTCCAAGTTGCTTTAAATATGTTAATTAAGTTATACTTGTTGGCGTTAAGCAAAAATAATTATTGTCAATGTTTAGCAGAAGTTATTCTTGCAAATCACTACAGACTCTAATGAAATTGTATAGTATAATACCGTAATTATTTACGGTACCTACATTTGTATCATAATTCAATTTCTAAATATTATTTTTAATTCTTAAATAAGTACTTCATCATAAGTATAAACAAGCTTTAGTTGTAAATTTGTTCCTATTTAACGCTAGGAAGGTCATTTATTTTTCAATAACTTTGAATAGTTTTAATTCGTAACTACTACCAGCTCACAAAGTTCAATTAAACGTTTAACGCTATTTTCCCTCTAACAGCGTCATTACGTGGGCCGAGAAACTGCAGTTTCTGGTAAATCTTGACCTCAATATTCACTCTCGTTAATGTATCTTCGTTTGAATGCTTATAGTGTCATATTGTTGAGTGTCCCGAGTACTGTAGTACGTAGTACCTATGCTTGCAGTGAATCGGTCACATGCGAGGCGCGTGCGTTTGCCGCCGCGCCTCTCACCGGCTCAGCCGCTCGGCCGGTGCGTGTGCACTCGATTGGATAATTACATGAATCTCTCGACTTGATCTGCAGCCTTGCTGCTTATTGCTTTAGCCAACACAATACCGACCACGAACAGTGAGCCGTCGATAATCTTTTCGAAGAATTTCACGTTAAAAATTGAGTGTCGCTTAGTACGTATGCTTCTGACGACTTCTATAGAATACGGTGGTGAAATACGGTGCTTATATTTTATAATATTGGGTGCGTGTAAAATTATAATTTACGTTAACATTTCAATAGTTATAACGTTCTCTTAAAATTTATCGAATGTTTTTACTCCATTCAAGGATATATCATAATTGGAATAAATTAGTAATCTTATAATAGTGCATCGTAATCAATACGTGCCTTATTAGACCGGAGATATATTAAGTGCCTAACGATGCATAAGTATGTATAGTTAATTGCGATCTGTGACTGAATCTCGTCTATAAGTTGAGATAAGGAGATAATTTCTGCTATTCAGACATAGATATAGAATAATGACGTATAGGTGAAAGATACAAGTTCGATAAGGCACAGATGGATGTTACGCAACACAGTCGCGGTTGATGTAGGTATAAACTTGATGCTCCCTAGCAACGAGACACGGTAGTACAACTAAAGGCAGACGATAGGTAACGACACAGATAATTCAAGAGTTTGTGGGGTCAAGTGTATCGTCGGCTCTCCCAATTGACGTTTTGCGACGGCGGTCAGTGGCTTTGGTTAGACAGGCGACCTAACAAAATAGGTATATGTTCAGACACCTTCACACATCGTAGTGACTGCTGCGTTCAATGATACGCGAGTCCAGACCTCATGCTAGCCACGACCTATCAATAAGTCACGTATCTCGAGGTGAAATAAGATTACTTACATTTGCTATAGACGTAGTTGTGTCGGTATTGGTTAAGATAAATTGATAGGACAAATCATAATTTACAATGTATGCCTTATCTACTAACTTAATATGTATTAGTCTTAATTACACGATATTTAATAGTTCTAAAGATGTATATTGGATGAAATAACGTACTTATATTAACTTTATAACAAAAAATAGCAATCGATTTTGATGATGATGTACTTTGTACCCATAGACTTTTGATTAAACTCTTAATAAATGTATCCTATAATTATTATATATCGCATCGTAAATACTACAGCATTAAGTATTATTTGCTTAATGTGGTAGTATTTACGACGTGTTTTAATACCATTCTCCACCAATATGCAATGGATCATTGTGATGGATTATGCTCTAGGCCTCTACCAGGGGGAGAAATACTTGTCCAGTAATAGATATTTAAAAGTGATTGATTCTACGCCAAACCATTTATATTATTTGGTGATATTGGTAAATTAAGTAGGCACTTGTTCAATACATTCTTACCTATTATTATTTGGAGTTATTGAATCTATAAAACTGGATGAAATTGATTCACGAAAAACCTCTGTACCTATTTTATTTGATTTTTCATTGATTTGGTTTCGATGTAATATTTATTCTTAGGATTCTATTTATATACATACCTGTATAGCAGCACATAAATTAATATTATATCAATTCCTGGCTAGAAAAAAGTATAGGTACTAGAAAATGCCGATTTCATTTTCAAATAGAGGTATAATATTTTGACTAATATCTGGTAACAGTAACTACATATACTTATATAGATGTTTTAACAACATTTGTCGATATTGTAAACAACGCAATGCAAGTCTCAAAGTTTAACGACGATAAAGTTTGACAAACTAATAAACATTGTAAGTCTTAAGGTCACAGGTAGGAATGCCCGTTCAGCCAGCCTTTGACCCCAAAGTTATAGGTATCCGTTTAAAATATCAGAGCTAACTGAATTCAAATCTAAAACATGCTTCAGTTTAATGTCGATAGAAGTAAATACAAATAAGTATGTTATTTAAGTATACTTATTATAAATGCGAAAGGTAGTAAGAATGTATATGAGTTTTTTACTCTTTAACGCTAAAACTATCCGCCGGATTTTACTGACACTTGACACATTATATATATATAATCTATATATCTCTAATCTATATCTAAGACCTGGATTATCATAGGAAAATCATTACAGTGGTAGACGTGATCGTGATCGTGCAAAGCCGCGGGCTAACCTAGTCACTACATAGTATAAAACAAAGTCGCTTCCCGCTGTCAGTCCCTATGTATACTTAGATCTTTAAAACTACGCTACGGATTTTAATGCAGTTTTTTACTAAATAGTATCATTCAAGAGGAAGATTTAAGTAATACATGCATAAGATAGTGGAGAAACACTGATAATTTTAGATTTTTGACCTTTAGGCGGAACGAAGTTCCCCGGGTCGGCTGCTTAGTAATTTGTAAAAGGTGTTTACTAATTTATTTTTATTTATTTATATACCTATCCTCACTTTGATACTAGATACATAATAAAATATTGAATATTCTTGTTGATATTATTGAAAACACCTACAGATACCTAAATACCTATCACTTTTATCCAATTAGGTAAACTGAAGCAACGTGCTTGTTTACTGTTTTTAATTATATCAAGTAGGTATGTTTTAATGACTTAAATGGCATTGATATTAAATAATTGCAGTTTGAGAGGTGGTAGAACTCTTCGTAGCTCGACCGCGAAATTGCCTCCGCTTGCCAATTTTGTTTCAATACCTATTTACCTATTTTGTCCAATAGAATTCGCAATGCGGCGGTCTAGTTTGAGAGATGTTGTCAGACATATTAAAATAGGTATTTTGAGATGATGAATGTAATTCTCACGGACATCAACACTATCGTTGCCTGATTCAGGCATAACTTATTTTGGAGAGGTTTATAGATTTACGTGTTTGGTTAGTGTTCACATCATTAATGTAACTTTGTTGTAGCTCTGGGGAGGTACCATCGCCACACCTGTTTCTAGAATGAAGCAGTTCTCGTGTTTCAGTGGAAGGGTGTGCTTGCTGGCTCACTTTTACATTAGGCGACTATTTTCGGGAGTGGCAACACATCTGTGCTTGACTTCAGATAGAACTCTTGTCCTATATGAAGTTGCTCACCACATGGATTGCTTGCTCGTTTGCTATTTCAGTCCTATATTAAAATAATTTTGTGTATTTACAAACTTATGAAATGAAATGAAATAAAAAAAAAATGTAACTGACAATTTGTAAGTGCCTCCGTAGACCTATACAAAATAAAGACATTTTCTTTATTTTGTATAGGTCTACGGGGGCACTTACAAATTGTCAGTTACATTTTTTTACACTACCACCGGATCGGAACACGACCTCAAGTGAGAAGATCCGGCAAGAAACTCAACGGGTTTGTCTTTTTTGTTATTTTATAACTCATTTTTTATTATATTTACAATCATGTTTTAACATGTTAATAAAAGTTATCTGATA
The DNA here is from genome assembly GCA_949699795.1 of Spicauda simplicius. Taxonomy (NCBI): domain Eukaryota; kingdom Metazoa; phylum Arthropoda; class Insecta; order Lepidoptera; family Hesperiidae; genus Spicauda; species Spicauda simplicius. The sequence continues at coordinate 12,584,266 of OX453057.1, forward strand.
TGAGTCTGATATCTAAAAATACAATTTTATTGATGTTAGTGTAAACGTGGTTACAGCTATTTATAGAGCACATAGTGTGTGGTTGTAGCTCGGAGCACCGTAGGCGCCACTTGGTGCTGCCATTTTACCACAATATCTATATGAGACAGCTAGGGCTGGCGAAAATATCGTTTACCTATTTATTTATGGACAAAAAACATATCGACGCTGGAAAGCAATCTGCTCAAAAAATGCAGCCTTAGCCTAACTTTCGGAACTTTTATTTAAGACTAGCCTTTGCCCGCGGCTTCGCTCGCGTGGAATTTAGTCTGCCACATAAAGTTTGCAAGGTGGTAGAGCAATGGTTCAACCAGGGAGGCATCACCGCCGCACCTATTTCTACCGTGAAGCAGTTCTTGAGTTTCATTTGAAGGGTGTGCCTGCCGGATCACTTTTATATGAGACGATCATCATAGTCCTCGGGAGTAGCAACGCATCTGTGATTTACTTCAGATTGAACCCTTGCCCTACTTCCTAAGGCGATTAACATACGGTACCGCTCACTGCCACGGTAGGTGGTGAAGCGGTTCTCATGTTGTATTGGGGTCTAATAAATCCGTTGATGCCTCACAAACGTACACCGACTGGCCGCGCGGTCCAGCGGTGTTCTCATCACCACCGTGTCTCCGCGCGAACGACAGTGTGGGGGGTCGGCGCCTCACACACGGGCTGACGCCTAACCGCGCGGATCATCGTTGAAGCAAAAATGCATTTCGATGTCGAAAAGTTTATTTTGATGATCGGTCCATCCGCGCGTACAGGTGCGTAAACCGCCTTACCGCGCGGGGCACCGCTATTCGCGGCGGTGCGCGGTGCCGTGTGTTAATCGCCTAAATCAGTGTGTTCAAATTTCAAATCACAGGCACGTATATTAATTTGAATTAGTTTTGTCGGCAACAGATATTAATGCTTACTCTGAAATTAAAAGTTTTAAGAAAGGGTGTCAAAACGCGTGACAGTTACCAACGCACAGTTGGCTAGCGTGGTCAACTACGACCTAAACTACTGCTAATCTGACATATGTGCCGAGTTGTGTTACATTAAAAGGTCGATGACGATTGAATAACATATTTAACCTTTCCGCTGTTTCATTCTCATTGACTTTTTTTCTTTTTTGTCGAGGGAGAAACCTTCAAAAGGTACGCCGTGGAAGCGACGCAGGGTTATCTGGGATTCTTATAGCACCAGGATTCCGGGTCTTCAAAGGAACGCAACTGGAGTCCTCTGAGTGCATTGCCCCATCGGGCTCCTCCCAAGTGAGCGGCTGGGCCCACTACTCCATCTGGTCTTTACCACGATATGCGACCACACGTATACCACCATCCTTCCCGGGATCGTCTGGCTGGACGGTTCAAGCTCCGTCCTTCCTGGCTCTCACGATAGCATGCGACCACACATGCTGACATCTTTCCCGAAGTTGCTGACTGGGTGTTTGGAGCTCTCCGTCTAGCCGCCCGCAACCTCGAAAGCTCCCTTTTAGTTGCCTCTAACCACAGACAGGGGATACCGTAGCCTTATTCCCGGAACTACAGAGACGTCATCGACCTTTCACATTTTGCTCCGTGTTTTATTACCATTCAAATATTAATATCATACAACTTCGTTGTATACGGCGGCGGCGCACGGCGCGTACTCCCAGTCAATCAATTGACTACGCAATATGTTATACTCGTAATATCTTCTAAACTACTTATCCAATTTACATGGTGTAAAAGGCAAATTCAATCTTTATTAGATGCTTGATTTTTTGAAATCATTTATTTTGATAAGGATTAATATTTAGTTTGTATAAAACCCCTGGAAACATAAACTTGATATTTTTAAAATTTTCAAAGTATAAAAAGAGTTATTGTGGGTTATACATAAAATATAGACATATGCTGTCGCGGACTTTTATTTAGATCTATGTGAGCCAAACAATCCCATGGTACATTATATTTGGATATCTCCAACGGTTTAGGCAGCGTACGCGAAGATAGCTCTTAGAGCACAACTTTTTTTCCGACTAACCTCATATTTCTCGTTATATTATAACCTTATAAAAAAAAAATCATTACAAATTATAGCCCATGTGTTATTCTGATGTATAACCTATACTACTGTAAAGTTTCAACCTAATCCATTGAGTAGTTTTTGCGTGAAAGAATAACAAATACACATACATCCTCACAAACTTTCGCATTTATAATATTAGTAGGATAGATGTTCTGCTAGTATCTAATATTGTAAATATTGAGTATTAAATTAACAACTATTATATTTAAGAAACCTTTCTAATATAAATGTAATTACATAATTTCAATTGGTACTTTTTACAGAAACGACAAGTTCGCATTAAGAAGAAATAGAGCTGTGCAAAGGCTATGCATATTTATCTTACATTTTTTTTTCAAACCTGTGACTGAAGTGTAGATAGAGAATGATAGATTGAACGTAAAGAAACATTTACAAATATGTAGATAATACCTTTCCCTTAAAAATATATATTGAATCAGAATATTCTACAACTATATACCTACTGTAGTAGTATATTTTTATAGTAATAAATATACTTTATCTTTTCTTGTTTATGTCAGTTTGAAATTCATTCACTTTGTTTTTATGCTATGTCCAATGTGCACAAGTCTTAAGTAAGTTTTAGCATTGTACCGTGCTTTAGTAGGTACTTTATTGGCAATATTAAAATTAAAAAAAAAAAAATTATAAAATAAAATGTAGCTGTGCTTTGGTTCCGACCGACAAATTCAAACATGCCAAGAAATAGTGTGAGGTGGTAAATCTTTATGTAATTAATGTGAAAGAGATTGTGTGACCTCAAATAAAAGACGAATGGACGTGATTTGAAAATCGCGTAACTCCGAGTTGCCGTATGTCGGGTAGCGTAAGTCGGGGTATTATTGTATTACGTTTGCAAATAACTTATATAACAATACGTACGTCAAATTATATTTTATCTAGTACTTTATTACACAATAATACTGATACACAACAAACAGACAACTTGACTTCAGGTAGATTACTTGATCGTTGGTTACTTCAATTTTGCTACGATATGTCTAGTCTATGTAATATGATGTTGTGTAGCATTCGAAGACCGACAAACATTACTATTATATTGAGTAAGGGGTAAGTACTAATCATATTATTATAATAGAATATTATCTATTGTTATTTATTTTCAGTCTCTCTAGCATTTTTTCCTAATATGCGATACATACCACAGGATGTTTCATTTTATTATATTTATGGATGTCTCCTAACTTAAAATTCGATGTACAGTATAACCTTACTTGAAATCCCGACTACGACAAACACGATTATTTACATGGACACTCAATCCATTTTATCCATTAAGGAACGTGATTCAAATGACTGAAGTGTAGGCGTTTTTGTGATCAACGTGACCAGATATTTGTAGTGTCAAAATTCAATGAAGGAAACTACAATGACCTTTTGCAATTTATAAATGTATGAAAAGAGTACTCGAGTTGTAAGTGGCAACGAAAATATACAGTTACGAATATTACAAATTATCTTACCTACGTGTGGGCAAAATAAAAATATTCGCAATTAATTTAGTTCGGAATATAAAACGGTAAAGTGAATGATTTGTAATGAATCGTCTAAGTAAAAATAAAATTAAGTATAAAGATTAGTTTAACAGTCAATTGTTTTACATAAAAAAATATTTACTTATTTTAAACTTTGTTTTTTTTTTTCACTTTTCCATTACATAAATTATTTGCATACAAATTCACTATATCCACCGAAAAGTTATAGTATATTTAATTTTATTGTTTTTTATCTAAACTATCAAAACAAGGTTTTTTGTTTCACTGTTATGTCGCCTCACATTGTTTGATCTAAAAATTCTTTTTTGAAATTTAATTGTTTGTATGTATATTTGTATCGATTTGAACACAATCACGTCACTCAATGGAAAGATCGCACTTGATGACCTTAACAAAATTTCAATCGTACCTTTGTGAAATAATTTGGGCGCCGTCGTCGATTTGTCCGAGGTCCGGATCAACGCGTGCGTTGGCGTCAGTCGCGGGCGCTGGTTGTTAAGCGCGTTATTCGCGTCGCGGCGTCGGTCGCAGTCGTGTCGCACCAGGCACGCTCGGGCGTCGTTCAGTGGCGCTGCGCACGCTGTCGTCGGTACGTGCGGCGCGCTCGCTTATAACAGCTGATGGGCGGCGCGCGCGCACCCGCCACGCCTCGCACCGCGCTCCGCCCCCCTCCCGTCCGCAACATGAAAATTGTCTACACATCTCTCTAATACTGCAAATTTTCAAATACGCTGCTATTAAAAGACAAAAATCATATGATGAAGAGCAACCATTGAACAAGCTGCAAGAAAACAACGACATTAATTATTCAGTTAAAATATTTTATCACGAGATAAACGCAAATTTAACAACGTTATGTTTATACTTTTTTTCTACAGATAATTTATACCTATGTAAGTATTTACAAAATAATTTGCATCAGCTTAGTCTTGTCTTGGAACTAAAGTTGTGTGTACCTACCTAATCCTATTTCAGGCAGCACCAAGTAACAATGTTAAATTATTGTTAAAACAAAAATGTCGACTGCTTGAATACGTTCCATTTTAATTTTAGATGATTGTTTTGTATTTTTTGGCATAACTTAAATCCTTTTTGAATTTTGCGGCGAAATAACACAAAAGTGTTATAATATTATCCAGATACCTACATATATTTTTAGTTGGTCTTTTTCCTCGCTTTCACTTTATTCCCATATTGATAAGATAATAAAAAATATTTACCTTTTTGTTTGGTTAAAGCTCCATCTTATGCAGTGTAGTAAAAATCGCTAGAAAAGTTTATAAATATTTCAAATCCTATTATTTTAATATAGTATGTATAGAACAGGGGTATATAATTATCGCAATGAATGTCAATACATTAAACACTTTTTATTATACATCGCCTCATTGTGTGTTTGATTATGAACTATAGGTAGGTAAGTATTACTTACTGTATTTATTAAATTTTGTATAGAATTGTAGTTGTGTTTAAGGAATTAAAAAAAAAAAATTGTCATTCTGAGAGAAAACCCGTGCCCAGTTTGATAATAATGGGATAAGGACGTAGTTTACTTTTAGGTACCTACGTAGTTGACGTAGAGAACTTTTACCCTAACAAAAATATCATTTACCGTCTGTTGATCCGTACAGAATTTAGCTATTAGTGCAATTAACTTAATACAAATCGATGTGATCGCTTTCAGGTGATTCAAAATCAAGTCTATAGTTGTGTACAAAATCTTGTAATTAACAACATAAAATTAAAAAAATATTAAACTACAGTAATGTGTACTTAATACACTTTTAGAAGCAGTTTACCCCTTATTAACAAAATGTTTTTTCGTGGAAAGCCTAGATACCTTAAAAAGTTGTGGAACTTGTTTTAAGGTACTAGAAACAAAATTTAATGTTCAATAGTATACCTAAGTACCTATATAATTTTCACAAATATTTTAGAAATTTTGCATTTTTAAATAATATCTCCATCTTTTTTAATTTAAAAGATTGAGGTCACTAAGTGACCCGCTCGCAGTGTTAGTAACTTGATTATGTTTCTTGGCTCGTTAAATTTCTATCAAGTCGACCGCTATATCATTTTGTTACTTACACATTTAATCTGATTACGCTGCGACCATAGAGTTTATTTTTTTGTTAAACAAATGACCTATAATGACGAGGAGAGTGTTGTGATATCTAGGATCTACCTAATATTTTATTAGAATCAAAATAAAAGCGTTTTTGAAATGGATGGTAACTTCATGGATAGTGAGTTATCAAATAAAAACATTAAACAATGAAAGAAGGTTCTTATTGACGTTGGTGTGAACTGCTTTAACTATGTCGGGGTGCACGTCAGGGATTACCCACGCGATACTTCCTAGCTTCAGAGCCTAGTAGAAGAAAAGATCTCGCGCGTCCTAGCACAGGGTGGCACAAATGTTCACCGGATATAACTGCTTCGACGAATATCTATACAGAGCAGGCAAGTAGTCATCAACCCATTATAGTCTCACTGCTGGACACGGGCCCTCTCTCAGAATGAGAGAGTTCAGGCCATAGTTCAACGCGCCGGCCAAGTGCGAATTGGTGGACTTCACACACCTCTGAGGACTTTTTTTTACTAAACAAGAGTGTGTAGGCTTCCTCACGATGTTGTCCTTCTGCAAAAAACTGTGATTTCTAATATGCACATAATTTTAGAAAAAACAATGGTGCGTGCCTGTGTTTGAACCTCGGACCTTCTGATCGAGAGGGCAAGTTTCATCCGTTAGGCTGTCACTGCTCAAAACAAGAAGACAACAACGCAATTTCTCAATTGCGAGCATGCCACGAAACATAAATTCGAACAGTATCCATCGTAGGATGTCTTTGCGGAGATGGTCCGTTCTGGCGTGACATAGCTTGTTCACCTTCTAAGACATCATTACGCTCGTAAAGCAGGACGTCGAACATGGTAAAGAGCGTACAAATCCTGCGTGAAGAGGCAGTTGCCGTAGTTTTGAATAACGCTTACCCTGTTGTAACGTAAATAATAAAGCTAAGATAAGTAACTAGAAGCAACTAGCAGACAGAACATTAATCCAACACAAATTAATCAAACACTGTTAATCCAACTACGCATGAGCAGGAAACCTGACAGTCAGGTCTAATAAATAACGTCTAATAATAAGTCGGAGTCCCTCAAGGAGGTATCTTAGGGCCGCTTCTATTTATCATTCACGTAAATGACATTGTTAAAGTAACAAATCAGCAATATTCTTTGTTTGCTGACGATATTGCAGTTATTGAACTTGATAATAGTAAGGACAATCATATTAATGTAACGACACATTTGACAAAAAAGCGATATGGTTAAAGACAATAATCTAAAAATAAATGTAAACAAAACAAAATATATTCAATTCAGAAACAAGGGATCAATAAATGTATATTTGATTATGCGCTTTGAGAAGCAAATTATACCAAAAGCAGATTGCATTACATTCTTAGGTATCAATATCGACCGCTCTTTTACTTGGAAAGAGCATATTGAAAAACTTTGTGCAAAAATAAATCGATTCGTTTAACCTCTATGGCGCCATCCTAAAATAAGCATTATATCCACAGCACTAAAAGCCTACCACGGTCATGTTGCTTCTAATTTAAAGTATGGTTAACTACAATGGGGAAACGCGGTAAAAATTAATAATGCTTTCATAGCACAAAAACGGTGCATACGAGCACTATGTAATGTAACCCAAGATACTAATTTGCAAGCCTCTTTAAAAAAAAATGTACCACCATCAATTGTTTACCACATTTATACAAGTAAAGTTATTTTTATTATTATTATTAAATGGAAGCTCTAACCTCTAACCTCGGGGAGGAAGACGGTAGGTATTTGTGCCCGTAAAATAGCGTTAGAAACCCAGGGTATGGAAGCGTAATCACATACCCGGATATTGTTCGGCAGGGGCACCACGCTTAGAAGACATACACTCCTCTACGTTACGTCGAAATAAACAGCGTACCGTAGAGAAACAATACCAATCAAAGGATTAAGTGCCGAAAAATCCCACATCCAGTGTAGGCATGTGAGAGACACGGAGTGATTGTATGGAATCAAAGCACATAATCACATAAAATGTATTCCGTAATATTGTATTTATCTACAAATTATGGTTGTTGTTTCATAAGGAAAATACAAATGCATAAAATACGTTGAGACATCGTCTTTTCCTTCCCTAATATTTTTTTTTAAAATAACTTTTGCTTGTGTTTGATGTAAATAAAGATTGTATCTCTTTATTCAATAGACAACCCGACCTACCAAGTTCATGCATTGCTGATCCACAGTTTAATTTCAGATTGAGACTTGCGTTTACAGTTTAGAGCTGGCCACAATGGTTACATTTGAGTACCTACTTTTTGTTTTTTCTTAGTCGTATAGGTGTCCTCACAATAATTGTCATGAAACGATAAATGAAATGATAATAATTAACTTATTAAACAAACTTGATTTCGAAAAATCAGAGGTGTCTGGAATTCGAACCTAGTATTTCGAAAATTAAATGCATTTAAATCTACCACTTGATACGTAGCGTAAGTTTATATATTTCTAATTCAAATTGATAAAAGTTATATATATGTTATTAATGAGTTTATGGAATTGATTTTTGTCACAAAAGCGGATTGTTTTCTCTTTTGCAATTGCACTTTTTTGTTATTTTCTGTGGTGTAAACAGCAGACACTACTAAATATATCAAATACAAATATTTTTGACGTCTATTGTATTATTAGAATCCATACTCTATTAATATATTTGGTGTCGTTAGATTAGTTAACCGACTTCCCAAAGGAAAGAGGTTATCTAATCGTCACGTATATTTTTTTAGTTCTACAAATGATATGAGCTAGTGGAAGTGACATAATACTTATCTAAATATCCATCCATCAGCCTTTGAAAGTCCACTGCTGGACATAGGCCTCGCCTAATCTGCGCCACTTCGACCGGTCCTGAGCCATCTGAATCCAGCGGTTACCCGCCGTCTTCTTCAGGTCATCAGCCCACCGGGTCGGGGGGCGACCTGCACTCCTTTTGCCGAAACGTGGTCTCCATTCGAGGACTCTTCTACCCCATCGGTTATCTGTCCTACGAACGATGTGGCCTGCCCATTGCCACTTCAGCCTACTAATTCTGAGAGCTATGTCGGTAACTTTCGTTCTCCTATTTCTTATCTTATCTTAATAGTTATCTAAATATAGTGTTATAGAATCATAAAAAATATAATAAATAAAATATGTTTAAACTTTACAACTTATTTAGCAGCATAGATGCAATTAATGAGACGTGAATGTGTGAATTGAACCATGTAGGATTTTAATGCACATCAGCAGAAAGAAAAACTTAAAATAAAATTCTGAATTAAGACTTTGTAGGACTGTAGATCTGAATTTGCACTTTGTAGGCACTGAGTACAAACTGAGTACCGATGGGGAAGGAAGGTCCTGGTGGGGCGACCACGTCTTGGCAAAACGAGCACAGGTCGCCCCCCACCAGGTGGACCGATGACTTGAAGAGGACAGCGGGAAACCGTTGGATTCAGAAGGCACAAGTCCGGTTGGAGTGGCGTCATTTAGGGGAGGCCTATGTCAATCAGTGGAACTGAAAGGGCTGATGGATGGATGGAGTACGCACTATAATTAATTCTATATTTCTCTATATGGTTGTCATGGGCCTAATCTCACAATCATTTAAATTATATACCTACTTTAAATGTTATAAGAAATTTTAAGCAGAAGCAAATAAATATTTAATTTGTATGAATATGGTCAGGTATTTAACTGACATGTACTTCCGAAAGTTGATGACATGCTTTCGGAATGTGTTATTGACATTATGACATTTGTAGGTTAATCAATAAAACGAATGCTACAAACTACCACCCTTAAATCCGAGCGACAGGGTCTAAGAGTGAAGACATTTAAAGCTGTCCGTAGTTGTTGAAATGTCAGCTTTATATATTTGAGCTGTTTTATATTGGAAACATTATTGTTAGCCTATTGTTAGCCTATGGTATATGTTGCCATTTATATTTAAGTCTACCATAATAATTTTATTATTAAATAATAAGCGAACAATGTATTGATAGCCATAGATATAGAATAGCAGTATAGACAAAAGAGAGAAGTTGTAAATGGAACATTCAAGAAAAAACAATTGTTCGAATGTTCACTCGCTAAATAAAAATTAAAACGCAATTGTAACTGCGCAATTAGTCGGTGTTTTTAATTATTGTAAAATTGAAATACACATAGTTTTTTCCATTCAGGCGATTTTATTTACAGTGGTAACTGTTTCTTGAGCTTATATTTTGCAAGAGGGAAAAATATTAAAGTCATTCCATACTTCTGGGGCTATCCTAATATTATGTTACGTTAAATAAGCGAGAGTAAAAAAAATATTGATACGAATATGTACCTATTTGTTTTCTCTAATTGAGCTTGCTCTTTAATTGAGTGTACCTTTTCCCTATTCGCCGAATGTAGAGCTTGAGTATCAGTGGAACGCATGCTGAATTTTATTGATTTATCGTGCACCAAATATGATTGTAGGGTGAATAAATACGCGTGGGATCATTACATCGTATAGAATTGTACGTGCATAGAAATAGCGCTTGTACAGCCGCCCCCGCTGCGCCGTCCGATCGATGGCAATGCGCGCGAAATTTCAGGTAAAGATGAGGCAGCGCAACCCTAAACTTTTGACATCGGTCTATATTTAGCGTAACCTTAAGTTCGCATCTCTATTTTTGAATGCCTATGTATAAATATATTATTGAAGTGAAACTTATTTAGGCGCATGAGGGTAAAATTTTTACAGATGAAACGTCACGCCGGTATGCAACGGAAGTGTCAGAAAAGAGAGAGAGAGTGATCGAGACCGATTGAGAGAGAGTAAGACAGGGCGAACGTAGCATGAGCAACTAGCCGTGGAGTGAGAGTAGGGAGCAAGCGAGTGAGAAAGATTGAGAGAAAAAGTGAGACATAGCGAACGTCGTATCACGCGTTTTTCCCTTCCTCTTAATCTTGGAAATTTAAAGTTTTAGATTTGTATAAATATAAACAAGATTTATAAATTAGTTCGCCAAAGAAGTTTCACTTCTGACATGTGTACTTTGTACGCACGCTGGTTTTTTTTATATAAGTTTGCCTTGCTTAATAGGTTCAAGGATGTAGGTACAAGGTGTACCTACGAATTATTTGAAATGCAATATATTCTAGATGTACCTACATTTTATATTTTAAAAGATTAACATAATATTAATTCGCTACTGTCACACTCATACCAATATGTATCTACTAAAAATGATAAACTCATTAGATACAGTTACCTACATATAATTTTATCGTATGTGTTCACTTACACAATCAATTTTTTTTAACTTGAGGTGATAGTGTGTAATTATGCTAATTAAGTAGCATTACAAGCGGTTAAATTGGTGGATAAACTTGTAACCTCGTGTAGGTCACACTAGGACGTATTAGAATACGATCTTTGTTTTGATAGATTTACATCCATACCCATTTTGTTTGCACTAACGCAAAAGTCTGAGATTTCCACGTTTTACTATGAATAAATGAGTGTGTTGGAGATTCAGTGTATTTTAAAATTTTACATTAAAGATAACCTATAAAGTGACTCTTAGTATAAGATGAGATTTGAAACATTTTATTGTAAATTCGAAATAAAAATGCTACTGCACTCCCGTAAATAAATTGATCAAAATAATAGTTTTTGTATCTTTGTGAGTAATCTTAAGTTAATAGTTTTAAATAAGAAAATTAGCTAAAGATAAAGATGAGTAACATATAAACTTATAAGTAAAGTATTTTATTCAAAAACATACACCTTTAGTACACTGTAGTTAATGTTAAGCACATAGTTCTATAACTTAAAATATATAGCCTATCAATCAAATTAATGACACTTATTTAATTAGTACATGATTAGGACCATACACTAGTGTAATCCACCGTAATCATTGCAATTGATACCGGTGGAGCAATATGCCGTTATCTGCGGAGAGCGCGTAAACAGAGGTGTGGAATATCCCGCGAATTGTAAAAGAAAGCGGTTCACTGACAGCGACGTCTGGCAGACGGTGACTCCTACGAGTCACTGACTTGCAGCTATAAATACCATATTCTTTGCTGTAATTTGTAGAGCTCAATAGTCAGGCTATTTACAAACACGGTGACAATTTATTGACGGATGAAGTCCTGCGCACGTTAATGAGAATTAATTATAATTTAAGTGTGTCGCTCATTGTCGAGATACGTTTAATAAATAGGTACAAATTGACTGCTTTCTAGTACTTCAAGTATAAGTGAATACAGTGCGCTCTACATATTTTTATTGTAAAAGTGATAACGCTTAATTGTTACAACCCATGAACATGTGTAACAAAAAGGATAAGAGTCCTAATTGGAAGCTCTTAAAATGGCAATGCTGTAGACCACGTAGGAGTACCAAAAACAGCGCGCTACACTGCTACGAGTTTAAGCGACAAACAATCATGGCTATCACAACAGTTGATCTTTAATGAGTTCTATTGATGTTATAAAAGTAAGGTAAACAGAACTGTAATTAACTATGATTGCTTGCCTTGCTATAAAAATATATTGTCTTTTATATGACTGCGCTTTTGATGTTTATAGTGGTTACGATAATAAGTTTTGGAAAACATTGTTTACTTTGTATTGTACTCGTATAGTATTTAAAGGCATATAACATCTTAATCTTAAAAATAAATCTGACTTGTATTTCGACTTGGACCAAAGACTTCGGTTTAAAATTAAATGGCACTAAATCCCAGGCAATTATTATAGGGAGTTCGCGTTTGATTGCCAGAATTGATTGGCACCTGTTACCGCCTATAACACTGGATGATGTTGCAATTCCCTATAGTAATAAGGTTAAGAATTTGGGTATCTACATGGACCAACATTTTTCGTGGATACCACAGATCACGGAAGTCAGTAAAAAGCTCTTTGCTGCTATGGGTTCCCTTCGCAAACTGAAAAATGTTTTACCTATACCCACAAAAATTACGCTTGCGCAATCTCTACTTCTACCAATACTTGACTATGCTGATGTGTGTTATCCTGATATTACCGAGGAGCAATTAAATAAGCTTGAGCGTCTTCAAAACATTTGTATACGGTTCATATTCGGCTTACGGAAATATGACCATGTGTCAGAGTATCGCGCTAAACTCAAGTGGCTCCCAATTCGTCTTCGCCGAAGTGCTCACATTCTATCTCTTCTGTACTGTATATTATTTAATCCGACCTCTCCACCATACCTCAAGGAACGTTTCCCCTTTCTCCACCTATCACATGATAGATCCCTTCGCTCCACTCATAACCTTACTCTTTACACTCCTTCCCACTCAACTTCATTTTACAAAAACTCCTTTACTGTTTCAGCTATACATTTATGGAACTCCCTTCCTGTTTCAATCCGTTTTGCCCAATCCCTATACTCATTTAAAAATCTTGTGAAGTCCCATTACCTTAAGCTCTAATTTTCCAATCCTCTCCTTACGCTTTTTGCTATCCTTAAACTGTATTATTTTCACAATTGTTGTTATTTAAAAAACTAGTTTCGCTTTTACTTTTTTTATTAATCTGTACGTTGCTTTAAATTCATTAACCTGATTTTTGCACCTTACCTATTCTTTATTTTCACCTTAGTCTTAACTCCTTAACCTTAGGTTGCCTGGAAGAAATCGCTGTTGAGCGATAAGGCCGCCTTTTGTATTCTAATATTAAGATTTCATTGTATTATTTTCCTTGTTGGGTACAATAAAGTATATTATTATTATTATTATAAATTCACATATTTGATTTTTTGGGTGCAAACTTTATCTTCAGAGGTTACAGTGTATTTTTAGACCACCCCGGGTAATACTAATTCTATTTAGGCTTGTTTACAGATGCCAGTGTTTGCAATTATTACCTAGCATCAAAAGGACCGTATACAAGTTTTTACTAGTTTTTTAAGTAGTATATATTGCGGTATGATTTACTATAAAAATTAAGCATAGTGGTTTTTGGACAAACTCGTAAATTATTGAAAAATCTAGACACGCTAGTTTAGAACTACTTATGCAATTAACAAGTTACTAATTTATTATCAGACCTGTCTATTCTTCAATTTAATTGGAAACGATAAGATTGAAACCTGTCAGCGTCGAGGCTGGCGCCTGCGAGGTGCTTGGGAAACACTGTTGGCAAGTGACCTACTAATCTTCAGACTTATACCTAAGTAATGTAATTATTGTTGGTTATTTTTTTATCTGATTGAATCAGCAAACTAGCATGCAGTCCACCTGATGGTAAGTGCTCACTGCCGCCAAAGGACAACTGTAAGCAATTTCAAATAGAACATGGGTTCTATTTAAATTTAATTACAGACGCGTTGCTACTCCCGAGGACTAGGATGGTCGCCTCATATAAAAGTATGCCGGCAACCACACCCTTCCATCGAAACGCAAAAAATGCTTCACGTTAAAAATAGGTGTGGCGGTGGTACTTCCCCGGTCGAACCACACTGGTTCTAACACCTTCATTAAAAGTTCTATTAACAGTTATGAATAGAACTTGTAACATTTTTGCCGAAAAAAGAAAGAATCTCTAAGAAAAGACAAGCAAAACGTTTCATATCTCTTTTAAAACATGTGGATGCATTTATATAGGTCATCTATTCTGAAAGTGTGGAGTAAGTATAGTGATAATATGACTTGTGATTAGAGGGCAAGGCACGAGCGATTAGAACTTATAAATTTTATTAATTTCATAATTACCAAACAAAACTTCAGTGAACAGAAAATAATTAATAATCATATAAGTAACGATTACCTTTAATCAAGCCTTATTAAATGTAAATTATCATTTAGGTATCTGTCCTAATTTTGTTTCGGTAAATTAGGCTAACAATAATCTATTAACAGAACAGAGACTAAAATTAATTTGATTGATATTTATAATCAGGAAAGTGACAAGGCCAGATATCGATTTGTTTTGTTCAGTTATTAAACTCTAATAAACAACGCCTCATTAAATGTAACTAAATGATAGAAATAGCTCCCGGGAGCCGCCCTCTGACTCGCAATGTACCTACTAGATTGCAGCTTTGTCTCTCCCTTTTGGCTTATCTATGGCGCTTGTCTGGTTTGACTTGATACTAAATTTACTTAATAATACAGTCACACATTTACTAAAACTATTCGCCTGGTGACCGAAATTCAAATATAGTATTTTTATTGATAACTAAAACGACAGCCAATAAATAATGAACAAAAAAATATCGGTTGTCAAACAAAGGACGAAAAGATACTGATTTGTCTTTTGTTTGTTCGCTCTGTAATTAAAAATCGAACATTTCTAATTTTTTTTTATTGTCTAAGCTTGTTAAGTTAAGCTTGTCAATAGCTTGTCACCAAACGTAATAAAGATAAAGAAAATCGGTTGAAAATCAAAACCGGTAAATGTTCGTTAACCTCTTAACTAATTAATATGTATTTATATACACATTGTTAAAAATTTTAATATTCATACGAACCTACAAAAAAAGCTGAACACTTTTTTTTAGTTAAATTAAATCTGTAATTCATCATGGTTCTAACAGGGGTAAAAGCTTCTGACTGCCTAAAAAGGTGTTATAAGTAGTGTTATTAATATCATATATGCATATTACTCTTTCACGTAAAAAGTACCGATCGGATTTTGATTTTGGCTTATAAATAGTTTATGACCTGGTTTAACAAATGGAATACTTATTACTGTTGTAAACATGACTGCGGGCAAAGCCACGGAATAACTTAGTAGATATATAAAAATGAGGCATTCTTACTTAGTCTTCGGGGGTCTATACTCCATCTCAGTTAAGATTAATTTTGTATTTGTGGTTTACGCAAAGGGAGTACAGGTCGCTCCTACCAGGTGGACCGAAGACCTGAAGAAGACAGCGGGAAACCGTTGGATTCAGAGGGAACAGGACCGGTTGGAGTGGCGCCATTTAGGGGAGGGGCTTATGTTCACCAGTAGGCATTAAAAGGCAGATGGATGGATGGATAGTAAATGATTAATAATTAATAATAATTAATAATACACATGATTATAATAACATATTACTGTCAATAAATAAAGTATTTTTTTTTATTTGACTGAAGTAGCAAACGAGCATGCAGTCCACCTGATGGTAAGTGGTCACTGCCGCCCATGGACGTCTGTAATCAACTTCATACAGAACATGGGTTCCATCTGAAGTCAATCACAGATGCGTTGCTACTTCCGAGGACTATGATGGTCGCCTCATGTGAAAGTGTGCCGGCAACCATACCCTTTTATCGAAACGCAATAAATGCTTCACGCTAGAAATAGGTGTGGCGGTGGTACTTCCCCGGTCGAACTACACTGGTTCTACCACATTCAATGTGGGGGTTTTGTTACTAGAGATTTGATGGATTTTAAATGGAAGGTGACCCAAAGCCGGTAACACGCACCAAGCGGGTATGCGCTCGTACGTACATAGTTAATTGAAGCGCCAGTGCTTGTATGCATACGGTGAGATTATTTGAACACCGAGTTTCAATCAGATTCGTGTGAGTGGCGGATTTGCAATATGCAAAACGTTACTTTAAAACAATGATGTAACTACTACTCAAAAAATCTAAACATATCTTTTGGTAAATAGAATATTCTAAGTTATCGAATATTATAAATATGATATCTACATTTTTTTTGGATTTAATAAAAATGCAAATTTTCAAACCAAACACAAACATTTATTATAAATACATAATTATATAGTTTAAATTTTTACAATTGTGATAAGTATATAAATACAAAATTTGTTCTCATTCTTCTTCATTTAATTTAACAGATTATCTTTACAAGTAACAACATTGCCAGTTTTATGTATTTTTTATGTTTTCGAGGGTATAAATGCTTAAGTAAGAAACGTGCTCTTGGGAAATCCGGATAGGCCAAAGCGGGTAGGTACATTTGCTCTAGTTCAATTTTATATTGGTTTTTGTACAAGATGGTGAAATAAATACTAGAAATGAAAAAGGCAAGTCAATCATTGTATTATTACTGCAATGGTTCTAACATACCTAACTACTACAGTTTCTGTGGTTGTAAAAATGTATGCTATATATGATAACGGGCTCTATCTCGCAAAGTTATTGCAAGTTATCATGTTGTAAGTTATTATTAAATAATAGTCTCACCTGAGTTCCTTAACTATTTCGGGAAGAGACTTATATTTTTCGAGACTTTCTGTAGAATTAATAGTTAGTGTTTTTGTCTATTTCCTTGGCATGTTCTATAGAGTTTGGGCTGTAGAGCGTAAAGCATAGAGCTAGACGATTTAAACATATATTATGAAGTTTAGTTATGTTCGTATCAGTTATGGAAGTGAAATAGGCTCTATATTTTTAAATATGACCCCTGGAAATAGAAAAAACAGAAAACGGCATTGTTATCATAATAATATCGATATCAAACTAAAATTGGTATAGGCAATTACAATAATAAACGAATCATATATAATAATATTCTTGCGTAAATATTTTAATGTAAACTTCTTAAAAGTTATATGTGGTAAACAAATATTTATAAAAAAAAACTGAGGACACCTTACATATAATTATCTGAAAAGGGAAAGTGCTGCCCACTACACTGTATGTATCATATGATTTTCGTGGAGCTTTAAAACGACTCACAAAGGTTTTGGTATATGGAAAGTCTTTGAAACTTATGATACTATTTTAGAATAATATGCTGCAAAACATATATAAAATAAACAGTATTAAGACCATGAGACTCTATTGAGAACCTAAGGTATCATCTATGTGAAAATGAGTTACTCTTCTTAATAAGTGTATTGGCTAGAAATTTGCCTTTACCGATACACTCGGTGCATGACACATTAGCAGACTTAGCACGCAAAAGCCGAAACGTTGAACATTTGTTGAGTGTGGTATAACTCCGTATGTGGGACCTTCCCAAATCCTTTTTTATTAAAAGCTTTTATTAAACTTACAATGTTTGTGGGTGAGTATGTAAGTATGTATGAACCTATGTGTGTTTAGGTCAAATCTTGCAACCTTAATTCAACCCACTTTTCAGTGTCCAATAGAGTTGAAATTTGGAATACATGTACCTATAGTTCTGATGACAATGCAATCATTTATAGGCAGACCTCGACTGACGTCGTGTCGAGTTGCGTCAAACCATATTTTGGCACTATTTATCAAACATATTATTCGATTTGCGGCATAGAAGAATCATTTGCCGCAAAAAGGCCTAGCGCGACGGCAGCGAGGGAGTATCCACCCCGCATATAGGAATAGCATCTTCCAGTGGCAATACAGAAAGGATCTGACACTATAAACTTTCTGCAGCCTTTGCAAGCTTGGAGAATGTTATGATTTTTTTAAACGACAATGATACTAACTTTGAGAGAAGCTGTAAGGATAAGAAACATAACGAGTGTGGCTAATTTTCTATCATATAAAAGCTTGTCGCGATATTAGTCCAGAAAACCATAGACATAGATCAGAGCAAAATGTAATGTAGACAAAAAAATATATGTTATTCCTCCATCGTCTAAAAAGTCTGTGCCGGGTTCTGTAGAAATAGCGACATTATTACGAAGTGTTTTATTTTTAACTAAATACTAGAATGTAATATAAAGACTGGACTTATTGACACTTTATAAAGATTATATTCTACATCTAGAACTCTTGTTGTGTGACTGGATATGACACCATAACACTATTTTTTGTTTTGTTGCACCTGTCTATCTAACCTGTAATCTACTGCGTAGTTTTCGTTTTGAATAGATGTGTACTACAAAAAGTTCTTTTTTATTTTAGCAGCTTCAATCAGAAAACATTTACCCGCAATATTTATACTTTGTTTCCTGTTGAGGTGGCAAAATAGGGTTGATTAAAGTGTCGTAATACCGTTAATTGACTCAGTCACTACGATTAAAACCTTTCCGATGGTGCTATGTAACTTCGCTTGTAAGTAATGAAGCGAAATTGCATAAATGGATGTATATCACTAAATTCCGACATTCCCTGAGATCCATGTGTAAACCTGTGTATATTCTCACAGGGATAACGAATTACTTTTATAATCTTTGAGGATAGCAATCGACTTCCGATAGAATTAAATTATAATTTGTTGTCATATACCTACCTATAGCTATTTCTACTACCGGTCAAAAATGTCAGCTTATGTTAGCCGGTCAGCTAATGTCTTCACCGACAGGACGACAGAAATCGAAACTAATATTACACATGTATGATGTCGCTTTTTTATTGTACAGGTTTTATGAATATTTTCCACGAACTTACTTTATGACAGCCAACGCAAACAATATAAGCTCATAAGTGGCAGTTCATCTGCGAGGATCTTCTATTAATAGTTTAGCTTTAAGCGGAATATTGAAACATTGTTTATTATCCATGAACCATAAATGGCGTTTCGAGCAATACCGCACTTGTATCTTTATTGCCCACTCGGCTACTTCAAAAGCAATTGCGTTACTTGATCCTGTAACTGTTATTTGTTACTTACGTTTATTTGTGGAGTCGACTGAAGCAGATACATAAATTGTGGAGTTTACAAGTTTCCTGACGAGAGTGCGCGATTCATCACTGCATGTTCCATATATAGTCTAAGAGTTCAGATTCTGTTATGTTGTTATGACTGAAAACTACGCTGTCGTGTGGCTTGACACGAAGATGTACAATCGAGTAGGTATACACACAAACATGGTCAATGTTGCTTGGGACTATTATTGTTGGTCTTTTATAATATGAAAATAGTAAACAAATATGCAGCTCACCTGATGCTAATTGGGCAATGCCACCCATTGCCAGCTGTAATCAAGTCAAGATCAAAGTCTAACTAAAGAATATCCAAAAATGCATTGCTGGACTGAGTTTGAAAGCCTTCGATAAGTTAAACTCACTGTTTAGTTCATATCACAACATCACTTGACACTACTTTATTGGACATCAATTGGTGAATTAGACACAGAAAGGAGAATTAGAAAAATGTTGCTTAATATGCTATTGTGTAGTTTATATGCCGCCAGTACGTTAGTTAAACGGTGATATGGAATAACAGCCGCTACCGACACGGTTACATTATTTGATACCACCATAGGTGCAATAAACAAATAGACTCCTAATTGATCGATATTTTTATACAATATTAATGTGGTACGCGTAGAACACCGTACGCGGACGCATTCAGGTTGCACGTCGAATGAATTGAATAGACGCACCATATAATAAAATCAATAACATTCGAAAGAGAAGCATGGCGTTGTACATAAGTTACGTCTGGCTGATACAGCAACGTAAATCGTACCTATATACAGTACATATTGTATTGGAGGTCTATTCGTTTGCCCAGTCGACGTAGGTCACAGTTAGCGCGAGTTGCGGTGCAGCAAACTCGTGGGCAGCACGGCAAGATGCAATAAAATATTCATCAATCATTTGTCACAGCGGCATCCTCCACGCTGAGAACGGTGTGAAGCAAATCGTAATGAATGTGTTTTTATTCCATTCTGTAACAACTGTTATATGACGGCTTATTAGTGGTATTGACGACTTGGTGACGGGAAAACCGCGTAACATAATATTTACAGCGTTACTTAACTATTATTAAGTTTACCGACTTACATATGCAATCGGTACAGGAAAAAGGCGAATAGCGAAATGTATAAACACTTCGGTGGAATCAAAAATAAACGTTTTTCATGAGTAATAAATATATGTTACTGCATTTATGTCTAGTAAACTTATTATGATGTATCTATTTAACGGAGACCTCTCAGTAGTTATCAGTCAAAATTTTTACATACACAGTGTAAGTACGAGTAGAAACCTCATAATTAGATATGTTTCTTTTTGGAGCATTATATATCTTTGTGTCTTTAAAGAACATTTGTGAATAGTAGCAGTATAAATCCAATACCAATTTTATTAATTAATCACTAAACTACCTAAATATTTTACCTACCTACATATATTTCAACAAAGGGCCATAAACACGATAGTACCTAATTTACATTAAACCTACTTAATTAATCTCTTGTACATACAGCAATCTGCGTAGATGCACCTACCGTTGAGTAAGTTGGTACAGGTCTCCTCATGGTATTTCCATTCAGACCATAATTGGTATAATAAATTTATAATTAATCAAAATAATTGCGTTATTTCATAGAGATCGATATAAATCAATCTATTTTATTCATAGCTGATTTCCCTTCGACAGAACTCCTTTATCCGTTTCTCGGCAGCAGCCATCAGTTTGGCGATCGGTTCCGTGTACGTAAAGAAGCAAAGAAACTGCTCGACCAACAAAGTGCATAGTATAAATAGTACTTGCTCGTTACTGAGGCACATGCGTAGTTACGCTAGTTACGTTGTCAACATTCGGATGCAATTGCACAAATGTAGGGACGCGAAGGAGCGCAGCCCAAAGTTATAAATAGATAGACGCTAGTCCGAGCTGTGGGTTAGACGCCGACCCGGTTAAGCTAATCCCTTGTCAGTGGTAGCTTGCCTATAAATCTTGCGGTCACGCAGGGCTCACATGTCTAATGTCTCGGTAAACAAACATCTTTACCTATTGCCTTACAGTATTGTCTTACATGTATGTGAAGGATATTCACACGCAATCTTTCCTTTTCGAACGCTAAAGGATGCCAAGTGCGAGTTATTTATAACTTTTGTATAACCTTGTTACAGAACTTAGTCCGGTTGGATTTATGATTGGAACGACCTAAAAGTTATGAATTTGTAATAGTTGTGACTGCTCATATGTATATGATGAAAGATATTCCCTAGTGGTCATACTAAGTAATCTCGAAGTAGGTAATTAACACTAGTACAAGTAAGGATATAGGCATGTATAATATGTAAACATTTAAATGTGAATAAAATAAAACCTTACCATAATTGATAAAAATGATGCTTTAACATTTGTTTTTCATGCAGTAAATTTTTACTGTTGTTCAATTTAATATCTACCTTCATTTTATTTTATTCCATTTGATAAAGTCAAATCATGGGTCTGTACTTACATCGCAAAGATTTGCATGCGCATATTTTTTTAAAATTTTCGCATCAATTCAAGACTGTATTTTATTTAATAAAGGGTAGGTATATATTTATAGTTTAGTTATGTTATTTTTCTACGCGCGAGTGAAACCACGGCACATGTCTAGTTGTCAATAAAGCAATTGTAGAGCTTATAATGTAAATGTAGTTCTTCCTGTATTTGTTTGTCAAACACGTAATAATGCTGTGACTCTTTCTGTTTGCCTATTGACTTATATGTGACTTGAATTTATAGGAACGAGTTTAAATATATATAATTTATATATTCATTATAAATTCCCCTATATGTAATGTACTTTGATCTAGCTTTGGTTTAAGTAAACAATTTGCCTTTCCTCACATCTTTTAAATCCAAATCTACATACTCGTATCAATCGAAAATTAACACAATTTACTTTAATTTGAGTATTATTCGTGCTACTTTGGACAATATTAACTTTAGTTTTTACGTCTAATTACGGTCGAATTTCGACCGATGCGAAGCCTGACTAGTACGTATAACACATATACTCTCTCTACTCTCATATCATAGTGCTCTCATAATGGTGCAATCAGACAATATTTCAATATGTTTAGGGCGATTAAGAGTTTGTCTTGGTTCCTTGTTTAGTCAATTATACCAGTCCTAAGTTAATGTTGAAAAACAATAAAAACAAATTTACACACAATAATAGTTAAGCAATGGCGACATACGTTGTATTATCAAACTTGATTTAAGTATTAGTATAGGTTATGCCTGTAGTTCCGAGATCAGAATAGGGCTACGGTATCCCCTGCCTGTCGACTAAGATGCGACTTCCGAGGTTGCGGGCGGTAAGAGTGGGAACTCGAACCGTCCAGCCAAGCGACTCCGTGTAGGACAACGGCATGTGTGGCCACATGCTGTCGTAAACACTAGGAGGCGCAGTAAGTACAATGCTCACAGGGAAGAGCCTGATTGGCGCATTGCGCTCGGAGAACTCCTTTTGTGTTCCATTGGAGATCCTGGTGTCCTCCACGCAGCGCTGAGGATGGCCACCGTTGGGTTGTGTGAGGTAAAAATTCCAAATAACCCGGCGTTGTTTCCACGGTGTCGGGTAACTTTTGAAGGTTTCCTCCTCGATACAAAAAAAGGTATTTGTATAGGTACTTGATACATATTTGGTATTGAAGTATAAGAGTAACGCTGTGTCCCCAGTAGACAAAATGTTAGCGGTGTCCTGAATTTGCGACGTATCGGTACGCCTTGCCATATATGTGAAATGGAGTGTTCAAAGTTTGCTAGTTTGCGCTCACTGCACGCTGTAATGCTGCAAACTGCATAAAGTGAACGCTAACTAGCAAAATTTGGACACTCCATTTTAAATGTAATTATGGCGAACAGTTTGCCTACTGGGGACATATCCCGTGGTTGCCGAGTGCCGACCACCACCGACATTTTCATGATACGATCTTATTCTACGGGAGTATCAACGCATCTCTTATTAACTTCACATAAAACCGCTGCTTTGTATGAAGTTGCTTATATGTGTCTATCAGCGGCAGCGACCACATGCCATCAGGACTACGTGCTCATTTGATATTTCAATATAAAATTTGTAAAAAAAAACTATATCAATTATTGCGTAGGACGACTTGGCTGCTGTGGGGATTCGTAAATGAAAAGTGAGCTCGACCTTCGGCCAACACCACCAGCGTAGAGATATATAAGTACCTATATAAAAATGTAAACACGATGATGCATTGGAATCCATTTGACAAGGGGTTATCGCTTTTATCTATTTTACTATCGAGTTTTATTCAGTACCTAAGCAATTCTGTAATTAACGTAAGAAATAGTCATTAAACATTAACGATCGTACCTATTTAGGACTTACCCACGTACCTCTTAGGTAGAGGTGCACATTTAGGTACTTAAATTCAGTGCAAATATGAATTAAATACGCTGCAAAAAGGTACTCCTGGTGATCCAACATAATATAATAAAAATGAAAGTTGATGTAATTTATTCGTTGCAAATATTAAAAAAAAGTTTTGATGGTGTGACAATCATTACATAGTATAAAACAAAGTCGGTTTCCGCTGTCTGTCCCTATGCTTAGATGTTTTTAAAACTACGTTACGGATTTTAATGCAGTTTATTTAATACCTAAATATAGTGATTCAAAAGGAAGGTTTTTATTTATAATACTTACATGCAAAATACGGTGATTTTTGACTTTTAGTCGGAACGAAGTTCGCCGGGTCAACTAGTAAATAATAAATTCATTTTGTCTGTTAGATTGTGTGTTTCAAATTACATCAAATCAAAACTTCTGCATTTAATTTAGTGGATTGATAGTTTGTACCTATCTCGATTTAACTTTTGTTCTTTGTTTCCCTACAATCTACACCAGTTAACTGCGAATCGAATTTGTTATAGTCGCAACAGAAATACAGCATCTGAACATTTCACAAAATTTCACAAGGTGGTAGAACCAGTGTAGTTCGACCTAAATATTCGTACCTAAATATTGTACACGCAAAATATTGCACCAACGGTTAATTATGGTGGAGGGAACTTTACGGTTTCGGTCTATATAGCATACGATGGCGTTGAGAAGCTTGCTTTTATCGCATGAATACACGCAAATGTGTCGAAGTTTTGCGCGATAATTTGAATGACAGTGCAGTCAAATTACGCATTTGTGGTCAATATCACTTTCAGCAGGACAATGATCCAAAGCAAATTGCACGAATAACAAGAAATTAGGTACTCTATAGTGATCCTTAGCAATTAAGTATGCCACCACACTCTAGATAGTTAATTGACACCACACACCACCAGTCTCCAGATATTAATCCAATTGAAAATCTTTGGCATATTATAGATATAGAAGTGCGAAAGAGAAAAACGGGTAATTATATAACAGTGGGAAAAAATACCTAAACATCCAACTTTAAATTTGGTGAGTACATGCTAAGAAGATTACAAGCTTTTGTTGTTGCTAAAGGCATGCATATTTAATTTTAATTATTATGTCAGGTTGTTCTTAGTGTACAAATACTTTTTTGACCACTCAATTCTTGTTCTTTTTTTGTATAATTTTTTTATAATTCTTTATTAAAATAAATATATACACACACTGTTTTTAAGCATCGTGAAGTACTTACCAACAATTTTTTTTTCATCTGACTCTCGTTCGATTAAAGTTATAGGTAAAAAAAAATAAGGTGTACAAATACTTTTTTGGCCCACTGTAAATTGATGTGTTTTAGCTTTGTAGTGTTCTTTTTACTAATTTTACATCGTGAGCGCCGTATGTCTATTTGTTTAAATTAAAATTAAAAATCTACTTTTGACTTTAAAACTAAAATATATTGTTTTTATGTAGTTAAATAATTATTTTTCGCCTTTTACTCCTGGCAGCATAAATTTATTCCTCACCGGAAATGTAATGTAAAATTGGTTAAGACATACCTTCCGAACAGCCAAGACTTAAAAGGAGTTAATAAAAACGTTGAAAAAAAAAGAATACAGTTAGGTATTAATGACTTTAGTATTTATAATTATGAAGATTAAATTATTGCAAGTTGCTAAGAGTCAATTCCAATACAGAAATCGACTACAGCGTCAAATCTTCTAAATCGTCTAAGGCTACGTACTCACGGCGCGGTTTTCACCCGCGGCCGCCGCGGTTGCGGGCCCGCAGCTTCTGTGCGAAACTCACGAGACCGCCTATTTTTGTGATTCCGTTGCCGTCGCGGTTGCGATTATCGACCGCAAACGTGGCGGGCGAAAACCGCAAGACGTGCGGTTTACCATCAGTTGAGGTCCTGACTACTGCACTCGCCCGCCAACTCGACCGCAAAGCGCGCGGGCGCAAACCGCCGCGGCTGCGGCTGACCGCGGCCCGCGCGGTTCTACAGGTTGCCCGCCGGTGCAGCGGGAGCCGCAAAAACCGCGCGCATCGCGGGCGAAAAACGCGTCGTGAATATTGCTTTAATTTTTTACATTTATCTCCGCATCCTACAGAAGCTGCGGGCCCGCAACCGCGGCGGCCGCGGATGAAAACCGCGCCGTGAGTACGTAGCCTAAACCTTCAAAAGGTAACCGATGCGGTGTGAGAGACACAGGGATAATGTGGAATTTTTACCGCACTAAACCCCCCTGGTGGCCGTCCGTGGCGCTATCCACTCCACTACTCCGGGATCTCCAAGTGAACGCAACCGGAATCCTCTGACCGCGTTGCCCCATCGGGCTTCTCCGAGATGGCGGCTGGGCCCATCACTCCGTCACACACACACACACACACATACCTCCGTCCTTCCCGGGATCGCCTGACCGAATGGTTCGAGCTCCCACTCTAGCCGTCCGTAACCCCGGAGGCACCTTTTACCTTGCCGTAGCCCTATTCTGATCCCGGAACTACAGGGACGAGTATCAACCTACCTGTCTAGCTAACTTTACAAGTTAATTAAGTTTCCTCAAAACGAGTATTGTTCTCCGTTTCGCTTCTTTCAAAATTGATAAAATAGAAAAACTAAATTAAATAGATATTTATGGGGGACTTCTATACACTAAACGGCATTTTTTACTCAATATTAATAAAACAACAGGTAGATTAGTATAGTTAATTATATATTCATTTTAAAAATAAATTAATATATAAAATAAAAATTAAGGGAGGGTTCTAACACCACAAACGTGATTTTTTTGCCGTTTTTCTTATAGATAATGGTACCTACCCTTCGAGTCCGATCTGCACTTAGCCGGTTATTGGATAAAGGGAAAATATAAGTTGACACTAGTCCTCATCGAAAAAATGTTACTTAGTTAAAAATTTTGAAGGTATAAAATGGGATATATATGTGTCACGTATTTTTTTAAACGCGGGCGTAGCTGCGGGCTACAGCTAGTACCTACATTATAAATGTGCAGTGGACTTCGCTCCAGCATTTTACGATCGAGAATCATGTCGACATTATGAAAAGATATCTATTATCTGGTTACTATGCTTTATCTGTGCTAGTAATGAGAAATTTTCTTTGTGATTGTTCATAATGTTCATATTGTCTACGCTTAGTAGACATCGAGATAATAAAACATTCAATAGACATACTTAAAAGAAACCTGACAATGAAGTCTGTACCTTTGTGTTTTTTTATGAATGGTTGGGTAACACACATGTGTATAGTGCATAAGTTGCAAATGAGCCAGAATAGGCACTGCCGTCCATGGAAATTTGGAAAAAATCATCTATAGGATTGGAATTCTACGTAAGATTGGCCGTAGGTTTGTTGGTACCCCTGAAAACTAAGATACGCCACGTGTAAGTGTATCTCCCATGCAATCTTCTTAGGAACCTTCCGATCCGGTGGAAGTGTAAGAAACAATATTGTATCTGACAATTGTACCTAAGTGTCCCTGTAAACCTATACAAAAAAGACATTTCATTTTATCATGCCCTGTAAACCAGAATACAGAAATTAAAGCTGTTGTTATAAAGCAGAAATACGAGCAGGTGTGGTCTCTGAGAGGAACTATGATAACATTACTTCGGGTTCCTTATCATCAGTTTGCGTAAATAAGTTTTAAACTCTAATCTAAAATAAAAAATATATAGTATTATTTATAAACCAACTTACTTATCATTAAAAAGTAACGAGAAGTCAAGAACTAAGAATATTTCCGCTTTTATGTCAAAATGTATATAAATAAATGCCACTAATATTAACGATAAATCTAATCTCTACACGCGACGTACATTTGACCTCAGGAAATCAGTAATTTTCCATTAAAATAAACATATCTCTTACTTACCTCTGTATAAGTTGATAGGTGATAGTGATGGTTACATAAACACCCCAACGGAATAGGTAGGTACTTCAGATTTAACTTGATATTCATAATTAAATTAAACTTTAATAATACATTTCCAGTAATTATCAATGTATCGTTGCCGCTAAATGAAATTTTTAAATGTACAATTATCAAATTTAAAGGTCAAAAGAGTAGCAAGAGTAATATAGCTTATAAAGTATTATTGTGATGGATTTTAAGATATATTTAAGAAATACGTACCTTTATAGGTACGTATTGACTTCTGTCAAGGGTAGCCAATTTGTCGATCGCGGCTATTAGTCAAGTTGATTACGACAAGACCATAAATAAATGTATGCTTAATATATAAAACATAAAGAATAAAATTTAGTGTTTTTACTTTTAATTAAAAATACCACATGAAAAATTGTGTTACTTTTAAAATTTCAAGAAGATTTAGTAGCTATCCGATACGAATTCGTTGGTGCAGTCTTTCTTAGCTTTGATCAAGGCAGTCATTCTTGGTATACCTACCTAAGTCATTTCACCGAAAATGTCATAATGTAAGTTCAATCGGCCTGTTCATTTATATGTCTGTCTTATGTCTTCGTCAATTTCCTTGTTGTTTAATTACCTGTTATAGATTAGGAAACCATTTATATCACTGTAATTTAATCAATGTTTTCCTGTTTTTATCTTCTTTTACGAGTAACTGTTACGTGCATATTTAAAACGACTATGACAAAAAGTAAGCATGTACAAAAACTCCTTTTTAGTGCCGTGCTCGGTGGATGGAGCCATGGTTCTGGGCGGAACGTTTTCCGGAACGGCAGAATATTTAGATTGGGTAATCTTTTTTTTGGCCATCATAGTGTCAGATGTTATTATTATTTAGGTTTGACTTCGCTTTATATTGACTTGAGATCGGTTGAGCCAGCGAATTGGTGGGCGACGAATTACACCGCTGCTTATAATATGGACCTGTAGCTTGTGATATGATCTTATTGATCTATGGTAATAACACATAACACTGATGGCAAGGTTTCATCTCCAAAAAATGCCTTACTCAGGGTTTATAAGGTGGCAGAAGTAATAGCGACAGATTGGCGAGGTAGGTACTTATCACCGTCGAAACTATTCCTAACGTGATGAACTCTTGCATTTCAATCGAAGAGCATGGATGTCGGCATCAATGCTCTTCACATTTTATGTGGTGATCAAGTCTAATGTAGTATCGTATATGAGATCGCCTTAGGTAGAACTCCTTGTACTGTTGATTACAGATAACTATGGGTGGATCAAGATCTAATGATCAAGTGATTCATATTGTATCTGGATCGTAACTTACTCGTTTACCATTTTAATATTTTTTTAAATGCGGAACCTGCAATTGGAATAGTATGAGAGAATGTTGTAGCTACAGGTTATATCATACCTGTATATGTAATAATAACATTTTAGAGAATATCAATTTATTTTTGTAACGTTGTAAACTTATACAAAAACGCGTGATATTTTTCCACTGTAGACAACAATATTAAATATTATTAAAGCATAAAAAAAGCGTAAAAATAAGGAAATGATAATAATATCGCCCGATAAAACATACAAAGGTGAATAAAAATAATGTAAAGACTAAAAAAACGTACAATTTTCACTGCACGTTTTTTAATAATTTTTGTAATCGATAAAGTACATTAATACGTATAAATCGCATCAACCCATTATTGGCCCACTGCTGGGCACGGGTCTTCTCCCAGAATGAGAGAGTTTTAGGCCATAGTCCACCGCGCTGGCCAAGTGCGAATTGGTGGACGTACGGAATACGTATAAATAAAACACCATAATGCATTTAGGTTCATGTCTAATGTAATAACATTCACGATTATAAATAAATACACGTACAAAGTAACTTTTATTTATTTAATATACTATAATACAAATCCGGTCAAATTTAGGTTAAGCTCTTTATTTTAAAATCGCTGCCAGTTTACAAAAAGAACTCTACATTTTAAAATAATCAGTACAGTGCTCGAGATGAAATTTCCATTGGACGTAACATGTAAGTACAGGCGACTGATAATAATTTTAATATTTTTGTCTCTATGATTTGAAATATTACTCATATTATCAAATTCTTGCTGGTATATTTATATATATATTATAGGTATATGAAATGTTTTTATATCATTGACATTAGGTCTTTAGTGGTATCTAGTTTCGAAAATACATGTTAAACAAAGTTGACCACTAATAAATATGTGTCTAACAAAAGATTGGTTTCAAAAAATGTAAAAGTATTTGGAGGAATTTTATGACAATTTCGGCAATTTAGAGTAAAAAGATACTAAGTAATGCTTATATATTTTTGATCGATTGAATTGATCGCTAACGGCTGTAAACAATCTTCATATGTACAAAGAATGTAGGTCAAACTCCCAAATAGAACTTTCTCTGAAATAGTACTCTAAATAGGCTTTCGACGTTCGATAGAAGCTTCGAGATTACGAAAACGTACCTACTCTTGAATAGTATAACAATATCAGTATGCGCTCTATAAGACGGCTTAAGTACAGTACGTTAGTACAGTAATAAGCCCTACAAGTTGCATGCTACAATTCTCCTTAAACTAAGCCCATTGCAATTGTCTCTGCTATGAGGTAGAAATGAGTAAATAAGGGAGCATTCAAGTATTACGTGATGCAATTTGGAAGGGAGCGAAGCGATACACGAAAGGAAGAAGTGAGCTTTGAACAATGTATTATGAAACGCATTTTTTATTTAGGTAAGTATAAAACCTTCATCCCTATAGTTCCGGGATCAGAATAGGGTTAC
The DNA here is from genome assembly GCA_949699795.1 of Spicauda simplicius. NCBI lineage: Eukaryota > Metazoa > Arthropoda > Insecta > Lepidoptera > Hesperiidae > Spicauda > Spicauda simplicius. The sequence continues at coordinate 12,614,679 of OX453057.1, forward strand.
GGCATCCCCTGCCTGTCGTAAGAGGTGGCTAAAAGGGGCTACCGGGGTTGCAGATGGCTAGAGTGGGAGCTCGAACTGTTCGGTCAGGCAATCCCGGGAAGGACAGTGGTATGTGTGGTCGCATACCGTCGTAAAGACTAGACGGAGTGGTGGGCCCAGCAACCTATCTGGGAGGAGCCCGATGGGGCAACTCGCTCGGAGGATTCCGGTTGAAGTCGTTTCGAGATCCCGGAGTTCTCCTTTTTAGCGCCGAGGACGGCCACCAGGAGGGTTTTAGTGCGGTAAAAATCCCACATAACCCTTCGTCGCTCCCACGGCGTCGGGGACCTTTAGTAGGTTTCCCCCTTAAGTATAAAACCTTATTGAAGTAAAATTCGTCCCCAGCGACTTACTGCCAAAGTTCAGGGAGGGAGAAAGGGCTGCAGCAAAATGTTACCTTGCGTTACATGGGTGGAGGGAGGAGCTAAAATCTTCAAAAATTTCGTTACGTAAGTAATACTTGAACGCTCCCTAATAATAGATATGCTATGGTTGTGGTGCGTTACAATTCAGATATATGCAAGTTTAGCACATTCATAATATTGTTTTTTTACATTGCAACTACTACAACATTGTGCGTTAGCCATAATAACACGTAATGTAAATAAGTCGCGGTAGCTTTTAACACATTTAACAATTATTATATTTCACAAAGTTTTAGACTTTTCCGTAGTTTTGATACCTCGTAGTCACTGTTTGTTTTATTAGACCAGACAAAGCAACCACATACCCAGTTCCTTAAACAGTTACGTCTGTGAACTCAGTATGCATTTACAGTAGAATAGCACGTTAATTAGATTTAAAATCCTATATGTATTATGAATATAAAAGCGAAAGATTTGACTAATTATTGCGGAGACCCAAGTACTACATAAATGTAACTTATCCTAGAACTGTAGAATTTGGACAATAGCTTTGATTAATAATGAGGAAAAAGTTAAAAAGTTTTTCAGTCAAAAAATCTTTCTATGTAGGTTTACCAAGAAAAAAAATTTTGACCCCTAAAGGGCAAATCTATGTATTACTTTGTTTTATGTTTTTCACGTAAGAAGTACGAAGTCTACTTATGCAAAATAGAATCTAGCCACACAACGACAGTTTTGAGAAAAAGCCATTTTTGTCAAAATTTTGTATACCTACTGTATATTTTTAGGTTATTTTTAATAAAATCTATTCACAATGTTGCACAATATAATTTGTTCTATGTTTACAAATATTATTAAAAAATAATCAACATTTTAATAATAATAGGAGGAAAATTCGTTGGTGCCTTTTTGCAAAAGTAGGTCTGAATAATAAAATCAATAATGTTCATAGGCATGCTATTATATACGTGGTTTTGGATAGGGGAGGGAGAGTAAAAATCACGCGATTAATGAACGTAACACTGTTCGATCACCATTTGTATTTTTTAAATAATGATTTATAATTATTGTAGTGTATTAAATGTACCTAACATTTAATACACTTTAATACATTTAATACAATTATAAATCATGTAGTATCTGCCTACAAATATTTAAATAGTGCAATATTTTTAAGTACGTATAGACACAATCTTTTTAAATAGTTTAGAAGCGAAAGCCTAGTCTAGTATTTAAGTAACAACATATACATACTGCTGTAACGTAACTGAACAACATAGTAGATACTTGTGCAGTCAAGTAGAAAGCAGCTACAAAAATTCACCAGCATTCTATAAAGGAGATGTTTCAATCTTGGCTAGGTATATGTACACCATCTCAAAAAATCGAGAAAAATCTCAAGAATCTTAAAAAAATACTTAAAATTCATGAAAACGTGTACTTTTCTGGTACAAACCCAATTAAAATCAACTACTTTCTTCATTTTCCAATATGGCGGAACAACTGATTTAGACAGTCTGTGGATAAAACTGTAAGTAGTTGTCATTATCTGACAACTGTCATATTGATTCTTTTACTAGATCCATTCATCTGTCTTGTTAGATATTTTCACGGAATATTTTCGTGTGCGTATTGTGTTGGAGTTTCTATATAAATTGACCATCAAATAACTTGAAAGCAATAGAACTGTAAAATGAATGTGTGAAGTGCAAGTCTAAAACGGCATAATTATTAATTATAGTTGACACTTAAATAATATGACTGCGTTGGATCAGATGATCATTGACAACTGATTGTCATTGTCACAGTTTGTTTATTAACTTCAACTGTCAAAATGCAATATTACCGCCGCCATTATTTTGTGTTGCAATTCTAACTTAAAATTCTCGTCTTGTACCAATAAACCCAGTCGATTATAATAAAATGCTTAGTTAAAAAGTGCTCTATAGTTTATTGGCATTTTTATCATATGGTGTACAGATACCTGGCCAAAGGTCCATACATTTTGAAACATCTCCTTTAACTTAAACTACAACAGGAAATATTTTGAAGACGAACAAAGCTTTGAAATATAAGCAGAACCCGTAACAATTATTTATCTCATAAAAATATCCAATGCTTTTGGCTCGCAGATATCGTAATATCTTTGCGCAAACGATATAACATAGCAACTCAAATTAAATCAGTCATTCATAAAACGAGTAATATTAAGCACGCATAGCATGGTTTACATTCACTACAATTTGAACTTAAAAACAATAAAAGCATGGGATAACTTATTCACTATTTAGTCCGCTCCAAAAATTCCATACAACTCCAGTGTCAATATTAATTCATGTTTAGGTATGTATCCTTTAACTACATACACCGCACTAGTATACCCTGCGTTGTGAGTGTCAAAAACACTTAGAGACACGAAATTCGTTGTTAAAACCTCTATCTTACCAGGTATCGAATCGTGTGCACAATGCACAAGTCGATCGTTGGGTCATTACCATTTTGATATGAGAAACACGGATGATATGAATCGTTGAGCACTTTTTGGGTGAACAAAAATCTTGCAACTCGCGTCATCGTCACCAAACGCTCCTCTAGAGTTATACGTATAGTTATATATCGTGTATATATTAATATGTACGTAGATATACCTCCAACGCATCAACGCATGGGCGTTTTCTTAAGTTTTCATTTTTATGGGCACTCCTCATGACTGTAATTTTTCAGTAAGTACTGGCATTGTTTCCTTTCATGGCTACGCTCATGCGTCTCGTCGGTGGGGCGGGAGGTCTGGTAGTGAGGGGGTACCGGGGCCTCGCCGGACGGGGAGACAGCCGCGAGTCGGTGCTGGCGCGGGCTCTGAACTCATGCGCGCTCTCCGACTGCCCCAGGGCTGTGCGGGTGTCGCTTTGGACCACGTCAGTGTCTTCTTCATCCAACTCTGTCCAGCGGCGACCTGAAACAATAACACAACGATTAAAATTTACAAAGAAACTTTTTTTGTTTGTACCTATTTGAAATCTATCACATTAAAACAACATTGTAGGTTGGTGAAACTCTGTCCCTGTAGTTCCGGGACCAGAATAGGACTACGGTACCCTCTGCCTGTCGTAAGTGGTGACTAAAAGGGGCCTCCGGGGTTGCGGGCGGGAAGAGTGAGAGCTCGAACCGTCCGGCTAAGCGACCCCGGGAAGGACGGCGGCATGTGTGGTTGCATGCTGCCTTCAAAACCAGAAGGTGCGGTGAGCAGTTCACGCCCACCAGGGAAGAGCCCGATGGGCCAACACGCTGAGGACAACGGCGGCGGTCAATTAGAGTTGCCGGAGTCCTCTTCGCAGCGTCGAGGTCGGCACCGGGGAGAAAACAAAAAAAAAGGTTGCTGAAACTCATTTTATTAGATTTCGAATAGACATCTATTCTAAATAAATATAGAAAAGTCTGAATAATTATATTATGATGACCCGCGTGGCTGAGTTACAACACCGTTCTGACGCGCAATTTGTTTCGGGTTAAATTCCCGGCTAGACAAGTGTCTGTATGATGAGTTTAGACTCCTGTTCTGGGTCTGGGTGTTTGTATATTCGTCTTTGTGTGTGCCCATGGTACCCACGATAAAGGAGAAAATCCTAGTGTGGGGCTATGAGTGTATAAAGCGTGTGTGTGTTTATTATTCGAGAGAAAACCTGAATATTATTACACATTGTTGAGCAACAAAAGCGAGGTGCTTTTTAACCACTTAGTAGGTGGTAGATGCGTGATCAATATTACCGACACAAAATTAATGCGTGTCCATTAATTTCCTGTATCAACCATTACCTGCCTATTGTCGTAATATACGTTTAACGAACGTGATCTCACCCCGCATTAATTTGGAAAGGCATCGTCTATGTATTTTACACATAAGTATCACGAGGGGGCGTAATTACCACGATAAGGCGACTTTATGGTATAATAAACATATGATGACTCCATAGACCATTGGAATATTTTTAGATATCTTTTGGATTTTAAGAACTATAAAACGTACTTTTTATCAAGTTTAATCTAATTGGAAATTAGAGAATTAATTTTATAAAAATTCAGTACAGTAGGTATGCATTTTTTTTTGTTAATAGTATTTTTTTAAATTTAGTAAAGTATGTTAAGAATAATATCTGGTTTATAGTCAGGCTTATGCTTGTATTTCAAACCAGGATTAGAGGATCTTGGTTTTTAAGCTTGTAGAAAAATAATTGACAGTTTGCAAATAGGTACTGCTTTATGCACCCGATATCAGTCGCAAAAAAGTCGTAGGTTATATGAACCAAGTTATATAGTTATGTAAAGACTAAAGACTAAATAGCGAAAAATAATATAAAATAAAAGACTTAAAAATGTTATATGTACCTACTTACGTCTCTATAATTGAATGCGTTGATGACACATAAATAAATGATAAGACACGTATTTGAATGATGAATTTAAATTCTTGTTCGGGGTCCCAGGCTCATGCTTATATATATGTATTTGGATGTGTTCATGGAATCCACGGCTCAGGAGAAAATCCTAGTATGGGGCTTTGAGTATAGAAAGCACTTCGTCGTAAACCCATATTTTCCGACTATTGGGCACGAGTCTCCTCTTAGTCAGAGTGAGAGGATTTAAGGCCATAGTGGTTCGCACAACATTGGAAATTGGTAGACTACTAGTTGTAGAAAACGTTTATTTATTAAGTAAATATACTCGTATATTTATTGCAAGACAAAGCATAAGACAAAATGTAACTTATGTCGTCGTCAACCCATTATTGTCCCACTGCTGGGCACGGGTCTTCTCTCAGAATGAGAGAGTTTTAGGCCATAGTCCACCGCGCTGGCCAAGTGCGAATTGGTGGACTTCACACACCTCCGAGAACTTTTTTTTTTTTTTATAAAGAACTCTCGGGTGTGTAGGTTTCCTCACGATGTTTTCCTTCACCGAAAAGCAGTGATAATTAAAGTATAATACGCACATAAATCGGTGGTGCGTGCCTGGGTTTGAACCTCGGACCTCCCGATTGAGAGGGCAAGTTTCAACCATTAGGCTATTACTGCTCACTTATGTAGATACACGTAACTTCATGGAGGTAAGTATTGCCTATAACTACTTAAGTATTACTTTTCGTAGTCCTCCGTGGGTCGTATTTACTCAAACATTCGCTAGCGCAATTTCGACCGTATCTCAAGTTTCTGTATAGAGGTCGGGAATAGCTCATGTTAGCTGAATAAATAATTTATCCATCTTCTCTCTATCCTTCGTCTTTTGTCTATATAAGTATAATTTAGTAAAACTGTTGTGATGTTTGTACACGTTCCACGCGAAAACTACTGGGTATTATGTTTAAGCAAATATAAAAATTGTGCAAACTTAAAATAAATTTTGAGATAATAAGTATAACGTATAAAATGTAGAGTTTAGCGTGGTAGATATTGTAAGTTTTCATAATGTCGTGAGCCTCGGTATGTCGATATATAAAGAGGTGAGTAGATCAATGTCGTCTTTACCATAAGGGAACTCGAGGCCAGTGCCCAGGGCCCCCACCTGCAGAGGGCCCCGAAGGGCCGACAAATTTAATATCAATATATTATGGTCGGGCGCATTACACTTTACTCCTTGCATGAAAGTCGTCGGGGCCCCTTTGAAATGTAAAGAAAATATGTACCTACATCATACCTACTTTATATTCCAAAAGGGCCCCGAATTCTTGTGTGCCCAAGGGCCCCAGCATAGGCTGAGACAGCCCTGGAGTAGGTTCCTAATAAAATCATAAATATTTTAAGTTAAACGTCAAACTTACGTAAACACGTTTATTTCTGTACCTTTTTTACAATCTTGAACGCGGCTGAAACTTTAATTTTCTCTAAAGATAGAGGGATTTATAAAGCGTACTAAGATTTTCAGCCTCTTACCTCACCTGATTCTTCGTACCACATTTCCGAAGTTGCCTTTGTAAGAAATAATTTGCTGCCTAGTTTATAACTAAAATATACATATAAGTATTTTTGAGTTAATTTGAAATTGAAAATCGGCGAATTAACGCACATATACCATGGGGCTCTGTTCAATTCGCTAGGTTCAATAAACATATTGATATTTAGTTAAAAATTAAAAATCCCTGCATGGGGTTGCAGCTAGGCTCGTTTGGATTTCGTCCCTGTAGTTCCGGGATCAGAATAGGGCTACGGTATCCCCTGCCTGGCGTAAGAGGCGACTAAAAAGAGCTTCCGGGATTGCGGGCGGCTAGAGTGGGGGCTTGAACCGTCCAGCCAGGCGATTCCGGGAAGGACGGCAGTACGTGTGGTCGCACGGTAAAGACTAGACTTAGCGGTGGGCCCAGCCGCCCATCTGGGAGGAGCCCGATGGGGCAACGCGCTCAGAGGATTCCGATTCGTTTGGAGACCCCGGAGTCTTCTGTGTAGCGCCGAGGACGGCCACCGGGGGGTTTTAGTGCGGTAAAAATCCCACATAACCCCGCGTCGCTACGCGACGGGTCCTTTTGAAGGTTTCCCCCTCGAGAAAAAAAAGAAGGCTCGCTTAGACTTACACAAGTTAATAGAATCGGTGCAATCCGTGGTAGCGTCGGAGGAGGCGCGCGCCAGCGGCCGGCACAGCGTGGCGGGGTGCACGTCAGCGTCGCGGCCGCGCCCCCACTTGCTGCCCACGCGCCAAAACCGACGCGCGTCTCGGAATACACCCCATACCTAATGAAAACTCCAAATTTATTTATATAATTAAGTTCACCAACACAAGCTACACCATCAGTGCTTAATTTATAGTACACTAAATATTGTTCAATCGTGTTCTTGCAATTACAGGTGAACAGAAGCTTCTCTTTTATAATTTTTTGTAGCACACACTACGCCTGACGGTAAAAGAGTGACCTCTTACTGGTTTTTGGCAGTGATACCACCCATAAAAATCTGTGAGTAGGTAACCTTACAGAGAATAAGGCTTCTGTCTAAACTTAATGACAGAGGCGTCGCTCCTCCTGAGGACTAACCTTGACGCCTCAACTGAAAATGAGCCTGGACCCATTCATGGAAAAGAAAGAACTGCTTTACGTTATAAATACCATATTCATTTACGGTACCTCACCAATTTCTTCTATTACCTTGCACATTATTCTACTTACTATTAGATGGTGTACCTGCTCGTTAACTAATGATAGGTACATTATAGAATAGAATACCTTTATATAAACTAAAGGTAAAGAAAGAACTCTTTAACTATGAATAGTTATCACTTATACTAAGAAGAGTATGAAGAGTAAGCATCGCTGCATCACTACGTAGTATAAAACAAAGTCGCTTCCTGCTGTCTGTCCCTATGTATGCTCGGATCTTTAAAACCACGCTGTGGATTTTGATGCTGTTTTTTTTATAGATAGGGTAATTCAAGGGAAAGGTTTTTATGTATAATTCACGCATAATATTGTGGAGAAACATTTTAGATTTTTTACTTTCAGGCGGAACGAAGTTCGCCGGGTCAGCTAGTTTATAAATAAAATAGCAGTTAGGCAACTACGTTTTGATATGGATGGTATGGTGAGGCAAACTCAATTCAATTAACCAAATTTAGCTTTCAGGAGTAGTTGGACACATTTTTGATCGAATTAAGTGAGCATTCAATCCACTAGATATAAAAATTTATAAGATTTTGAAACAATAATTCTACACTCGTATAAACTCTTGTTATTCGGACTCTACTTCTCTACATAGCATAAAACAAAGTCGCTTCGCGCTGTCTGTCCCTATGTACGAGTATGCTAAATTTTTAATGCAGTTTTTTTAATAGAAAGAGTGATTCAATAGGAAGGGTTTTATGTATAATACATGAACAATACAGTGGAGGAACACAGATAATTTTAGATCTTTGACTTTTAAGCAGAACGAAGTTCGCCGGGTTTGCTAGTATTTAAATAAAAAATACTTCGACTTGTCGAATATGCAAGTAATATACTAAAGTTGCTGAAACTACTTTACAAATTAACTTTCAATCATAAACTAACTTCTTATAAAAAGAAAACATCTTTATATTTTGAATTAAAACAAAATTTATAATTTCATTTCTTACTCACATCTTTAAAAAAGATAATGCATTCGTTTACAATCTACATTATTCACATGGTTCCAATATGTCTGCAATAGTCGTTGACATAAGCTCATCAAGTTTATACAGTATAATTTATTTGGACTATGACTTGACTAAGGAATCCTTATACATTTCATTCGGTTTCGGTGTGAAACTTTTCTTTAGTTAATCATAGCGCGTGTACCACTTGACGGCGAGGTCAAACGCGTAAACTATTTTTATATCTAACCTTCGAATTATTAATACAATCGAATAATGAAAGAGTTTTATGGTTTTACTGTATATTTTTATACTCATAATATCCACTGTCATTACCTTCTGACGACATAATAATGGTCGCGCTATTATTAATATGTTGTAATGGAATGCGTTTAAAAAATTTAAATCAACTAAATTGTTTTCAATTTTCTATTCCGTTGTGAATAATACGTTTGTAAGGGGATTAAATTTTTGTTTATCTGATTGAAGTAGCAAACGACCATGCAGTCCACCTGATGGTAAGTGGTCAGTGCCGTGCCATGGACATGTGTATGAAACTTCAAATATAATATGGGTTCAATCTGAAGTCAATCACAGATGTTTTGCTACTCCCGAGGACTATGATGGTCGCCTCATATAAAAGTGTGCCGACAACCACACTCACTTTTTTAAATAAACTTACCTGATCAATACTCTCCCTCACAGATATTTCGTGAAAGCAGATGCAACCGATCTCTTTACTGCGATGTTGCCCTTCCTCAGTGGTTACCATTCGGTCACCAACTTGATCTATTTTGTTGCCCACCAACACGACTGGGGTTTCGAGGACAATGTCCTGCGAATAACAATGTGTACATTGTATCAAAGATTCATTTGTTATCATCACCAACCTATTACTGTCCCACAAGGCACGGGTCTCCTATCGGAATGAGAATTGAGGCCATAAGTCAATACGTTACATATAGTTTGGTTATATGCCATAAAGGTTTTATATTCAGAGAATATAATCAGATCAGCCTAACAAGTAAACAACACTATATGGTCTTATATTTATAGTTCTTGTCTGTTTATACCTACTGCATTAAAATAAATATATTACAAGTAAGCACATTTTGTAAACGCGGCTTTTCATTAATCTACTTTTCCCTTGGGTACACAAAAGCAGGCTATGTATGCAGGACGGCCAGCGAAATGCTTCAGGGTACGAGGTGGTACATATATAAACAAGAACCGCATGAACAAATTAAGCATCTGAGCCTAAGCATACTTGGTCGAATGTTAAAACTTACTCAACTTGATTCGCTAGCATATTAAATCACACAAGTGTTCTTTAAAATACCGTCTTTGATTTAACGTACTTTGGCCTTAAGTTAGTTAGCACAAAAATGGAAAGCATATATTATTTATTTGCAAAAATAAGAAACACGAGAGCACACACAATTAATATTAATACCTTCGTTGAGGTTGTTAATCGGCGTCGCTTCTTGTTGTAGTTGATAAGAAATTTCAGACGGTGGCATTCGTCAAAGGAGCACTTGTCAGTGACGGAATACATTAGCACGAACGCCTCCGCCCATCGGATATTAGTCTCCAAGTTCGCATATTCACTCTCCTACACAAACAAAAAGAAAAATAAAAAGTTCAGCGCAAAAAACAAAATGCTTTTCCTGTAGTCCTGCAAGATTGTGTGAATGAATTTCTTCTGCATACATTCTTGGAGCGCTTTGATAAAAGTTTTAAGCTCGCAGTAAAAAGCTCTTTAATTTAAAAGAGCTTTTTACTTTTGACGACTTCAACAGGCGACTCCTTTGGTGTGTCGCTAGATGTAGCCTGTAATTTTAATAATGTAATTTATATAACAAGTAAATTAATAAAATATACGTGACGAATAGATAACCTCTTTCCTTTGGTAATTCAGTGGAAATATTTACGAATGTGGATGTTTTAATAGATACTTTTGCAGTATATAACTTAATTCAATTAAATACTTACATGAGGATCTCCCGCGGAGTCCAATATTTCGAAGTACACTGTCTCGTTATCTATCACAGTCTGAAATCCGTAAACTTTTTCCAGATTAGGATCATATTCCCCGATAAACCGCCGCGTTATGAACCGAACAACAAGTGCTGCAAATATGGAAGTGTACGATTATATTTAGAAGTGGATATAAATTACACTACGAACAAGTATTGAATGATAATGGTGTTTGTTTGATTTTTTCTTATATAGAAAATGTATGCGCATACTTATTATTATACCTTTTTTACAAGTTTAAAAATATGAACATTTTATACACGATATTGTCTATTAATCTAGGTTGAAAACTTACAATAGAATAATTTTGTTATGCTTATTATCATCCGTTTAAGTGTAAGTATAGCAATGTTCGAGACAATTGTTGTTAGTGATGGACAATGGAATAATAGATACTAAAAACATTCATTTACTTATTTATATTATGTAATGAAGCTATAATGAAGAACCTTCTTCAAATTTAATTAGTAATCAGTGTAATTTAACCTTCATACTACTTTGAATAATGTTTTTAATAACTTTCATTCCCTGATCAAAATTATCCCGTAGCACTTGTCTACGACTACATCCATAACATAAACGTACATAATATAAATATAACGGAATAGTTTTTAATAATATAAATATAACGGAAGTGTTATTTTTTAATTGTTATACACAATCTTATTTGAATATCTGTGGATTAAAAATAATTAAAAATAACATAAATCATACCGGACTTTCCAACTCCAGACTGTCCCAATACCATGACCTTAAAAGGCTTGGCTTTTGGATACAGCACAAGCTTGGCTAGAGACGATTTTGGAGACGTGGCAGTTGGGTGGCTCATAGTTAAAAATGTCGTCATATTTCCTTTTTAAGAGAGCATCAATTTATTTTAAGTCTCTGAAATATTAATGGTGAAAGTTCTAGTTATAACTATTGATCTACTTAAAGTATTAATAAATGGAAGATAAAAAGTAAATTTAGAATTGTAGAAATAAAGTTGAGTTGAGTACAAGAATACGTTCAGACATACATTTGTGTGTAAAATACGTATGCATATTATGTTTATCAGGAATTTATAAGACATTTAATAAACCTATTTATTTTATGAGTGTTGGAGAAAGATACAGGTTCTTAAAATAGTATTAGAAGCTAATTTACATATGAGGCTAACATCTCAACATACTTATAATTGACTTCAAATAGAAGTTCTGTATGATGTTGCTGACAGTTATCCATGGGCAACAGTGGCCACATACTATCAGGGAGATTGTCTACTCCTTTGTGAGAACAAAGAGTCAACTCTGACGAGACGACGTTGACGACGTTGACGACTTGACGAGAGTCAACCCATTATTGTCCCACAGCTGGGCATGGGTCTTCTCTCAGAATGAGAGCGTTTAAGCCATAGTCCACCGCGCTAGCCAAGTGGACAATTGGTGGAATTCACACACGTCCGAGAACTTTTTTTTTAAAAGAACTCTCGGGTGTGTAGGTTTCCTCACGACGTTTAGATGTTAAGAAAAATCAGTGGTGCGTACCTGGGTTTGAATCTCGGACCTCCCGATCGAGAGGACAAGTTTCAATCTATTGATTATTGATACCTAGATTGAATCGCCCGTCATTTTGGTAAAAAAGTGACTAAAATAAATTTAGACTAGAGATTTTCCAAAATAGAAGTGGCAGAACCCTTTAAGAGCTGAGTGCTGCTGTGTTTTAGTTTGAAGTGTAGTGAGCAGGCACAATTATTCAAGGCGTTCCAACTCAGTCCTCCGATTTTCAGAGATTTGTAAGCAGCTCCTATAATACTAATCTTATTAGGAGTCGCTGCTTACCACCAGGTGAACTGAATGTTCGTTTGCTGTTAACATATAACATTTTAAGTAAAGATAGAGAACGTAACATACATTATTATTATTATTTTTATACTTAACCCTAACGATAAGGCAGACGGGCTACCTGATAGAAAGTAGTCACCGTCGCCTATGGACATTTGCAACACCAGAGGAGTGGCCAGTCCATCGCCGGCTTTGAAGGAGAGCTCTTTTCGCACCTTTTTTGAATAGCCCCATATCATAACGCCACGGGAATACCACAGGATGAAGCTCGTTCCACATCTTTCACGTCCTTGGCAGAAACGAGCGTGCAAACCGAACCGTGAAGGACCGCCACAGGTCCAGTTGATTATACATTTAAGAAGATGATGATAATAAATTTATTTATTGTTTCTTGGAGCGTTCAAAAGATTGTACAACCTGTGGTAATTACGTTTCATAAAAGATGTACCTACGCAATAGGAAATTATGATGGTCTTTTAAATTTTAATTTGTTTAAAAGAGAGAAAGAAATAAATCATTTTTTTTTTGATCTCAAGTAATATTTGCACAGTCTTTTAAAATCGTACGTCTGCCAGAAACCACAAACGAGTTGTAAACAATCTGATTATGTGTACCATCTGGTGGAAAGTCAGTATACTAATCTTATTTAAACGAGTGCTCGGACGTGTACATTGTAACAACTTACAATATTTATTCTTACCTATGGCATGGCGTATGGCGTGCTGTTTCAATGTATGTATCCCATTATTTATGTTTGCGAATGAAATAAATTCCTACTAATATTATTAACGTGAGTGTGAGTTGGTTTGTTGCGCTTTCACGCCGAAATTACTCAACCAGTTATCATTAAACTTTGTATTTGTCGTACAAATACAAATTTTTGTACACATATTTTTAGCGGTATTAGAAAAAACATAGGATACTTTTTATTAATTAAATATATACATATATTGAAAGAAATATTTTGTATGTAGTATTTTTATATAATTACTGAATGATGTTTGAGGATCCTTGAAGTTCATTTAAGGGCTTGGGTAAAAAGCTAGAAAAATATAATAATATTATTATTTTATTATAAGCAATATTTCTTGATGATAATGTTAGTGTTTTGCGAGCGAAATATGTAAAGGTGGTTGTCTCTTAGATTACGTTATTACAAATGGATTATTTTTATGATTCAAAGTCGATCGATGGAATCTTCCATCAGACTCTTTTAGTTTATGTGAGGACTTTTTAACCATTTCCAAATAAGCTTTTTTTGGTAACTCTGGTAAAAGTGCGCATTATAACATAATACTTAGAACGTAATTATTTCGGGATCGTTTATTTCTCTTTAATTTTTTGTTCAATCGCTTTCATAAAATTTTCCTTTTACCTACTTATTAGAAAGTGTGATTAGAAGCCTTATAAAAATGTTTTCTAGCCAAAGTTAAACAGTAATTAATAGATTGGCGTTTTATATTCTGATATGTATTTAATTTTTAAACGTTAAACATCATGACGGTGTTTAATAAATATCTTAATTGATATATGAATTTGATATAAATGCTAAGCTAAGCTACAATGTACCTACTTACCAACGAAATTGTTACAGAGTACAAGAAATATATCATAATTAACAATAATTTATTGTTAGCATGAGATAATGTGTCCTCCAGCAAAAAAATGCGTATTAAACATATAATTCGATATAACAAGTTAACCGGGGATCGAATTTATTACTCGAGCCATGTCAATTAAGTTCAATTAAGTGATCAAAGGTAGCGCGTGCTTCAAACGTATAACAACGTTATTTTAAAATGTCAATCATAATACAGTATACTGGTAAATCAATAACACAGTACAAACAGAACGGCTATCATTTACAGTCTGAGTAAAAGTTATGATTTTTTCACTCTACAGGTGGTAGAACCAGTGTAGTTCGACCGGAGAGGTACCCCCGCCACACCTATTTCTAGCGTGAAGCATTTTTTGCGTTTCGCTGGAAGGGTGTGGTTGCCGGTACTCTTTTATATGAGGCGACCATCTTAGTCCTCGGCAGTAGCAACAAATCTGTGATTGACTTCAGATAGAACCCATGTCCTGTATGAAGTTGATTACAGATGTCCATGGGCGGCAGTGACCACTTACCATCAGGTTTGCATGCTCGTTTACTACTTCAGTGAAAAAAAAAAAAACTCTATGTCTATTATCGTTCAAACGATGGTAGCTGTCAGGCTACCTTGTCGTTTAAGCTACTAAACAGCTACATAACCCTGCTGCTCAGACTTCTAAATTGCTGCTTGAGCAACCCACAAGTAATCCTTTTTTTATCAAGTGGAAATAGTAAACTAGTATGCAGCTCACCTGATGGTATACTACTGCTGTTCATGGACATCTGTGTGATGACAGAGCAGTGATAGCCTAACGGTTGAAACTAGCTCTCTCGAACGGGAGGTTCGAGGTTCAAACCAGGCACGCACCACTGATATTTCTAAAATTAAGTGCACATTAGAAATTATCACTGCTTTTCGGTGAATAAGAACATCATGAGGAAACCTGCACACCCGAGAGTTCTTAAAAAAAAGTTCACAGAGGTGTGTGAAGTCCGCCAATCCGCACTTGGCCAGCGTGGTGAACTATGACCTAACACAACTCCCTCATTCTGAGAAAAGATACGTGCCCAGCAGTGGGACAATAATGGGTTGACGACATGGACATCTGTGAGCAATTTTATAAAACAAGGTTTCTATTTGAAGTCGATCTCAGATGCGTTGCTACTCCCGAGGATTAAGACGGTCGCCTCATATATAAGTGTGCCGGAAACTACACCTTTCTAACAAAAACGCAAGAACTGTTTCACGCTGGATATAAGTATGGCGGTGGTACTTCCCCGGTCAAACAACACTCGTTTTACCTTCTCGCGAAATGTTTTCAGGTGGAAGATGTACGTGTTTGAGTTTATTTCACAAATCTATTATTCATATGTAGTTTAGACAGTTTAACCGTCGTTAAATCTATCAGATACTGAAACAATAGTAGTCTAAAGCAAATGGACGTGTTCATAAATAAATAAATCAATAAATATATAATGACTTGATTAGAAGTTAGTGTTATTTTCGGATAGGTCCAAGCTGTTTCTAGTTTAAGTATAAGTAGAGAGGACAGGTATGAAATGATTTATTACCAAACAACGTCAGAAGCATGTCGTACCATGTTGCTTTAGTGTTGATTTCATCATATCACTACATAGTATAAAACAAAGTCGCTTCTCGCTGTCTGTCCCTATGTATGCTTAGAGCTTCAAAATTACGCTACGGATTTTAATGTAGTTTTTTTATAATAGATAGAGTGTTCAAAAAGAGGATGTATAATACATGTATAATGTAGTAGAGAGACACCGATAATTTTAGACTTTTAGGGGGAACGAAGTTCGCCGGGTTAACTAGTAACTTATATTACGAAGGTCTAACCTGTTTCCTCCAAATGATATCAATTAACATTCCTCATATGAATATCAATTAACCTTTTTTAGAGAAGAAGCAAACGAGCACGCAGTTCATCTAATGGTAAGTGACCACTGCCTCCCAGGAACATCTGTGATAAGCCCCGGTTGAGATTAGAAATAAGTTGAAACAGCTCAGAAAAGTGTGTCACCCTTATCGTACCTCCATATCATTCCCAAAACAGAAGTGTGACGCTGATACAGCCAGATCGTAAAGGGCTCTAATACCACCCTCAAAGCTATAAAATCTAGATCTAATGTAAATTTATTAATAATCGGTACTTGGCATATAAGTTTCATATTGTGTCAAACATTGTTTATGTGGTCCGCCACTGATGAATGATTACTTGTATCAGATTTCTGTGGGCGTCTAAACTTCTCACTTACGATCATTAAAGTTACATTAAAGGTACAAACTTGCCTATTCTAAAGTAAAATATTAAATCAAATGAAAGATACATTAATACAGAAGTGGTTGACATTACATTTCAGTAATGTTAATGTCATAATTATGTCGATATTTTTAAGTGTTAACGGATTTTTTAATTCAAGGAGGTATTTTAAATCAAAACTAAAATAAACGTCAATTTACTTTTTGTAAGTATTATTGTGCTATTGATATGTGTGTTTTCATAGTTACCGAAATTGTATGATATTGATGCATGTAAAATGAAATGCAATGTTTACTCACTTAATCCTTTCGGACTACGGCTCAGCATTTATTTTAATGTCCAAAAGTGATTTAGCCTTTATTTCATTTTAACTAACACTAGCGATTAATATACTGATCGTAGACTATTTCGTCCGTGATATATATTATTGTATGTTTATTTATTATCGTAGATACGAAAATACTAAGGCGCTTCGTCGCCGCGCGTGCCTACCGCGGCGGGATGTCGGAAGCTACTGCGGCGCGCCTCTACTCAAGAGCTTTATTTTATGCTCGTTATTAAGTGACGACATAACATCATTGATTCATATAATACCACAAATATTTTTACATACATATAACAAATGTTGTACAATCCTTAACATTTACTGCATATAAACATTAGAACAACTCGTATTCAATGCGATAAGAGTTTTATTTATTATCAAAAAAATGTCATAATGGAGCTTTTTAGATGAGTAGGTACTTACAATTTTTTTTCCCATCCCACCTTATATTATTATGTATGAATATAATAAGGTGTGTGTAACGAAGCTGTCAACATAGCTTTAGGTACCTATTTATTTCGAAGTTAGCTTCATAAACTAATTACATAAACTTTCGCCGCGTTGTTGGTGACTTTTGCAAAGGCAGCTTTCATTAAAGCTTATTTAATACACTCCTAGTATATTATATGTTATTAAATCCGTAGGAATAACAAGGTTACCATTTATCATTACATATTGAATAAGACTGTCGAAAATAAAACTAGGAATAATAAATTTTACGTAACTCACGAGGAGCTCTGGCAGACCCCGTCTAGAGTCTAACGGATACATTAAGAAAAGCTTTTAATGAAAATTACTTAATAAGTAAGTATTTATTAGTCACAAATTTTGAATGCACAAAATAATTTATAAACTTGCGCTCTACACTTAATAATCTATATAATTATTATTATTATATATATATGTCCTAATATGAAAAGATTTTTTCAACACCAAATATATTTATTAGTATATTAATAAGCGCCTTTGATGGAGGTTAAGTCTTTTTCTTCTATTTCTAGCGCGAAGCATTTCTTGCGTTTCGATGGAAGGGTGTGGTTGCCGGCACACTTTTATATACGGCGACCATCCTAGTCCTTGGGAGTAGCGACGCATCTGTGATTGACTTCAGACAGAATCAATGTTCTATATGAAGTTGCTTACAGATGTCCATGAGCGGCAGGCACCACTTACCATCATGTGGACTGCATGCTCGTTTGCTACTTCAGTCATATAAATAATAAAAAGATTAAGCACATAGATGCGTTGCTAATTGCTATCTCATACAGGCCGTTCCTCCTGAATGCACCTATCCTACTGGTTTTTCCATAAAAGCATCAACACATACAATATAAGGGTGTTCTAATTGAGGTAAGTATTACCAGAGCGCGTGGTACGGTGGTCACCAACCTATACCTACACATAGAGGGAACCTAGATTTATCTTAGAACACACAAACTGAATTTGAATTATAAATTAAAATTATTATAATATTTTTCGAGTAAGTCTCAACGAACTTATTCTTAGGTATACTCCGTATACTCGTACCTACGTAACCTACATAATGTAAGGTTATGTGGAAGTGGTGGTATTATTCATTAATTCTACCTAAGTAGATACCTGTCTAATTTATAAAGGCTTTTTGTGGTGTAGCCGTTTTTACTGATTGACTGGGGTGAGCGTCGGGCATTTACCTACTGTATGATTATCGACGAAACTTTTCTACTAAAGTCCGTATCTGTATTTGCCCTCGTGAAGCATGTAGTATCCAGTATTAGTTGTAATTATTACATGATACATGTACCTGTATTCAACAACCTTATCTATATCAATATATCCCCATATCAGGTGTTACTATCTCACGCTTCGACCACTTTCGGTGTCAATATAATGGCAAAAAATTATAAGCGTCTACTTTATACGAGGGGGTTTAATATATTTTTTACAAATCTACTAAGTTATAGGTAGTGCATAAATCTTACTAGGTTAATGTTTCCAATTCTCGATAATCCAACATCAAAATAAATATAAAATAACAATAATCAAAAATTGTTTTTTGACGGGGAGGAAACCTTCAAAAGGTACGCCGGAGCTTTGGGAGAGACTCCGGGTTATGTATGATTTTTACCCACTAAAACTTCCTCGGTGGCGTTCCTCAGCGCTTGCAGAGTACCTCGGGATCTCCAATAGAACGCAACCTAGCACACTTTAAAACAATAAGCAGCGACATAGATTGTCCTCGTCATACAGTGCAGCGGGCCCAGCCGCCTCACCTGCGTGGAGCCCGATGGAGCAACGCGCTCAGAGGACACATGCTGCCGTTAAGTTTTAACAAAATTTCTGAAAAATACAACAATGCAAAATTTCTGAAAAATTGATGTTTAACGAATGTGTGTCCAGATGGTTATTTTGAGTTGCTAGGAAACTTTTCAAATAGGTCTTTAAATTATGTACCTATCTTTGCAATGTTTTCTAAATTAATTCAATGAAACATTGATAACTACTTCATTTGTCATTGAAAACGATTGGAATAGAAGTAAATATAATGAGAAATTAAGAAATAGGCAATATTTGGCAATTTTTTTAAACAAGTCCCCCTAACATTGCCTGGCCTAGGGTTGACACTACTCTACTGTATTAATATCAAAGCTGTAGATATAATATTATTTCATACCATTAACATTATAAAGTAATGAAAGTATGAAATGTATTAATTCATTATACATTTTCAGCATAGATACTAAATTTGCATGCAGTGTTTACCTGTTATTAATAGATCATTAAGCAATTGTACTGTGTTTGCTATATATATATACATGTAATAATGTAATATTGTTGGTAAACCTAATAAATAAAATAAAATAAAAATAAAAAAATAATAAAAAGTACTAACATACCAATCACAACATTAAAATAAAATTGCATAGATTTCAATGTCTTACCTCCCGAGTCCCTTACATTCTACTACCACAGTATTATTATCATACAGTAGTCTAATTCTGCCGTGTCCTTGAATTTTATACCTACAGAGGCGTTGGGCGAAAGATTGCGTTAGGGCTGCCTGCCTATAGTATTTTAATTACATCTGCCAGTATGAATACTTTCTTTCTAGATTTTTGATAGTAATTATTATATATTTTTATTTAAACAAATACAATTCATGGTGAATTGTATAGGAAGTGTTGAATACATGTAATGTTTTTTAATTAGTCGATTTAGGTTATAAAAAATAACTATTATTTTAATATGTGAGACTTTTAATAACAAATCATTATTTTACTAATAATAATTACAAATTTGACACTGAAAAATATTTGCGCCTCGACTGAGACGTACGAAAAGCTTTATTATTAAATTTAATAGTATAAAAAAATCGCATTCGGATAAAAAGCATAATAAAAAATAATTTTGGGAAATATTGACATGGTGGAGAAAAAGGAATATCTTTCATTTGGTTATAAATACCTGCAGCTACTTTACAATTTATATTGAGTTGTTTTAAATGAAGTTCGAAATATTTCCTCCAATTTTTCTACATATTTCACAAAATCATCCCTGGGTATTATTAAAAAACTTTGTAAATTATTTTTGCAGTAGTCCCGGTAGCTTAAATACCGACTCTCTTCGCTGAAATTATGGCTTCTTTGATCGGGCTTTATATATGACTTCAAGGCTTGACAATCATCTTTCTCCAAACAACGTTTTAGGAGATATCCACAAATATAAAAAAGAGCTTTTTTTTCAGGCAAGTCTGTCATCCCTGTAGCTCCGGGATCAGAATAGGGCTATGACATCCCCTGCCTGTCGTAAGAGGCGACTAAAAGGGGCTTCCGTGTTTGCAGACGGCTAGAGTGAGAGCTCGAACCGTTCGGTTAGGCAATCCCGGGAAGGACGGCGGTATGTGTAGTCGCATACCGTCGTAAAGACTAGACGAAGTGGTGGGCCCAAACGCCAACGTGCTCGGAGGATTCCGGTTGAAGTCGTTTCGAGATCCCGGAGTCCTCCTTTTTAGCGCCGAGGACGGCCACCAGGGGGGTTTTAGTGCGGTAAAAATCACACATAACCCTGCATCGCTCCCACGGCGTCGGGTACCTTTTGAAAGTTTCACCCTCGACAACAAAAAAAAAAGGTTTAAAAATGTAATTATAAATTTTAAATGATTTATTTATTTATTTATCGAACAATATTCTATTTTTTGCAAAAATATCAATTACCTATAACTATGCACTTTATTGAAAAGAGATACACTTCGCCAATGGCAGGTAGGACACACATACTTACCTATGTCACTTCCCTTTATCATAATATCCTTTAATTATTTATGGATTAGGTATTACATTCGATAGAAAAGCTAAAAACCAATTTATTAAGAAAGAAACAAAGAAAGAAGGTAGTTCTAGTACATTAAAAAACATTATAATTGTCTTACCTTTCGTAGTTTCAAGGCAATTTAAAAAATGTTATCTTTGGATGTGTTAATGTAGAATTCAAACAACCAAAAACAGCACAATATAGTCTACAATTGGACGTAGTTACACGAAAAGGATCCAATCCACAATATTGTCAAAAATGAGTTAGGTGTACCAAACTGATGCTACATATCGATATTATCGATCAGTAAAAAAGACCCACGTCAAAATAGCTGTTTTCCATTGATTATTAACGTCGGAACCAATCCACATCTATAGCCGCTTATTTTTTTATTTCACCATAAACAACCCAACAGTCGTGGTTCTTACGCAGTATTAAAAACTAAATCAGTAAAACGACCCAACAAGCTTGGTTCGTTTTCAATAAATGCATTTTTATATTTTAATCAAATAAATCTGTCAACGAAAACGATCCTTTAATTCTTGGTGTTTAATCACTGATTTAAATTGCTATAGAATGTCATTTCACAAAAACAACGAAAGCTGCGTTGTCTACATTATTATTATATAATAATACGTATTAACGTATATTACGTATTACGTAAAGAAGTATTAATAATTATAATAAAAACATTCATACAAAAAGTTGTATATATATATATATATATATATATATATATATATATATATATATATATATATATATATATATATATATATATATATATATATGGAAAAAACCTTACCTCAACCTCGAATTCGCTTACAAGCTTACAAGCTGTCGTTTGTAAAAAGCTTCGTTTTTTACAAACGACAGCTTTGGTTTTACAATTGCTCAGTACATACTGGCTCTGATAATATTGGGCATTGTTATGTTTGGGTTGAAGGTGAAGCGGGTCGAGGTACCCAAGAAGTAGGATCATGTATTTCCAAATATATAAAACATAAAAAGAGATAGAGCCAAAAGTAGAACATCTTGTACTCTGGAGTGATTGTTGTGGGGGCCAAAATCGCAACATTAAAATAATACTAATGTTAAAAGCGGTTTTGAATTCCCATCCTACATTAAAGACAATAACTTTTAAGTATTTGGAATCAGGACACACGTTCTTACCGAATGATACTGATTTTTCAAAGATCGAAACAATGCTGAAATATCACGAAAGTATTTATACTGTTACAGAATACATCAATATTATAAAAAAATGCAAAAAACAACACCCATTACAAGTTTACCGAATGGAAAAAAATGATTTTATGGGGACCAAAATACTTGAAAAAAAGTACTGTAAATAGAAAACTTTTTGTGTCCAAGGAAAAAGTAAATTGGTTGAAGACAAAAGTAATTTTGATAAATAAGGACGACAAGTTTAATGTTTATATGAAAGCTGATTCTAATAATTTCAATCAGCTTAACATTGAAGATAAAAGGTAAATCCTTGGATATTAGTGAGAAAGATCTTGTTTTATTGTGGCCCAACGGCAAGGTAATCCCACAACCCAAGTTGGATGATCTTATGTCCATGTTAGATTTGATCCCAAAAGATTGTCAAGATTTTTATAAGTCTCTAAAGGGTGCATGTAACGTAGTAGAAGATATAGATGGCTATGATGGAGAACTTGATTTTATCCTAGACGAGGCTGATAACTGAAAGACTTATTAAATCATAAATTTGCTATGAAAATCTTCGTACGAATGGTATGAGTTAACAGGTATTTTATGAATACCGTTTTATTAAAGAATGGTTGTCTTTATTTTTTATACTTAATATCAATTTTAGAATAGATCGTTTCTGTTGTGTTGTTAAAGTTAAAATAAAGTTATAGGAAATAATATATTGACATTTTATTAAACAAATTATGTATTTAAAAAATCATTATAATACATGGGTCTTTTTAATGAAATAAGTTCTGAGCATGCACAATATAAACTGTTATTTAACGAAAAGGATCCAACTGCATATATTTACAAATATCTCGTAAAATACAATATTGTATATGATTGTACTCTAAACAATAAAAATATTAATAATAATACGCGTTAACAACATACTGACAAACCATTTTAAAACGAATACCTACGAAGAAATACGTTATAAACTTCTAATGTCAATATCTCAAAAGTAACTTGATGTGGATTGGATCCTTTTCATTTAACTACGTCCAATTCTTCTTCGCCATATTATTAGTAAAATAAAAAAATCACTGGTCAAAAAACCGTTACACCGTCCGCTCGTCTCTACGGCACATTCGGGTCTGTTTGTATACCGAATGCAAACCGAAATCGAGGCGCGTAGGTATAACTTGCGTTTCGTGCGCTTCTAAGGAGTTAGACTACCGTAGATATTTGTACCGTGCTACTACTAAATCAACATGAAGGCGGAGGGCAAGGCTACCCCTCCCCCCTATCTCTAGGAGGTTGCATACCCTCCCGATCCTTAACATTTATATAAAATAGTACAATGTTAATTAAACTCTGTAATATAATGTAACACAATGAGACAAATGTTAGCCAGCCCCACTGTTTAGTTGATGGTTCGGTACTTATTGTACCTACGTTATTTCCTAGTTTAACCTCGACGATGTAGTCTCTATAACCGCTCTACATCTATACAAATCATAAGTGTTATAGATTTAAACCATACAAGCAGATAATATAAATAAAAGTTTTATTTATTTTGGTTTAAATTTCAACTTTGATTGAACCCTATTGATTTTTTGTTATTGTATGAAGATTGCACAAAATTGTGTCCAAATATTGCCTTAATACTTTTTGCTACTAAAACACAGTTTTGTTAAATCTTGTCACTGAAAGTTTATTTTTATCCTTTAAATATTTTAGGGCTTTGTTAAAAATTAAGGTTTGTTTTAAAATAAGAGTAAACTAATTAATTTTGGTGTAAAGGTATTAGGCAATTTTAGGCATAAAGACAGTTACTTGGCCTATTTTTTTTTTTTAAAGAAATCATTCACAAATGACAATACCCTAAAAAAAAATAATTGTAAAATATCCGTTGTTTTCTATGCTACAGTGTCAAGTGTGTCTACAACATGAAAATCGTACTAAATAATTTTTTTATCGCACTTTTAAACTGAAAAATATTAAAATCCGTCCAAAGGCATTTAACGGTAACTTGTTAGTTTGCTTAGTTTTTGATTTTCTAAGAACTTTCAGCTTGACCCTTTATCATGGGCATAGCTACAGATATCTATGTAGGTAATGAGAGCAGACAAAAAATGTTGGAATATTTTTCCTACCCTCTATTTTATTAGGTTTAGAAAATAGAAATAAATAAAATCCGCAATTTGTCATAAAAAAGGGTTGCTTTTCTCGTCTATTCTAAGAGGAGTTAGTGTAAATAAATGGTCCACCGATATATGGTCCACCGATACCTACTGCTCCTGTGTTTACCTAATAATAATAACGACTAACGCGTGTAATTGTATCGTTAACCTAACATAGTTAAAAACGTTATGACAGTTAACCTGATTTACATAATCTCCCGTCGGATTCACTGATCACGCACGTCTTGTGACATTATTATAACTTTGCAGCTAAGTAAATATTTTGTTTAAAACGGTGATAACCGAGCGGTGCGAAAGTCTACGCGGGTCTCAAAATCAGGCACGTCGGATTTTTTTGAAGTTACGTGCGTATTTGATTAATGTAGCATATCTACTACTCGACCAAAACAATTAGGCGCACGACAGTTGAAACGTCATTAGAACTAGGGATTTCCCATCCCGATACGAAGTAAGAGTCCTTTCTCCTCCACGAATAGTCTTTTTCCTACGCATTTTGAGCTTTATTGACGAATAATCAACTAATGTAATAATGTAATAATAACTTTAAAAATTCAACAATCACTCATTAAACTAACATTATAACGAAATAACATTAAACACATGCTGGCTAACGTAAATACCTAGATGATACACGACTGCACGTCACTAGGGGATTCGCGGGGAAAGAAGCCAGATGCGGGGTATTGAACCACTTTTGTTTTTTGCGCCTAATTGTTGTAGTTGAGTAATACATTCTCTCTATCTCCATCTTTCTATTGAACAGAGGTAGGTACTGAAAGTTTAAAATACAAGAACGCTGAAATATGTATCGCGGTGGCATTAGATCATTAGTACGTAAATTATGAAACCGCCGCTTTTTTGTAGTCATTCGAATTTGGTTGCATAACCAGCGTTTGTGTCTGTTTTGTTTTTTTTTTTGTTTATATTTACTTACTGCGAAATATTTCACACTGGATATTTATTTTACCTATTATTGGATTAAGTGCACAAATTTTTGGTTAACAGTATCACCTAAACACCTTAGGTTGATCCTGTTTCTTGTATGGTGGCGTCAAAGCTAGGACTCCGTTTTTTGACTTTAATTTTATTCAAAAACGCACGTATGTGCACTTTTAATTTTTTTATAGTAATTATACACACTAAGACGGACCGAAAGCAGTTTTCAGTGACCTTATACATATGTTTTCTTATTTAGGCGCTATGATAATTCTTTGATTTTTGAAAAAAATTCCGCGAATACTTGAAAACTATAAATATTTTTAAAAATCTAAGCTATCACAAATTAAGAGCTATTTGTGCTTATTGATTCTACAGGCGCACATACAATACTTAGTCGTTGAAATACGCGATTTTGCAAAACATTACCTACTGCAGCAGGAAACGCATTAATTATCTCGAAAACCTGAAGACGCACAAATTTTATTTTTAGCGCACAAATTTGTACAAATATAAGCTCTCTGCTCGCGAGAAATTTTTAACTCTCCGATAATTTGTTAAGAATTTTCCTGTTGGAACACCGATACCCCAGCAGGAATCGTTTTTTCCATTTATTTCCAAAACGACAACATACGATTTTGCTACACGTTAATTTATAAAACTTATTCATTCGCGTTAGTTAGTTTAGATACACAATTATAATACTTTAAGTATTTACACTAACTAATTTAGGGTAATTTTGTGGTATGCGGTAACATTAACACTTATGCTATTGGTAAGAAGGCCAAAGTAGGTACGTACTTACCTAAATTCAATTTTGACTAAACATCGCAGTGCTTCAACTATTAAACCTTAAACATAGGTTTGGACATGGATAATTTCATGATGTAAACGCACTATATGAAAGAATTTTAGAAATTCCGCTACCACAGAAATCAAATACGGGTTAAACGTTATATTTTTGTATAGGTAGGTACGTGGACGCCGCGTCCGGAGTTCTTGTACAACAGCTCGTTTTATAAAGGAAGTTACAGGTTCAATAAGATGCTAGGTAAGTTTAGTATTTGTCCCTGTAGTTCCGGGACCAGAATAGGACTACGGTACCCTCTGCCTGTCGTAAGAGGCGACTAAAAGAGGCTTCCAGGGTTGCGGGTGGGAAGAGTGGGAGCTCGAACCGTCCGGTCAAGTGACCCCGGGAAGGACGGCGGCATGTGTGGTTTCATGTTGCCGTAAAAACCAGAAGGTGCGGTAAGCAGTTCACGCCCACTAGAGAAAAGCCCGATGGGACACACGCTGAGGACACCGGCGGCGGTCAACTGGAGTTCCCGGAGTCCTCTTCGCAGCGTTGAGGTCGGCCACCGGGGGGGTTTTAGTGCGGTAAGAATCCCACATAAAACGCGTCGCTCCCACGACGTCGGGTACTTTTTGAAAGTTTCCCCCTCGAAAACAAAAAAAAAAGGTAAGTTTAGTATTGTCCTTGTAGTTCCGGGACCAGAATAGGGCTACGGTTTTCCCTGCCTTTCGTAAGACGTGACTAAAACCTGGAACCCAGGGTTGCGGACGGTAAGAATGGGAGCTCGAACTATCCAGTCAAGCGATCCTGAGAAGGACGACACGTGAACTCTAGGAGGCAAGGTGAACGCAAAGGCTCACTAGGTAAGAATCCGGTTCGGTGTACCTTTTGAAGGTTTCCTCCCCGTAACATAAAAAAATTGCGCTCGGAGAACTCCGGTTGTGTTCCATTGGAGCTCCCGGAATCCTCCACGTAGTACCGAGGACGGCTACCAGGGGGATTTTAGTGAGTTAAATTATCTTAAAAGCTTGTCGCGAGATTTTTTTTTTTTATTTGATTGAAGTAGCAAACGAGCATGCAGTCCACCTGATGGTAAGTGGTCACTGCCGCCCATGGACATCTGTAATCAACTTCATGCAGAACATGGGTTCCATCTGAAGTCAATCACAGATGCGTTGCTACTCCTGAGGACTATGATGGTCGCCTCATGTGAAAGTGTGCGGGCAGCCACACCCTTCTATCGAAACGCAAGAAATGGTTCACGCTAGAAATAGGTGTGGCGGTGGTACTTCCCCGGTCGAACTACACTGGTTCTACCACCTTGAGATTAGTTCAGGAAACCTCAGACCTAGATCTAAGTAAATCTAATGTGGACAATCTCGCGACAGTCTATTTTTTTTTCTTTTCAGTGCATTCAAAAATTCAAATTAGGTAAAGCTTGTTTTAAAAAATATTTTTTCAAATGTAATCCTGGGCAGGTACCATACACACACACGAAAACGAATACATGAACACCCAGACGCAGATTTAGACCAAGAATCTAAATTCGTCATTGAGATACCTGCCCAGCCGGGAATCGAACCCGGAAACCAATACGTGTCAAACCGGCTCAGTAACCCCTCCGCCTCATGGATCGGCATTAGGATACAGAATTCTTGTTATGAAGGGGCTTGCAAGGTAGAGTAAATGCTCGTCCAATAGGACGAATTTGATTGTTCCATAGGCTGTCGAAACTTTGTAATTCCTGTCTAGTAATTTTATCAGTCATATACCTATTTATTAAAATAAAACACCCTTGTAAGAATATCCCCCATAGCATAATAGAATAGTAGAACAGCTTCGTACAAATCGGCGTCGCCGAGTCGATTTGAATGTACGCGTGAGTAGCAGGGGCCCTGTAGGCACGCACTTTTTACGCACACAATCAAATAAACTTGCGGGGCCGTGCGTGGTACCAGTACGGGCTGACTATTTGCTTAAATACTACACTGCTCACTCGCTCGGTTTTTTGCTTTAATTGTTTGGTCTATAAATTTGTATTTAACATAGACATCGATAGAGATATTAACATCGTCACTAACTAATATTATTTGATTGAGTGATTGATGTTTCATAATTGAATTTTATTTTATTTGGTAAATAATAATAATCTTTATTTAGTTTATATATGATGGATTACTTAAGATAATTGCAAAATTGAATATGTCAGTTATGGCGCTCTAAATGTATGCCACTCTCTTAGTCGTATTACATAATTATTCGTATTTCGTACCCGCGACGATGTAGTCTCAATAACCGCTCTACGTCTACGAAGAGCGGTTATTGAGACTACATCATCGTCGCGGGTAAACTAGGAACCGACGTACAATAAGTACCGAACCACCGACTAAACAGTGGGGCTGGCAGACATTTGTCTCGGTTTGTTACATTATATTATAGAGTTTAATTATAATTGTAGTATTTTATATAAATGTTAAAGATCCGCAGGGTATTCAACCTCCTTGAGAGGGGATCTTTGCCCACTAGGGCACACATTAGGGCATTTGACGGTACTAAAAACACATGGTTTTGATTAGCTTAAATTTGATACAGGTAAACTAAGTCTGTCCACGACTTTAAATATGACGTTTCGAAGGAGACAACTCGACATTATTAGATTTGGCAAACGTCAATGTCAAAATTGTCAAACAGTTACGAGTTTGCGAGATGAGAGAAGTGTTCTAACCTAGAAGAAATATAAAAACGGTTTTTATTTCATTATTTGTAAAGTACAACAAATATGTCATCAGAGGAAACCGTTGAAAAGTTTAAGCTTTTAGGGCTAAGTGAGCAAAAAGCCAAGGAAACTTTAAAGAACAATAATGTGACCAAACTTTTACTTGCGGCTATAAATGAGGTAATATTTTAAAAATATGTATCAATGTTTACTTGGACAGGTCTGTAACATAAAAGTTTGATGTCATTTATATATTTCCAGGTGGATATTTCAAGCGCGCCACCTGGTGCGGGGTTATTATTGTACCATCTGGCAACTAAGATTAAACCGCAAATAGCCGACAAGTTGTCTTTTATTTGCAAGTACATCGCTGACGGCAAATTAGATTCTATGTTGAGGGTCGACGCGGGGTTGGATTATCTTCTACATCATGTAAATGAGACAAGCATTGATATAAATGCATTTGAGAAGGCTTGTGGTGTTGGCGTAGAAGTGACACCGGAACAAGTGGAACAAGCTGTGGAAGTGCATATGGCTAAATACAAAAATGAGTTGCTGGAAAAGAGATACCGGTTCAATGCTGGGATCATCATGCAAGCTGTCCGGGCTGATCTGCCATGGGCTGATGGCAAAGCTATTAAAAATGAAGTGGATGTACAGGTATAACTAATAAAAATAATTACAATGTTAATATAATAGGAACATACTATTTTCCTTAATGTTATAAATTAACTGGTATATGCATGTCGTAGAATCGAATGGATTGTTATCTGAGTGTTAGCCATTGTCATCCAACATATATTTGTTTAATTCCAAATCAGTGTACGTATTTATTGACAAAATCATCACAAACACTATTGGCTGAATCTCTGACATTGACAACTGATGAGGTAATATTCTTGTAATATGAATGAGGTTGTTTACCACGGTAAATTGAGTAATATTCTGTAACATGTATATTTAAAGACAAATAAATAATTAACCATAATTGTATTTGGTATTTGACGTCCATGTAACTTCTTTATGAATATTAGTTATATACAAATATGTAGAAGGGGGATAGCATAGAAATAGGTTTCTTATATATGACTTTTTCAGATTTTAGACTTGTTGGGTCCAAAAACAGAGGCTGACCTGGCACCAGTTCCGAAAGGTGAAAAAAAAGCTAAATCTGCTGATAGTGGCAAAGCCAAACCAAAAGGAGATAATAAAGGTATAGTAGTAACTTAAAAAAGTTGGAATTCTATTTGGATTATATTATGTAGAACATCTACATATTTTTACACAGTGCTGTTTCATTTTGGGTATCTATTTTTGCTATTGATTTTAATCTGTACAGCTCAATTGTTTGTTAAACAGTCAGAGCTATTTACATTTTTTTAGCATGAAAATCATAGTTGCAATAACATATCTATAATTTACCAAGTTGATATGTGTATTTATAGTGTTCGATCCTACACCTGACTCTAAATTAAGAATTGAGATTTATGTTCTGGGTCTGGTCATTTGTATATATGTATTTACATATGTAACACAAGAAACAATCATATTGTGTGGTTATGTAGATAGTCATGTATAGAATGCATTATTATTATCTTTATGAAATTGGAGGGTACATGTGAAATGTAATTCAAACCCATCATGGGTGGAGTTGGTTTCACTTAATTGTTGTTTGGTTTATATAGTCGTAATTTAGAATATTCTTTTTTAAGGTACAAAAGTGCAAGAGAAAGTAGAAACATCAGATGCAAGTGGCTGTTTATCTGTGCCAGAGTTAATGAAAAAGCTTCCATTTCATGCACCTGGAGAAAACTATAAAACTGATGGTTATGTAGTTACTCCAAACACAAAGAGACTGTTGGAAGAACATCTAAAAATTACCTCAGGAAAAGTAAGGACAAGGTTTCCTCCAGAGCCAAATGGCATCCTCCATATTGGACATGCCAAAGCTATTAATATCAATTTTGGGTATGCTGCTGCGCATGATGGTGTGTGTTTCCTAAGATATGATGACACTAATCCAGAAAAAGAGGAGGAGAAATTCTTTATTGGGATCAAGGATATGGTGGAATGGTTAGGTAATATTTTTGTTTCTGTTACAATGCCAAAGCTTATTTCAATTAAAGATAGAATATCAAATCTGAGAGAGCTAAAATGACCTCCCACCCTGAAGACTATCAAGTAATGGTCAAGGCTCCACTTGGTTCGTCTGAACATTGCTTGGTAAGTTCTACTGTGCCCTTGTCTCAACCCGTGAGGACACGTCCCAGCGGGAGGAGACATGTTTGGCACTACAAGTCAGCAGACTGGGACGGATTCCGGGAATTCCTGGCTTCGTACCCTTGGAGGCAGCTATGTTTCGTCTCGGGTGATCCTAGCTCGTGTGCTGAATCTGTCGCCGACGTGATACGGCAAGGTATGGAATGCTTCATTCCAAACTCTGTCGTGTCCGTCGGCAGGCGGAACCAGCCCTGGTTTGATGCATCTTGCGCTAAGGCGTTAAGCCATAAGCAAGATGCCTATCAAGCCTGGGTTTCAGCAAACGCGTGCAAGGATCCGAAGTGCCCCGAGCTCCGAACCGCATTTAACGCTGCCTCCCGTACAGCAAAGAAGCAAATGGCTAAGGCGAAGTCAAAGCACATCGGCAGAATTGGTGAGCGACTAATGGGTTATCCCTCAGGGAGTCGAGCCTTCTGGTCGCTTGCCAAGGCTGTCCAGGGTAATTTCTGTCGTTCCTCACTTCCGCCACTGCGGAAACCAGACGATTCACTGGCCCATACGGCAAAAGGGAAAGCCGATCTCCTTGGTACCCTTTTCGCCTCAAACTCGACACTTGACGATCGGGGGACCACACCGCCTACCATCCCGCGATGTGATAGCACAATGCCTAATATACGGTTCACACAGAAAGCTGTCAGGCGTGCTCTATTGTCCCTCGATATCAAGAAGTCGAGCGGGCCAGATGAAATCCCCGCAGTGGTGTTGAGGACGTGCGCTCCCGAGTTGGATCCCATCTTAACGCGCTTATTCTCGCTTTCCTACACGGCGGGGCAAGTACCGTCTTCGTGGAAAATGGCCCTCGTTCATCCGATCCCTAAAAAGGGTGATAGAAGTGACCCGGCCAATTACAGGCCCATTGCAATAACCTCCCTGCTCTCTAAGGTGATGGAGCGAATAATAGACTCCCAGCTCCTAAGGTACCTTGAGGAGAATCAGCTGATCAGCGATCACCAATATGGTTTTCGCCAGGGCCGTTCAGCTGGTGATCTTCTGGTGTACCTTACGCACCGATGGGCGCAAGCCATAGAGGGCAATGGGGAGGCTTTGGCGGTTAGCCTGGACATTGCAAAGGCCTTCGACCGGGTTTGGCACAGGGCTCTTCTCACGAAGCTTCCATCTTACGGTCTTCCCGAGAGGTTGTGCACGTGGATCGCCAGTTTTCTGTCTGAGCGGCATATTAAAGTTGTGGTGGATGGGTGCTGCTCAGACATGAAGACCATCAATACTGGTGTTCCTCAAGGCTCCGTTCTTTCCCCTACGCTGTTCATTCTGCATATCAATGATATGTTGCAGCAAGTCGGTAACATGCATTGCTATGCAGATGACAGCACGGGAGATGCCTTGTACACGGGCCGTGCAAACACCTCTCGGACACTCGTGCAGGTAAGCAGAATTCGACATGTGTCTGAAATCGAGCACTCTCTGGAGCGGGTCTCAGAATGGGGTCGACTTAACCTAGTTGAGTTCAACCCCACGAAGACACAAGTCTGCGCGTTTACCGCTAAAAAAGCCCCATTTGTCATGGCGCCAAAGTTCCAAGGGACCTCTCTCACCATTGACAAAAGCGTAGGGATCCTGGGCGTTGACATCTCGTGTGATGTGCAGTTTCGGAGTCATTTGGATGTTAAAGCCAAGTTGGCATCCAAAAAGTTGGGCGTTCTGAGCAGGGCCGAGCGGTACTTCACTGCGGGGCAACTCCTTCTGCTTTATAAGGCTCAAGTGAGACCCCACATGGAGTACTGCTCGCATCTCTGGGCAGGGGCGCCCAAATACCAACTTAACCCACTTGACTCCGTGCAGAAACGTGCGATCCGAATCGTCAACGACCCAACGATCACCGATCGGTTAGAACCCTTAAGCCTGCGGAGGGACATAGGCTCCCTCTGCGTGTTCTACCGGCTTTACAATGGCGAGTGTTCCGAGGAACTTTTTGACCTGGTGCCTTCGTCACCTTTTCTTCACCGCACCACTCGCCGAAGGATGAAGTTCCATCCACACCAACTGGACTCGTGGCGGTCCTCCACGGTTCGGTTTGCACGCTCGTTTTTGCCACGGACGTGCAAGTTGTGGAATGAGCTTCCTCCTGAGGTATTCCCGGAGCGCTATGACATGGGGTTCTTCAAGAAAGGTGCGAAAAGAGCTCTCCTACAAAGCCAGCGATGCATTGGCGACTCCTCTGGTGTTGCGAATGTCCACAGGCGACGGTGACTACTTTCCATCAGGTAGCCCGACTGCCTTATCGTTAGGTTAAATTATAAAAAAAAAAAAAAAAAATGTAAAACGATTTGCCACAATATATTACAAATGCTAAATCCCTTTACAAATTTAAAAAACTTGTTAAGTTTTACACAATTAGTAGAATCATTAAATAGCAAAACTAAATTAAACATCACTCAAACACTCCATTCACACACGCATGCAAAAACACATATACTCCAATACCCACACACACACATCCTGCATACTTTGTTACATTACCCACACATGTCTCCCGGACAAAATTGTATTATTTAGCTTTTAAGTTTCTCATTTTAGGTGACTTTTGTAAGAAATAAATTATTCTTTAAATCCAATATAAAGTTTAATGATTTTCGTGGCTTTATAATATTCTGATCTGAATTGGTGGTTTAAAAAAATATTTCATTTTCAAATTAATCTCGAAAACCAAAAAAATGTTCAATTGTGTAGTAATAATGTTTATGTTGTAGGGTATAAGCCATATAAAGTGACACATTCGTCGGATTATTTTGATCAGCTATATGAATGGGCAGTGCAGTTGATTAAGAAGGATTTAGCATATGTATGTCATCAGAAATCTGAAGAAATTAAGGGATTTAATCCCCCTCCATCTCCTTGGAGAAACAGGCCCATTGCAGAGAGCTTACAACTGTTTGAGGTATATCATTTTCATTATTATTGTACACAATTAAAGGTTCTTAGTGTATCAGTAGTCATATGCACAAAATACTAGAACTGATATGTTATAGTAATTGTTTAAGATATTGCTGATAAACCAAAAAAAATCACAATAAATTCACTTTTTTATTATTGATATTTGTATGTAACTTGTTTTCCCCTCACCAAAAAGCAATGATAATTAATTTCTAATACGCACATAAATCAGTGGTGCGTGCCTGGGTTTGAACCTTGGACCTCCTGATTCAGAGGTCAACCATTAGGCTGCTCACTGCTCTCATATACATACGCTATACATGAGCGAAATAAGAGATGATTTTTCTTATCAATAGCAAATACCAATAGTCTTTGTAAAAAATATATGTTTATGTATGTATCATATAAAACTTTTATTTCTGTATTACAGGATATGAAAAATGGTAAAATAGATGAAGGTGATGCCACACTTCGAATGAAAATTACCCTGGAGGAGGGTAAACAAGACCCAGTTGCCTATAGAATTAAATTCAAACCCCACCATCGTACTGGTAACACTTGGTGCATTTACCCAACTTATGATTACACCCACTGTCTGTGTGACAGCATTGAGCATATCACTCATTCGTTATGTACTAAGGAATTCCAATCTAGGCGGTTAGTATAATTTTTAACTGCTTATTTTTAAAAGAACATTTTTTTAAAATACAATATCATAATTTTCTTGTCTGCCATCATTGAAAGGGTAAATGATTTTCAAAGAGTATTTGTACATTACATAAATATGTCCAGTTTGACACGCTTTACAGCCTAAATGGCATAACATATCTTTACATATAAAATGTCGTCAGAATCATATTGTCAGCAAATGTGATGGATACATAAAAAACTCTTGCATCAAAATATTGCCTATAATTGCTTTTATTCGCCGCGGTATGTGCGTCTTATTCACACAGAATTCTTTTATTGTTTTTAAAAATGTGACTTGATTTCACTATTAAAATTACTTTTATATGTAATTTCAGGTCATCATACTATTGGCTGTGCAATGCTTTGGATATATATTGCCCAGTGCAATGGGAGTACGGCCGATTGAATGTCAATTACACTGTGGTCTCCAAAAGAAAGATAGCAAAGCTTATTGAAGTTGGAATTATAAATGGTAAAAACTTTAATGAGTCCATACTAATATTATAAATGAGAAAGTGTGCTTGTTTGTTCCTCTTTCACGTCGCCACATAGCTATTATATGGTATGATTCATATGATAGGAGATAGTTAGGAGGGCGAAGAGTGACGTAGGCTACTTTTTACCGCGCTCTCTCATTCCCATGAGAATCTCTATGTTTTGTTTTTTGATACCTATTTAGTAGTTCCAGACGTTGTTAATAGATGGTGTTAGTAAAATTCATGTACAAGTTCTGAATCACGCTATCAAATGCTAATGTTAATTCCCTTTGACCGTGCGGGCGAAGCCGCGGGTAATAGCTAGTATATAATAAACACTAGCAGAACCCTCAACTTCGTTCGCGTGAACCCTAATTCATCCATTAGACTTTTAAGATCCACTGCGGGACACCTCCGTTCTGTCAACTGGCATCAACATATTGAACCCCAATTCGTTGAGCTTGCATTAAATTTGGCGATTTCTGAAAGTACATTCAATCTCTCATATGAGAAAGCCAAATTCCAAGTTTCATTAAGTTAGCATCAAAATTGCCGGTCCTTCATACAAACATGCCGTCATATTTTTATCATAGTAGTTTTGGCTGTGCATTAATAAGTCAGTCATTACGTCAGTCAGATTTGATTTACAGATATGTAACAGAAACGAAATTCAAAAGCACTAACCTCGATTTGGGTAACATTGAACATTTTTTACAATATTTGTGATATTATAATCTGTTTTATATTTATTGCACCTTGTTTTTATTAAATGAATAGTGTCCTTTTTAGCTGGTTTATTAATCTAACACAATAAATTTACGGAGAAAACAATTAAACTATCCACAATTACCCCTAAAACTCAAATTCAAAGTTATCCTTAGTTTTGGGTAACTTTGAATATAATTTTTTGAGGATATAAAATCCGTCATTAATCGAATATTTTAAGGTCTGAGTAAAATTAATTAACATATTTTTGTTAATTAAAACCAAATCTATAAAAAATACATTTATTTTGATATATAAATACAACAGACAACTTGGTCTTGCCATATGAATCAGGGTCGATCAATTTGGTGGTAAAATAAAATACTAGTTTTTTTTTGATTATTTATTCCATCTATCCATAGGATGGACGGAACGTCGGGTACCTTTGGAAGGTTTCCCCCTCGAAAACAAAAAAAAAAAAGGATGGACGGAACACGGACATAACATAGGCCTCCCCTAAATGGCGCCACTCCAACCGGTCCTGTGTCCTCTGAATCCAACGGTTTCCCGCTGTCTTCTTCAGGTCACCGGTCCATCTGGTAGGGGGGCGACCGGTACTCCTTTTGCCTAAACATGGTCGCCACTCGAGGACCTTTCTTCCCCATCGGTTATCGGTCCTACGAGCGATGTGGCGGCCCATTGCCACTTCAGCCTGCTAATTTTGAGAGCTATGTCGGTAAGCTTCGTTCGTCTACGGATTTCATCGTTGCGAATCATGTCTCGTAGCGAAATTCCGAGCATAACCCTCTCCATAGCACGCTGAGCGACCCTGAGCCTCCGAAAAAAATATTTTTTTATGATACAGGTAACTTTGAACCGTTCAAAGTTACCCATATAACATCCAATTTCGACGTCGTCAAAAGTTTAACAGTTTTACGCAATATTCAACATGGGATACGGATAGTACAGTTTCAAAATAATAATATACAATATACATTTTAAAGATAAACACCAAAACACACCTGTTTACGGTAAGTTTTATATTATAATTGCTATTTCAAAATGAAGCATCAAACACTTGCAACAAGTTCATTACGGAAAAGGCGGTATTTTTTAAAATTATGCCATTCACAGGTACCTTTTTTTACTTTCATTGCTATTACAACATTTTGGCAAACCATTTTACGCAGGTACGATATTGAAACAACAAGAAGTTTCCATGTAATAAATTAATATATTTTTTTCACAACTTTGTTCAAAGTTACACCGCTGTTCAATGTTACCCAAATTATTGTAAGTTTTCTGCTAGTTATTTATATTACAATATAAAAAAAAACACTAATTTCTCTTTAAAGTGTTCATTATTTGGATATATGAAGATAAGTAAATTTACACAGATATGCGATAGTAACCAACTAAGAAACTTAATATATATTTATTTTATTGTTATTTTATTTTACATATGCCTATGGAGGCACTTACAAATTATCAGTCACATATATTTTCTTTAACACTACCACCGGATCGGAACACGACCTTATTTTGAATTGATCATGTAATAGCATACTCACAACACAGGCTAAGGAGCTCAGTAGCTCCTTTTGAAGCAATGTGGTTCGACTAGGGTGACTTAACTATTTCTAACGTAAAGCAGCTCGTGGGTTTTAGTGGAAGGGTGCAGGGCGGCTTAAATATGATGCAACAATTGTAATCATCGGCTTCAGATAGAGCCTCTGTTCCATATGGAATTGATTACGAATGTTGGCGTAAATGACAATTGGGTATTAGAAATACAAAAAACATAAATGAGCTACAACAAGCTACGAAGTACGAAGTAAAATCGGTAGCATGCTTCAGAAAGGGGTACAGCGCCATCTAGCTGAGCGTTGTAACTGCTTTTGAAACGCATCTTGGTTTGACCGAGTTTCAAATGATAACGATGGTAAATAAATTTTACTCTAACAAGATATTTTAATCAAGAAAACGAAAAGTTTTATTTTTATAAAAATATAAACCGGACAGCTAGACGTAAAGTGTGCATTAGTTTGTTGTCATTTAAAAATATATTTAATTTTACGACATAGCTCAAAATATTTAACCCAAAACCATACTCATATTGTTATGATAGTAAAAAAAAATAATCGCTTCCCTTTTTCTCTGATCGCGGACACCATAATAAAAAAACCATATAGCCCATGTAACTGTCGATTGAGTCGATTCAATGATATGTCATACATACAAACACATAGATACGCTCGAAAAACTACCCTCCATCCGATATAGTTGGGATGAAATTACACAAGGTATTAAGAAAAGTGGTGGACTACGCGTCTTCTAACTTAGTTGGGTAAAAAAACAAATAAATAGACATACATAAAAACATAGATATAAATCTATACACATACATATATTTTCAAGTTGGTAAAACCAGTGTAGTTCGATCGGGGAAGTATCAAAGCCACACATATTTCTAGCGTGAAGCATTTCTTGCGTCTCGATAGATGTGTGTGGTTGCCAACACTTTCATATGAGGCGACCATCATACTCCTCGGGTGTAGTAACGCATCTGTCTTTGACTTCAGATGGAACCCATGTTCTCTATGTAGTTGATTACAGATGTCCATGGGCGGCAGTGGCCACTTACTATCCGGTGGATTTCATGTTCGTTTCCTACTTCAGTCAGATAAAAAGAAAAGTTAAGTACATAGTTGCGTTGCTAATAGCTATTTCATACAAGCCGGTCCTCCGGCATGCACCTATTCTACCGGTTGTTCCATAAAAGCATCAACACATACAATGTAAGGGTAATGTTCTAATTGAGGTAAGTATTACTAGAGCGCGTAGTACGGTGATTGTCAACCTATGTCTATACATAGAGGGAACCTAGATTAACCACTCACCACCAATGGTCTCTTAGGCGTCATTAGTGCTAAGGTACACAGCTCTATAATATGCCATTGTAACTCGTTGCACGTCACTTCTGTAAGAATGTCGCACAGAAAATGATGTATGAAATTATTAATTATGAATGAATTATGAATTATGTTTATCTTTAATATGTCAGGATGCTCATATTTTATTTTACTAACATATTTTTAAGTATACTGTAATTACTAACACATTATTTACTAAATACGTCTGAAATAAATGATTATTATTATTAATCTTGGAACATACAAACCGAATTTGCATTATAAATGTAAATTAATATTTTTCGTCTAATACACTAACATACACTCGAAGAACAGCAGGTGTCACAGTAATGTAAAATGCAATGTGTGTAGACTGGGACGACCCGCGGCTGTACACGCTGTCGGCGCTGCGGCGGCGCGGCGTGCCGGCGGGCGCGGTGAACGCGTTCTGCGGCGCGCTCGGCGTCACCGGCGCCGCCGCCGCG
The DNA here is from genome assembly GCA_949699795.1 of Spicauda simplicius. Taxonomy (NCBI): domain Eukaryota; kingdom Metazoa; phylum Arthropoda; class Insecta; order Lepidoptera; family Hesperiidae; genus Spicauda; species Spicauda simplicius. Next base: position 12,653,769 of record OX453057.1, read on the forward strand.
CTGCACCCCGCCGCGCTCGACGCCGCCGCGAGGGACCACCTCAACGTCTCCGCGCCTAGGTATACATACACCCTTTTTTTTCGAGGGGAAAACCTTCAAAAGGTACCCGACGCCGTGGGAGCGACGCAGGGTTATGTGGGATTTTTACCGCACTAAAACCCCCCCCGGTGGCCGTACTCAGCGCTACTATAAAGAGAACTCCGGGACCTCCAATGGACCGCAGCCAGAATCCTAACAGCGCATTGCCCCATCGGGCTCCTCCCAGACGGGCGTTTGGGCAGGCAGGGGATGCCGTAGCCCTATTCTGATCCCGAAACTATAGGGCGCCGTTACTGGCGGCCGCGGCGGATCCTTCTCCGAGAAGGTACACCCTACGATATCCTGTCGTAAGAGGCGACTAAGAGAGAGCTCCTGGTGTTGCGGGCGGCTTGAGTGGGAGCCCGAACCGCCCAGCCAGCAACCTCAATAAGGACGACGGTATGTGTAGGAGGACAACTACATGTCCCCCAAGAGACGAGCACATGAGGGGCGCCGCGCTAGGGGGCACCAGTGCGTTCCACTGGAGATACCGGGGTCCCCTGCAAGCGCTGAGGAAAGCCACCGAGGAGGTTTTAGTGGGTAAAAATCCCACATAACCCGGAGCTCTCCCAAGGCTTCGGTGTACCTTTTGAAAGTTTCGTCTTCGTTACAAAAAAACGCCTGGCCTTGTAGTTCTTGGATTAGGGCCATGGTATTCCCCGGCCTGTCGTAAGAGCCCACAAAGAACATTTTTACTCAAAGTTATTTACTTTTTAAATTACTTTTTAAGGATCGCTAAAGCAAAGTTAACATCACAAAAATTAGGAAAAAAACAATCAGGCGCCTTTCCAATTAAAGGCAAACACAACTAACAAGCGTTTAAAACTGAAAAAGCAATATAAGCGCAGACGAGTTATAATTTGCTTCGCAATAGACATCATAATTTAATACAATTTAAGTTTATTATGTGTGTACTCACTCACAAAGAAAATTTTTAAGTGCTAAGTAGTGTTAAATAAGAAAAATGAGGACAAAAACATGACTGCAATAAATATAGTGTTTTCTTTAGAAACCCGATAAAAAATACAAATTTGCTTATTTACATAAAATTACCACATCTGTATTATGTTGTCATAATTCAATTTTCTTTGCAGGACTATGGTAATCTTGGAACCGCTGAAACTGACAATAATGAATTTCCCAAGCGACAAGCCTATACAAGTTACAGTTCCCGATTTTCCCAACGAGCCAGAAAAGGGGTCCCACAAAGTGATCTTGAACAAAGTGATATACATAGAAAGCACGGATTTCATGGAAAAGCCAGAGAAGGCTTATCGGCGTCTGACGCCGAACCAGTCCGTGGGCTTGAGACATGCAGGATACGTTATAAAGGTAATTTATGTTAGCTTCAATGACAATGTTTTTACCCGACTGCATAAGAAGGAGGGGACAGAGGATTTTTTTATTGTTATACTAGTTAAACCCCGCAGCTTCGCCCGCGTTAAAAAATCGATGTATCGATTGTCCCGTAGGAATAAGATATTTTCCCACGGTAAAAATTATCCTATATGTTAATCCAGAGTGTCAGCAAACTCCCTACTAAATTTTACAAAAATCGCTCCAGCCGTTTAGACGTCAAGAAGTAACAAACATACACACTCACAAACTTTCGCCTTTATAATATTAGTATGAAGTATGATGAGTATGAGTATCAAATGAAAGCTAGTAAATAAATCATTATAAAAATATTACAAGACTTTTACGTACATACTTATTATTTTTACGAAAAAAACAGAAATAACCTTAAATTAAATAAATTGTTATACATTCAATTTGGGTAACATTGAACAGCGGTGTAACTTTGAACAAAGTTGTGAAAAAAATATATTAATTTATTACATGGAAACTTCTTGTTGTTTCAATATCGTACCTGCGTAAAATGGTTTGCCAAAATGTTGTAATAGCAATGAAAGCAAAAAAAGGTACCTGTCAATGTCATAATTTTAAAAAATACCGCCTTTTCCGTAGTGAAGTTGTTGCAAGTGTTTAATGCTTCATTTTGAAATAGCAATTATAATATAAAACTTACCGTCAACAGGTGTGTTTTGGTGTTTATCTTTAAAATGTATATTGTATATTATTATTTTGAAACTGTACTATCCGTATCCCATGTTGAATATTGCGTAAAACTGTTAAACTTTTGACACTTTTGAACGGTTCAAAGTTACCTGTATCATAAAAAAATATTTTTTTCGGAGGCTCAGGGTCGCTCAGCGTGCTATGGAGAGGGTTATGCTCGGAATTTCGCTACGAGACATGATTCGCAACGATGAAATCCGTAGACGAATTAAGCTTACCGACATAGCTCTCAAAATTAGCAGGCTGAAGTGGCAATGGGCCGCCACATCGCTCGTAGGACCGATAACCGATGGGGAAGAAAGGTCCTCGAGTGGCGACCATGTTTAGGCAAAAGGAGTAGCGGTCGCCCCCCCCTACCAGATGGACTGGTGACCTGAAGAAGACAGCGGGAAACCGTTGGATTCAGAGGACACAGGACCGGTTGGAGTGGCGCCATTTAGGGGAGGCCTATGTTATGTCCATGTTCCGTCCATCCTTTTTTTTTTGTTTTCGAGGGGGAAACCTTCCAAAGGTACCCGATGTTCCGTCCATCCTATGGATGGATGGAATAAATAATCAAAAAAAAACTAGTATCTTATTTTACCACCAAATTGATCGACCTTGATTCATATGGTAAGACCAAGTTGTCTATTGTATTTATATATCAAAATAAATGTATTTTTTATAGATTTGGTTTTAATTAACAAAAATATGTTAATTAATTTTACTCAGACCTTAAAATATTCGATTAATGACGGATTTTATATCCTCAAAAAATTATATTCAAAGTTACCCAAAACTAAGGATAACTTTGAATTGGAGTTTTAGGGGTAATTGTGGATAGTTTAATTGTTTTCTCCGTAAATTTATTGTGTTAGATTAATAAACCAGCTAAAAAGGACACTATTCATTTAATAAAAACAAGGTGCAATAAATATAAAACAGATTATAATATCACAAATATTGTAAAAAATGTTCAAAGTTACCCAAATCGAGTTTAATATAAATCCCAACTGCTTTAAAGCAATTGATCCATCGTTTTTACTTGTTTTTCTTATATGGTAATAATTGTTTGTTTGCCTCTACTAATCTTAATGATCACGCAAATCTGCACAGTTTTTGTAGAACATAATGAATTTACAATATTAAGCAATTTGTGGCTGTTGAGAATGAATGAATGAATGAATCGTGGGTTAATTTCATGTTTATAGTAAACATTTTGTCTTGGTCATCTAGTCGTGAGCTTCACATTTCTTATCCACCAATCTGATTGTGAGGGGAAATATACTCCTCAGAGATACATAAATAAGAGCTCAACCAAGTCAATATTCTGTGTTTCGAAGGATGCGTTTGCAAAAATAGAATGTAAATTTAGAGTTCAGAATAAAATATTCTGAACTTCGCATAAAAAACGTAGGATCAAATTTTATAATGTGGTGTTCTACTTTTTTCGCAATTACTTATTGTGAATTTTACATGTACAAACAAAATTGTAGAGCTGCGCTATTAAAACTATTTACAGTATTATTTCTTGTCTAGGTTTCCAAAGTTGTAAAAGACAGCGCAGGAAAGGTCACAGAGATTGAGTGTACCGCTGAATCCAGTGAAAGCGCGGAGAAACCGAAGGCCTTTATACACTGGGTGTCTGAACCTATTACGATTGAAGTACGGCTGTATGAACCACTGTAAGTATAAACTCTGTTATAAATTAACGTTTAACAATTAAATATGGGATAATACATGCGAGTTTGCTACTTTATTCTTATAAAAAAAAATACGGCCGTGCCGCTTTTCTGCTGGACTTGGCGGGGGCACTGCCGTGCCCCCAGATTGTTGGGAGGATTTCGATTATATATAGCTCATCTCTCATAACATAAGTCGACTCTACTCACGACATCTCGACTTAAGACGTTTCGATATACGTCGCGTGTTTCGAGAACCTAACATGCCGTATAGTATGAGGACTGCCTGTAATTTGTTTGTAGGCAAATCATAATATTTTCGTTTAGAAATTCTGCCAGATTTCATACTCATAAACATAAAAGTACATACAACAGCGGGTTTAATCAAATTTGTTTACTTCACAGATTCAAGCATAAAAATCCAGAGGATCCCAACGAAGTTCCCGGTGGCTTTCTGTCAGACTGTCGGGAAGATACGTTGAAGATTGTCAACGCTTACGCTGACGTATCGATCAAAGGAGCCAAGGTGTACGACAAATTTCAATTTGAGAGGATCGGCTTTTTCTCCGTCGACCCTGATACTACAGACAAGAAGGTACGATACATTTTGAATCGCTATACTGTATATAAATCTAACATGTATGTGAGCATGTATAGCGTATGCTTAGATGTTACTTATACTACTAATATTACTCCGAGGATAGGTGTTCGATGTTCGAGGTGTGTTCTCCTAATAATCATTACTAACCGTAATTTATTTCTTAACATACCACAGAGCGAATTAATGGTAGATAGCTGGTAAATAGTTACGAAATATATAAATATAATAATTTATGCTATGATTATACTTCATGCTATGACATAGCTGATATGTCAACTTTAAAAAAAATAGTTTTCCTTACTGCACTTAGTTATTGCACTAGTACAATTAATTTAGTTCATATATAAATTTGAAATAATAATTAATAAATCATTACTCCAAATCTATGGTAATTAAATATATACTTAATTAAATTGTTACTAAATTCAAGTTATTGAAATACATACAAAGAAAATATTACCTACGTTAATATCGAAAATTGTATACATATAGATCTTTTAAGAATCTGGAAGATTCGCTGGAAGATTGTTAAATAAGATCAATATTATTCTTCTGTCTCATCAACTATATTCCAGTGAGTAATATTTATACACTGTTTTTGGAAGATATATAATAACGAATTTGAATAATTTCTTCAGTTAGTAAATATTTAATTGTAATATAAATGTATTGTTTGATAAAAGTTCTTTTTTTGCTTTCAGATGGTATTTAATAGGACGGTATCGCTGAAAGAAGATACAGGAAAATAACTTGCAAAAAAAATATCAGAGATATAAGAATTTAATACGATTTATTATTTTGTACACTTTTGAAATAAATAACTTATTGAATTATATTGTATGTCTTTTATGATTACTTAGGTATCTTACTTTTATATAAATGTAAAAGTTTTTAAGGATGTGTCTGTTACCCGTTCGGGCAGAAAATACTGGTCGTATGTCGATAACATTTGGCACACAAATTTTATGATTTAAATATATAGCTAAGATACTCATTAGTGTGGTGAACATATTCGGGACGGGCCGAGTCGCGGGTTAACCCAGTTTAGTATCTATAATAATACCTTTATACCAGGGTTTCTCAAAGTGTGGTCCACGGACCCCCTCGGAGTCCGTGACGTATGTGTCAGGGGTCTGCGTTAGGCCAGATAAACGTTAACATACTTATCAGGAATTTAAACACGATGTAGTGTCGAACGACAGGCTAGCGAGTACAATTGGAATTAAAATGTACAGTCACAATTTTGTTTTATTAGCGCTTGTATAATTTTCCTAAAATTTTCTGAGCAGGTGTCCATGGAGCTTATAAATTTTGGGTCCATGACTACAAAAAGTTTAAGGAACCTTGCCTTAACGAACCTTATTCATAAAATTTCGTATGCAATGTGTTTCGGGGGCGGTCCAAATCCATATAGCTAGGTTTCATTTTTATAATATTTACCTACAAAAAAATCTTTAAGACTATATCGATGAATTGGTCTGTTGGTTGGTTTTATGCAATATATATATATGGCACTATCTACTAGGCCTTGGGATTAGTCTACCCGTGTTCGTCTTATGTCTTCGGGCGAATAACGTTTTTCCTCCTTATTCGTAAATTATTGAAATCCTCGTAAATTATGGAAATAAGTAAATACATATAATATATCATAAATATAAACTCAACACATTTTGACCATAATAGGTCATGTGTTGTTTTTTTTTGTTCGAAACTTTTACCGTCAGTTAATTATTTCAATTAGTTTTTACGTGCATGCAGGTTCATAATCGTATAATCATTGTAACAGAGCTTAGGAAGTTATTATTTGCCATGGCCTTATAATTTTTCGCTACTTATTACTTAATTTATTTATTAGAATATGAATCGAAAATTAATGAAGAGTCAACCTTAATATAAAAATACTAATAAAGAACCCATGTATCTATATCGCTATGGATTTAATTTTAATATAAAATACGTAGGCCATTGTTCGTCAATACCAGTAAAAATAAATCAATCACCCAGCGCTCGGTAATGGACCGCAAGTTTAACACGTTCACTGCCGGACCTCTTTGATAGAAGTTGAGATTATATTTATATACCAGTTCTCATATGGTACGTACGGGATTTTTTCAATAATATAGTTTGACACACATTATTAATTTTGGTTAATAATATTTTTTTATAATATTGGGGCTTTTTAAGTATAAATCTATCTATAACAAAAAATAATTTGTCACTAGAAAAGTGCTGTAGAGCACTGAAAATAAATTAAATTTTTATTTTGAATACTTGATTTCGTGGTGTTTTTAATAAAATTAAATAAACGGCATCTACATTAAACTGTACATCAATATTTAACACAATATCTATAAATGATACATAATTATATCACGTATTATATAAAAATAGCTTTATACTTTAAAAAAATACAACCTGTTAAAGCCTTAGAGTCACACATATCTCACATGAGATCTATTTTTCTTTAAATCGCCAACCTAATCGGGCGGTTGATAAATTTTCTAATTTGTCTCTTTTCTAGTGAAAGATTTTGTGTAGAAATGTCAAATAGGTAAAATTTTCAAATTTCCCTTACGCACCCGGAAAAGTCGCGTACAAGGGTCGAATATGTCCAGCTCAGCGTCGAACGTGTTAATAGGGTTTCGGGGAAAACGGAGGTCGCAGTAGATACCTACGCTACGGCGCGAAGGTCCCTCGTAGCGGCGGAGGGAGGGCGGTTATCGAGCGTGGGCGGCGCGCATGCCACTCCACTCGCCGCCGAGCCGTTGTTACGCGATATGGACTATGCGGCTCCTCGTTACGAAATTCATATCCCACAAATAATTGCGTGTGAAGAACAAATAATGTAACTAAACAATGCGAGACGTCTCCCCGACGCAGATCACGTAAGTCTTATTTTCAATTTTTATCCGATCGATTACCACTTTCTTACCTTTCCTTACACTGCTTGGCTTAGTAAATGTTTAGGTACTATGCTCACTTACTATTAATTATATGACGTAACAAATGCTATAAATAGTTCGCGTGTCCTCGTGTATTTATGGTTAGTGAATGATGGATTTTATTTTAATTATTTCACAAATTTGTCATATATTACGCCATATTTTAATTTCTGGTAAATCTAGTAGGAAAGTTATTTTGGATATACCAATGAGAAGTATAATTTACTTTATTAAATATATTTAAGTTGCATCCACATATATTAAAATGTAAAGTAAGATGTATGTGCCTAAATATTATCTTGTAATATACAAAATATGCATCCTTTTACTTTACAAAATCATAATAAAAATATATTATTCTTAGATACGTATCGAAATTGCGATAAAATTGATACCTGTGAGTATTCTGCGCATAAAAGGAACGTAGGTATATAACCTAGATTATGGGTCTAGGTCAGGTCTCGTACAATCCAGACCTTGGTTTTAAAGCTCAAAAGCACAATTCTATTCGCATCGTCGCATTTATATAGTAATGAATGTAGAATATTCGTATTTTTAATCATAACAAAGGTGAAATCATAACGGTGTAGTTACAACTTGACACGTTTTATTGCACGCTGCAGAATCTTAAGCGCTTAGCAATCGCGATGTTCTTATATAAACATTTTTCACCACTGATCTATACTACACTATCATTTTTCTCCTACTTCCCTCCCATTCATTTTTATACCTACTACATTGGAATTTGAAGGGTATAACAATATATTAGTAGGTATATTTTTTTTCAAGCGTTGGTAAATATCTCATATAAGAGAATCAATAAGTACCTATACTACCACACGCAATATTTATTTTATAACTTTTATTAACTGACCATATTAATGTTCCATTGTCTAAGATGCTATGCAAGTATATAAGTAGTATAAGTAACATACATACAAAAAATTACTTTCTTTAGAACAAAATGTACGTATACGTATACGTCATACGTATAAGTTGTTCGGCTATAAACGTAAAAAATATTTCTAACATTTCATGGGACCCTACTGTAGGTACGGTGCAGTTAACAAATTTTGTAACTTCTCGATTGACACAAAAACATAATGATGTTTTCAGATTTGTGTCTACTTAATTACTAGATTTCTCTTTAACGGTTGTCTGTACAACAGTTCAAAGTGGTTTTGCATGTTATATTATTGTTCTGTCCTTGTTACCCTCTTTATCTTGCACTATCTGTGTGTTACACATCGACGCCATGGGTAATGCTGGTGCAATTACTTATGTAGGACACATTAGCATATCAACGATAATCGCGTCACACCGATACCCAACCGAGTTTTCTGCAGCATATGTTAAGTAATACCAAATTTCATACAGCTTAAATAGATTTCGAGTTATTAGGAGATCAAAGGTAATCCCAATAGTGCCTGTAAAAAGCACTTATATTGCCAGTTTCTTAGAGAACTTGGCAACACGTTACCGCGTGTTTTGATATTACTAGATTTATCCTTAACAAAAAATAGAATACTTTCAAATGACAAAATGAAGACTATATATTGCAGCTATGTATACAAATTATTAGATATTTATTACCTGCCTATTTACGCGGGTTCTCCCGCTTTGATCACGTTTACCATGATAATGAGTATTAATTAGTCTAGGTACACTATATGTATGTCAAATTTCAGCGAGTGTTTAGTTGTTGCGTGAAAGAGTAACAAACACACACACCTCACAAACTAAGACGATAAGACTAGTCCTTCTCTACATCAACTTTAACCGTGCGTAATTTCATACCCATCCGTCTGCGGCAAGTAACTATCTTAAAAACGAATCATAAGTTTTTGCTTCACCTATTAAGATATAGAAGAAGATTACTTAACACGTGCTCTGATGATGAAGATATGTTATAAATTGTACTATAGAGCTTAAATAGTATGGAGTATGTATACATTTTGGCACTTGGCCAGCGTGTTGGGTGGCTCTACACCAAACTAATTCAAAAGAAATCTCGTCCAGTGGGGCAGTAATAGATCGGTGGTAACATTATATAATTATTGTAAATTTTTAAACTTCTAACGTTTCTTCATAAGTTAGTTCACAGCAATTCTCTTCTGGGAAAAGGGTAGCTATAAATGGGAGATTTATCGCACTGACTGACCGGTTGCCGGCATACTTTCACATGAGGCGACCATCATAGTCCTCGGGAGTAGCAACGCATCTGTGATTGAATTCAGATGGAACCCATGTTCTGTATGTAGTTGATTACAGATGTCCACGGGCTGCAGTGACCACTTACCATCACTGGACTGCATGCTCGTTTGCTACTTCAATCAGATTTAAAAAAAACTGACTATAGGTTGATAATCTTGGTTTTGAGTGTTGTTGAGCAGAGTAGACCTCGGCAAACAGACATCAGCATAATGAATTTAGATTTCTATTCTAGATCGGTTTGTGTATCCATGGCCCGCATACTATAGAAAAAAATCCTAGTTTGGGGATATTACTGTAGATATTTTCATTTATGCTTGTACGTCTATCCATATATCCCTGACACCGTAAGAAAAAGTTTTAATCTACCCCCAATTTTCCCAGGCCCAAAGAAAGATTCCCCAAAAGACGTGCGATGTCATTAAACCCTTTGAAGAAATAAATGAACTGAGAAAGCCTACACCTGCTAATAGCAGGCAGCTATGTGCGTCATTAGTCATCAGTCCATTTACGACGCTACAAACCAGCGGGTGCTCCAGTGAAATATTGTCTTAATAGCAGACTTGATTAGGGTTCGTCTTTTACGTAGTCTCAGACAATTTCATTTTATTACTCATCGTGTTAGGTTCTCATGAATTAAACGTGTACTAAAAGATTAAAACACGTAAGCCATCTCTTCTTGTCTCATTGTACTGTCTATGTATTTTTGCTAGTTAACTATTTTTATTTTGGGGAACGAACTATTTTATAGGTCATCGTTAACCCATTATTGTCCCACTGCTGCGCACGAGTCTTCTCTCAGAATGAGAGTTGTAGGCCATAGTCCACCGCGCTGGCTAAGTGCGCATTGGTGGACTACACACACCTCTGAGAACTTTTTTTTTAAAAGAACTCTCGGGTATGTAGGGTTCCTCATGAAATTTTCTTTCACCGAAAAACAGTGACAATTAATTTCTAATACGCAATAATTTTAGAAAAATCAGTGGGGCGTGCCTGGGTTGAACCTAGGACCTCACGATCGAGAGGGCAATTTTCAATTAGGCTATCACTGCTCTATTTTATAGGTAAGCTTGATGACATAATATATGTACATTGCTTAACATTTAAGAAATTCGTATCCAAAATCATTGCATTCTATCAGTTGTAAATCCCAAGTGTACATATGTTTCATTAACAAATCGTTGCAGTGGTGTTGCTTTTAAAATAGTCAACGTCTTAACATTGGCTCGACCAAGACTCTACATGGAGCCTACGAATACATGTTCTTTATAGATCAAGTTGCTTAGCTCATCAACAAGTAATATTTAAAAAAAAAACCCGACGACTTAAAACCCAATCTACGATTTACCGCTTTTATTTATTTTGAGTCAAAAGAATAATTTAAAAGCATTATTCTAATTTTTCACTACAAATAAGACCATTATCTACTTACTACCTTTCAATTTACGCATTACGCATCATGTTATATTAATCAAAAAACCGTCCCTCTTCCCTCTTTTTCTCTGACCGCAGGAGTACCTAATATGTAAAAATTTGTAGGCGATGTTACTCTTACTACTGAGTCGGTTCAAATAATATGTCACATATTACAAGTCGTCAAGCCGTTTGGGCTGTAGCGTTTGCCAAGTAAATGAACATATGTATATGTCGTCATCAACCCATTGCCTCACTGCTGGGCCCGGGTATTCTCTCAGAATGAGAGAGTTTTAGGCCATAGTCCACCGCGCTGGCCAATTGCGATTTGGTGGACAATGAACATATTATATACAAAATTGCATACGCTCGAAAAACATCAGGCACCCTCCGTCTGACGCAGTCGGGTAAAAATGGATCATTGTTTGTGTGCACGTCATATCGTACACTTACGTAGTATCTACCTACTCACACATTAATAAACATATCGATCCCTTTTCCACTCGTAAATCTCAAGTGTATATCTCATTCACAAATCGTTGTAGTGGTCTCTTACAATAGCCAGCGTCTTAACATTGGCTTTACAAAGTCTCGACGTGGAGCCTACATATGTATGTTCTTTATAGATCAACTTGTATAGTTCATCAATGATGGAATGTTTATTGTGTGCACGTTATATCGTACACTTACGTGGTATCTACCTTTTTTTTGTTCTCGAGAGGGAAATCTTCAAAAGGTACCCGACGCCGTGGGAGCGACGCAGGGTTATGTGGGATTTTTACCGCACTAAAAACCCCCGGTGGCTGTCCTCGGCGCTATAGGACTCCGGGATCTCCAAAGGAACGCAACCAGAATCCTCTGAGCGCGTTGCCCCATCGGGCTCGTCCCAGAAATCACCTGACTGAATGTTTCGAGCTCCCACTACAGCCGCCCGCAACCCCGGAAGCCCCTTTTAGTCGCCTCTTACAACAGGCAGAGGATGCGGTAGCCATATTCTGATCCTGGAACTACAGGGACGACGTAGTATCTACATACCTACTCACATATACATAATAGATATCTATCCATGTCTGCGAAAAAAGGTTTCAATACTTGAAGATGTGCATAAAAGATGTACCTATGTATATGAATAGTAAAAGAATAATAAGCAATAGACTCTATAGTTATATTTCGGGTTGCCACACGTACTTTAGTTTAAACTATTTGGGATAGTTAATGTACTTTATACTTTTTGAGAAAAACAGAAGGAAAATACTTGAATTTGCATGATCTGGGGTCTAAAAAGATTTATCGTAAGCAGTTTTGTGAAAACATAAGAATGTTTTATTAGAACATTGTTTTCGTAGTCGCCTTATTTAGGGGGTATTAGAATATTTAGATTTGGTTAATTTTTATTTTTCGCGGACTACCACTACGCACCGTTCTAAAAGTTGCCTCGAGCCAAAAACTTTTATTCTACCTTTAATAACCAATGTACTTTAATCGCTGAATAGAAGGTATCAACTCTAGTTCAATTCTACGCAGCTTGTTATTTGCACAACTTGTAACTATTTTATTCACGTCTACGTCACATATAAAAACTTAATTCTGTTATTATTTGGCTATTTATTAAATCAGTGTCCTTCGTAATAAGCTGGTAGCTTATTACGCTTCTTTCACAATTATCAGTTTCTACATTTTTGCCAATACATTGCAATGTACATTCTACAGTTACGCGTTCGTTTTTAGTAATTCCTTATTGTATTTTGCAATGATGGGCCAAAAAGTAAAGAATATTTATAAGGTAATAGAAATAAAAAAGGTAATAAATAAAGAAAAAATAATACTTATATCAAGAGCATAGGACGTTGTACTCGTATGAGTACAATGAAAATTTATCGTTAAATTCGCAAATACCAATTGTAATAACTGTCGTTGATGAGTATTTGTCTGCGCGGCTTTTATTCGCCTACGCAACGTCTACGCCTACGCGGCGGCGCTACGCCATGACGTGATTAGATAGTCATAGTAGATAACTGTTCTCATATTTATATTAATCCACTGTCCAAACAATTATGCAGAATATACTTATTCGTATTTAGTAACAAATTGAGTAAAACTACTAAGTTAAGAAATTGTTTTTATTACCAAATGGCAATAATTGATTCTAGCTAGCGCTGTCAAAAGTTCGAAGTTTTGACTAACTTATAGTCAATGTGCTTAATTGAGTATTTGTTGAGCTTTCACAATTTGTTGTAGCAACTCAATTACTAAATACATCAATACAATAATGAGTAACGAAAAAGGGTGTAACTTCTACTTTTGTAATTTTATTTTGCTCTACAATAGTAAATAACCTTTTTCCTTTGGGAAGTTAAAAAGGTCTTCAATGTTTTCGAATATGCTCTTCTTGCAGGATAATTTACAAATTTACTAAACAATTTTTTTAATGAAGTCAGAATAACAATTTTATCGAAACTTATATCTGTCAATAGCAAGCGAAATAACGGAAAAATCAATCAACATCAATTAAGTTGCTAATACCATGGTCAGTATATCCAAATTAATAGATATTTTACACTGCAGATAATAAAAAGCAAGTACAACACCATTTTATAGCCACTGAAACGGAGAATACGCATTCTCCTTGGTAGCAGTAATATCTTACCACCATCTTCTTTTATAGCTATCGTTAAAGTGCTTTATTATAGCTTGATAACCAATAAACAAGAGAATTCAGGTCACTTTAATTCCTTTTTCTTGCTTACTGTGCAGACTGTTCTGGTCAGATATACTTGGTTTAGTATAAACTAATGAAATGCATTTTTGTATACGTCCTCGAAAGCTCTTCCCGTCAAACAATTACCGTATCACTTTAATCAATTAGCGAACTGAATCAATTTTACAATTTACTAGGCAAACCTCGTTCCACCTAAAAGGCAAAAATCTAAAGTTGTTAGTGTTTGGCTACTATATTATACAAAAAACCTTCCTTTTGAATCACTCTATCTATTAAATATGCATACTGCATTAAAGTCCGTAGCGTTTTAAAGACCTAAGCATACATATGACAGACAGCGAGAAGTGACTTTGTTTTATACTATGTAGTGATTGTAGGAGTTTCAAAGTAAGAGGTCGCCTCCAATTGTAACTCTCCTGAAATAGTATATAGTGCATCCCTTAAGACCTGCTTTACACTGATTTACTTCTTATGATGCTATTATTAAGCAGTTAGAGTGGCTTTATGTTATCGCATCCGAACCACTTAGTCTCTTACTATTTTAATTTTACCTACCAACAGACAAATAGACAAACAGTCAAAGTATTCTTTAATATGTTTATTTATACTATATACCTACTATTATTCACATACCGCAGCAATATAATATAACAGAAGCCATACTATTCATACGAGTACATTATGTTTCATAACTTCGCAATCTACGAGTTTTAATAACATACAGTTAATAGAATATGATAAAAGGAAAACGCACAGTATAACGAGAATTTATAGACTATTAAACTATGTTATTACTAAATAGATGTCATAAAATAATATTGCTCTCTAGACACGTACGAGAGGCTGATTAACTAAACGCTCGTTTACAAACTTCTAATACGCATGTAAGAGCTCGTAGCCAGCAATATAAAATAAATATATTGAGTCTTTATTAGGTTTGTGGATCAATACACGTCCTGTCACGCATATTTATATTTAGCAGAATTTAATTTAACGATGCGTATGCGAGAATTGAAAAAGTTTTTCTCGCAGGGACACGGAAAAGGGAATCCATGAGTATATCGCGATAAAGGATGGCCCAATAATACAAATAATATGATAACCAGGAGATACTTCTGTGAAATAAAGGCCAATGTATATCGTCTACTGTTCACACCCTTTAAGATTACATAAGCAAACAGGGTTAGTTTACCTAAATCTATTGTGAAAAGCTGTTACATCACGTTTCTTATATTATTAGATCTAAGAAATATCTAGTTATCTAAGAAAATTCATTTAAGATCAACTTAAAACTTAGTCAATATGAGCATAGTAACGGTAATATTATATAAAAAAAAACCTTTATTTAAACAAGGTTAGGCTATTTTTTACAAAATTTGGGACCTCTCGTGGTAAGTTTATTTAAAGCTGTGGTAGGAGAGTCCATTTTTAGCTGTGATCGCCTAGCATGCTTAAATAAGTAATTATTTTTGAGTATTTTCTATGTAACGTTTATCATTAATCTACCTATATTTTGTTTGTTTCAGATTATAGTAAATTAAGTATAGAAAAAGTGATAATTATGACAAGCAATAATATATTAAATTACAATGGGTTTAAGCGAGCTCATAGTTAAATATTTATATAGTTCAGTAACGATCATATCAAAATTATGGACATTCAGAAACAGCAGTTATGTCCACGATTGGTGGATTATTTAACTATAGTGGGTGCGCGCCCTAACACTTCGGGAAAAGGACTCGCTCCTATTCAGGTACTTTTACATTTTATCTTTATAATAATGAAGTATTCAAAAGCTTATCTAAAGCTCTCTTTACCGACCTGCACTTAAGAGATAAGTGGAAAAGAATAAATGGGTTTAAACAAACTTTTATCTTTAAGAGAAAACTCTTTTAGATAGAGAGTGCTCTCTGTTTAAGAGATAAAAGTTGTCTGATCCCATGGCTACTTCGTTTTTATTGGTTAGGTACTAGTCAGTAGAAACTCGAAAATATCTGCACAAACAGTCATTACTGGGGATAGAATATTGATCTCTAAAAGCAAGTACAAGTGTTGAACAAACAACTTCATGATAGGTACTTGTTAATTATCGCGTTTATATTTTTCCACTACTTATACTAGAATGAACCACTAGTAATTAGACTTGTCAACTTCAGGCACCTGAATTGTTACGTCGGTACCCACTGACAAACCACGATGACTTCCCACTGCCTTTGGACATGGTGTATTTCTGTCAGCCAGAGGGTTGCGTGTCAGTGGGACCGAGGAGGCCTACTGCACACGTCGCCACAAGAGATACCACTTCTTTTGTATTCACGCTCACGGACAAGGATTCTGGTAAGTTTTTATGGTTATTCCATCGTTTAAACAGCGACTTTAAAACGACTTTTAAAAGACTTTTAGCACCTCGCTAAAAGTATAATGTGTGTATCTACGTGGCTACTGGTAACATATCGTACAATCTGAGTGAAGTAGCAAACGAGCTTACAGTCCACCTGATGGTAAGTGGCCATTGTCGCCCATGGACATCTGAAAGTAACTTCAAATAGAAGTGTTCTATCTGAAGTCAGATCAAGTCTGAAGTCAGTGAAGATACAGATGCGTTGCTAATCCCGAGGATTATGATGGTCGCTTCATAAAGTGTGCCGACAAACACACCCTTCCACCGAAACGCAATAAATGCTTCACGCTAGAAATAGGTGTGGCGGTGGTACTTCCCCCGTCGAACTACACTGGTTCTACCACCTGTAAAATATTTCTAAACGGATGCCCCGTTTTCGTTTCATCGCCAGAGCCGTTGACTATGATCAAAGAAAAATATTCAGCTCTTTGAACATCTTAGGCTCTTGTATAGTTTGAGTTGTGGGGCATTTCTATTTAAGTGTTTTGCAATTAACTTATGATCTTGGGCTTGCCCAAAGGGTAGAAAGAGGGAAGGCAGCTGTCCCTTAGAGATTCAAAACTCAATCCATCAACCGCTTCCCCCTCCCCCCTCTTTCTCAGGCCTAAAACGCAATTAACTTGCCTTTTCGTAATATTTATGTATGGCTTGAGAATAAGGGAATAGACACGATATTTATTATATCTTTATACAATTTGTTGCGGTTAATGCATCGTATCATTGATAGAGTTTATCGATAATTGGGTCAAACTGAGGAATTAGGTCAGAGAGTTCTCTCGGGGTACCCCGCTTCCTATACCAAATGGGATCGAGTTATTGAATTGTTGCTTGTCTAACAAGGCAGGAATAGATACAAAACTACAGGAAATATTGCACTTTGATAACTTTGTAAAGAATATAAATGTAGTATTTCTATGGTTCTAAATATTTTTTTTTTTATTTGACTGAAGTAACAAACGAGCATGCAGTCCACCTGATGGTAAGTGGTCACTGCCGCCCATGAACATCTGTAATCAACTTCATACAGAACATGGGTTCCATCTGAAGTCAATCACAGATGCGTTGCTACTCCCGAGGACTATGATGGTCGCCTCATGTGAAAGTGTGCCGGCAACCACACCCTTCTATCGAAACGCAAGAAATGCTTCACGCTAGAAATAGGTGTGGCGGTGGTACTTCCCCGGTCGAACTATACTGGTTCTACCACCTTGAATTAAATTCATGATATACAAATTTGATTAAAAATACTATGTTATGGAAGATGAAAACTTTACATCATTGTTCACACATCATCATCATCATTATGGATATTTTTTTCGAAAACCTCTCGATTTTATGGAAGTAGTCCTTTTTGTATTTTTATGCTATTATAATTTGGGACAGAATCTCACTGTTCCCTTCCAGATATATTTTATATTTACAAGATAGACTCGTGTTACCTTAGACACTTATTTTAAACGAACACGGTACCGTTTCAAATTTTGGTTTTTAATTTCATGCAAATAAAGATCAGAACTTAGGTATTTTTTGTTTTGTTATCTACGGACAAATAAAGGGCAAGAGACCTAACTCCTTCCCTTAATTTTTTCGTTCTTTCCCTTTATTCACAACTAACCTTAGTTGCATGTAATACTAATCCCACAAAAACATTTCATGTTAAATGTTGCCAAGACGAGACCATATAGCTCGCACTGTCAAAAAGTAATCAGATCCCGTGTAGAGCCAAGTTTCTAACCCTACATGCCCAGACCTAAATCGATAAGCCCTAATTTCACACTCAAGTTACGGGGAAATTCTACAGCCATAGCTCGTACTGCGTTGTTCGTAGCGCGTAGCAGAGTTTTTACGCTATAATCTCGTAGGCGTGCAAACCTTGGACGTAACTGGCGAGATGGCCGCACGGAAAGAGTTTAGAAGATTGAATAGATTTTTAAGCTCAAGCCCATATGACGAATAGCAAAAAGTCCGTGCGGCCGACTCGCCAGTTACGTCCAAGGTTTGCACGCCTACGAGATTATAGCGTAAAAACTCTGCTACGCGCTACGAACAACGCAGTACGAGCTATGGCTGTAGAATTTCCCCGTAACTTGAGTGTGAAATTAGGGCTTATCGATTTAGGTCTGGGCATGTAGGGTTAGAAACTTGGCTCTACACGGGATCTGATTACTTTTTGACAGTGCGAGCTATATGGTCTCGTCTTGGCAACATTTAACATGAAATGTTTTTGTGGGATTTCATTTCTTTTTGTAGGTTGCTTATGATAGAAAGATAAAATGAGCGACAAATACAAGTATTTTTTTGTCGCTCATTTTTTCTTTCAACTTTTTTCAATTCCCAATTTTCAGGGTTTGTAAGAGCTGACGGGCCGATTATTTTTAGCTACTGCGCGGGGACGAGGGGGCAGGCGGCGGGCGTTGGCGCATACTATACTTACGATGCTTATGTTCAAAAGTATAGGTTGATTAATAAACACTTACCGAAGTGAAGTGTAGTAATATTATTCATATCTAAGTACTTATGGGTAGGATAATGTTTTGATTTGATGAAAAGTTTGTGTTCTATGTACTTGTGTATAATTTTCAGATCTCAAGCAGGAAATAGGGAATTAAGTTTCCCTATTTCAGATTTTTACCCCTCCGCGGCCGCATTCAGACCTCTAGCGTCAAAAGTTGCGGAAGTCTCGAACAAACTTTCACCCCCTAGTTTAAGGGGTTGGGGGGTAAAAGTTCCAAGTTTTAGGATTTTTTTGTTGTTTGGGTACTAATACTAGCTTACATACCAAATTTCAGTTTTCTAGGACTTCAGGAAGTACCTTAAGAATTTTGTTGATCATCAGTGAGTGAGTGACGAAATCGGGGTATTTTAGATATCAATAAAATCTAAAGTATAAGAGCTATGCAATTGAAACTTTAGAGGTTTATTAAGTCTACCACTGACATTATATCCTGAAAATTTTGTCTGGTATAACCCAACCAAACTCAAGTTATGAAGGTTCAAAAATACGACGAAGCGCTTCGAGAAAAGGTAGGTAGTGCCCTTGCGCTTGCGCTTCGCTTGGCTCGTCTTGGCGGGGGCACTACCGTGCCCCCAGATATTGCTAATATCATATTTGTTTCATAGGTAAGACGCGGTTCGGCATATGCGTCAACTTCTACCGCGCGGTGGAGCGCGCGCCGGCGCCGGGCCCGCGCGAGCGTAGCGTGCTACGGCGCGAGTCGTGGCGGAAGTCGATGGAAAAGAGCTCCGACTCTGCTTTCTCCAGGTGAACACTAATTGCTTCTGGAATCCTGGTACCACGCTTTCACTCATAGCCCCACACTAGGTTTTTCTCCTGTGTCGTGGGTACCATGGACACACACAGACTAATACACTATGGCAAAGGGAGATCTCCCGCCAGGCTAGGTGATCATGCCTGGGGAACGGCCGTGCTCCGACAGTCGTTCGGAACTTGTATATATGTGGGGTATTGAGAATGCTTCCATAGCGTGTTTCAGAATACTAGTAGCGCCATCTCTTGAGGAGTAGCGGGAGGAGCAGAACATGAATCTAAACTCATCATTCAGATACCTGTCTGGCCGGGAATCAAACCCGGGATCTATTGTGCGCCAACCGGCATGGTAACCGCTCCGCAACGCGGGTCATCAAGGGGTCGGGTATCGGGTATATTGATAGCCCAATGGTTAGACGACAAATATTCATTTTCTCACTTACCTATCTCCATATACAAATCTACATGTACTGCATTACTTGTCCAACAAGTAATTATATCAGTTGGATATTTACGGATACAGTCATTGGCACTAAAAAAAATCCCTATATCCATAGAAAATATTAGAAAAAGAAACTATAAAGGACCTATCTTCTACAGCGCAGTGGAGTGAATCAGTTGATAGCGGTTGAAGGCTCAAATTTACTGCCGGTTGAGCAGACCTGTTTGTAGAATGTATCATTACACCCTTTCAAAGGAATACCCAATACATAAAGGTAAACAATAGTTTACCTTTATGTATTGGGTACCTTTCGAAAGATATTGTTTTGGAAGGGTTTAATGATACATGACACATGCTAGCTTTGGGTTATTTGAAGATGTTTTTGAGCGTCGATTTGCATATGGTTTTTTTTTTACAATAAAATAATTTAAAAAGAAAGGATAACTTAAATAGAGCACTATGATGTTATTAATGGAGGATTTTAAACATATGCTAGATTCCTTAATACATGCCTTAATGTGGTAGTTCTTTTTAAACATCAATTATTAGGAAAAGAAGGTGTACTATAAATTTTAAATGCTGCCGTAAGCCAATCGAAGTTTCATATATTTAAGTCAAAAAATTTTAAACAAAAAATACAACCGACTTCCATGCCACATAAAAGTTAAAAATAATTTAAATACATGTTGGTTTAGAGCAAACACAGTTCTTAGTACATAGTCCCGAAGTCGGCGCTCACCATATTTTGCTGGATAATGACGAAACTACATGTATCTTATATGAGCGCCGACTTCGGGACTATGTACTAAGAACTGTGTTTGCTCTAAACCAACATGTATTTAAATTATTTTTAACTTTTATGTGGCATGGAAGTCGGTTGTATTTTTTGTTTAAAATTTTTTTTTTCACGCTTTTCAGTCACGATAAAATAAGTTATGGCTGTTGCTAGTCGTCCGCTAACCGGATGAATAAAATTAATTATTCGTCCGATTTTCGGATGAATAAAATTATGTGCTGACGTCATCATATAAAAATAGACTTCTTTGACACAACCGGTCGGGGGCGCTACCGCGCCCCCTCCCTTAGATTCTGAATTGGAAAAATCTGTTCGAACCTAACCTAACCGAATAAAACAACTTTTTCTGAGTAAACATTTATTTAAAGAATAGACCTATAATTGTCAATATTTAAAGTAGAAAAAGTAATATAAACCTTATAACTAAGAGTATAATTCAACTGATACTGATAAAAATAACCCATCCAATTTAAAAAGGTTGGTAGTACTCTTGCATCTTTCAGGTAATTGTATTCAAAGTGGAATTTTTGATCATAATTATATCCTCTCCGAAACTCATTGTTGGTATTGTGAACAACAACATTATGTATACGTAAGCACAATATGGCCGATGCCTACGGTTTAAACTTGAAGGACCCCAGCATTATCAGGGTTGAGGAGTTGAAGGTCAAAATTATCATGTCATATCTTTGCTTAGTAATCTCATTACATATACGTAAGCACCATATGGCCAATGCTTATGGTTTAAACTTGCAGTACCCTGCATCATCAGGGTTGAGGAGTTGAAGGTCAATTTTCTTATCATACGTCTTTGCTTTGTAAATATATTACATATCCATAAGTATCAAATGGCCAACGCCTATGGTTTAAGCCTGAAGTACCCCTGCATCATCAGAGTTGAGGAGTTGAAGGTCAAATTTTTCATCTTATATCTTTGCTTAGTAATCTTATCAGATATACGTAGCGATCATGTAGCTAACGCCTATAGTTTAAGCTTGAAGTACCCCAGCATCATCAGGATTGAGGAGTTGAAGGTCCAATTTTCCACCGTATACAACCATTTTTCTAATGTTTTACCTTACATTTTTTTAAATATCATTTTGAATGCGTAAGATTGAAATAGCTAAGTTTTATGGCTTAGGCATTCAATACCCCTGCATCATCAGGATTGAGGAGTTGAAGGTCCAATTTTTCGTCGTATACCTTTGCTTAGCAATGTTATTACAAATCCGTGAGCAACAAATGTCTAACGTTTATGGTTTAAGCCTGCAGTACCCCTGCATCATCAGGGTTGAGGAGTTGAAGGTCAAATTTGTCATCGTACATCTTTGCCTTGCTATCTTATTATATATCCGTAAGCACTAAATGGCCATCACCTACGGCTTGGGCTTACAGCACCTTGCATCATCAGGGTTGAGGAGTTGAAGGTCATTTTTTTTATAATATGTCTTTGCTTAGTATTGTTATAACATACCCATAAGCACCAAATGGTCAACCCAAATGGTTTAGGCTTGAGGCACCCCTGCATCATCAGGATTGAGGAGTTGAAGGTCAAATTTTCATCACATGTCTCTGCTTAGTAGTCTTGTTACATATATGTAAGCACCAAATAGCTAATGTTATAGTTTAGGATAGCTGTAACCCTGCATCATCAGGATCGAAGAGTTGAAGGTCAAATTTTTCGTCAACCTATATAAGCATAGATATATAATACATATTCCAAGTTTCATAAGAATCGATTCGGCAGAAGCAGAGTTATCTCAAATTATCTAAAAAACTTGAGGAGTGGTGGTGGTTTCCACCCCATAACTCAAAGAGTTAAGCATCACAGCATACCCATGTCCAAGAGAAAAAGTTGCGTGACGAAATTTCCTATCAAATGAAAGAAAGAAAATGGAAATCGGTTTATAAACACCCAAGTTATTCAAGATTTTAAGAAACCGACATTTTCCAATTTTCCGGGAAAACCGCCGCAAGGTTTTCATTTTCCTCAATATGGGACTGCCTGTGAAACTAGTCGCATACAATGTCGTATGAATCGTGTCGGTAGGTCGACGATTTCTAGCCATTTCGCCCGAACATACATAAAAAAAAAAAAAAAAAAAAAAAAAAAAAAAAAAAAAAAAAAAATATACGTGACGAATAGATAACCTCTTTCCTTTGGGAAGTCGGTTAAAAATTGAAAATGTATTTCATATTATAGGCATGGTGACAAAGCATGGAATAAATGATGAATATCTGATTTTTTGTTTAAGGACTTTTATTTAACTTCTTACGTGTATAGAAAAGTAAACCTTTTTGTTTTTAAAAAAATATATTTAAATTAAAAAAACAAAATACGGCACTCAAGTCAGCTATGTTAACTACAATGCCAGAGCGTATGACGCCTCATCACACTTTATAGTTTCATACAGTGTAATACACAAGCGTAATATCACGTTTTAGTACTTAGGTACACATAATCGTATCATTTAAACTTTTCGCATAGACATCACAATGTAATATTAACTGGGGTGTGACATCAACAGTTGTGTTAAACTTAATTTTCTGCAAAAGTATGGTACTTTTGGATATAATAAACATATTAGGTACATGATACATTATGGTAGGTTATTTAAAATCAGTGATCATGGAAGTGGCCTATGTCCAGCAATAAGCTTTCAAGGGCTGATGGATGGATGATCATGTTTATTTTTAACGACATGGACGCGGCCATGTTTGGTATTTTTTAAAAACGAAAGTGTGTGTGTACTTATATACACGCGTTAGAAGTTATACTTGTGTGGCGTAACAAGATAAAAATATCTTTTGCATTATTCTCATCATTTTTTCACAACGCACCTAAAATGTATAACTAATAGAAGTTTTTGGTTTTCTTTTTATACCGTTTTACTTGTAGTAAATAAATATATAAATAAATAAATTCAAAAAAAAACGTGAGGCACTTGGGGACTGCCGCGGTAAAGCTATTGTATAACATTTTCATTTTCATGTTCTTTATTATTCTCATTATCATTCTCGTTCTCATTTTAACTTCATACTGTGACTTTTGTGTGACGAATCTTAAAATTTCACTCTCATCATTTTTTCACAATGCGCCTAAAGAAGTATAACCTAAAAAAAAAATTGCGGTGGTAACTCCATGGGTGAACAACATGCGTTCTACAAACTTGGAAGCATGAGAGCAGTTCATGAAAACCAATCCAAACCACATTTTAGTGCAATATTTCAGATTTTGAGTTATGGGAGTGGGGGTGATTTAAACCTCCACAACTCTCCCTGTGATTACAACAATGCTTAACGAGCTTGTAGCGGTACAACGTATCTAGAAACTAAGGCTAGGCGGGTTCCAGTGACTATAGGAGCAGCAACGTGGCGCCGAGCGACTCGGAGCGCGACTGCAGCGCCGCGCCGCGCCTCGCGCCCGCGCCCGCGCCCGCCAACGACTCCGAGAGCGGCGGCTCGCACTCGCCTAGCCCGCGCGCCGCTAGAAAACGACAGGTTAATATACTGTAGTTATACACTAAGGCTAGGTTAGCTCCAGGGTGTCCCAGTTGTTCCGGGACGAGGGCTACGGGGAAGCGAGGCGAAGCGGGCGAAGAATGGGAGCTCGAACCGTCCGACCAAGCGACCCCGGGAAGGACGGCGGCATGTGTGGTTGCATGCTGCCGTAAAGACCAGAAGGTGCGGTGAGCGGTGCACGCCCACCAGGGAAGAGCCCCATGGGGCAACACGCTGAGAGGACACCGGCGGCGGTCCGGTGGAGTACCCGGAGTTCTCATCGCAGCGCCGAGCTCGGCCACCGGGGGTTTTAGTGCGGTAAGAATCCCACATAACCCGCGTCGCTCCCACGACGTACTTTTTTAAAGTTTCCCCCTCGAAAACAAAAAAAAGGTTAGCTCCAGGGACTATAAGAGCAGCAACGTGGCGCCCAGCAACTCGGAGCGCGACTGCAGCGCTGCGCCGCGCCACGCGCCCGCTTTCGCGCCTGGTAACGACTCTGAGAATCGACAAAAGACAACTGACAGGTTAATATACTAAACTGAAACACTAAGGCCAGGTACACTACAGCTAGTAGCATACTATTAGAAACGTGTGCCAAGTAATTCCAAGTGCGACTGCAATGACTTCGAGAGCCATCGGTCACAGTCGTCTAGCTGGGTTTTGTGCGATTTTCACCGCACTGATTCACCCTCGGTGGCGTTCTCCGGATTTTTTAACGGAACGCAACCGTAGACTCTTGAACACGTTGCCACTACATATATCTAAATACTCGTTAATTAATAATAGTATAGTACCATTTCCTTTCTTATAAATATATACATTTTTGTTTCAGCGAGTGCGCAATCATTCCTTGACATCCCTTTGCTTATTGTCCCATCATCCATTCTTCTCCACATTCCGAGAGTGCCTATTTATCCTTAAAAAGTTAATCGATGCCTGTAACGAGTCTTCCAGTCCACGACGCGTCGGTGCGTCTAGACAAATATTTAGGTAAGTTCCCAAAATAATTTGTTAGCAAAATATAAGATTTAGGTTAGCAAAAATCTGGTGGGCACATATGCATCAATATTTTTTATCACATTGAAGTGACAACCGAGCAGCAGTCAACCTGATCATGGGCAACAGTAGGTAAGTCACTACTGCCGCCCATGGACTGTAAGAAACTTCCTACAGAACATGAGATCTGTCTCAGGTCGATCACAGATGCGTTGGTACTTCCTAGAACTAAGATGGTCACCCTTCGACTGAAATGCCAGAACTGTTTCACGCTAGAAATAGGAGTGGTGATTGTACCTACACTGGCTCTACTCTGTTAAAATAATATTTTAATTCAGTCGTTCATGAATTATATTCCAGTACCTACTATTTGTATACTAGATTTTGCTAAATCTTATTTGTTATTATGTCTTATCCTATTAATATTATAAATGCGTACGTTTGCGACGATGTATTTGTGTTTGTTACTCTTTCATTGAAAAAGTAACGTACTGAATTTCGCTGAAATTTGACATTGGTTATGAGATAGGCTAACACATAGGATACCCTTTAACGAGGTAGATGCGAGCAAAGCGGGCGAAGCCGCGAGAATAACATAACAATTTCAACTTTTACCAAAGCTTCTGAAAACTAAATCTCATTACACCCCCAGAGACACGGTGTGGTCAGTGCTGACGGGGCAGGCGTACGACAACACGCCGACCATCGTGCTGCACGACGTGAAGGAGATCGAGACGTGGATACTGCGGCTGCTGTCCGCGCCCGTGCCCGTGCCCGGAAACACGCGCGTTGAACTAGAGGTAATCTTACTCCTATTACTTTTTTTAGTTTGAAGTAGCAATCGACCATGCAATCAGGTCAATAGAGCAGTGATAGCCTAATGGTTGAAACTTGCCCTCTCAATCGCGAGGTCCGAGGTTCAAACCTAGGCACGGAAACCTACACACCCGAGAGCTCTTTAAAAAAAATCTCTTGGCCAGCGTGGTGGATTATGTCCTAAAATTCTATCATTCTGGGAGACGACCCGTGCCCAGCGGTGGGACAATAATGGGTTGCAATGCAATGCAATCAATGAAATCCACCTGTTGGTAAGTGTCAATTTTGACTCATGGACATCTGTAAGCAACTTCATACAAAAGTTATGTTTAAAATCAATAACAGAACTACCGAGGATTAATATGGACACATCTTATAAAAGTGAGCCGGCAAGCACCGTAAGAAATGCTTCACGCTAGAGATAGGTGTTACTCGTTAGTACTTATTTACAACTAATTGACCCGCAGACCTTCGTTCCGCGTAAAAGTCAAAAATCTTAAATTATCAGTGTTCCTCCACTATATTATGCATGTATTATACATAAAAACCTTGCTCTGGAATCACTCTATCTATTAAAAATCTGCATTAAAATCCTGTGCGTAGTTTTAAAGATCTAAGCATACATAGGGACAGACAGCAGAAAGCGACTTTGTTTTATACTATGTAATGATGCATTGGCATCTCCGATGCACCTATTTACCCTGGGAGCAGATCGAAAGTAAAAAGATCATGATGTGCTTCCGGCGAATTTAACAGACATTTCTGGAATTTGTTCATCGTTTAACTGCAACGGCATTTTTTCCGTTGACTTTATAAACTCATATTATACCAAATTGTAGTTCATCTTCAACAACCACCAACCACCAACCACTTTGTTGGTCATGAACTACAATTTGCTTTGAAAACGACATTTTTTTACAAAAATGAAAGGTATATAATCGGTAGATTACATTGTGTTCGTATCTACAACAAAGTTTAATATATATAGGTGCTGTCGCCCACCGCACATGCTCCCCTATTGTTCGCGCTACCGGATCACACGAGATTCAGTCTTGTCGACTTCCCTCTACATCTACCGTTGGAACTATTAGGTAAGAATTATTCTACATATAGTAGCTTCTATTATAATATAAGTGTATTATATATTATGGCATAACTATTACTTTACAATGTTTTTTTTTTCAGAATTGTAGTATTATGCAAACATATGTTCCACACCGTTTCGCTTAAGATATCTTTTTTCTGCAATTGTTTTGTATGTGTTTATATATACGAGTAGACAGAGGATACTCTTATACTTATATGGTATATCTTTATCATATTATTGAAAAATAGTATAACTATTTATTCCTTAAACGCTCGAGTGTACTTTATATCATTATCTTAGTAAAAAAACTAAAATCTCAATCCTCATTTTTTACAGGCATAGATACATGTCTAAAAGTGCTAACGTTGATCCTAATGGAAAACAAAGTGGTGGTCCAGTCACGTGACTACAACGCGTTGTCGATGTCGGTAATGGCGCTAGTGGCAATGCTGTACCCGCTCGAGTACATGTTCCCGGCCATCCCGTTGCTGCCCAGCTGTATGAGCTGCGCGGAACAACTGTTACTCGCGCCCACGCCGTTCCTTATTGGGATACCTGCTACGTTCCTCACTTATAAAAAGAATTTCAGGTACGTATCTGCGGTGTTGGGTCATTTTTACAGGCATAGACATGTGTATAAAGGTCCTAATGTCGATCCTAATGGAGAACAAAGTGGTGGTCCAGTCACGTGATTACAACGCGTTGTCGATGTTGGTGATGGCGCTAGTGGCGATGCTGTGCCCGCTCGAGTACATGTTCCCGGCCATCCCGCTACTGCCCAGCTGTATGAGCTGCGCGGAACAACTTCTACTGGCGCCCACGCCCTTCCTTATTGGGATACCTGCTACGTTCCTCACTTATAAAAAGAATTTCAGGTACGTATCTGCGGTGTTGGGTCATTTCTACAGGCAATGATACGTGTCTAAAGGTCATATGCTGATCTTAATGGAGAACAAAGTGGTGGTCCGGTCACGTGATTACAACGCGTTGTCGATGTTGGTGATGGCGCTAGTGGCGATGCTGTACCCGCTCGAGTACTTGTTCCCGGCGATCCCGCTGCTGCCCAGCTGTATGAGCTGCGCGGAACAACTGTTACTCGCGCCCACGCCGTTCCTTATTGGGATACCTGCTACGTTCCTTACTTATAAAAAGAATTTCAGGTAACTATTGGCTGTGAATTGACAATTTTGTTTATGGAAGTTTGATTACAATAATTTGAGGTAAATATTTGCGATGAACGATGTTTTCTATTAAATTTTGCGTAACGTAAGTTACCAGTGAAAAATGTGTCTTGCCAGTGCTTGATTGTTGCAGCGAGTTGAGGCCGATATAAATATATACTTTCGATGATAAATTATAAATAATCTGTTCTAGAATTATACAGTGTGCTTAAAACTAGTCAAACAGATTCTTTGTCCATTGGCATTGTAAAAAAAATGTTTCACACTTCACTGTTTCGCATGAATAACTGCACAACTCAAAATTCATTAAAGTTGAACTGTTACTTTAATCCGAAAAATGTTCAAAATTCTTGCTTTAACCACATCGTGATTATTGGTATTTTAATCTATTTTTTTAATATCATTAATTAAAAAATATAAAGAAAATGGCTTGTTTAACTTTAACCTGCCCCAACTGTGAAATTTATGATTTTGAGTTGTGTTATTTTTCAGTCAAGGCAGTGATTATGTTACGTGAGATAAAAAGTTTACAAATATGAGTAAAGTTGTATGACGTTCAGTGAGCGTGAACCCGTACCGTTAAGAATTTTAATATTATTATAAATATTGCAGATTACCAGATGACATTTGGCTCGTGGATCTAGACTCGACGAAACTCATGTGTCCCTCCGGCAGCGATCAAGATTTACCCGCTCTACCAGAACCGGAGAGCTCAGTATTGAAAAATCATCTCAAACAGGTACCACTCCCCGCTCACTCGTTTGATCTGAATGTGTGTGTCATTCTTCCAAATTTTATTCACTTAAGGTTTTCCATTCACCTGTGAGCATTCTGTTCGGTGTGCTGAACGGCTATTGTGTCTATTGAATGCAATTATTTTATTCCGATTCTTACTTTACTGACACATAATTAGTCATGATATTTAGATATAATATTTCACTAGTTAACCACGCTGTTATTTCTCAAATAGTATTGAACGTATTGTTAATCTATATGTTTTAAATTTTCATATTTGTGACAAATAACGCGTGTTTAACCGATATTATATTTCATAACCTTTCTTTATTTTTACCCAACTTTTTTCAGTTACAGACACAACTATCACTAATACTGAGTCACTTTTCTATCATGCTAGGCAATGCAACTCATGGGAAATGCCGGGACTGGTGTAAATATTATTATTATATTTTTACATTGCACACTTTACTATTATTCACTATAATACAAGTTTTCTACATATGTTTCCGAAAGATGTGCCGACCTTTTAGAAACATTCGGGAAGTAATGCTAACACTCGATAATTACTATCTTGTCTGTTATTTCTTCATTATCTTGTATATATTCATTCTAGCTATTTTTTATGATCTAAGAGGAGGCATACAGGACGTATTGTCTGAAATTGTGTTGACAGTGTAAAATAGTAACAATAATACGAATTTACAAGAACAATGTATAATTACAATTATTGAAGAAATACTAATTTTGGGGAAAATTATTAGAATTAATTTTGACACACCGACATATGTACAAAATAGACACTATGAAGCCCAATGTAGTATTAAAGCGATAAGTTAATAAGGCCGTCTACAAAGTAAATTATGTGATTGAGTTGCAGACTGAATAGTTTAATATTGCCAGTAGGTATAGATAGTGTTGCTACATATTCCATAATTTTATCGTATTTTCTAACAAATGTAGAGTAATGACAGGGAAGGTGAAATTTTTGGGCGTTATTATTATTTTGTCACGAGAAATAATTATTCTACATTAATCTTACATGCGAATACAAATACACATGACCTCTATTTAATTTTATTCGAACTGATTGAAAATTGAGCTGTTCCCTATTTTTTATTACATTAGCGAATGATCGCGAGGATTAATATTCTGTCGGCCGCTTTTTGCGACCTCTTATGATTATGTATAGAGCAGATGCCCTAACCATTTCTATGCCAGGATACACACACGCGCTTTTTAAAATTAAAACCATTTTATAGTGGATAAAAGGAACATAATTAAATATACCTGTCGACACAAATTCAGTGATTTTTGCAAGGAACAGAGCATGTAGTAACTGTGGTGTGCTAAAATATATGTATACCTATTTATTTATTTATTTTATTCACAACACATGACAGCCTTCTTCCCAGTCGTTTTATTTTTTTCAAATTTCATATTTTTATGTTAATACACATATATAGCTGGTTGTATTTTTATTGACGTAGCAAACCATCATGCAGTCCACCTGACGGTAAGTGGTCACTGCCACCCATTGACATCAGTAAGGAACTTCATATAGGACATGGATTCCATCAGAAATCAATTACAAATGTTTTGCTACTCTCGAGGGCTAGGATGGTCGCCTCATATAAAAGTGTGCCGGCAACCACACCCTTCCATCGAAACGCAATGATTCACGCTAGAAATAGGTGTGATGTGATGTATATCTACTATATGTAAAATAAATAAGTTACGTAATTTTATGTCAGATAAAAAATTTAATATATATATATATAAAGTATTCGTGGAAAATCTGTCACCTGCGTAGGTTTACACAAATCGGCTCTATCTAATTAGTCATCTTTTTTATCAAACACGTAGTAAGTTTGGACATCCTGAAATTCTACTAGAAATCGTCATTGTATAGTTATAAAACTTTACAAATTGGGTTTTTACAAAGGGAAGCTGTCACTATATTGCATAACTATGCATATACATACATATATATACGAGTAACACTTACAGAAATGCTTCGGTTTGTATAATTGTAGTGCATTGCCCGTTATGCATATAGAATTTGCGTATTTTAATACAAACGACATTACAGTTATGTATTGCTGAATGCTTGAAATGCGGTGCATTGAGTTTGTTATGTACATAAAGGCTTATGTAATTGCAACAGTTTGAAAGTTTGGAATTTAGAATATACGCCAAGTAAAAGTATATTTCGTATATTAAGATTTTGTATATTTATCTCATAGAATGGCGTTGAAGTAAAATACATTTTTTACATCGAGTATTTATTTGAATTGGATATCATCACATAGTTGTGATTGATTTCGGAATGCTAGATTTGCTAAAAGAATTAAGTATTGTTAATTATATAGTAATTACATTTGGTTTCGAATGATTACGTCACTAGGAAATACTAATTTTGAATATTTATTTTTCTCATTAGGCAATAAGCAGTTTAACAAACACTTCTGTGGACCAAGCCAATGCTTTATTGATGCCATCGAGGAGAGATAGTGTCGGCGGTGCAACATTAAAGTGAGTAATCAGAAAAACATATTTACTTTTTGGTATATTATCCCACATTTAAGAGAGAAGTCAAGAAAATATGAAATAGAATAATTACTACCAATTCAAGAATAATTTAAATCATATACCACAAAGGACCGTTATACTAATAGAAGACTAAATTTGTCGATAAAAAACACAAAGAGATACAGTTTTTTTTGTATTCCCTATTTCAAGGGTTCCAATCCCTCGCCCTCACGTGCCAAAAAGTAAAAGGTCTACTTTGAAGATTATTTTTGTCTCTGCTAAGGGGATTCGGAATAGCGTTCGAATTTCATGAATTTTCTTTTGCTTATTCTGAGAGAGGGGTTCAGAAGGATTCAATTCCTCTCTTTGCGTCAATGTTTGTGCACGTGTTACAGTTTAAAGATATTATATTTACTTCTCTATGCTAATGAAGAGGGGGTTCAGATCCCCCACTCCCCCTACGTCCGTGTACACGTACACGCACGTGAGCAACGGGGGGAAGGGGTTTCGTGGGGTTCAGTTCCCCTCTTTACCCTAATGTATGTACTTACAGGGTCCAACCAGCGGCCTTCAGCACGTCGCACAGCACGCCGGAGAGTCGTCGCGTATCAGTCGGCAGCCACTCGCCGCAGACGCCGCACTCGCTGCACTCGCCGCACGCGACGCCCCACGCTCCCCACTCGCCCCCGCAGCCCTTCAACCCGCTCATATACGGGAACGATGTGGACTCCGTCGATATCGCGACTAGGGTTGCTATGGTATGTGGCTCTGTCTCTGTGGCTATAGCCTGATGTTGTGGTCAAATCAACGACTTCGGAATACAGCACTTTGGAAAAGTAGTGGTAGTGACGCAGATTTAATCCTGAAAAGTGATAACCTAATTGTTGGAACTCGTTCTGTCAATCGAGGGTCCGAGATCCGAATCTCAAATACGCACCACTGTTTTTTTGTAAAATGATGTATGTATTTAAATTTAATTCATAGTAAATAAGAAGGACAATATTACGAGAAGACCTAAACACCTGAAAGTTCTTATTTTTCGACCAACGCTGTGGATCATGGCTTAAATCCTTTCTCCTAAAGCCTTTCTCATTCTGAGAAAAGACTCGTGCCCAGCAGTAGAACAATGATAGGTTGAGAGTAGCAAAATATCCGATACTAATCTCATACAAGATATTTTAAGTACGAAACCACATGTGGTTATCCTTAGTTAGGACGCTTATTTATTCTGCGCTTAATAAAACATGCCCATAGGCAACAGAAGCCCCTTAACATCAGATAGACTGCATATTCGATTCGATTATAAATTATTCTAATAGAAGTTTTTACAAAAAAAGTCAGAAAATAACTTTAAAGACAATACGATTCTTATTCGTGACATATACTTATAAAAATATACGTAAACGCAGGTAACAATACAGTAGTACCTTGATCTACGCTACCCCGACTTACGTGAATTTGGAGTTACGCGGTTTTCAAATCTAATGTGTCTTTTATTGAGTGCCAGCTGCGTCATACAATCTCTATAATATGCATAACATATCCTACACAATTAAATAAGAGTGTGGAATAGTAAGACTATGTACTTGTATGACAGCTACATTTCATTTTGTGTTACGTATCTCTTGTACCCCGACTTAGGCGGTTATCAGTCCCACCTATCGCGTAAGTTTGGGGTATTACTATATTTTGAACTAATTTTGTTCGTGCAGGTGAGGTTCTTCAACTCTCAGAACATCCTGGCGAACTTCATGGAGCACACGCGCACGCTGCGGCTGTACCCGCGGCCCGTCGTCGCCTTCCAGATCAACAGCTTCCTCCGATCACGCCCGAGGACCACTTCCTTTCTGAATAAGTTTGCGAGGACACAGGTATACATTATTTAATCAGTTTTTTGTGTATACATGATTTGTGTACTTAAACTTTTTTTTTTTTTATCCATTTAAACGAGCATTATGCAATTTAATCTGTGTACGTACATAATATATTTACTTTATTCATTTACAATGCCAAATTGTATAATAAATTCAATATAAATCAAAACAATATAAATACCAATCTGTTAGATTACAAAACTTTATGAGATCTTGTGTATCTTCTATATACTGCTTATGACTATTGACATGATGATCATGATATTCTGGAAAAGTTTCAATCATAAGATGTTTCCTGTGTTGTTAACTGTGGTTTTTCGTTAAATTCTGTATTAGAATTTCTACATAAATTAGTATCATTTTACACATGCCATAATTACCATTAAAATATATCACCTAAAGCAGAAACAGTCCT
The DNA here is from genome assembly GCA_949699795.1 of Spicauda simplicius. Lineage (NCBI taxonomy): Eukaryota > Metazoa > Arthropoda > Insecta > Lepidoptera > Hesperiidae > Spicauda > Spicauda simplicius. Next base: position 12,687,520 of record OX453057.1, read on the forward strand.
AATAAAACTTTTAAACTCACTAAAAGACTGTGCTAGAGTAAAACATATTCAAAAGAACGTATTATAAGGGATATGGTAACCCAGAGTATATTTCCAGGCCGTAGAATTCCTGGCAGAGTGGTCGCTAACGCCTTGCAACGTAGCCTTCCTCCGCGTCCAAACGGGCGTGTTCGATCCGCGACAGATAGGAGACAAACCCAAGTGGTTCGCAGATCAGTTGCAACCCATACGGTTTGCTGTTTGGGACGATGGTAGTTCCTTGAACGGTGCTCTCAGACAATTGCAGCGTCAAGAAAATCAACCGACAGGTAAGTTTGCTCAACAGTAAATAAAATTGATACTTTTTTATGAACCCAAATTATTTTATCATTAAGTCAGTTTTGTAACGTGTTTAAACCAACGATGTTACTCTCGATCTTACTCAACGATCTGCTTATTTAAGTTACTGCAAGATGGTTGAACGTATATAATTCGACCGAGGAGGTACCCCGCCACATCTATTTTTAGTTTAAAGGACTTTCTGCGTTGTGGTGGAATGGTTGCTGGCTCCATTTTATATGGGGCGATGATCGTAGTCCTCGGGAGTAACATCGCATCTGTGATCGACTTTAGATAGCATCCTTGTTCTGTATGAAGATGTTAAATGTTAACGAGCGGCTGTAACCACTTACCATCAGGTGGATTGTATGCCCGTTTGCTATTTCAGTGTTATAAATAATAACAATAATAATTTAAAAATATTTTATGATGATAAATTTTATCTTTTTCAGATGAGAGTGGGTCAGATTCAGAAGCAGCTGAAAGTACAAGTTCATCATATTCATCTTTAAGCGACTTTGTCTCTGAGATGGCTTCGTCTGATTTATCACCAGGTACATAAAATTGTGATATATTGTCTATACAATATATCACAATTTAACCATAGAGCAGATATGCTATAGAGCAGTGATAGCCTAATGGTTGAAACTTGCCCTCTCGATCGGGAGGTCCGAGGTTCAAACCCAGGCACGCACCAATGATTTATGTGCGTATTAGAAATTAATTATCACTGCTTTTCGGTGAAGGAAAACATCGTGAGGAAACCTACACACCCGAGAGTTCTTAAAAAAAAAAGTTCTCGGAGGTGTGTGAAGTCCACCAATTCGCACTTGGCCAGCGCGGTGGACTATGGCCTAAAACTCTCTCATTCTGGGAGAAGACCCGTGCCCAGCAGTGGGTCAATAATGGGTTGATGCGGACATAAAATTGTAATAAATACAACCTTGTCAACTGTCCTATATCGTACATGTTATGATGACCCATGTGACAGAGTTTTCACAATGTCGGTCTGACCCGCAGTGAGTTCGGGGTTCGATTCCCGGCTATACAAATATCTGAATAACGTATTTAGATTTCCGTTTTGGATTTGATTGTTTGTGTATTTGCCTGTGTGTTTGTCCATGGCACACACAGCACAGAAACAAAAACCCTTGTATAGAGCCATGATTGTATAAAGAGTTATTATTTTTACTCATTATTGATTGAATTGCAGGCGGGAATCCACATCAACAACACGTATTGGGAGAGACTTACAGTGCTGTTGTACAAGTGCCGATGACATTATCATCTTCTCTGGATCCAAAAACGGTAGGTATATAACATAACATACTTTTATAATTATTGTATTAAACAATCTACCTTTTACGTGATTTTACATTATATATGTGTTGAACGGTTAAATTTGCTTTTACAGTGGATGAAAGGTATTGTAAATGAGATTGGATTTGTAATACCTAAACAGTTTAAAAAAATAGTAAAAATTCTTCAATTATCGTAATGTATTACATAATCTCTATATTTTTTCTATTATTGTTATTATTTTATATACAAAATAGGATATCTTACTTGCCATCTGGTAGCCCGTCTGCCTGTTGTAAGGTACAAGGCATTCACCAGAACAGTTTTAACCGGAACATTTCTCACAGGTGTACAGTCCTCCCTCCTCACTGATGTACGGCGAAGAAGGGGAGGGTGGAAAGCCAGAGGGCCGCGAATCGACCTCGCCCTCTCCGTCGGGCTCCAGCTCCGACCACAGCGATCTCTCCGACGACGAAGCACCTCAAGACGTGGAAAGACCCGAAACCTTCGAAACACCACATGCTCAGCCTGTGAAAAAAAGTGTATGTATATTTTGATTTAATATCGGTTTGTGAGGCTATTAAAATTTAAATGTAGAACGACAAAAATATCACTAGACATAAATGAAGGTTTCCTAGTAATTGCTTGCATAAATTAGCTTAACTTAAATCAGATAAAGTAAAAAACTAATATACAGCTTGAATTCATGGGTAAACTTATTGGGTTTAGATTAAATTGGTCGTGGGCTAAATTAAGCATAAGTTTAACAAGCAATAGATGTTTTCATTGCTAATTTGTGTAGAGCGTTACATTCAACTGAGTTTAGAGCTTCTTCACACTAGCATTTTCCTAGCGTAGGCTTCTGATGGCGCGTAACCATGTTTTTTGTAAGCGGCACTAAGCGCGTGTATGAATGGTGACGGTTAATATGAAGGAACCCTAAGGGAACGTATCCGAACTTCGTGACCATTTCAAGGCGGGATGGATTTAAAATATCATGCTTGGTCATAGTAAGGAGAAGATCCCGTCAATATCCCGTAAAGAAAATATCACGCCGTTAAACCTATATTCACATACTTCTAATTTTGGCGTCACGCAGCATACACGGTGTTACTAAAGTAAAGTATAAGCTAAATTATTATATTTCAACATTCTGTTGTCAAAAGAAAATTGAAAACTATATTTATGAATAACTACATGATATCTACAGGATACATACTACAGATGATGACCTAGGGGAGGTAAGGGGGTCAAAACTTGTGAAATTCAAATCACGTAATCTATTTGGTTACGTTCCCTAACAAACGCCTTTGCTATAAAACGCTAGTATGAAGGAGCTAAAGTCGTGTGCACTAGAATATTGTAGTCCGCGTAGGCTAACATGCTATAAGCACGTAGCGTCACCTAGTCGGGTGTTGGCGTAGGACACGGATAGCGGCAGCTTCGGACGCGAGTCGGACTCGAACTCGACGACCACGCCTGCGACTGTCGTGAGTCGTCGCCGTCCAGACAGCGGGAGTGCGAGCGACTCCGAGCGAGCTGCCACCCCGCTGCAGTCGCATCAGTCGCTGCAGTCGCACCCGTCACTGCAGTCGCATCAGTCACTTCAGTCACACCCGTCACTGCCGTCGCACGCGTCACTGCAGTCGCACCCGTCACTGCCCTCGCATCCGTCACTGCAGTCGCATCAGTCGCACCAGTCGCTGCAGTCGCAGCACTCACTGCAGTCGCAACATTCGTTCCAGTCGCCGCGCTCGCCCCACTCCCCACACATGCACGCACAATCGCATTCGCACATCAAGGTATGGCGTAGAACGTACAGGTTTACAGGTGACGTCATATAGACGTGACATAGACAACAGGTATCATATAAACGCAACTACATGAACGCAAATTCATGAATTCATTGGCGCTTTTAGGGCGTGCTTTAGATATATTGTTATTAAAAAAAACGAACCAACTTGTATAATGCGGTGTATCTTATTTATGTATTGAGTATTCGAGTCATCCGCTACTGTGTTCTGGTTTGGTGGTGAGGGAGACGTACGTAAACATATGAGACTTTCCAAATTCAACATTAGTGGTAAGGCTCATTGGAATCAGTAAGGCATCTATGGTCAACCTCACTTATGAGTTATCTTATGGACTTAATTACATGGGCATGTACATAAGCGGTATAGAGGTCACTTATCATCGGGTGGACTATAATTATGTCCCTTTGCTACTTCCATAGTTGGAAAAATTCACCTCTATAATAATAATACCAATCTTTATTTAGTTAATTTTTGGGTTAAAATATTTTTGATTACATAAGATATTTAAAAAGTGCGCCAAAAGTTGAATATAGTAAGGAGTTGAAGTTGAAGTAGTTAAGGCGTTCTAAAATAGGTTAACAAACATCCAATTCCACATATTTGTCACTAAATGTAATATTTTTTAAAACTTCTAAAATTAATTAATTATGTTAATCTTATTGGTTTCTTAAATCTTCTCGTAGAGTATGAGCACGGGAGTATCAAGACAGGCGTCGCAGACGTCCTTGCTGGAACAATTTGCCGCGCAGGCTAAGGAACTTGTACGAGAAACCACCCGCCAGAGCAGCCAGGAGGGCTTGCTCGCTCATATGGATAAGGTACATACATTATTACTTACGAAAAATGTCAATGGTACATATAATTGGTAAAAATTAAGCCACAGGCGAAGGACGGTCAAATAATTAAAGGCAATTTATCAATCTAGATAAAAAAGATTCTATTAAAATCTCCTAAGTTTTAAACACATTTCATATTTAATTTTATATTTGTTTCAACTACATTTTACTTTAAACACAAATGAATATGTAACATTTTATTTATTCTCTTCATGTTATTTTAATTATAATATGCAGAAAGGAAATGTTGCGCAACAAGGAGACGATAAGAAACTGTTTGCGCCTTTCGACAAGGTATTAGTTAAATTTTAACGAGAGCCTTTATATGTAGCAATCAGTACATATATAGAGAGTAGATCATTTATGACTAGCATCGTAATACATACATTTTAAACATTTTAGCAATGACATCCCTGTAACCGTTAACACTTAAATGTCCTCTATTACGGATATAAATTATTATTACTGTAATATAGAAATAATTTTACATAGTTAGTCTTGCTGCTAGCACATCACAGGCTACATTTGTCAATAGGTTCTATTCATTTATTATATTCCACTAAACATTACATTTTGAATAATTAAAAAAATACACTCACTTGTGAATTGCATTATGATTTTTAACACAGTAACATAGTTTTAGCTTACCTACTGCTAAACATGTAATTTTCTTTCAAAATCGATTAAATAACACTTTGGCTGTAGCTCACTCATCATGCGAAAAAAGCAGCAGAAGAAGCCTCAAAGAGTATGCAGGAAGCATCCAAGTCGGCGTTAGAAGCAAGTAAGACTGCTACAGCTGTGAGCAAGAACACGTTTGAAGACCTCACCTATGTGGGCAAATCTACGCTGGGCGACCTTACGAAGACTGCTAAGGAAGCTGCTGCTAAGAAGGGACTACTAATAAAGGTAATTCATATTACGGTTACTCATTAAAATTAAAGGATAATAAAATAATAACTATTTTTTAGGAGTATTACAACAAGGAATATATTAGAGAGAAATGGTCGTGCAGAAAATTAAAAGTGAAGTGTAGCTTCAAAGTTCTAATTTTCGGATCTGGACTGTAATTTAACAACCAACAAAAAAAACAACAAAAAAATCTAAATACATTTAGATTTTTTGTTTCTAAAATGGTCTGTGGTCGTAAAAATAAAATTATTTATCATGCGCCCACAAAGTTATTTCAGAAAATTTAAATAACTTCAATTGTAGTTGCAATAAAAATGAATAAAGAAAAATTGTTTGTTACAATTCTTCACTAAAACTGTTCAACTTCATGTTCTATTCAATGGTTTGCAGTTTTCAAAAAGCTGCTGCTATTTTTCGTACGTTATTAATTGTTTGAGTTTTTTAAGATTGTCTGGAAATACAACTAGAAATTATGCCTGATAGACTGAAAGCCAAGAAGCTGGCAACGGGACGGCGGCCCAACAACGGCGAGACTCCACCGCTCTGCAGACTACCAACTTGCTGGCTACCACTCACCGGGATTTCTTTTCCAACATCAGTTCTGACCTTAATGGTCTGGCTGCTTCCACTTCTAGCATGTTCAGCGACTTCTTCGGCTCAAAGGGTAAGTTGAAGATATTATATCTTTTATATTATCTTCTGTATTCTTATAGTACTTTAACATTACTATCTTAATTTATTTGGATTGTCAAAAATAATTACTATTAGCAAGATTTGTACTGCCTTACTCATCAGATCAGTTGCAACACGTGAAATTGTCGAAATTTTGAAGTTCGTGCGCAAAGGAGATGTTTCAATCTTGGCTAGGTATATGTACACCAACTCAAAAAATCGAGAAAAATCTCAAGAATCCGAAAAAAATACTTAAAATTTGTAAAAACGTGTACTTTTCTGGTACAAAGCCACTTAAAATCAACTATTTTCTTCGTTTTCCAATATGGCGGAACAACTGATTTAGACAGTCTGTGGGCAGAACTATAGTTGTCATTACCTGACAACTGTCATATTGATTCTTTTACTAGATCCATTCATCTGTCTTCTTGTTCTTAGATATTTTCACGGAATATTTTCGTGTGCGTATTGTGTTGGAGTTTCTATATCAAGTTATCAAACCCCTGGTTCAAACATATCTTGGATTTCGGATCGCTGCTTACCTCAGTTGACTTGACTTTCATATTTTGGAATGTTCATCGGTTAACCTGTTGGCCGGCTAGTGAATAAAGGATTTACATACTCAACTTGGACTTCCAAACATCAACTGATTTATTCGGGTTTGAATTGAAATCATAATTGTAATTGGCTATTAGCTATGAGGTAAGATTACTCTTTGTTTACATAGCACCATAACTATACAATAGTTTTAAGGTTATCATAGCTAGGCTACTTAATGTAATAATAAGTTTTTCCTTTTTTGCATTGGATCAGAATTCAGATAATCACTGACAACTGATTGTCATTGTCACAGTTTGTTTAATAACCTCAACTGTCAAAATGAAATAATATCGCCGCCATTATATTGTGTTGCAATTCTAACTTAAAATTCTAGTCTTGTACCAATAAACCCAGTCGATTTTAATACAATGCTTAGTTTAAAAGTGCTCTATACTTTACTGGCTTTTTTTATCAAATGGTGTACAGATACCTGGCCAAAGGTCCATACATTTTGAAACATCTCCTTTGCAAATTAATTTAATATTTTTAGTCTATTAGTCATACGTATGTGTTTAATCATAGGTAGAGGAGGGTTAAGGGGTTAAGAAGTTTGAGCCCTCCAAAATCTTAAATCATGTTCTATCCATGATCTTTAAGAGACTTCTTTCGAAGATTACATACGTGTCTTCATTGTTGTGTTCATTCTTCAGACTTGTTCTCACTGTCAATTACTTTGAAAGTCTACTTTTTTAAGGCTAAAATCCCTTCCCTATTAAAATGCTGTGTCCACTATCGCAGACGATATCCAAAACTACCCTGTTGTAAGTCGTCGCAAGTAAATACAAGGTTTTACAAGGTGGTAGCACCGGTGTAGTTCAACCGGGGAAGTACCATCGCCAAGGGTATGGTTGCCGGCACAATTTCACATGAGGCGACCATCATAGTCCTCGGAAGTGGCAACGCATCTGTGATTGACTTCAGAAGGAACCTATGTTCTGTATGAAGTTGATTACAGATGTCCATGGGCGGTAGTGACCACTTACCATCAGGTGAACTGCATGCTCGTTTGCTACTTTAAACAGAAAAAAAAATGAAGGAGCTCGTATACGGTATCAAAGGTTATCACATAGTACGTTGTGTCAGGTAAACCAAGCAAGCCAGAAGCCCCAGCCCCGGGCGCCAGCGCGGCCACGTTCGGGCCGTTCTCGATGGGCGCGCGCGGGCTGGTGGCGCGCTCGCCGCTCATCCGGCACGCCGCGCCCGCGCCGCCGCCCGCCGCCGCCACGCACCGCGCGCCCTCCTCCGAGAACCAGGCCTTCCTTAACGACGTGAGTGTCCTACACACGTACTGCTTGACGACGCGACTGTACTACACAACGTCCTGCTTGACGACGTGAGTGTACTACACGACACACTGCGTGATGACGTGAGTGTACTACACGACATACTCCTTCATAACGCGACTGTACTACACGACGTATTGCTTGACGACGTAAGTGTTCTACACGACGTACTGCTTGACGACGCGACTGTACTGTACAAACCGAGCGAGCTAGAAATACTGGGCCCCATGCGGCCACGTTCGGTCCGACCAGATGGGCGCGCACGAGCTGGTGGCGCGCTCGCCGCTGATCTGGCACGCCGCGCGCGCGCGCCCTCCTCCGAGAACCAGGCCTTCCTCAACGACGTGAGTGTATTACACACGTACTGCTTGACGACGCGACTGTACTACGCAACGTACTGCTTGATGACGCGATTGTACTACCGACGTGAGTGTACTACACACGTACTGCTTGATGACGCGACTGTACTATTGTACAGACCAAGCGAGCTAGAGACACCAGGCCCCACGCTGCCGCGTTCGGTCCTTTCTCGATGAACGCACGCGGACTGGTGGGCTCCTCCGATCCTTTTTCAATGACGTGAGTACAGAACACACTACAGAGCGCACTCACTACTGCTGAGTAGAATACGAAGTCAAATCATATGTGTTCACTATAAAGTAGCTCTCTTCCAAAAACCAATTTTTTTAATGACGTGTGTCTACAAAACGCGCGTACTGTATAGAACTTAAACACGTCTGTTGAGTTGGACACGAAATCGAACCATACACGAACTAGCTGCATAGCACACTCTCCTCAGAGAACCAGACTTTTTTTAATAACGTGAGTATAAATCGCACACTGTATAGGTACACCTAGTGTTGCTCGTTGCCGCCAATATTGCCATACTTCTTCGACCGGAGAAATACCACCGCCACCCTTATTTTGGCCCGAAAATGAAGCAATTCTTTTTCTGTTCCAGCTTATTCAACATGTTTTGGAGGGTGAAGGGGTCGGTTGGTTGAAGCTGAACCGTCTCAAGAAGCTGATGGAAGACGAGTCCTACAGGAACATGATCCTCAGTAAACTCAACAGAAACTTCAACCGGAAAGCCGCACCGAATGAGAAAGTTGATGACATTGTAAGTTTATTTCGGTATTTTTTATCAATAAAGTTGTGATTTAGTTTTTTAATGATAGGTTTTTTAATAATCTTAACAATTGGTGTAATTGTTAAGATTATTTTATGTAATGTATATATTTCTTAACGTTCTGTTGTATTATTAGTAAGCAGTACTGATGTGAATCGTAAAACACAATGACAAAGAGGATCACAACTTCCTTATAGCAGTGGGATTTAGTACATCATATAGCTGCAGTGGTTATTCAATGATAAAGCCAGATCGTAATCGTTGTATTTGTCAATTTTAGGTGGTATATAAAATTTATGATTTTGCCAATAAAAATACTTCAACAGTTCGTAAGCAAACCGGTGTGGAAAGGTATGCTCAAGGTGTTACAAGCGGTGGTCCACGGTCTCGAGCACACCTTCTCAAACTTCGGGCTGGGCGGCATGGCCTCTGTCTTCCAACTAGCGGAGATGGCCCACACGCACTACTGGAGCAAGGAGTTGGCAGCGTTGGAACATGGTGGCATGGCTGGGTCCGCTCTTACCGAACATTACCGGCAAGATATGGAGACTCCCTCGTCTTCGCCTTCGTCGAGGAAGAGCTCGCAGTCGGGTTTGTTGCTTTTTTAATAATTATGTTTTCATCAGGTGATAGAACCAGTGTAGTTCGACTGGAGAAGTACCACCGCCACACAAATTTCCAGCGTGCAGCATTTCTTTCGTTTCGATAGAAGATTGTGGTTGCCGGTACAGTTTTATATGAGCCGACCATCATAGTCCTCGGGCAACGCATCTGTGATTGATTTCAGATAGAACCCATTTTGTATATAAAGTTCATTACAGATGTCCATGAGTGGCAGTGACCAATTAGCATAAGGTGGATTGCATGCTCGTTCGCTACATCAATCAGATAAAAAAAGTTTGAAGGTGCAGACGGGTCTGCAGTCCACCTGATAGTAAGGGGTTAATGCCCACAGACATATGAATGTAACTTCATACATATGGTGGCATGGCCGGGTTTGCGCTCATCGAACACTACCGGCAAGATATGGCAACTCCCTCCTCATCATCTTCGTTAGGTTAGAAAACGCTCGCACTGCGGTTTGTTGCTTGTTTCTTTTTTTTTAAGTTTAAAAAAAAAAAAAAAAAATATACGTGACGAATAGATAACCTCTTTCCTTTGGGAAGTCGGTTAAAAATAGCAAAATAGCAAACGAGCCATCTTCAGATCGTCAGGTAATACGGGTTATTATCAATACCAGTGAAAAAGCATCCTTAACATTACTTATCATTTAAGATCAATTGTTTATCACTGGGTTCTTTTGCCTTGGTCATCAACTATGTATTATTTATATTACTTAAATAAAAAAAATATTATCCTTCGCTCTTTTTTCAGATGTTCCTGCGGTAAATTACCCAGAAATGGATACAACGGAAGCACAATCCACTACAGAGATGTTCAAAGATATGCTCAATCAAAAGAGAAATCTTCTTTTTAGCAAGTTAACGTCATTCGATTCAGACGTAAGTATTACACTGTTCTTTTATGGAAATTGGTCAATGTCGTAACATATTCGCATGGACACTATTTTAACGTTGTAAATCTGTAAACTATATGTGCTATGTACCCTTTACGTAAGCATTCGCTCTAAGCATGATATAAATGGAAACTAATACAAAGCTATTCTGTTCAATTTATGTTGTGATCTGTAACAATAATATTTTCCTACTCTCCCTACTGAAGATTGAACTATTTGGTAGGTCCATAAAATTAACAACAACATAAGTAATCATATTGGTATATTCTTCCATAGCTGTTATGAAAAACAGAATTTCATTAGCCAACGTAAATCCAATTATATATATCACTGTAATTAAAAGTAATTTAAAGCATGGTACTCAATTATGTGCAGCTGCAAGGTTTTATTGTTTTTCATTGTGGGTAAACTTTCGTCCAAGATGGATGGATGATTAATATGATATTAATCTCTCCGAGTTGTGGGAACAGGTCATTTGGAACGTGGATATAAAATAGTTGAAGCCAAAAGTGTTTACGCAAGTAGAACCTTACTTGGTAAGTAAACCTTCTTTGGTATAATTAATAATAAAATGTCTTATATGTACCTATTTAAACAACCAATATAAGAAAGTAAATACTACAAAAAACATTTCAAAACATAACCAATTCGTCCATTTAAAAAATCCGTTAATGTCCATGTAAAAATCTGTTAACTTCTTCCGGAACTAGCAATTGTGTTACAAGCCGAGCTCTATTTTGTCTTGTGCCTTAAAAACTCTTTCTCGTTTGCTTCTGTTTTATTAAGCGCGCCAAATGAAGTTTAACTTCAAAAAATAGTAAAAAATTTGACTACCCTACAATGAAACGAACGTTCACCCAACAACACGCAGCACTACCTACTTTACAGTGGCGTGGTAAATATCTTGGACATTTGTACACTATAACTATTACATTATCATGGATAAATGTTCAGGATCTGGGAGGTTGCTTCCTTGAGAATTATCCGGGTAAAGACCCAAAAATCCTCCGCATATGTTGACCTAGCCTATCATTTGTGAGTCCTGGCGGTTAAGACGTACATACGTGCGTAACGTTGTCCGTATCACGTGTACGAGCGAGTGAGATGGTCCCCGCAGGCGGCGGGCAGCTCGGCCGACGACAGCGGTTCCATCACCACCAACCGAGCGTCCATGTTCGAACACCGCGCCTCGTTTAAGTCGAATCTCTCCGATACTGACGTCGTTCTGCTCAACGTGAGTCACACGCTTTACCTGTAGCTTCGCTTTGACTGTATAGTATTTTGTATTTACTGTTTGTTGTTACAAATAAACAATAGACTAACGGAAATCCGCCACTTAACTCGACAATTCAATTGTTTAATGTTTGATTAATAATATTGTTACATACGCTGCCGTGTTACGTACACTAAAATTGTCGGGAAAATGTTTTATTATGTGTCGATTATTCACACCGCCTTATAAAATGATTGTCGGATTATCGAGAGTCACTATATCTGCATAATTAATTTATTGAAAGTATTTAACGATAGGATAATCATGTCCTTTTGCACTTTCGTAATTTTTCAGATTTCTCTCAGTCTTAAGCCCCAAATTAGATCTGTTAGGTATTTCTTTCTGTTTCACGATATGCATGAAATAGTCATATGATGTAAAATTATGAAAAAATATGTAATTAAAATATAACATTAATATGCTCTACAGTAGCATAAATTAAGCGCTCAGTATAACAAATTCACACCTCATCAAGTTCTGACTATAGCCAGTGACGAGAAATAATGCATCAAGTTTTTTTTACCAAGCTCGAACCGAGATAATCAAGCGCTTATCAAGATATATCAATATAACATGTACATAGGTTCGTGGTGGTATGGCGGCGGGAGGTAAGCCACGAGCGGCGAGTGTTTTCTCCTCCAAGTCGGCGACCAGTGTCCACAAGCCCACTGTTGGGGTACCGACAACGTCGCCCCTCACTTCACCCGATACGGCGAGGACGTACCTCTACCAGGGACTTATTGGTAAGTTTTTATGTACAGTTTTATGTGGATTACAGATTACTTGATTTTTTTAAACACGAGTTCCGGAGTAGCAATGCACATGTGATCAACTTCAGGTAGAACCTATTTTGTAGGTTTGCCATTGTGATAGTCCTAAAACATATTAGCTAAAACCCTGTGGTTTTTGAAATCTATTTCAATCTTACACAAATAAATATCTGCTTTTAGACGATGTCACAAATAAATTTTTTGTACAGGTAAAGAGCGGTCGAATCTATGGGACCAAATGCAATTTTGGGAAGATGCATTTTTGGATGCAGTCAGCCAGGAACGAGACATGATCGGTATGGACCAAGGAGCGACCGAAATGATGGAACGGTACAAGTGTCTTAGCGAAACGGAACGGAAACGCTTAGAACACGAAGAAGATAGACTTTTATCCACCGCTTTGTATAATTTAACAGCGGCAATGGTACTTTTTGGTGTGGAAGCTGATATTGTTAGGAATAAAGTGCGGCGGTTGCTCGCTAAGAGTCACATTGGGCTTATCTACAGCCAAGAAGTGAATCACCTGCTTGACGTTGTACATAATTTGGTAAGTATTAGTAACCTATTTTTAATGTTGTGCATATTTCTATTTAATGTTTAATAAATAATGGTCTTGTAAAACTATTTGTCGCGTTATATCATCATAGCTCAAATTAGTATATATTTCGGTTTGTACCGCGCTGTCCAAGTGCAAATTATTGGACAATGAAATGATGCTTATAAATAAGTCTTTATATTACTATCTATCTTCTATATCTATACTTATAATAAATCTGTAGAGAGGTCAATTCTGTATATGAAATATATTTCCAAAATAACTAACAGGGGGTGATTAGGGATCGATACTGATGCCAAAAATGCAATCAGTAAATTTTTTGTCTGTCTGTCTGTATAACTACTATATACTTGGTACAATTATTTTTCATACTCCTGAGCTGGTAATAGTATACTTTTCATCACGCTACAATCAATAGGAGCAGAGCAGTAAAGGGAAATGTTGGGAAAACGAGAGAAGTTACTCCATTATTTAAGCTTCCGTCACATGTGCAACCTTAATGGTTAAAGCAACACAGAGATCATGTATGACGGAAATGTTCTCCTTAAAATTATATAAAAAATATCCCACGACAGGATATGTCTATCTTTTATAGTTGACTCACAATAATACGTGTTACTCCCTTCCGATAGGTTAGCAGTTCGAAGCTTTCTGATTATATTTGTCTACTCTTACGTTTATAACACTCTCAATCATCCCTAATTAAAAATGTGTGCGTGTACTAGCGTACACTCGTAAGAAGTGAAACTTCTATAAGGCGTTATTTTTCAAAAAATAATTTACTATATGCAACTTTACAGAAATTAGTTAAATAAAGTTAAATTAGATAAAGTTTAATAAAAGGCTTTTATTAAACTTTATCTAATAATCTAATCTATAATAATATATCTAATATCACGTAACGGAAAAAACAAGATGGCGCATAACAGAAAAAGATGGGGCGTAACGAAAAATAAAAAAAGATGGCGCGGAACGAAAAAATGTTACACTACATTTTTTTCCAACCCCGATAAAGAAGTTTCACTTCAAAAAGTTAACATTAATTAGGCGGAACGAAGTTCGCCGGGTCAACTAGTTTGTAATAACTGTTAATTTTTTGTCTCGTATTAATCATGTTATTTCATCTCGGTGTGCAGCACGGTAACGACATATCGCTGAAGCCGCTGGGCTCGCGTCAGCTGCGGCGCGCGTCGTTCACGGTGCACGAGCGCGACGCGGCCGGCGACCTGCGCTTCCTCGAGGTGCGCGACGACGGGCTCATACTGCGATCCACGCAAGGTACATTACATGAATATTCATTTTAATGTGTTTAAGTTTCTGCATAATATGTATGTATGCACGAAATGTATGTATTCTTCATGTATTGAGGATAGTACCCATTATTGTCCCGAGTCCTCTCTCATAATGAGAGTTTTAGGCCATAGTCCGACGCGCTGGCCAAGTGCGAATTGGTGGACTTCACACACCTCCGAGAACTTTTTTTTTAAAGAACTCTCGGGTGTATAGGTTTCCTTATGATGTTTTCTTTCACCAAAAAGCAGTGATAATTAATTTATACATAAATCAGTGGTGCGTGCCTGGGTTTGCCTCTGTGTATTAAAAACGGAAAACGAATTAGACTAGTGGTATATCAACGCACAGCCCAATCCGTGTGATTAGGAACTTAAGATTTTGCACCATGTTTCTTTTAATAGTGATGATGAACACTAAAAAAGGATTTTTGGCAATTCGCCTCTTAAGGAGAAAAAATGTGGTGGAAGTTTTATGAAATTTCGTTAATTTTGATACTTAATTAAACTCGATTTCTTTATAGTTCAATATATTGGTAAATGTTCACAAAATGGGGGAAGGGGATGTCTAGCAGTGGATGTCAAAAGTCAACCACAAATTCGCATTATTTTTTCTATATAAGCAGGACTTGGTCAATCTTTCAACATGATTTTTACCCACTTTAAAACATCGGATTGAGTCAAAACTACACTTATCAAGGACCAATTACAATACAAGAGGGTGAAATAGGAGCTGAATTGTTTTTAAAATTCTAGATTTGTAGACAAATTTCAGTAGCGTCTTACATTTCAGTAGGTACCTACAATACAAATGTTCGAACTGTACTTGTACACGTCGAAGTTACTATTAAAATATTTCTTTTTCAGGGGCAATCGTGGAGCGGTGGTGGTACGAGCGACTGGTCAACATGACCTATAGCCCCAAAATACGAGTTTTGTGCCTTTGGAGGAAGAACGGTGGTCAGACACAACTTCATAAATATTATACTAAGAAGGCATGTACACTTACTAAAATATAATAGTATAGTTAAAGTAGCCTGAACAGCTGGTATTACTAAATTATTTAATTGCTTTGAAACATCAGCAAAAGAACCAATATTATACTATAGAAGTGTTTACTTATGTGCGGGGAGAAAAAGAAATATTATATTTTTTTATTTTCTATTTTCCTTTACCTAAATTGAATTGCGTGTTAGCACATAACTTATAGTAGTGATGTGCTGGATATTTGTATCCGAAAATATCTTAGGGAAAAGGGGTCTTTGCCCGTATTCGTCGATTAGTTTTTGTCAAATCTCAGGTATGTATTATCCATCATAAAAAAATTGGAATATAAGTGAAATTAGTAGCATAAAATATAAATTTATCAGTTACCTGCATGGTGAATTCTAATGTACTAAAAATACTAACTTAAAATACAGTTAATATAGATGAGCGGTACTTATCTATATCGACTGTGATCCGCATTCGCGTTTACAGAGAATATAAACAGCGTTCGAGCTCATTGTTATGATCTGACACATAACTAGTTAAGACGTAGCTAAATAGTTTTCTGGTACGCTCAGGTAGGCGTATAAGTCAACCTTATTGTTTGGTGTTTATGACGGTATACGAGAAAACTGGCCGACGGCCTTTCCGGGTTCGCACCTGGGCAGTTCCAGCTCCCACTCCTACTCGGAAGCCCAGAAGCCTCTATTAATCTCCTCTTAAAACTGGCATGGAATACCGTTCTATTACGGTCCCAGAACTACAGGTGAAAAGTTAGATGAACATAGAAACGTGACAAGCGTGTCTGTGTACGGTTCAAAAGGTACACCGAAACCTTGGAAGAGAGTCCGGGTTATGTGGGATTTTTACCCACTAAAACCTCCTCGGTGGCCTTCCTCAGCGCTTGCAGGGACCCCGGGATCTCCAATGGAACGCACCGGTGCATGTATCCCCACAAATGTGGAAGCCTTTTCAGACTTCTCTTACGACAGTCAGGGGTATCCCCTGTCACACAGTCCTATTCCAGAATTACAAGGTCAAAGTGGCCTGTACGTATATACCTACAAGTGTGATGAACGTCCCCGTGTCCGGTTCCAGTGCAAGGCGCTGTACTACTGCATCAAGGAGGCCATGGAGCGCAGCGGGCGGCGGCAGGACGCGGCGGAGCTCGGCGGCGAGTTCCCCGTGCAGGACTGCGCCACCGGCGAGGGCGGACTCATACAGGTGCCCCCCACCCCCACACACACATTCGTGCCCCCCGCTACCGCTACTACCGGTGTGTTTTTTCTCGATTGCGAGTGAAAAACTCTTGGCTGTTGAAGCCCCCCTTTCACCCCCCCCCCCCCCCTCACATCATGTCACACATGACACATCACTACCACATAAATACCTTTGGTGTGTTTTGATGACGGTCTGACGCGTAATGGGGTCCCGAGTTAGATTCCCGGCCAGACAGGTATCTGAATGATGAGTTTAGATTCATGTCTGGGTGTTTGTGTATTCGTGTCCATGGCACCTACGAAACAGGAGAAAATCCTAGTGTGGGGCTATGAGTGTAGAAAGCGTGTTTAAACACAATATGACAGTTTTTTTTAAATCTTAAGCCACATAGTACAAGTCCAATGTGTAAAATATTTATTGAATCTCTAATTTGTAGGGATCTTACCCTCAAGATAGCAGAACAAACGACTCTTTGCTCTATAAATCGTATATGTAATACCAAGAACAATAATATTCATTGGTGTAGGTCTGCATATCTATTTACGTAATTATTATCGCGTATTGCCTTTTTTATGTCGCTAAGTTTGATTAAGCTGTTTATAAGGCAAATTTCAAGTAAGCTTAGGCTTCAAGAATATTTTTGGGTTGACTATATAATTATGTACATAATCAGTCATTTTGAACTTAACAAAAGTGGATAAAAATAATAATATACCTTAGTTAGTTGCTTAGCAATGCAAGTTGTATTCTGTATATTGGGCGCGTTCCAGAAGACGCTCACAAAGCTCCAAACGCCCTAAACGTCATTCCACGAGACGACCGCGGTCGTTGTGGTCGCGGCGAATACGTCACTCATGACGTCATGACTTACGCCCACGCGACGCTCACGACGATGCATCTAATAAGGTTGATCGAAGTGATCGTTCCACTAGTGATTATGTCATATCATTTCATATGGGTGTGGATGGTCAAATCAGAAGCTTTAAGGAACAGCGAAAAGTGGATGAAGGTTGAAACTTAACAGGGATCGATTTATTAATAGTTATAACTGCAAAATTTCTTTAGATTTTTTGTCTCTAAGCAAGAATTGATTTATTTTTCTTACAAGAAAAACGCACGTTATATATCCGTCAACAAAATAAAGGTGAAACTTTTCAATTTTCAAGGTGTGCATGGAAGGTGTCGGCCTCCTATTCCACCACAGCAAGGTATGTTCGATTTTGCACTTTTAATTTTGTCAGCTTTTTATATATTATGTATCAATAATACCAATACGTTTAACAATATACGCTCTTGGTATTATCATTAAGTTCTCAATCAGGTAAGATATTTGTCAATGTTAACGCTTAACTTTGGTATACGTCTCGATACTTTAAAAATAATTGTGTGTCGTTCGTCTCGGACGGCGTTCTGTGAGGACGTAATGTCAGTTGCAGAAATGCTTAATGTTTCTGTATTGTACCGGTGACGTCAACGCATCGCATATTACCTCCGTTCATGTACACTTCCTCATTCGACGGAGAAATGTCAACATAATTTTTCTCAACGTTTTTTATTATCAGCTACATCGCAGAACAATATTTATTATAGCTTAGTCGATGCCCCGAAATAAACTATTACAGTTTGCCTTTGATTCCTTTATAATATTAATATTCTCAGATGCAAGGACCACTCAAACTTTCCTATTTCATATTTCACGTTTATTTTGTTTCGATTTTAATTTTTCTTTTATATTTTATATAAATATATGTATTTAAGTAGACAAGATAATACCGGGCGCCATTACGGCGGCCGCCTCTTCCAAATCGTTGTCAGATCGACTTAAGCTTACGACCGGTTGACAATTTGTTTTGCCCTATCTTTCTCTTTTACTAATTCGATGTAATAGCTAGATTTTACTTACATTTAAGATTTACCGTTGTCCATCTGATCTCCGTATACGATACGACTTGTGCATGCGCTATTGTCTGCGATACGTGCGCCGAGTGCGCGGGTGCGGCGCCGCTCGCTAGGAACTTTTGAGATGGTCCTTGACACGCGCTCGCCCGCCCTCTACTAATATCTTCTTTTTGTCTGTTCTACCCTTCCCGGACACGCCGAACCCGCTGCGCTGAAGGATTTCGAGGTACTCAGTGGTTCATAACCTAGTAATGGCTGGCTCTTACGATGATCGACACCGCCCTCCCGACCTCACGAATTCAGCACCGCACGGTGGCCGTTGCCGGTCGAGGTCGGAGGGGTTCACTGTAGTTTTGAGGCTTACCGATTGTTTTTAGCCGTTGTTAGCGTTGTTTTAGTTCTCCCGAGTGCGGCGAGCGCCCGTGCGCGGTCGTGCATGCACATAGATGCCCTTTGTTTATTATTTGTTCATTATCGCACCCGACAGCTTGCATTCGTTTCACGGATCGTCCGGCGAGCGGTCTAGATCCGTCACTAGCACGTTGTGCCGAGATTATGTCTCAGTCGGTCCCCAGCGTACCGGTCCCGAGCGAGCGTCAATCAGCGCTAGAGCTTAGCGGACGCGAGTCCCGAGGTCAGTCGTAGAGCATCCGCCATCTCACAAGTTCTGGCGCGGCTCCCCCCGCCCCCGCCCGCCCCCCTCCCCGCCTGACCTCGCCGCACGCCGCAGCCGCACGCCGCACGCCCCTCCCGCCGCACGCCCTCGCCTGCCGTCCCGCTCTCAATACGTCCCTGAAACGTCTTGCTGAACAATCCCAGTGGCTGCTGAATGGCGCGTTCGATTTTTCATCGTGGAATTGAAAAGATTAAAGATCTCTCGATGCGATAACTTTATTTTGGCAATTAAGTTCTGGTGCCGTGAAGTTATTGAATCGAGATTCCCGCACCGCATTGTTTTTCTACTGCATGGTTGCGGCAAAAACGTCACATTATTTGCTTCGGTAGTGTGCTATTAGTTACATTGAGATTTAAAATATACGCATACGAATCGCTTTGGTGTATTTTGCATATCTATAGATATAGCGCGTATTACTGCTTTTAGATCTATAACGAGATGTAGTCTCAGTAGAAATTAATCATACCTAGGTGCAGTGTAGAGATACAATACCTTCATTTAGCTACAAGTTTATTTCCTTTTACAGTTGCCAAATTATTTGCCTTTGTATATAAAACACTATGAAACACTACAATCTACCCATGTAAATACCTACTGTGTTATGTTTTGCCTGTGCACTGCACATGTGCACATAGTTATTACACAAATTTATTGAATTACAATATTATATAATATCAATAATGCTTTGCAGTTCTTTGTGCGGCTCGATCACATACGAAAGTGCTTCACACAAAATGGCGGTATCTTCGTTTTAGAAGAATTTAGTGAGTACATATCTACTATTTACATTTAAAGAACAATTCAAAATTAAGATTAAAATTAATTATTATTTTTTGTTTCTTTCAGATCCAAAGACGAGGCAGATTATACAAAGAAAGTACAAATCAATTATGGTAAGTATGTTTTGCAATACAGAATAACGCTGTCTAAGTATTTTACTTTATTTTGTATTTTTGTTTCATTGACTCTTGTCTTATTTTATAGGCGGAAAGAGTAGTGCTTGATCTCCATCGTTTCTTCTCCATATGGCTTTCTCGGTACTTTGTAGTCGAGGCCAATCGAAATGAGCCAAATTATGCACCTTACGTTTTATAGCTCACCCCGATGTATGTACCTACACGGTGATTTTTTTGATTTACCTTTTTTCCATTATTCGCTTTGCCAATATAATTTTATAATTTGTAGCATAGTTTAACAATACAATACTAACGTATTATATTTAACGTATTAACTGATTATCTGCTTTAAATTTGGTTAACACAATGTAAAGCTTGTATTAATAAATTAATTACATCTAACACAATAATTATTCCTAACACATTACAAGTTAAATTTACAAAATACGACTTTAAAATATTTCTCCATTAAAAGAAAGGTAAGATAAGGTAAGTTAAAGATTATTTTTATTCTAGCTTACTTTTTAGGATATAAAAATAATAGAATATTATGCAGGCTGCCTTTGTTAAGTAATGACTTGAAAAGTGCCCATAAATAACCTATACCTACCTAATAATAATTAATATATAAACGTACAAAAAAGTTTAAGTGCCTCGAATTATTTAATATTATTTAATTTACTATCATCACAACATTCAAATTGGCACATGAATCCTATTGTCTTGGTAAAAGGCATAAAAATAGGGTTAGACATACGCTATATAATTTATGTCACTTTCAAATTAGTCCTCATTAATCATAACATGCAAAATATTAAATGGCATTTTCAATATTTTACAAGTTGTCATTATAAACTAACTTATTTGACAAGCTTCGCCGTTCTAACATCTTGTATATATTTTTAATTTAATCTGTTTTTTCTATTTTACACACTCCTTTTTACTTTCATATATTATTAATCTTTCTCACTTCTTTAGAACTATCTTATAATTTTTATGTTTCGTGATTTTTTAAATATTTAGTACTTATTACTTAACTAATATTCAAACTGTTCTATACATTATCTAGAGACGATAAGCTCTAAGCAACCCTTCTGTGCAAACTTTCTTTCGAACCTCACATTAAATTGATAAATTACGAAACGGAAATTTGAAACGACCATTTTTACGTCCTACGACCGACAGTAGGAGGGTATTTTTTTTGGGTGTATGTATGTCAATTTCTTTGGCACGCGCTAAGGCCTAAACGGCTTGAAGGATTATATGACATATCATTTGAACTGAGTTACGAGTAGTTTGGTGAACAGGCTTATATTATGTTCCAAAATGGCGCCTGAAAGGGGAAGAGCGGAATGGATAACTTTTTATTATCCTGACAATGTGGGTATCCTGTCGGTATGAATAAAAGCTAATTAATAGATCATTTCAATACTGTACTCGGGGCAAAATCTATATGGAATGTTCAATAACAAAGCGTTGCCTAACAACCACTGACGGGCAGGGGAATGCAACTTTTTGTTGTGTTATCAGCCGTATTTTACCGTGTTTTAATGTTTATATCTATTATAATTATATTATGTTACTATTTTGAACAAAAGTCATTTATAGTGTAAATTACATATTTTTATATTTTTACATAAACAAAAAACCTGACCGCTAATTTCAACTTTAGCGGTCGGGTATTTTGTTTTCATATTAATTTCTTATTGTATATATAAGTATGTTAACACAGAGGTGATTGTGGACCATTCCAGGCGGATCAGATCTGCTACGCGGTGCTGTGTGTGTTCTCGTACTTCGCGGCGGGTCAGGAGCAGAAGAAGGCGATCCTGGAGCAGGCCGCGCGCCTCCCGCCCGCCGCGCCCGGCCCGCCGCCCGCCTCGCCGGGACACGCCCCACCCGGGGACGCTACCGCCACTCAACAGGTGGGTTCGATCATCTGCCTTTTTTATCTGATTGAAGTAGCAAACGAGCATGCAGTCCACCTGATGGTAAGTGGGTGGCAGCCCAAGGACATCTGTAATCAACTTCATGCAGAACATGGGTTCCATCTGAAGTCAATCACAGATGCGTTACTCCTCCTGAGGACTAAGATGGTCGCCTCATGTGAAACTCATTGAGGCCTCATTTTACTATCGAGGGACCTGCAAAAGGTAACAGACGCCGTGGGAGCGACGTGGGGTTATGTGAATTTTTCCGAATTAATCCAAGGTACAAGCCGTTCACTCGCTGCAAGGAGGACTTCGGAATCTCCAACGAAACGCAACCGGAGTTCTCTGGGCGTATTCTCCCATCACACCCAGGGTAGCTCGATTATCTGTCTAAACGCAAAGATATGTTCTTATATATCTCTTAATAGTTACTATTTGATCATTCATATTTTAAAATTTGCACTTAAGCATATCTATGTCAATAGTAATTTAGAGGACACTGCTCCATTACGTAACTGTGGGTATTAATTGGTCACGTAGGACTGTAATACATTTAAAGTTATCTGTTCATCTTTATAGAAATACGAGTAGGTATATCTTAACGCAAATAGTAGTATTTAAAACAACATTTTTAGTTACGTATTAAAATAGCAAGTCCCATTATTCTAATGTTTAAAGTAACTGCTTCTGAGATCTATCTAGTATTACCACTCAACTTAAACAAAACTGAAGACTAGATTGCTCAAGCGGTTACGTAATAGAGTAAATATTTAAATGTTCCTTCACATCAGGCGGAGAGACCGGACACCCGCGTGAGCAATGTCCAAGCGACGCACACGCAGGTCGCAGAAGGCCCCGACAAGCGCGTGCCGGGCGAGCGCCAGCGTTCCGCCCCCGGGCCTGGGCCGGGCGCCGGGCCCGCCCCGCAGCCCGCACAGTCGCCGCGTCGC
Organism: Spicauda simplicius; assembly: GCA_949699795.1. Classification (NCBI taxonomy): domain Eukaryota; kingdom Metazoa; phylum Arthropoda; class Insecta; order Lepidoptera; family Hesperiidae; genus Spicauda; species Spicauda simplicius. The sequence continues at coordinate 12,710,347 of OX453057.1, forward strand.
CTAGACCAGCACCAACCCGTAAGTATTGAATATAAACACTAAATAATAGCACTGTGACTATCATGCGTATTTAGACGGATAAAATCAGATAACATTTACAATCACATATTAAAACCCCTGCATATTTGCAACTTGGGGCGCGTTACAAATGACGCTCACAAAGCCCCAAACGACCAAAACGTCGTTCAACAAGACGATCGCGGTCGTTGTGGTCGCGGCGAAAACGTCAATCATGACGTCATTACTTACCACGCGACGCTCGCGACGACCCATCTAACACGCTTTGTGAACGTCTAATAGAACGCACCCTTGGACACAGGTCGCGAAACGACTGTTGCGAGATATTTGTGTGTGCATGAGACGTCTATGCTCGCGTAAATACGCATGACACAAATACGGCCTAAACTTTATTCTCATCCGTATAAAACGTTTATGGCAAATATATAGATCGACAGATAGAAATTATGTGGACGCTTATTTTTTTAATACTAATCCTTCGAAATCTACTAACAAATAACCAAGAGTCACTGTGAGACTACAATTGCACACATTTTACAGTGCACGTGCATTCCTTAACTTTTCAATAAAATATATCAAATATATCATCATCGGCAAAGTACCTACACATACTTAAAGAGATGTAGATCAATCTACTATTTCACAAGCACCGGAATACCGCACAGTTTTAGTCGGTTTTCGTTCTTTTTTCATCATATGGTAGAAATAGGTGTGGCGGTGCCTCTTGAGTTGAGGCACATTGAGTTCTTTGTTCCTTTAAAACCCCTCCTGCTGATTTGGGTAAAAGAGGATCGGTTAGGAATTCTTGGCGTTAAAAAAAAATTCGGTGAAGTTGCAGAAGCGAGGAAGGGAATTCATTAGAATTTCAACGAGGATTGCTTCACAATAAAATGCAACCCAACCATCGGTACTTACAGAAGCGAGTGATGAAGTTCCTTCTCCTACCTCTATAAGGGTATCGATTGGCTTTGAAAAAACTTGGTGTTAGTAACAGAAATGAGCGATAAAACGCCCTTGTATTTCCCGGGAGGGGAGGGGGGAACCGTGGCTTAGAAACACCTCGTGTTAGTAACAGAAACGAGCGATATAACGCCCTTGTAATTCCCGGGAGGGGAGGGGGGAACCGTGGCTTAGAAAAAGCTCGTGTTAGTAAGAGAAACGAGCAATAAAACGCCCTTGTATTTCCCGGAGGAAGGGGGAACCGTGGCTTAGAATAAAGCCCTTGTATTCCCTTGGAGGGTGAGCCGTTTCTGTAACTCGCTATTAGTTACAGAAACGAGCGAGCGTCGGCAGCGCGGAGGGCGCGCGCGGCGGCCCCCCGCGCCGGCCGCCGCCGCCCGCGCCGGCCGTCGCGCCGCCCGGCAGCCCGCCCGCCGCGCCGCCGCCGCGCCTCGCGCGCGCCTACTCGCACGCCGCGCCGAGACCGCACGACCCGCCGCACGTTAGTATTGTATGTGGAAAACATTTAAAAAGCCCGGCCAAGTGCGAGTCTGAATTGCGCATGATGGTTTCCGTATTATCTTTAAAAAACTGTAGAAATATTACGATTGCTGCAACGGAGTTCCCCTTAAATATGTATTTAATTATGTTTCTAGTGAATCAATCAGTTAATATGAAAATTTCGACTGTCTTGCTATCATGGTTCATGAAATTTATTAGGTGACCGGAAATTTTGATGACATATTGTGCTAATACTAATATCTAAATTAATTTTATATAACTTCTTTTTTTACATTGATTATTATTATTTATATCTATTAAATCTTATAATTATTATATGCCCGCTCGCGGCGGGAATGTAGAGGAATATGTATGACTGTACTGTACATATATTCCATGTTATACGAAATTTGATTTTGATTTTAAAAAAATACAGCCTGATGACAGACAGACGGTCAGACGTATAGCAGAGTTTTAGTAATAAGGTCCCGGTTTTACCCTCTGGCACCGAACCGTAAAAATGAAAACGCAGTCTACAGTCCACTCTAAATTTCTAACGCGCTTAAAAAAGTTTTTACTTTAAAAAGTACCTATGTTCTATGTTAGTAGGTATATTATACAAAGAAAAAAGGATAAACTTGTCAATTATTTATTTATTTATTATTTCATTGCACTTCTTAACAAAAAAAGTTACAATAAGGTAAACCTAATACCTTATGGCATTCTCTGCCAGTCAATTCTGGGTGGCTGGAAAATTTGTGGCATGTACGTTGTTGTACATGTAATTATGTACGTTGTTAATCTCCTGTCAAGAAATAAGGGGCTTGTTAATAAATTGTGGTGTACGCAGGTGCCGCCGCGTGCGGGCGGGCGCGGCGGGCCGCCGCCCGCGCTGCCGCCGCGCCAGCTGTCCGCCGCCGCCGACCTCAGCGCCGCGCACAGGTCACACACCTTCCTTGTTTGATCACTATAGAAATACACTGGTGAACCAGTTTGACAGATCGTGGAACCAGTGTAGTTCGACTGGGGTAGTACCACCGCCACACCTATTTCTAGCGTGAAGCGTGAGGCGACTATCATAGTCCTCGGGAGTAGCAACGCATCTGTGATTGACTTCAGATGGAACCCATGTTCTGTATGAAGTTGATTACAGATGTTCATGGGCGGCAGTGACCACTTACCATCAGGTGGACTGCATGTTCGTTTGCTACTTCAGTCAGATAAAAAAAAGGTTTTTATTCATTTATTTAGGCAACTTACTTCTATAAAGGTTATAATGTAATATCAAGTAAAGTAGTAAGAAATGCCACCGTCCTTGTAGAAGCACTTAGTTTACATAATATATCACAACATATCGTCGGTATAATGGAAGAACTAACTAACTCAGATTTTGGGTAAATTGACTTTTTACCATTTTCTTGGCCCCCAAATCGTGCCTCATCTTTTGGTCTAACAAACATTCCAATGTATTAACCCAATCCAAAAATAAAGCCATTTTCGTGTTTCTGTCGTAGAAATAGATATGGTTATTTTACCACTAATTAATAATGGAAAAAATTACTAACTCTATAAATAAATGAACAACTGTGACATGTAATTACTGGAGTATAAAATGAATTAGCTAAAATGAGTTATTTAGTTCTTACTCAAACAAAAATATTCTAACGAAACGAGTCAAGTCGAAGGAAAACTAAACAACTTGAGTTATTCAATTCGGGGGTTTAAGAGCATTCTTTCGTTTTTAAATAAGTGTACTTAGTTGACCCAAATTCGTATATTTACTTCCATCTAATGCGTGAAAAACTGAATAGCTAACACAAATAATTAGCTAACTACGGTATGTTTGCAATTTCTCGGTGTGGTAAAATTGAATAACTTGGTTCATGATTTTTATTATTTTTTTGGTTCATGAAGAAAATTAGTTTGATTAAGCATATAATCTAGAGCAAACATGCCTAAAGCATATAAAATTTGTCGCCAGTAAAATTGTTCTCCATTTGTTGAAAAAATCGAAATGTGTCAAAAAAAAAGTAAATTGCGATTATCTCTAAATTTGATTTTTTGAGTTATTCAGTTCTTCCATTATACCGACGATATATAAAAATTAATTTACAAAATGATATGTTAAAGACAACCTATTATTATATTACAGAGCATCGTCAAGTCCAGTGCGGCAACGCCAAGCATCTGTGAGTCTGGCGGGCGCGGGCGCAGCGCCCGGCAACAACCCCTTCGTCATCCCGCGACGCCCCACCGATCGCGAGTAGCCAGACACCTTTTATATTATAGTATCGACACTAGGTCGCTACCGATATAACCGACCTCGAAGGAAACACGTGACAATTCGAAAATAAAATACCTAGTAATTTACTTACTTTGACTTTATTTTCAGTAAAATATGTATGAAAATTCGTAATTAAAATGTTCATACAAACCGGCTGTCACACATCAATTAATATGAACTTAGTCACTTTTGTTTATCAAGCATTCCGCTAAGCGGCATTCATAAATTATTATTGATTTATGTTATTTTTATTTAATGTAAGAATTCCTAATAAATATTTAATATTAGATTAAAAAATTCCTAAGAATGGGATTCTTTTAAAACGAACACTTTTGTAGTCCATTTTATCGGAAATAATGTGCATTAATTTTGTTACATCCAATTACTCACATCAAATTATGTCCTCGGTATTGCATTAATTCATTTTAATTATGGGCCAATAGTCAATGCAAATACTATTTTGGAAAGGAAGTAGTTCGTTAGTTCGGTTAAGATAGTGTTATAACCTCACCGACAAATATGCCTTCGTCGGAATTTAAAGCAAAACGATAATATTTCAACAGCTATAGAAGTATAAGCATGTTTTTATAGGACATCTTATTATTGTATGACAGTCTACAATAGTCGTACCTTGTCGCAATACATTACAAAATGGTACATTTGTTGGTTTTGAAAATTGAACGTAAAGTCGTATAATCTTAGATAACACTTTTAATACTGTTACTTTTTTAAATAATTACACTATCAGTCAGATACCTATGAAAATTTGGATTATTTATCTATATACGGCTACAGATTATGTTAGTTACGCCTCATAAATAAAATGTTTAAATTAACTTCAAAAGGATAATACTTTAATCTTACTCAAAAACGTAATAAAGTTAGAAATTTTGACATTGAATTAACCACAAAGAACAGCCCTTGGGTTATGTATAAAAGAATTGTATGTGTTTTCAGATGAATTATAAATAGGATCGCGTACCTAATATGTGTCTAATGATCGAAAATTAACAAGTTAACTGTTTATGTGACTTAACTAAAGTTCCCATTTTAATGCTTGCCAACATTACTCTACCCACCGCATTTTTAAAACTGTTGTATTCACAAATTATTTATAGTTGGCGTCATTGATATCTATTGTCTGTTTACAAATATATCATACCACTCGTATTCTAGTCATTAGGTTGACCACTATAATTTTGAGCTTATATGTAGTACTATTTCATAATCATTGGTGTATTGACTATCCATAAAAATATTTATTTAAATCTCGTTGCTTTAAACTTATAAATTTTGGGTAATGTTAACTTTACTGATCGCTGTATAAATATTTACTTCCATGTGGATTTTTAATACTTAAATCATGTCTTATTGTTTCTTATGATTTCATAATATTGTACCTTATCTCAAGTACCAATATAATCATTGTTATAAATTGAAACGCTCAAATAACATAAAGGATACATACATATTTTGTAATATACAATACTTTGTAACATAAATAGCCCTTAAATTAAATTTAAATAAGCGTTTTTGAACCTCTCAAGTCAACAGAAATAAAAATTAAAAAAACAATAACTTTATCACAAGAATTAAATGAGTTAGTTTTAGTTAATCCTGCTATTATATGCAGCGGACACCTCAACTAAATAAAGTAACTGCCCAAAAAAAGGTTCAGAAACGCTGTAACAGACAATATTATGACGCCAATGGATAGCTTTTTTATTAGATAACTCGTCCAATGTAAGTAGATTTAAACAATTACATATTGTTTCGCCCCGAGCATAACTATAAGGGGTCGACAGATTGCAATACGCTTGAAATATTATCGACAAGATAAAATATATTTTTCATAATAAAATGACATTTATAATGACCGTTAATGCGGTAGAATATTAGAATTTACATGCCATTGTATAAAATAATAATATATATGTATATTTCGGTTAGTAAAACACTGCTTTAATATCTACCTGATTATAAAAATGGATAAATTAGCAAAAGAAAATATCTAATTTTTATGCTAAATTCGTTAATGATTGGTTTACTTTTTGTTTGTCGTGTAGATACTTAATTTATTACAAAGAAATTGTTATTATATACGATATTAGAATATACTAAACCTGCATTCGCATGCGTAATAAAATACATACCTACTATAAAACAAAAAATCAGGGTTACTTAAAGGTATAGCTATTTTATTTGAATAAATGACATTAGATCCACAATTATGTCTTTTAATGTTTTACAACGATAAAGGAATTATAGGTAGAGGGGAATAAAGGGCTCCCAAGTGTCCTTCGCTTAAAAGAAACAGAAGACTGCGGCGATTCCTCACTCTCTCTTCTCGCGCTATTACTTGAGAGATAGATAGGGTAACGAACTCCTTGTTTATCTTTCAAATCGTCGGACTTTTCCACTTACTACAGCAGTCTGTCTCCCCTTCTTTATGTATAACACCACTATGCTTAAATCCCATTTCCTTTCTTAAAATTTATTTTAAAACAATAATAACGACTCCATTATACGTGATAGAAAGAAGATCTATGCAGATGCATAATATAGTCCTAAGCTATATACCAATATTGCATTTATTTCTAACACTTCAACTCTAAAATAGCTTAGTTGAGAGTTGAATTATACCTATCGATATAAACCATAATGATCGCAACTTGCGCTGCGATGATACATGGCTGACATTACCACTAGATTCCTTCGGACATCTCGTGATTATGTCAATCCGCTTAGATCATGCAACAAATTTTAGCGACCTCTCACAACTCATCAAGAGATGGCGCTAAGAGTATTCTGAATCACACTATTGAAGTTTTTTATCAAAGTCTATCGTAGGAGGGTCGCTGTATGTACATCAACGAATCCGCAAGAAACACTGGGTCATATAATGGGTACCTATTATTTACCAATTAGTAATTACTCTAATAAATTAACCGTATGAGATAACCCCTGTGTGAAACGTGACTCTCCGCAGTTTTACTTCTCTTGATGTTTAAAAATCCTTAATGTTAAAATTATTAAGTTATATTGTTGTAAACAATTTCTTAGTCTATTACTTTACTACATTTGCAGATATTAAGTAATTGCATAGCTTATATAGCTTTAAGCGCGGCGACAGAATCAAGAAATTCCGTAAGGAAAAAACCTAACACCCCCCACTCCCCCTACCATGTAGCGCGGCCGAGCGTTCGCTTAACGTGTATGTAAGTATATGGTACGACAATACGAAGCTCGCATGGATCCAGACGAGCTGCTCGGAAATTGGACGTATATGCAAGCATTGTGAGAAAGAATTTAGTATCAAAGAAAAAACTTGAAGTAATATAAAAGAAAAAAAACACTGTATAAATAAATTATTATAATTACATAAGTTGATAAAAAATTCTTTACCGCGGCAGTCCCTTAGTGCCCCACTTTTTTTTCTTTCATATTTTACAAACATTTCACTTTGACATGATCATTCTCAGGTCTCGAAAATTTAAGAAGTATTTCAATTTAAGAAGTATTACTCGCAATACTTCTTAAATTGAAAAAGCAAACGAACGTACAGTCCATCCAGAGGATAAGTGGTCACTACCAGACATATACATTTGTAAGTAACTTCATAGAAACTCAGGATTGTAACTGAATTCAATCTCAGATTCGTTGATAATCCCGAAAACTATGATGATCCCCTCAAATTTGATAGGAACGCAATGATTATTTCACGCTACTTCTGCCACCAACTCTCCTGTCCTATGCGGCCGTTTAAGGGCCGGCGCACATATGACGGAGCGCAGCGCAGCGCAGCGCAGCGCATGCCCGCGAAACTTTCTTAACGAATCACACACTAGCCGAAATTCGCGCTAATTACTGGGAGAATGCGCGCGGATGCGCGCGGGTGCGCGCGGATGCGCGAGCATGCGCTTCCATGCTCCTCAGAAATAAATTGCTGTTATTTAATTTTGGATATTATTTCTAAAGGGACAATGACGATAATAGTTTGACAGCAAAAAATGCGCTGCGCTGCGCTCCGTCATATGAGTGCCGGCCCTAAGGCTACGTACTCACGGCGCGGTTTTCACCCGCAGCCGCCGCGGTTGCGGGCCCGCAGCTTCTGTAGGGTGCAGATATAAGTGTAAAAAATTAAAGCAATACTCACGACGCGTTGCGCCCGCGATGCGCGCGGTTGTTTGCGGCTCCCGCTGCACCGGCGGGCAACCTGTAGAACCGCGCGGGCCGCGGTTAGCCGCAGCCGCGGCGGTTTGCGCCCGCGCGCTCTGCGGTCAGTTGGCGGGCGAGTGCAGTACTCAGGACCTCAACTTATGGTAAACCGCCCGTCTTGCGGTTTTCGCCCGCCACGTTTGCGGTCGATAATCGCAACCGCGACGGCAGCGGAACCGCAAAAATAGGCAGTCTCGTGAGTTTCGCACAAAAGCTGCGGGCCCGCAACGGCGGCGGCCGCGGCTGAAATCCGCGCCGTGAGTAGGGGAGGCCGGGGCTAAAATTAACAGAGGTAAGTATTAACAAGCGAATATCTTTAAAACTATAAACACTAAATCTGCAGCACGTGTTTTAATTCATTGGCTTTATTACACCGCACATCTTAAGATAGGTCGGTAACGCTCCGCGCGTCCTACAGGTGAGCTGTGTACTGGGAGTATTTTTTACGCAGGTAACGAACATTTTCAACTTTACGATTTTTTGATTTGTACAGGAATTATAAGTTTATAAGTTTAAGTTTTTTGTTTTCCTGGCAGCGTATTTTATGCTTTATAATGCTATGTTGGTTCATTGATGGAACTATTGACGAAAATTTAATTATGTTACTTAATACGAAAAATGTACCTACAGGGTTATAATTAACAAATCGGCGGGGTTTGTTTTAACGTGTTAATACTTACCCCGAAAGTTTGGAAAACTACCCGAGGCACCACATCCGTAGATGTCTACGAGTTAGTTGCATTAGAAGTGATGCAGAAGAACAGAAAGTACAGAGATGTGGTACAAGAATTTACCATCTGTTACGTTTCACTGTAAAATTTTGTGAAACAAAGAAAGCAGTTGCGCGATTGGAAATAGGTTACGAAAAACTCGGTTGGTTTTCAATGCGGAGCAAGAAACCCTCATAGCAAAGTATTTGTTAAAATGTCCTGTCAATATAAATAATTGAAAAAAATACCTGCCACCTGGAAAGTTAAAGAGACGGCGGGCAATGACAGAGTCACGTCATCCTACATTTATTAGCGATACGAACCCCTGAATGCACTAGTTATAGCACAGCAACTTCCTTCAACAGGACCAACGTAGGTACAACTCTTTTTAAAAAATCTACCATTTTTACCGATAGGTACTCCAAAAAATAATGCTTTAGATGAGGAACATAATATTGGAGAATTGTAAAAGAAGAAAATGTCAATAAAAAGGCAAGTGTAAAGGAAATGGAAAACTAAATTAAGGCGAGAAAGAAAAAGTGAAAGAAAAAAATAAAGAAAAAATGTTAAATGGAAGTAACGAATCTCATGACAAAGATAGTTGAGTAACAAAACATACCAGTGAGACACTGATTAATATATAGAAGAAGTAAAAATACTTCTAAAAATATTTAAGTTGATTATTTAAAATAATTTATATTTTTTAATTATGTTTAAATCATTAGTGATTAATTTAGTCAGTTTAGAAGAAAACGTGTTGTATACAAGTTTATACAAACTTGTTTATTGTTTATACAAACAAATTAATACTAATTCCACTTACATTTAATAAAAAATATGTCACAAATATATTTGTTTTTATTTTTATCAGCCAACATAACATAATGTTAATTGTTGCCCCTCTTGTTAATACTTACCTCAAGGCTGTTAATTCTAGCCCCAAAAGTGAGGTAAGTATTAACAACTACCATTTTTGAGAAAAGGAGTTATATCTACTACATCTTGTATGTTATGTTTGATTTGTTTAATTATAATGATACCTAGATAACTATAGCCTCATATAACATAAAAATCTACTCTTAATGTTGAATAGTTAATAAACTACAGTCAAAAGTATGATTTTTGTTAATTGTAGCCCCGGTCTCCCCTACGTAGCCTAATGGTTTGCAGCGGAACCAAAGAACAGATCCGCTGCTGGGTGTGGGAGGTCGATGCCTGTAAGATGTGGAAAGCTTTGCAGGTGTCGGCTTGCCTATACCCGCGGCCCCTCGGCCCCTGGGTGGCGGTCTCGGGGTTGGTCCGTCGCCCCGCGGAGCCTTGGAAGTAAGTCGCGCCTTTGTGTTTTCTGGTGCCCCTTTTTTGGAGGGGAGCTGCATGCTACGCGTGGAGGGGCTGCGGGAGCGGCCAGGCAAGGCGACTGGTTCGCGGAAGAATGCGATAGCGTGCCCGGGATGAGGCCTTAGTAATGAATAACTCGCTCACTATTTAGTTTATAAAGATGTTTATGGTTACTTTCAGATTTAGAAAAGCCTTTTGTAGTAACAATAAAAACAAAATATTTCAAAGGTGTTTTAATCGGTATTACTATTATTACCTACCCTATATTCACCGACCGTCCAATAACTATTACTAACTGTTAATTAATTATTGAAGGTGGTAGAACCAGGGTAGTTCTCCCGGGGAAGTACCACCGCCACACCTATTTCTAGCGTGAAGCATTTCTTGCGTTTCGATAGAAGGGTGTGGTTGCCGGCACACTTCCACATGAGGCGACCATCATAGTCCTCGGGAGGAGCAACGCATCTGTTTGACTTCAGATGGAACACATGTTCTGTATGAAGTTCGTTACAGATGTCCATGGGCGGCAGTGACCACTTACCATCAGGTGGACTGCATGCTCGTTTGCTACTTCAGTCAAATAAAAAAATAAATAAAAAAAAATGTCCAACACTATGTTTTTGTTCACATTTTTAATAACAAAAATATTTTGCAATTATCCACTAATACGAAACCGCCGCTTTTTTGTAGTCATTCGAATTTGGTCGTATAACCAGCGTTTGTGTTACTGTTTTGTTTTTTTGTTTTTAATTATTTAATGTGAATATTAGAAAGAGATTCTTGTTTAACCGTCAAAGCGATCGGACCTCCTCAACTGTGAATAAATCGAAGAAGAATAACTCCTGTGTTTTACTTGAAATTTTCAAGAATGGACAGTAATGAAGACCCTGACCTTCGTGACGTCACACGCCCACTTCGTTATATATTATTTGACTAAACGCACTAATTTTTGGTTAACACTTAAACATCTTAGGTTGAGCCAGTTTCTTGTATGGTGACGTTAAAGTTAGGACTCCGTTTTTTGACTTCAATTCATAAAAAATGCACGTATGTGCACGTTTGATTTTTTTTATAATAATTATTATTATACACACTAAGGCGAACCGAAAGCAGTTTTCAGTGACCTTATGTTTTCTTTATTAGGTACGCGCTATGATAATTCTATGATTTTTGAAAAAACCGCAATTGTACCTACTCTGGCACAATCGTACCCAGTCTACCCAGCAGATGTGTTGTGATAAAAAAAACTAAGACGGTCGCCGTCACCTGGTATCTTTTTAAACCAGAATCCACAGTCAACGAAACGCACGAGGTGTTTCACTTGCAGGAAACCGTTAGATATAGCTTAAAGAGGACCGATTGAAGCGGCGCCAATTAAATAATTTCTATATCTAATAGCGGTCAACAGTACCGTAACTACAGGGTGGCAAGTCGGCAAAATGCCACGGGCCCTCAGCCGGAAGGGGCGCCCGGACAGAGGAGAGTCCCAACTCCCAACATTTAGTAAAGAAAGTTTTGTCTTTGATTTAGTTTTGTTACCTACTCAGTTGCATACACAAGTAATGAAATGTATTAAAATCCAAAGTCTCTGTAAAAAAACTCGTCACCAAGTTTCAGAATTGGGTTAAAACTTTTTTAATATGGGGGAAGGGTACATCCGATGAATTTGCCACGGGTCTCGAACAGTATAGTTACGCCGCTGACGATCAACATATGAAAAAGTGAGGCAACTTTCTCATAAATATCAGATAGTTCCCCATAATCTTGGCTCTCTTTTATACTTACCACGACTCTGGTTACATTGTGAAAAAAGAAAATACGTGTTAAATAAAAGGATTTTAATATCACAGATATTCATACAAACTAATGAAAATACGTAGTAGTCGTAACAAGTTGGAATATACAGTAACTAACTTAACTACATCAAAACAGTCTTATGTAAACACTACAATTAGAAGAAACTATTTGTAGTGTAATAGTAGACTTAAAATTATATAGTAGGTCTTTACCGTTCTTGGTTTGATAAAGACTACAAATCACTACACATGTAAAGTTACACAAATGTTTTTTTCCTTCTAATGCTACTAATGGAGTTTTCAATTTATTTGAACATTTTGTACGTATTGGGTTTTCTTCAAGACACATTTAAATATTGCTTTACATTGAAGCATACTATTCAAAAACTAAGATTTGTTACTTTAATTAACGCAGCATTTCTGGGAATCAACCTCCGAGCTCCAGCATGGCCCAGAAATTGGTATCATTTATCTAGTAAGGTACATCTTACATTATTGATATAATATTCTATATCTATCGACATTTCCATATGACGTGTAGCAATACCTAGTTAAAACCTTAATGAATTGATAAAGAAATATCAATGACACCGCAAAAATAGTCACTCTTTACTTTTCAATACGATGAAAAAATCTATTGACAACAATTACAATGCTTACTAACGATGTTTGGCCACTGACCATTGCATTAAAATGTCCTGCATCCCGAATATATTGTAATATTGTAATGCAACAATTTTACAGTACCACTTACGAATTCATACATATTTGACTATGTGAACACGCTAGCCTTCTCTGATAACTTTTACTAGTGTGTTATGAAATACTAGCCACACTCACAAAGCTTACTTATTATATTCACAGTAAGATTGCAGATTTCTGCAGAGCTCATTTCTTTCTGATATCTGATCGCACATATTATATTTAAACAAAGTACACACAGTACAATGATATGTGTTTCTTATCTTAATATAACTACGATAGAGCATTTCACGAGTATTGATAGAAATTTTAATTAGGTAACTGATTTAAAGTTACAATCCACGCATCACATCACAACACTACAATACATAGGTAGTATTTCAAAGTAACATAATTATAGTCAAATAGTACAAAACTTGCAACATTCTGATGCATTTAAATGTCCTATTTTATAAATTATGAGTATTAGATATGATGCTCCGCAACCGGTCACTTATTTGCTTTCGAGCATCATTGGACATTTCAGATAATCTGTCAGATATCTCGCCTTTTCTCATGACGACCTCGCTCCATAGTTGTTCACCCTGATTATCTAATGAGTTACTTAAACTCTCCAGCCTTTCCTTTCTTGGAGTGTCATTAGAGTCATCAGTCTGAAAAAAACGCAAAATGATAGTTAATTTTACGTGAAACCTGCAATATAATACCGTATAATTTTAAAAGCACTGATAGTTAGCTTACATCGGGAAAGATACTAGCAGAAAATTACATGTTCAGCCATATTTGAACACATGAAGAGTTTAGTCTCACTAGCTGTTAAAAGCGGTCATATAATGACGTGATTTCAAAAAAATCAAACTTAAGTATCTAAAGCTAGGAGTTTATATTCATTCGAATATATAGAAAATCCCCGCCATTGTAATACCAACAATGGTGGCCATTTAGCATATTGTATTTGTATCAATATCATGCAATTAAATTGTAAATAACAACGAGTACAAAGCAGAAGCAGCTAATAATTACACGTCAGCAATGAGAGTTTATTCTTAATACCATCTTTGTTTTCTCCTTTTTATCTTTGTGTGACGATGTCATCGAAATTCGTGGTTCTTCTTCAGACTCATTTATGTGTTTATAACTTTGCCCAAGGTAAAATTTGTGTATGAACCCCTGCTTCGTTAAAACCTGTTCAATAAAATTTATCATTAATGACAAACAAACTTGTAGATATTAATAAAGTAAATAGTAAAATACTTAAATAATCAAAAACCTTTAAATGTTTATAACATTTAAATGTTTTAGGTTATTGAGGCACATCTAACATCGTTGTAAACAGTAGAATAATCACTTCTAAATAGTCCCACTTGTTATCAATTTTTGGAAACAAATCAATGGAACATTCAAGCTAACATCATAATTCATAACAACAAAATAACATCTTGGGATATGACATCCTACGATGTTATTTTACGTTAGAACAGATTTTAATACACGGTACAATTTTCAATGGTACATAATAGGTACTTACGTAATTTGGTCGTAAGTCGTCTAGTTGTAGCTTTTGTTTATTGTTTAAAATTTCCTTTGTCTCCGTTACATACCAATCTAAATCCAGATGTTTAGGGATATAGACTTTTCGAGAAAGCACTCTGAAAAAGTTACAATTTGTTGCTTGTATAAACCAGCGTAAATAATAATTTTCGTGAGTTACATTTTATAACAAGTAGTTAGCTATTTCCCATAAAATGGTCATTAATTTTAGACCAATACTTACTGGGTAATTTTTGCAAATGCTTCTTCTTCTGTATAAAATTCGGTAAATTTAAATCCTGGGAATTCGAAACTCAAATGTTTGTTCGCATCTTGCCTTCCTGGGATCCATCCTATATTATCTATGTTTTTACAAACAATAAACACGTCATTCCATGAATCTTTATTTGAACTAGTTTCTATATTACAATAATCTTCATCATCAGAAATAACATACACATCTGTTCCAGGCTCAGTGCATATCATAGTGCTGGCAAGAAACTGTTCAATATCCATTTGAATTTCACTATCTGCTTCACTATAATTGTTACTTGCAAATGACGACGTACTACTAATTTTATTTTCAAGTGATCGTATATTGATTTCTTCAGGCTTAAGGATAAACATACCGCCCTCTTTATTTCCGGTTTTCCCCCTAGGCAGCTTGGTTCGTGCATTAGTAGATTTAAAACATTCACCTATGCTTTTGACTTGAGGTGCTATTTCTGCTACAGGTTTTTTAGAAAGTGGCGATGTTACTTTTTGGATTTTTGGCATTGTAATCTTTTTATTTGATTGTAATATGATTGATGAGGCTTTACAAAGCAGAGGGCTGCTAGCTATTGATGTCGCCTCAAAATCTTTATTTATAATAAACGGTGTTTTAGATTTCAAGTTTTGTTTTTCGATCGGTACTTGTTTTAAAAGTCCAGATGATGTGAGATGATAAAAGTTATTTGTTTTTCCAATTTTTATCGGTTTTGATAGTTTAATAACTTTGTTGTTTGTAACGCTTGGCGGGGAATTTATATTAGATACATCTTCTAAAGAATCATCTAAAACTTGTTCATCTTCCGAATTAACATACGACATAAAAGATAAAGGATTATTAATCACTCGTGGGTTATCAATTTTGTTTGTTGTTATCCACACTCCCCTAGACCTCTTATTCCCCGTGCATAAAGTAGATTTTATAGTTTCTATGCCCAAAGACTCATTTTTTTCATATGGTCCTATAAACACACAATATTCATTTGAATTCGGTATTGCATAAATACCGAATTGAGGGTCACTATTTCCTTCATTACATTTTTGCGAAGACAATCTTACTGTATTTTGTGAAATTCGAGCCACGTTTATCGCATTAATTATGCTCTCATATTTTACAAAAAATCCTTTTTTATAAAACTGAATTTCACTAAAATCATGTTCTACAGTCATCACAAACCATTTCGATTTATCTATACTGTTTTCCGCAGGATAAGATATTGCCACCTCAGGGGCAGATGTTGCTGGTGATATATTGTTAGTAAGATTTTTTAACGGGCTCTCATTTCCATCCAAAGATGATTCGTCCAAAGCGATTTCGCTATCATTGTTATTACTTCCACTTACTTTTGTAACACTACCAATACATTCCCAACAAAAGTCTAACCCTAGCAATATACAAAATTGGTCTTTTAAGCCTTCCACATCGTTAGTTATTATATTTTTTACACTTGTTGGGTATTTATCCAAATCAATAATACTATTCAAATCAACACAGGTGTTAAAGAAAATATTCTTATTGTCTATAGCCAAAAATATACGAAATGGTCTCTTTTCTGTGACAAAGAAAAAATTTTTTCGTTCGTGATATCTTTTTAACATAAAATCCCAAGGGTAAAGAGCAATTTTTCCAGCTACCGGCGGATCTAAAGTTCTTTTGAATTTGCCTTTACTTAAGTTCTGTTTATACATATTCAAAGTGGGCAATAACCATGATTTAATATTTGTATTAAGAGGAACAGTATTACACATCGGTATTTCGATGGGTGGTTCATTTTGAGTTGCATCTATCATATCTTTTAATGGGTCTTCTGTTGGACTTGGAACTGGAGACGTAGACAAATCTATAACAGGAGAGTCATCTATTTTTGCTTTTTTACTGTCATCTAATTCGTCATTCCTTAATTCCATAATTCTTTTATGTAATTTTGGGTCATTTTCTTCTAATGTTTGTATTTTTTTGCTAACGTTTGAGTAATGAGCATTACTAAATTTTCGTCCTTCGTATTTTCTCGTTCTGGCACACTTCTCTTTAAAATACGGTTTAGACACGTCACTAAATAATAATTTCGGCTCTTCTTTTTCCGTAACATGCAAATCTGCGCGTATTCGCAGCCTCGGAGAAAGTTTATCACTATCAGGATTGAGGTCATTTCCATGTTTTTCACGTTGAGGCAATTTAATGTTGTCATTATTATTTTCAACATATTTTGTGGTCTCGTTTGGTACGTTAATAGCTATTTTTTCAGTAAATTTACCTTTACAAAAACATTTGTATAAATTGTGAACCATACACCAGGGTTCAATATTTCCGCATTTCAACTTTATTTCTAATACTGACAATCTTTTTTCAATCTTCTTCTTTGCTTTTAAGCACATGTTACTGTAAAAATCTGCATATTTTTTTGGAGCTTTCCAATTTCTTTTTTCAGATGCTAGTAAAATACTCTTTTCCCCGGATAGCACAACAGTGTGGTGAAACTTTTTTTCTTCTTTAGATAACTTTGAATTATTTTCTTTATCTAAATTTATTAATCCTGGTATAATATCATCCTTAAAACAGACACGGGGATTATACTTTGAAAAGTCGCATCTACATTCAAACATACATTCAACGCGACCACAATGGTTTTTTAAGTTATAAGATGAAAGTATTGAATTACATATACACCCTAAACTGCAAAACGATTTGCCGCATGCGTCAATTTTTCGATTATCCTCCATATCAGACAGCGTGATTACAGTTACGTCAAGCCTACGCAATTCTCCTTTACGTTTAATTTTATCTTTGGAATGGTTATTAATACATGTAACAGAATCTTCTGCTTCAAGATCCCTCGGAAAATCGTCTTCAGTATACATGTTATTTTGCAGTAAATTAATTTCCGTAGATATCAACATTTCGTCTAGCATAGTTTTGACTTCTTGCATTATAGTTTCTTCATCATCTATGTATGCGTTAGGTAACGTTTGTCCTTTTGTGTTAATTTGTTCATTCTCTTCGATACCTTGTCGCATTAACAATTTACGTTGTCCATGTTTATAATTTAAGTTAAAACTAACGCAACAATCTTTATTTAACTGAACAGCACGACCATTATCTTCGGCCCCCAGAGTAGAAACTGCAAACTCGGCCCATTTATCAGATATAATTCCATTTACATCTCTTAAGTTTTGATGTAAAAAATTAGTTATGGATGGTTCTAAAGGTTTACCAAATTCAGGTATGATATCCAGCCCTGCATTTGGGAGATGCGCTAATTTAATACTACCGATATTATATTTTTGGTATGAGATGTCAAGGTGTTCTTTCTTTGAAAGTGGCCCTGGCTTAAATTTGACATTCAATGAATGTTTTAGCAATTTTTTCTTCACATTAGTTTTCTTATCCTGTCGATGCAACAAGAATTCTCGTTGGGAACCTAAATCGTACTTACAAATAAATTTGGTTTTACCACCCTTACTACCATTTACTTGAACACATTTCCCGTTGCATAATACATACTGTGAAGAATGTGCATGGTCATCAGGATTAATATTTGATATCATTTGCCACGCCATTCTAGATACCGGCTTGTCAGCCTTTAGCATGTTTCTAGCTATTATTTTAGTTTTCTCATCTTTTGAAGAACCACCTTTTATTTTACGCAATAGTATGTGTTGTTGTTTTTCCAAATCATGTTCTAAGGTAGTATAAATGTCTTTTTCAAACAAATCTCTTATGTTTCTAACTGTTTTTACTTTGTCTCTTACTTTTTTCTTTGGAATGAAATATTTGTCAGTATTTGGCACAAAATCGCAAGGCAAGTTATTGTTATCATTTATAATCAGAGGAGTGACAGGATCTATTGATAATAAATCATAAAGATTATTCTTCAATTTGTTATGGGTTCTTGTAATGTCTGAATAAAACACCCTGTCCTTTTCCATCTCTGCTTGAATCATTGAGCTGAAAAGAATCATCCGTAAATAAATTATGGTTTGTCGAAGATATAAATAATTAAACTATTAATCGATTTTTAATTCAATTAGTTTATTTTTTGTAGATTATAAGCAGCCATTTAGTAGAACCACCTTAGTTATGGAAGCAAGAAGCATAAAACGTAAACATACTATCATAATCGCCTATTGTTTATGTAGTCTTTCGGCCAATCTTGTTGTGGGTCGGTTAATCTAAGTACAAATCATATCGTACGTATCATATACGAGATTACATAAATACGCACTAATGCGAATTACATTTTATTATTACAATAACATTATAGTTGTGAATAGGATTATTGTAGGGCTTTATAATATTTAAAAAAATATACTAGCTGTTACATAATATAACTAATTGCGCGCCGGCTTACAACATTTTCATGCGCCTCAATTTTGTTAAATAATATTTATAAAACAGATAATAACATGACGAAAGTGGGTTCTAATTCCCGCTTGGTAAAATGCTGTGTAAAAACGCCATAAATTTGAAAACGTAAGAGTTCATTACATGGAGCTAATAGTTAGGATTTCTTTGATAACACTAACTTCTCATAGTATTGTACGTACGGCCTCTATGTGGTCTATAGATCCAATTCCATTGTCTATGTGATAAAAAAAAACTATACGAAAAAGCCTGGCTACACAAATGCAAGCTCCTGAATGTAAAAATATACGCATTAAAAGCACATTTGCCTACTGTGTGCAATCGTTTTAGTCATTTAGGTGTTTAATTTACTGTGACATCAAAAAGAGAGTACTTAATTTAATTATAGTACACAACGCGTGACTAAGCATATTATTGTAATATAAACGCAATATTCACTAAAATAAGTTGTTAAATTATATAAATATAATAAATGTACACGTCATCAACAATAATCATAGTCATAACAATAAATTCATAAACAATAATGCGATTCCGCCATCTTTGTTTTCGTCATCAGCTGTGCTATTGATTATTTAAGCGAGATTTTTTTATCATTGGTACATAATTTATTAATACGTTTATTATGCTTTTATTTTAATGTATCACGTTTTATACAAACTATATTTATTTAATTTTAATCCATAAACTTTTCTAAAAACTGAAAAAATACTTATTAAAGCGTAAATCAGTAAGCCCAACAAAAACAGTGACATAAGATTCTTTATATGTAAACGAAATTATTTACCTACCTCTATTTCATTGAAACATTTTTTTAACGAGTTATATGTTAACTTCAATCACGTGGTACATAGGCAACTAAAATGGCGGACTTCAAACATAATGAATAGGATTTTATCGTTCTTCATATCTATTTTAATCACTTGCCAAATAAATATTAACGTGCTGTCCTGTATAATAATTATTCACGGAATGTTTATATTACGGGTTTAATGTATATTTCAATTGAAGTTATACGAAAAACCTAGATTTAATTCTTACACGCAGTACAACCGGTATGAATCATAGACAATACAAAGAAATCGTTTTGATGTTTCGGTCACAGATAAGATTAATAATTATTACATAAGTTATTTCAGCATAATTATTGATCTGTAGGAACTATGTTGCGTGCAACACGTTTAAGCTTGAAAAACGGTTAATCGCTTAAAATGTATATAATTAGCTTTAATTTAGGTATATATAATTATAAATAAAATATAGTGACAGAAATTCTGGATCCTGTGATGTCTTATTAAAGTAAAATTCGTTTAGTTCTTATTTTTATGTAGGTATATACTCGCAAAAGTTAATAGGTTCATGATTATTGTGCAGATTTATCAATATTAAACTCATATATATGAAAGTGTAGATTTTAATTTAGTAATTGTAGTTGCATATTTTAATTATGCAAGTTATAATTAAATCAAGGCCGTAAAAAAATCAAAAAATAACTCTATGGAATACGCCATGATCCGTCATTTAAATGCAATAATGACGTGAATTTCTCCGTCTTTCTAGTCGTTACGTAATAGACAAAATATCTAATTACGTAAAATTATGACGAGCAAGAGCATTTCAGTACCTTTATTAAGGTACCTTCATTATGACAGAAAATTGAGAAATTTAAGAATTTTAATTTTTCCAAGTAGGTACTCTTTTCAAATACCCTGCACATAACTCACTGCTGTACCGATTACTTAAATCCATTACATTTCGTTGGCGTTAAATCCAAACTTAAACAGAATTTAACGGCGCTGAAATATGAATTGTGTCTGATTGCTGTGAGCGGAACAATTCACAAATCAAATTTTAATCGATGCTGACGCAATGCAATATCGTAATTAGTGCCTATTGAATATTATATTATTGAGCTAGCTATATTATAAGGAAACAAATATTTGTACGTAACTACGTCCTTGCAAACAGCTATTTGACTTGACTAGGTTATTGCCGGGGCTTCTGACATAAGGTTTTAAAGACGGAAAAAAACATATCTTTATGATTTTATTTAGGACACATGAATCATGTTTATTTAGAGTAGAGAGAGGCCAATCAGATCAATGGGTGAATCGGATCATAATAAGAAATCGGTTAATATTTTCAACAACGCTTTGACATGGAACGCAAGCGACTTATTTCCTAAGATCCACACCTGTCTAGTACCTCCTAGGTACCATCGGTAGTTTATCGATTCGACGAGTATATTAGTGTCAGGTCAGGTGTTTCTACGCGGTACAATTTTGACGGTCATCTACTGTAGATTCATAACGTTTCTTTGTATCATTCGAAGTAATTGTCTTTGAACTCTAAACTATATGTATAAGATTGATTGTGAAAAGGTCTATTTTAGAATACATTTTAGTTTTAAAGCCTAACGTTATTAATTTAAGTGTTAAATATTATTTAAAAAGTAATCAATACGGGGAGATTCGGATCAGTTTATCGGGGGCGAATAGGATCACTTTTTTTTAATTATTACTTTTTTTTTGAGGTTACTGATGCGTTTTCATATCATTGTAAATGTTTCGTACTTACGGAAAAAATGAATGCAGGGGACTGGCCCCGAGAAAAAAATAGAAAGGCCGCAAATAAAGTCTTTACCAAAAAGAAAACCTTACTTCGAGCTGCTGTGATTTACAAATTACAAATGACACAAGTTTACAAAGAAGAGTGCCTTTTGTCAGAGATATCGTTATGACAACGCGCCTTAGATGACCATTCAGTTATGGTTTTACTATAATTTTTAATGCACTTGGCTAGGCGTGGCTTTAGAATTACACTTCAGGCGGTAGGAGCAAAGATTCTTAATATAGAAATGAGAAGAGGAAGACGAATAAAACAACCGCCTAAAATAAAAATCAAAGGTTCATATGTAAAACAGAGAGTATGGTATTGTATTTTTGTGTGTAGAAATTCATTCATCCACCACCAGAGGATTGGATTAGCATGCGAAGAATAGTGCCACGAAAATATGCCTCTATCGAAGGTTAAAAAAAGGCCTGTATATATGTGATTTATGTTCCCGTGGTGAAATAATAAATAATGATCTCATTATTGAAGTGAAACTTCTTTAGGCGCATGAGGGTAAAATTTTTACAGATGAAACGTCACGCCGGTATGCAACGGAAGTGTCGGAAAAGAGAGAGAGAGTGATCGAGACCGATTGAGAGAGAGTAAGACAGGGCGAACGTAGCATGAGCAACTAGCCGTGGAGTGAGAGTAGGGAGCAAGCGAGTGAGAAAGATTGAGAGAAAAAGTGAGACAGAGCGAACGTCGTATCACGCCTTTTTCCCTCCCTCTTAATCTTGGAAATTTAAAGTTTTAGATTTGTATAAATATAAACAAGATTTATAAATTAGTTCGCCAAAGAAGTTTCACTTCTGACATGTGTACTTTGTACGCACGCATGTTTTTGTTTATTATTTACACTTTATTTATTATTCAAAAGATAATAGTGTTATGCAAATTGATGCTGCAATTGGGGCGGATATTCCTCTCTTTCCAGTTTTTGGTTATTATATTGAAGAAATAGTGAACAAAGTTTTAAATAAGTATGTTTATGTAAGTTTATGTAATATATTTACTGTGTAGCTGGGTAGTTGCTGATTACTATTTTGTCAATAAAAGTTACTTATATTACGCTATAAAACATGATTTCCATGTTTCAGAAAATAATAAATATTCGGTTCGCCTCGGCCTACGCTATTTGTTTTATGTACATAATAAAGAATCCCGTCTGAAGTCTTAGCGTATTTTTTTAAATGTAAAATATCAACAAATAAGCCCATGACAGCGAAGCTACATAGGCGCCTTGGAAAAAAGTTGTGGTGCGGTGAACATCATATCTCGTAAATGGATTAACTGAAACATAAATCGAAGTGCGTTTAAAACTTATAAGTACATTTTCTTGGAATAATCAGAAAGTTTTTGTTATATTATTTTTTTATATCATTTTGAAGTGAAAAACGCGAATTTCTTTAAAAACACGATGATTTAGTTATTATAAAATGGAAAGAAAATAAAAACAAAAATCTCTACGTAATTACCTGTTAATTTATAAGTAGAATTACTGTTTAAAATTTCAAAAGAATCAGTCAAGTAGATTTTAAGTTAATTGTAGGGTAGACCAACTTCTGAAATGACGTTGGCGAGAACATCGATTTAAAGTTTCTGAAATTTAAACATCCATAATTAGACATCAATAGAAAGGTGTATTTGATACTACGTACAGAGAATCATCAATGACAGTCAATTTTTCTGTTACACGATGCGTTGCCACGTTATCATTTCCGCGTTTTGGAAAATCTTTTCCTCTGTCGACCCAAAATATCACCACTTTTCTGCCGATCTGCCTCCGTATTTTTATTGGTATTTTGCAAAGAAATTACTCAAAACGCTGTATCTTCACTAGATATAATCCGATTTACTTGAAATCTAGATATATTGTATATTCTAAAAAAAAATAAGTTTTTAGACCTACCCTTCTAGGTTATAAACTATGTGCATGCTAATAAACATACATTTTCATAAGATTATAATAGTGATACTAATTAGGCTTTAAATTATTTCCTATTGAACAATATAGTTATTAGGATCGGGATGACGGCCAACCTATCTTCCAGGCAGTAAATCATACTTGTGCTCCTTGCTGCTAGAAACCGTGAAATAAAATTATTTCAATGCACAATTAAATTTACCTTGATCGATATATCTCAGAAAACTATAAAAAATTCATAAATTAAATTACTAGTCAACAATACACGACAATGTTTAGCAATGCTTATCTATTATTTGCCTTAGGTTTTTAAAAATCGCGGAGACAGATTTGATCTGATTGAAGTAGCAAACCAGCATACGGTCCTCCTGATAGTAAACGGTCACTGCCGCCCGTAGACATTTAGGAGCAACTTCATATAGATCACGAGCTCTATTTGAAGGCTATCATAAATGCATTGCTACTGCCGCGGTCTATGATGGTCGCCTCATATAAAGTGTGCCGGCAACCACACCTTCCATCGAAACGCAAGAAATGTTCCACGCTAGAAATATCGGTGGTATTTCCCGGTTAAACTGCACTGGTTCTACCACCTGTAGAAATACTGATAGATATTTAAAACTGATCTGTTTTTGCAACCCATATAGATGCATGTGAAATTGTTTCCTTCATGACGCCTATGTACTAATATGGCTAGAATTGTTGGGACATCTATAAAGATATAGTCGATTACGGATATATTAATAATTGGGTTAAAAATAATACTAAATATGGTATTAGAACACGTTATTTATTCACCGAAGCATTATCATGCTGCGTGTCAATTCATTTAGTCCTTAATTAATATTTTGCATCTTCTGTCTTGTCAGCAAACCAGCTTATCTTCTAATTTTAGATTCGTTTGTCCGTCTGGTATGGCAGGGTTAAGGAATTCATAGATATAACACTAGGATTAAACATCAACAATACAGTATAGATGGTCAAGGACCTAAATATCAATTTATAAACATAATCATTCATCAAAAAATAATCATTGAAACTTGCGTGTCGAAAACTAATTGCACTATCTAAAGGCTATTTTTTGTCGCATGTTTACTTTGAGCATTTGTATTATTTTATCTCATACGCACACGAAACGTGTCGTGAAGAGAAAGCAGCGAGTTAATTCATTTGTCATTCACTCACACCCGCACGCTTCGTTTATACGATCACGGGATGACCCGGATCAACAAACGACGAAACAAAATTTGCTGCCGTATTATAGTAACAAGGAAGGAGTATTCATCGTCGAGGCTTGTTCTTCGGTCGACTTAAAGAGAGGGGGCGAAAAATCAAGTTCTTGCACCGGCTAATGAATAAGTACCTCCACCAATTTACTTTCATTTTAGTTTTCGGTATCATACAGAAAAATACGAATGATTAAACCGCTTCTTTTTATTTTTTTTTTTATTTTACTTTTCCATTTTGCCATCATATATTTGCCAGCTACATATATTCGTTGAAAAAATTTACCAGGTACTATATGCATTTTAAAATTACAATCCTATAAGATCAGTGCAGGTATACAGTCAAAAGACATAAGGCACCCTTCCCCTTGATTCCTCTTGGTTCCCCTGACTAACGAAACCCTGAAATATTTATAATCAATGTCGAAGACACTAATTGGCTTATCTTCTACCTTATATACGTTAATAGTATTTAAAAAGGATATTGTTTATCCCTTGATTCCTCATGCGATCGATCTCGGAATGGCGACTTTTCCTGTAAAAAGAAAGTTATAATTCAATGCAAATGAATTAGAACAATTCGCGGTATAATTACGATAAAATAAAAAATGTAAATTATTTATTACTATTTAACAATGAAATTAATCTGCTAATTAATTATACCGGGTGAACGTCTAAAATGTTTGTGGAAGACCGAAGTGAAAAGTATAATGCATAACGGAAGTTGCTCAATGGAGTTACGAGGCTGATTTGATAAAAAAAACTACATAATTACTTTTTTCTAAAAACCCTCTGTGTCTGCCGAGAATCGAACGAGTTCATTTTATACATAAACATGCAGTAACAATTATAAAATTAATAAAATATCCATACATACATCTTATCTAACCTATTCTACATTGCTATACCGTTTTTATTTCAATACACAACTAATGTAAACTACGTGTTAAGCATTGATTTTTTTTAATAAGCATATATAGGTATACAACCAAAATAAGTCAGGTGTCAGAGTCAGCTAAATATAAGCATGTATAAAAACCTATATTTCCTTAAAAATTTATTTCTTTAGTTTAACATTTATAATTACTTCCCAGAATTAAGTCCTCAAAATCGCCATTATCCGATAGCGCATTGATAAAGTAGTTTTCTTTTTGAAATTAACTCTTTCGATTCCAGGATATAGATATAGATGAAAAAACAATCTAACTACGCAGTTTAAAGCTTTTAGCTGCTATCAAAATCGGTCTCGATACGCCCTTCAGCAATTTTTGCTACGTCATAGAATTCTAAATGTTTTCATCGAGAAACATTTGAAAAATTCATCCGGTATAACTCAGTATCTAGTACACAGAGTCTTACGTCTTACTAGAATACGTACCATTCAAAGAATTGGATATTATTCAATAAACAATAAAAAATACTGAATAAACAAAAAATATTCATATCTCAAATTCAGACTATACCACAATCACAATGCTTGTGCTCAATTTTTTGTTTCGGGTATGATAGCAGTTAAGTTAGTTTCAGTTAATATTATGAAATTTCTATGATTTAAAATAGGATATCTTTTAAATATTGTTATTGCAATCTTACCCTTTTGTGATACTTTTCGTAGTGGTGATCTTCTTGAGAACCATTTTGATGACTTCCCATCTTAACCACGGCTACGCCATAGAACATAATAACAAATTTTTAAAACGAGTGACAACAAAATATATAAAAACTACAATCAACTTTTATTCAATATCTTACTTTTTTGTTCTTCTCGACGCCTTTTTTGTTCTAAAAGGGCAGTCTCATCTGCTCTGTCCTGAAAATAAAAAGAAGCCGTTGGTGTTTATGAGATTAATAACACAAATTTTGTTTTTAATACTTGTCACAACAAAGTTGTACTATGATATGACTTCTAACGAATTATGAACGAGAAAATTCAAATTGACATATACATTTCCAGAAAGTCACTGACAGATAAACTTCTACACTCTATAACGATCAATATTTGTAGAGTTCAATTGTAAGTGAAAAAAAAACGTGCTAGCATGTACATGGCGCGGCAAAGATCAGTGTACGGCAGTGATCCATACAACACTGACAACCGTGCCTACACACGGCGAATTAACCGTAGATTATTACGCCGAAATAACGTGTCTACAAGAGGCCTAAGTCAACTCTGGAGTAAAATATGCATAAATATATCGGATTAAAAGTTAAACTGACAGTATATACCAAAAAAGTTAATTGATGATAAAATTATGTTCTTATAACATTGTAACTATATTCCGGGGCACCTAATGGAGTGTGGTCAGTAAGATGTCTGTAAACATTTGCAATGCCAGATGAGCTGAGTATGGAAGGATTTAAGCAGATCTATTTTTGCGCCATTGTTGTAGAACCTGTAACGTTCCGGGAATACCTCAGAAGGAAGTTCATTCTCCAAAACAAAGCTTTCATCATGCTTAGCATGTAGTGATCGATTTATTGAAAACAGGACGGGATCAATTTTCTTGCACTTCTGATCGAAGGTAAGCTCAAGTCGTAATTTATGTGTACTAAGCAATTTACAAAGAAAATTAGTGGGTTTTGACATATTCGGACGAACACAATAAGAAGAAAATCGCATATTCTGATCGGCAAGTGAAAACTATAAACAAAAAAAGTAACAAATTCATGTGTTATATAAGTGTTATTATAAAATAAATACATCACAATTAGCATAATAACTATAAGCTTCAATTAACGTTGTGTAACACTTACCCGTTTACGATTCATCTTACGCTCTTTACGCTCGTCGCCTCTCACTTTAGATTTCCTTTTCTCCTTTTCAGGCGAACGTTCCTCAATGTCTTTGCTACCCTGCTTATGCAGAAAACAAGTGTTATTATTTATTCTTAAACTAAGACAGAGCTTAGGTCAGTTTTGTAGTCGATTTTAGATAAAAAAAAAGATTTTATCAATATTTTACATATACATTTATAACAAAGATTGTCGTCTAAAATAGCAGGTCAAAAGGGACAATGAATAAGAATAACACTAGAACAAAATCTGTTTACATAACAACCATGGTATGATTCTTCAATGTACTTGTGAGTTCCAATGTTTCTCCAGTCAGAAAAGCACCTTCGATTTATGTCTCCTCTTCTGTTTTCTTTGCTTATCCGATTTTTCAGTAATAAGAGACTTCGAAAGTATTGTAAGTAACGTTTAGTATTTTGTTGTATAGCGATTATCTGTTTTCGTTTCTGTTATGTAATCTCCTTCTTCAATATTGTCTTCTTCTTGATTGAATATTATTTCCACATGTTCCAGATCTTCAAATTTCTCGGCACACGTCTAGCATTACCCTTATAACAATGGACCTTTTGACCCAGCAGATAAATAATATTTGGGGAAAGCCTTACCGGTGCGCGGTTGGACTGGGCTGATCGGGCAGACTTACGTCAATTCCTTTTGGTTTTACACTTTTTAAGTTTATTAGTTATTGTTGATTTAGCTTCGTCATATTTTCATTGGCTTCAATGCAAGGATGCAAGAGTCTTGGGTAACTGGAATGTTGAGGCTGCAGTTCACTTCTTTTATGTCGAATTCCTTCATTTCACATACGTGGGGTACAATATATTTATGGCAAAATGTTGATTATATTAACAGTAAAAATGTCACATGCTTCTTGAATTTCGCCTTTTTCATTTACGCCATAATAGATACCATCTACCTGGATTATTAAATTATAATTGTTCAATCATCTTCATGGGGTGTTACCAGGTTAAGTTCATTGGAAGGTTTTCCGCTTTTCATATTGTTAAGATTTTTAATCATAGTGAAACTTACAAATTTTTAAGTATTTTTAAAGGCATGGTATGTAGAGTTATAGTTTCATGTGTATTCTTATTATACACTTAAAATCAATTTCTTCTTGCAGTTTCATCAGAAGGTAATCAAAATAAATCCTGGGTATAATTCTTTATTTCACTATCCTCGTGGATTTTTCTTCTCCTTCTGTTTGTTTCTAACTTACACCATACTGGTACAGGTGATCAAGTTTTCCGTGTACATTTCCATCTTCTCAGTGACATGACGATTAATATTATACAGTTTAATTTATGTTGAAGTTCATATTGACATTTTTATTTAACTTTTCACTTTTTTATACTAAGAAAGTTTATTTTTTGGCGCGATTATTTTTAACACTTGAGTCTTTTGGCACTGTTTCTCTTCTACTGTTCTTGATCGTCGAGCACTTGGTTTTATTGTATTTTGCGGTAATATCAGGTGCACCCGGCGTCCGCGGCCCAGCCCAATCCTCAGTCCGGAGCGAGCGCGATGTGAGGCCGATTTATTATTACGATACTCACCTTGCCATTACCGCTGCTTTCTACTTTTCGACGCTTCACATCTGTAATATTAAAAATGTGTTAGTATAGCAATGAAAACAAGTGTTTATCATTACAGTAGTATATTGTGAAAATAGCCTAAATATTTATATGAAGGTATCATAACTACAATAATCCGCGATTTTTTAGATTCAGATTTTAATAATAATCTGAATTGTTGCTTAAAATCTGCAATTGCTCGATCACTAACGATTCATTTTTGCCCTAATTCTATAAATGCATTCGTCAACACCCTTTATATAAATACTTTATATTGTTATTGCATAAAAAGTTTTGTCACATACCACGATCAATGTCATCAGAAGCATGACGATGGTCATGTGGTGGTGACACTGTCTCCAAATAGCGCTCCTCCTGTAACAAAAAAAAAGTAAGTTTATACATATTAACTTCCAAATATTTAATTGAGTAATATAAAAAAGTTGATAACTTACTCTATGAGACCGTTCTCTAGGCGACCGGTCCTTATTTCTCAATTCATCCTTATTACGCTCCTTGGCAGTTCTAGAAATTTACAAAATCATTAAAGATAACGGTTCATTTACTGAATTTAAATATCCATGCTATCGTTTTAATGTATATACATACGATCGCGATTCGCGCTTGCTTTCCTTTTCTCTTTCAGGCTCGTCACGACGTCTGTCACTGTTTCGAGATTCCTTCTTATCTGCATCTGAAGTGATATATAACGATACTCTGTTACACCTTTCATTTGAATGACTAATTATAGCCAAAGCATAAAGATCTGTCCCTGTAGTTCCGGGATGAGAATAGGGCTACGGCATCCCTTGCCTGTCGTAAGAGGCGACTAAAAGGGGCTTCCGGGGTTGCAGACGGCTAGAGTGGGAGCTCGAACCGATCGGTCAAGCAATCCCGCGAAGGACGGCGGTATGCGTGGTCGCATATCGTCGTAAAAACTAGACAGAGCGGTGGGCCCAGCCGCCCATCTGGGAGGAGCCCGATGGGGCAAGGCGCTTGGAGGATTCCGGTTGAAGTCGTTTCGAGATCCCGAAGTCCTCCTTTTTAGCGAGTATATTCGAGTACATTTTAATTACACGTACGACATTGGACATATGAGCAAATAACACTTCGCTGTTCGAAATAAAAGAACACGTACAATAGATATATGAATAAATAAAACGGTACGTACCAGCGCTATGCGGCGGCGAAGCGGGCGTCTCCTGCTCCGCCTTAACGCCCGCGCCCGCGCCCGCCGCCGCGCCCGCGCCCGCGCCCGCCTTCTGCTCGCCCACCTGCTTCACGATCTGACGGACGATGGACCGTTACACATGGACAAGTTTTTTTTATCTGACTGAAGTAGCAAACGAGCATGCAGTCCTACTGATGGTAAGTGGCTACTGCTGCCCATGGACAGCTGTAATCAACTTCATACAGAACATGGGTTCTATCTGAAGTCAATCACAGATGCGTTGCTACTCCCGAGGACTATGATGGTCGCCTCATGTGAAAGTGTGCCGGCAATCATACCCTTCTATCGGAACGCAAGAAAAGCTTCACGCTAGAAATAGTAGGCGGTGGTACTTCTCCGGTAAAACTAAACTGGTTCTACCACCTTAAAGTGTAGGGTACGGGGGCCTCCATTAATTACGTGAGATGATTTTGGCGATTTTTCGAATTCCCCTCACTTTTTCGTGAGACATGATGAAATTTGTCTGGAGTTTCCCATCCACTGCACGTGAAATTGTTCAAAATTACGAATGCTACATGTTTTGTTTATTTAAAAACAAGTTTCCTCGCAACTTTCCTCAGCATAATGCAGAAAAAAAATTACGCGTTATTAAGCTAAGACGGAAAGGGTCGCATATTTTTTAAGCTAGCTTTGATGGAATTCATCATATCCTTCCCGACCTAAGTGTCTCACGTAATTTAATGGATATCCCCTGATAGTGACACTGTTAGAACATGATGTAGCAACGTAAAAGTAGAAAAATACAGTCATCGTAGCAGTGCTGTTTAAAAAGCAAAAGTTTCATTTGTATATTTATTACTTTTTACATAGTTACTACTAGATTATATAAAGATATGGGCCTCTACGGCAAGTAACGCTAATACCACGCTGTTATGCTTGAAACAGCCTACATAAGATGTAGAATAAAATAAATATTATTAGCACTGTCAGTATCATATCAACCAATTGTCTTACGTCTATAATAAATATTGTTGGGATTACTGTGATACCATCAATTCTATCTACCTATACCAATCCCATCAATTCTACCTATTTACAAGTAGGTGCCTATTTACGTATTGAATAAACTGAAAGTAACAAAAATAAAATACATCATAATACTTAATACTAATTGAGTTTGAAAAAATACACTTTTGAAATAATGACGGACATTAAATTATCACTAAATTCACCTGATGGAAATCACTCTCCCTCATCATATTTGGCATTTTGTGGCGCAACTGTCCACTATAGCCTGTTGCTAACACGTACAGATCTGGTCGATTCGTTTTCTCCTCTTCCTTAACCTAAAAGTAAGAGTTTCGTTAAAAAATGTTTCTATTGTATTAAAATAAAACAAGTAAATGGTGTTAGTAACTCACCTTTTCAATTTTTCTCTCGATGATCTGCGCAAGTTTAGCCAAAACAGGAAAATGTGGTAGCACACGAATGAGTACTATCAGGGAATTGCGAATCTGTACATAGTCTCCGGACTCCAGACAAACAACCATCGCTTTCGTGATTTTGTAGTGCCATTTGTGACACACATGCCTACAAAAACAAAATATATATAATATTAAAAAACAATAACCACGCATTAGGGATAATTTATACAAATAGATGATTCTCTAGTTTTTTGCAATTTGCAAGAATATTTCAAAACCAAGCAGTTCCTGCGTTTCGGAGGGTGTGATTGTGGACTCACTTATAAGTGAGGCGACCATCTCAGTCCTCAGGACTAGCAACGTATCTGTGATTGAATTCAGCTAGATCTTTTATTTTGCTTACAGATGTTCATAGGCGCTAGTGACCAATTATCATTACGACTGCATGCTCGTTTGCTAAAACAATCTTATAAATATATATATATATACCGGCCTTTTTGAAGTCGGTTAAAAAATACAACTACATACATACAATACTTTAGTATATGTATATAATTCCGATCCAGTGGTAGTGTAAAAAAAATATATATGTAACTAACAATTTGTAAGTGCCTCCGTAAGCCTATGCAAAATAAAGACATTTCATTTCAGTCGTGTAAAAAATGATATGAGATATTTCAAATATTATCATAGGAACATAAATATGTATAAAATCCCGTATAAAAAATCCCACACACCTGTAGTTCTCATATCCGACGTGATCATTCGCCTCCGAGAACTGATTGGAGACGCGGTACTTGGTGACGAAGCCGGGGTAGTGCGCGCACTCGCGGTGGAAGGCGGCGCTGTCCGCGTGCCAGCGCATGGCCGTGCCCAGCACCTTGCACAGGAACGTGCCGTAGCGCGCCGCCTCGCCCTCCGTGCACGACATCACTGAGTACGTTATGTCGCAGAACAGCTGCAAGCGAATATTATACACGGTTACACGTAAAGTATCGATGCTGGAATGCCCAGAGATTATCGAGAGAATTTATAAGTCATGAACTATTTGTATGAACAATTTCAGAGAAATGAGATCTAAAGTCGATCACAGATGCATTGCTACTTCCGAGGACTACGATAATCGCCAAATATAGAAATGAGCCTTTCTTTGTCTCACTCACCAATCGTAACATAACATTGAGAAGTTGAAAAAACTGCGTGCAGTATAACGCGTCTGCAACTGTAAACACAGCGCGGGCAGAAGCATAACTGCATGAGGCGAGGGATTGCGTTGTTTTTTACATCATGTCAATAGATTAAAAGCTACAATCGATCGTTATATTTTTGCCACTAAACCTGTCGTAACACAGCAGGATGAATAAGTTGGGCATCCTGGGCACATGCACGGTGTATACGAACTGCGCATAGTACAGCGCGTCTGCGGCGGTGAACACGCAGCGAAGGAAGAGGCACAGTTATATAAGACGTGCGAGGTCTTCGGTACGCACACCACTTCAATTGAGTAGATCAAAAGCTACTATCGATCTCTTTCTTTTCTCTCACCCTATCGTAACACAGCAGCGTAGAGAAATTGGGCGTCTTGAGCGCATGCACGGTGTGTACGAACTGCGCGCAGTACAACGCATCGGCAGCGGTGAACACGCAGCGCGGGAAGAGGCACAGTTGCATGAGGCGGGTGACCGCTTCGTTCCGCGCGGACTTGGCGGCGCGCGCGGGGAACCAGCCGGCGCTCTCGCGACGCAGGCGCGCCGCCACGCGCGACACGTGCTCCTCCTGCCGGCGACGCTCCTCCTGGTGGACGTGCAAGGGATGAGTCATTCGATGCTGACTTGGGATTCGGTAGTGGCTAGTGAGTGATTCGGTAGCGATTGGTGGGAAAGAAGGTAATGACTAATGAGTTATTTGGTGGTGACCAGTGAGTGATTCAGTGGTGACAGGTGAGTGTGAATAGGTGGTGACTAGTGGTGGAGATTCGGTAGTGACTGGGAAGTGATTCGGTGGTGACTGGTGAGATTCGGCAGGGTCTGGTGAGAGTGATTTGGTGGTGACGGGTGAGTATGATTTGGTGGTGTCTGGTGAGATTCGGCACTGACTGGTAAAAGGGATTTGGTGGTGACTGGTGAGTGAGTCGCTGGTGACTGGTGAGTGTGATTTGTAGTGACTGGTGAAAGTGTTTCGGTACAGACTACTGTGAAATAGCATAATTGTATTGTAATTTTTTGAGCATAATTTAGGCAATTTTATTTATACAGACAAAATTGAACTATACCAATTTTTTATTTAAATTTTTATAAAAGTGCTCTAATATTGAGTCCATTAAATGTAAAATTCACGTATACAATATTACCTGTAACTTATCAATGAGTGTATTGAAGCGTTCCTGTTCTTTCTTTCCTTTGGTTCCTTGCGACGTATCCTTAGCAGCAGTAGCTGCAGCTTTCTTTAAGTTTTCCACTTGCCTTTCGTAGCTTTCCACTGGCACACGGAGATCGTACATTGACAGCGACCTACACAGTAACGTTTTGATTTTGCAAATATTTAGTTTAAAGCATTGTTAGTCACAAATAAGAATGGGCTATTTGACAATGCGAAAAATTAATTGTCAATTACTGTTAATAGTATATATTATGAGTTTAAGAATAGTTATTTATTAACATAACTTGAAAATAATAATTAAATTTATTTAAAAATCCTTAAATAAAAATGCATTTTTTAAACGTTTGTCACGTGACACAAAATGCTCCTGATTGGGCGGATTTATGATGACGTCACTTGCTTGTAAACTTCGTTTGCCTACTTGCGCCCACTTGTGTTATTTGGCTTTCGATACTGTTTTAATAAGACTTTCCTATAATATCCATTGTTTTTGTATGATTTGTTTACAATATTTTACAAATTCTGTCAAGTACTCTTACCATGGACAACGATTTCGTAAAAGCAGACAGTAGAAACCGGCCCCAAGTCGACGCTATCATGGTCGGATTATTTTTCAAAAATAATTCTTAAACAAGTCGTATTGAAATCATAACACTGTAGCTACATTTTTAACTAATATTAGGAAAAACAGCGGAAATATTCGAAATGTGTTGCACGAGAACAGAATGTTAAAAACATTAGAGGTATTATTTATAACCTCAAATCAATAACAAAATATTTACATTCTGAATGTAATTAATTATTTAAAACTTTACATATTATGTTTACTTACATCGAAATGGTCTTCACAGAAAAAAATATTTGTACTATTTGCTATGTCACTATAATCCCTTCGAGAAAGCTGCAACCACTTTCGGCGCACTTCGACGTTCTATGGGACACTCACAAATAGTTTCTGCGGAGTTTTCATTGTCGTATTTACACATTTTAGCACTGCACACCATTTGTAACTCATTTTTTCACATAAAATTTAGACCCAATCGCACTTTCGTTTTTTGTTTACAACAAATGTATGTGGATGATATGAGCCACAGATGACAATACAGGCAAGTGACGTCACCAACCCGCCATATTGTCAAAGTAGCGTTTTTGCGCGCTATTTAAATATTTAATTTTTAATTTGATATTTTTCAGCAAATAGGTACCAAAATTAAAAAAAACAACTTTTACTGGGTTCCTTAACTTCTGCTAGATAATATAAAATGGATTTTAAAAACCTGTCAAATAGCCCATTTAGACTCTAGTTAGAATGTATTTTGACCGTAAACACATAAAATCTGTAAATTGTTTAAGTTATGTGTGCATTAGACTGAAAATATGAAATACATATGTAAAAAAAAACGTAAGGTAACCTACAGCTCGAAATTCCTTTTTAAATTTGTCAACCATGTTTGAAGTTAAGCAATTCTTACATTGAATTTGATTATGACCTAAAACTATCTAACTATTAAAATAAATAAAGAAAAATATCAGTGCTCAGCAATAGAACAATAACGCTTTAGTGATTATAATGATTACAAAATTAAAACTTACCAAAAAGTCACATAAAACTCCGGAGATATGTCTTCCCATACTCTGGCGGGTAATAATGGCGTTATCGAATTAACTATGGGCTCCAAAGCTTCTTGTGCAGCATTAGTATATCGTTCTATGCTCTTCTCTAATGTATCTGTTTTGGAGTCGGAGCTCTTACGCAATATTTCCGCTTTGGCTGTTATTTTTTGAGCTAAAACTGGACGGTGCAGGAAAAACGCTACATCGGCGTCTACGTGATAATCTCGGAGAAGTTCCTGAATAAATAAGTTTTGATGGTTAAATATTTTTAGCGTGTAACTTCATAAAGCGCGTTATGGGAGGGATAAGCGTTACTATTTTGGTAACCGTTACGCTGGAGCAATAATAATATTTAACTATTATCGTCTTACAGACGTGGCATTAAATGCCATATTTGTTAATCATAATCGATAAACATTTTATAATTGTGTTACTTTTTTGCGTGTACGTATTGTATGCGTTTGAATGCGTGCATATAAACTAACAGTCACTTTATAGATTTACCTGTAGGGGTGGCAGTCTAGCGGCATATTCATCAGGCGCATGTGAAGATGCAAGGAAAGTTCCCAATTGGACCAATGCGTCTTGGCACTGGTCAGCCAGTCTACCAACGACTTTTAACTGAGAACCAGGCGGCTCACCGGGTGTTGGGATATCCTCTGCATATTCTATAAAAAAAATATATTTTGAGTTCATTTAAAATCATTTAAAGTAGCGAACTAGCATGCAGTACAAGCACGCACGCTCTCTACACTCACAGCCCCACACTAGGATTTTCTCCTGTGTCGTGGGTACCATGGACACACACAAGACGAATACACAAACACCCAGACCCAGAACATGAATCTAAACTCATCATTCAGATACCTGTCTGGCCGGGAATCGAACCCGGGACCCATTGCGCGTCAGACCGGTATGGTAACCGCTCTGCCACGCGGGTCGTCGGCAGTACACCTGACAGTAGGTGAACATAGGCACTAGGAATCAACTCCGATCAGACGTTCAAGCTCAGTATGAGTTTTTTACAGTCCTACTGAGATTGAATGTCTCATATAAATGTTTCTTCCCTAACATGCCCCTCTATCAAAAACATAATAGTGTTTACACTGATGCTTTATGATAATTAGATGTGGGAGCATTGTTTCCTGAGATAAAGCACCAGTCCACGGAGGGTACTTTTATAGAAATTATTTTACTAAATTTGACGACCCGCGTAGCGGAACGTCAACCCGGGACCCATTGCGCGCCAGACCGATCCGGTATTCGACCTTATCGGTCTGACGCGCAATAGGTTCCCGGTTGGACTCCTAGCCAGACAGGTATCTGAATGATGAGTTTAGATTCATGTACTGGATCTGGGTGTTTGTGTATTCGTCTTGTGTGTGTCCATGGTACCCACGACACAGGAGAAACTCCTAGTGTGGGACTATGAGTGTATGTGTGTAAAGTGTGTTTATTTTATTAATTAACAATACCTTTCCAAACACAGCAATGTCGTTGCTGAGCCGACAAAATGCATAAAGCAATATCTAAATTGTTGCCAACAATGGCATCCTTTAGCCGAGCTGAGGATCTTCTAGTATTTCGCACTTGAGAGAAGTAACCAGCCTGTGAATAAAAAATATACCAGTATTTTTTTAAAAATCACTAAAATTCTGTCCTATGTATATAAGTACTCCCGTGGCTCCACACGTTTCTGTCACGTCTACCAAAGTACTGAGTATTCTATGCGTTAAGTCATAAACTATGTTTGTGGTAAATTTCAGTGAAATCCGACCGGTACTTTTTATCTGACTGAAATAGCAAACGAGCATGCCATCCACATGACGGTAAGTGGTAGGACATGGGTTCAATCTGAAGCCAATCACGTTGCTACTCCGGAGGACTAGATGGTCGCCTCATGTGAAAATGTGCCGGCAACCACACCCTTCCAACGAATCACAAGAAATGCTTCACGCTAGAAATAGGTGTGGCAGTGGTACTTCCCCGGTCGAACTACACTAGTTCTATCACCTCGGAAAATTATTATACAAAAAAATAATAAACACAAATACATTTTACAAGCTTTCGCATTTATAATATTAACAGGAAAAAGATTAATTAGTGCATATTGTTTTACCTCTCCTTTAAGAAGTTCACCACCAGCCATGGCTTCTAATTGATCAGGTGTCATCTCTTCTGCTGCTTCTATACCAGCCATTTTTTGAACGATTTCTTTCAGAATCAGCAAGTCTTGACTGAAATATTTATGTAGAATTAATTACCCGTTACTTGTATTCATTTTTACATGTATGTCCTCTATATAATCGTAAACTATTCATTTGATCACGTGATGATCTTCAGCAAATTTGTTATTCATGAGCTCGCAAAGGTTTCTGTTTTTTTTTTTGTGGTGGCGTAGCAACACGCGCAGGGTACAGCTAGTACAGTTGTTCCCTAAACGAAGATTTTTCGAATTTCTTGCTCATACATAATAGAAAAAGGCGTCAAGCAATAAGGTTCTTTTAAATTAAAATTTATTAAAACTTGCTTTGCTACCATAACCTAATATGGTTCCTGAGTCCTTATTCACATCTGTCGTGTACCAATTAGCATTTGTCCGGCGAGTAGGACAGTGGTCTAGATTAGAGTCTATTGACCTATACGTCAGTGGAACAGTAATATAGGATATAGGATATAGGATAGTCAGCATAACCAGCCTCATACCTCTGATGCGCCTTGAGCCTGTTAGCAACAAACTGCAACAACGCGGTGAGCTCAATATTATGCTTCTTGAAGGCGGCGCCGGCGAAGGCCGCGAGCGCCTGCAGCCAGGCGGGGTGCGCCGCGCCGCCGCCCGCGCCGCGCGCGCCCAGCGCCTCCACCAGGCAGTAGCCGAGCACGTCCAGCGACAGCGACGTCAGGTACTTCAGCGACTCCACCACGGGGCCGATCAGGTTGTCGTATGTCTGGATCTGGACGGGATTTTGAACAGGTTAATTAAGAATGATGGGCAGGTTGTTATGCCGTACACAAGCGGGACGTACGGATACTATAGAAGGCTAATTAACGCATTACACTGATGGCTTATGATTTGAAGGCTCTTTAGTTATCACGCGGGTTTATATCCACATGTGTACGACTCACGTCTTATTGTTTCATACATACTTTTCCCATAAACCATGCCTCATGCATGCGCGATACTTTAGTAAATTAACGCATGCAGATTAAACATACACGCGAACATAAGCGCGCATGACAAATAAAGGGTTGGAAACATCGCTGTCACAATATTACCAATGATCTGCATATATTTCATAATCTTGTAAAGCGAACATGTAACTCTTATTTAAGGGCTTTTTTTTTTTGTTCTCGAGGGGGAAACCTTCAAAAGGTACCCGACGCCGTGGGAGCGACGCAGGGTTATGTGGGATTTTTACCGCACTAAAACCCCCCGGTGGCCGTCCTCGGCGCTATAAAGAGGACTCCGGAAACTCGGTCCGATCGCAACCAGAATCCTCTGAGCGCGTTGCCCCATCGGGCTCCTCCCAGATGGGCGGCTGGGCCCACCGCCCCGTCTAGTCTTTACGACGGTATGTGACCACATATACCGCCGTCCTTCTCGGGATCGTCTGACCGAACGGTTCGAGCTCCCACTCTAGCCGCCTGCAACCCCGGAAGCCCCTTTTAGTCGCCTCTTACGACAGGCAGGGGATACCGTAGCCCTATACTGATCCCGGAACTACAGGGACGCTTATTTAAGGGCTATACTCTGGACTAGCAGCAGCAGCTGGACTGCTCGGTTCTAGATTAAGGTATGACTAATATAAATAATATACACACTAATATACCTGATTAATAAACCATTCAAATAGTACTATCAGTCAGGATTATTGTCACATCAAGCACAAATGAAAGTATCTTGTATTAAAATTTTATTAACATCAGAACTTACACTAAGTTAATTCATAACCACACAAATAAAAGTGTTATTCATATTGTTTACATGTTTTTTATCTCACAATAACGGTGTGACAAAAGAAAAATATTTATATTTATACTCACTTGGAGGAGCATATAATCGAACAGAAACGCAGGTGCGGCGTGCGACAATTTTCCGATAAGACGCCCCTGTGGTTTGATGTTTTCCTTAGAAACTCGTTTCATAATGTGTTTGATTCGCTGCAAGGAATTACCGCGAACGCGCATCAAAGATGGTATGCGCTCACCCGATTCGTTCTTCCATCGTGAATATAAGCAATAACTAAAAGAAACAGAATCACATTAATAACTTTATTACTAATTAATATTTAATAAAATACAAAATAGGGTATAGCATATTACCGGCATTGGTAAGGGTATAACTTGAGTAATGTGTAAACCTCTTCTGCCATGCAACAATTGCCCTCCATCAAGGTAAGTGCGGGCAGGATTGCTGTATCTAATACTGTGAGTGCCTCATGATATAAAGGATCTTCTTTAAGAGACCGCGATGTTCGAAGTATACGAATTATCTGGAAAGTGACAAACATGGTTAGCAAATGTTCTTGGGAACAGAACTTTACAGCTAAATTATATATTATCCTTACTTTGTACATCAGCACTGGATCACAGTGAAGAGATGGTCCCAGCAATATCAATGCTGGAATTACTGTGTCCCGCATATCTTCAAACGTTTTACAAGCTGGTGGTGCTAAACTAGATTTTAATGGAGGTACTGGTTTTCCGATAATTTTTGGTGCAACTCGACAATGACTGAAAGTATAATAGTTAAACAGTCAAAAATAATACATCTGTATCAAAATCAAACAATGAGGGCTCTGGTAAGAATGACGACATTATATTTTAGTAGTAATAATGATAATTAGTTTATTTATATGCCAGGTGGTAGAACCAGTGTAGTTCGACCGGGGAGTTACCCCTGCCACATATATTTCTAGTGCAAAGCATATTTTCCGTTTCATTGGAATGGTTTGGTTGCTAGCATGTGTTTATATGAGGCAACCATGTTGATCCTCGGGAGTAGCAACGCATCTGTGATTGACTTCAGATAGAACCTATGTTCTATATGAAGTTGCTTACAGATGTCCATGGGTAGCATTAACCACTTACGTTAGATAAAAAAACTAATGCAATTTTTATTTGTCATCAGCTCGTTTTAGTCCACTGCTGCTATGTCCATAGGTCTCTCCCAAAGCTAGCCACTGAGCCCGATCTTCGGCTCTCCACATCCAGGGAATTTTCCCGCCCGGCGCAGATCGTCGCGCCAACGAGCAGGAGGGCGTTCCACGCTACGTTTACTCAGACGCGGTCTCCACTCTAATAACCGCTTACTCCAACGATTGTCGGTTGTGGCCAACAAATGCCATTTTTATTGCAAATATTGAATTTCTTTATGTAGATGCTACCATTGGCAACAAAGCAAAGGCTCTCTATTAAAAAAAAAAAAGTGTAAAAGTAAAGCAAAAAGTTAACTTACGTTCTATACAGAGGTTCGACCAAAGCATTAAGCATTTTGCATAAAGCTGCAGCCGGGCGGGCCGCCATGCTGCCGGTCGGCAGCCGCGCAGACAGGGCGGCGAACTCTCGCCACGCCGTCACTTTCAGCAACGCTTCGCCTAAAACTAACTTCTGGTTGCTCCAGTACTCCTAAACAAAAATAGGTCGTATGATTTTAAAATACACTACATTTACACATTTAATACAACTGTTACCCCATACTAAAGGTAAGTGAAATGAAATGTATTTTGTATAGGCACTTACTAAGGGGGCACTTACAAATTGTCAGTTACACATTTTTTTTACACTACCACCGGATCGGACAACCTCTACTGAGAAGATCCGGCAAGAAACTCAGTGGGTTATTCTTTTTTGTTATGTTGTATCTTTTTTCAATCATGTTTTTTTTACATTGTAATGAAAGTTAGCTCGAGTATCAAGTGTGTTCAATAGAGGGTACTTTATTACAGCATTTCATAATACTGCTGCTTCAGTTACTGATTTCTCAAGGTACATAAAAACACCAATGTGTATCAACTGCATTGGTTAGAATGAACGAAATGTACCCAAAAGAGAGATAGCTTTAGGTTTCTTTTTCTTTTCAGAATATTTAGGAACATCCATAGCTGCTTATAGAGCTAATTTATATGGCAAATACATTGTTTTATTTAAATGAAGTTTTAGTATTAATAGAACTTCCAAAAACAATATCTAAATAAACAAAGAAGGAAATAAGTCTCCTTAGGCTACGTACTCACAGAGTGGTTTTCACCCGCGGCCGCCGCGGTTGCGGGCCCGCAGCTTCTGTGCGAAACTTACGAGACCGGTTATTTACGCGGTTACGCTGCCGTCGCGGTTGCGATTATCGACCGCATACGTGGCGGGCGAAAACCGCAAGACGGGCGGTTTACCATCATTTGAGGTCTTGACTACTGCACTCGCCCGCCAACAACGCGGGCGAAAAACGCGTCGTATTGCTTTATTTTCTTACATTTATATTTGCATCCTATAGAAGCTGCGGGCCCGCAACCGCGGCGGCCGCGGGTGAAACCGCTCCATGAGTACGTAGCCTGATATGCCAAAAATGTCAGTGCAATCCTATCATAACAAAGGTCTAAGCAAACTCATTATGCATTACATAAACATCCTTGAAATGGTTTGAACTACAAATATTAACTTAAATTTAAAAGTATTACCTGAGGATCAGCCTTCTCTTCAATAAATTCTGTGGGTCCATTAGCTTGTGGTCCTTTGGTAGATACAATATTAAGCTTACGAATATAATCCTGTACCGTTTTCAGTTCTTTATCTGCTTCTTTCGCCATTAGTAAATCATCTGGACGCAGCTGTAATTAGCATTTAATATAATAAATTATGACACAAAATATAATATTATCATATTTTGCCCATTGATATAGAAAAACCCAAGATACACATTTAGCGTCTCAAAACTGTCCAGTGAGCAATGTCAAAATTGAGCGCTCATTACAAGTAGTAAACTTTGATTGCTTTTTGCTTAAAGATTTGTAAATACAACTTTAAATCATGGTCGTAAGGATGTATTGCTAAAATATATGGTTGTTATGACCATCTATAAATAACTACTTAAATTTGACGACAGTTTTATGTGTCATTTTTTTTCGAGAGTGTGTATTTAGTGTATTTCTATATCGATGATTTTGAATATCTATTTTCGATGTTCACTTACCCAAGGATATATATTATCCAATGATATAACTTGATGTTGTAATAATAAGGCTATTACAGTCATTATGGGCGGTGGTTCTTTATAATTATCTAATATCTCCATATTACCAAGTTTAAAACCTAAAACTTCTGATATTACTTGTGGATCTCCCATGTAATTCTTTATGAGAGATATAAACAATTTGTCTAGATGTGGTCTCGCCTCAAAAGATTCTAAAATTATGTCTAAAACTCTGTTAGGGTCTAAGTTAAAGCAACCTGAAAAAATATGACAATTAATAATTGTTCTACAGTTTTATAAAGTATGACTTTGTAAAATTTAAAGTCAAATGCATTACCTATAAGTGACTGAATGATCTCAAGTAATGTTTTCCATTCTGTATTTTCTGATATTTCTTGATTTAATTCAACAATTAGCTTAGCATAGCCTTCACTTTCTTCTCGAAATAAGTTAAATTTCCGTTGTTTATAGCTAAAAAGAGTAAACAATTGATTTATAGAACAAAAAAAATATATATAGACATAAACTGGATTATTAAAACAATACTTACTATAATTTGGTTTTTATTTTAATAAATTTAGTATAAAATATCTTGCTTTTTAATGTACCAACATCCTGCAAGGTATCTATCTCCAATCTTTCTTTCAACAATTTGTCAGACATAAAAGACTCAAGTTCTCTGACCATAGAACAGAAATTAGACCTTTCTTCATTCTGCATATCTGTACATGTTTCAGCGTCTAACACACATATCACGTCTAATATAATTGATGGGATATCTGCATGTAGACCCTAGAAATAAAATGACATTAAATAAACACAATAACATAAGCATATTCACAGTCCCTGCATAAAGGCAAGATTTCAAAAACAGATATTTACAAGAGAGTGTAAGTTTATGCATTTATAAAATATACAACTACCTCTACACAATTAAAAATATTTTTTTTCTATAATATCTTATTATCGCCCTCCCACCAGGTGGATTGGTCCACCTGATCTGAACACCTGGTGGTGATCTGAAGACACTGAGAAACTGTTGGATCCAGAAAGTATAGGACGGGTTGGAGTGGCATCATTTAGGGGAGGCCTATGTCCAGCAGTGGACCTCAAAGGGCTGATCGATGAACGGATGGAATATCTTATAAGTTTTAGACTTTTTATATAGTTTTTTTTATAATAATGAATTGGCAAATGAGCATGCTGTCCACCTGAAGGTAAGTGGTCACTGCAGTGTCTGCAGTCCATGGACAGTAAATTGTAAGCAACTTCATATAGTACATAGGTTTTATCCGAAGTCAATCACAGATGCGTTGCTACTCCCGAGGACTAGGATGGTTGCATCATATTAAGTGTACCGGCAACCAGACCCTTCTATCGAAAAGCAATGCTATGCTTCATGCTAGAAATAGGTGTGGTGGTGGTACTTTCCCGGTCGAAGTACACTCGTTCTACCACCTTTAATAAACCAGTGTTTAAATGGCTTATTATTTTCTGATAAGACTAATAGATGACCATTTCTACATCGAAAAAACATATTAGACAAATCTAAGACCTCTCTGTATACCTAGAAAACAATGAAATAATGTTTCCAAAATAGGATTTAACTAAGCAAAAGCCAAACAATAAAATACAGTTATGATAACAATTTTAAAAGGGTCCCTAAGTAATCTAGAATATTCTAAAATGATCCTTATATATTAAAAAAAATAAAAAATATTTTAAAATATATTCATGGAATCTTATCTTGTAAACAAAACTGTATTTGCCCCAAATGAAACACATTTTAAAACAATGTATGAAACAATATATTAAAGGTATCTGCTGCACCTGTTCTTTGAAATTGCTATAATACCTACCAGAGTATGTGCAATAAAAACATTACATTTTTTTGTTTATCTATCTCATCATATCTTATTATATTGTTATGTATCCTAATATGACCTCCAACCCTTAACATTTTGGATAGCACTATTCTTAATTCTTATAAAAACTTTTAATCTCTTATAATAAAAATTTATATATCCATAATATGTTTACTGCTAGAAAGTTTCTAAGGCAAATAAATGAGACCATGTTTATTAAGGATTCAATAATATTATTGTTACGGGTATTATAATAAACAATTGTGAACCAACAAAAAGACCAGTAGTTACTGAATATAGATTATAGTATAGACATTTCAAATTAAAGAATGTGCCAGACTAAACAGCAGTGATAGCCTAATGGTTGATACTTGCCCTCTCAATTTTGAGGTCCGAAGTTTAAAGCCAGGCATGCACCACTGATTTTTCTAAAATTATGTGAATATTAAAAGG
Organism: Spicauda simplicius; assembly: GCA_949699795.1. Taxonomy (NCBI): domain Eukaryota; kingdom Metazoa; phylum Arthropoda; class Insecta; order Lepidoptera; family Hesperiidae; genus Spicauda; species Spicauda simplicius. Next base: position 12,755,238 of record OX453057.1, read on the forward strand.
TAATTATTACTGGTTTTCAGTGAAGGAAAACATCATGAGGAAACCTACACACCCAAGTTCTTTACAAAAAAGTTCTTGGAGGTCTGTGAAGTTCACCAATTCGCACTTGGCCCGCATGGTGGACTATGGCCTAAACTCTCTCATTCTGAAAAAAGACTCGTGCCCAGCAGTGGGACAATAATGGGTTGACGAGAAAAACATGGCAAGACTGTAATATAAATGTGTCTAGTTCATTGTTGAGGTTTTAGGTTTTACTTTATAGGAATGGAATTACTAAACATGATAGTGTAAGAAATAATAAATGATAAATAAATAAATAAATAACAAGACTGTGATTATGTAGTTACATCCTTAAAACTTACTGAAATTTCACGAAGTACAGATATGACGGCATCTCTTTTTAAATTTCCTCTTAAGCCACAAAGCAGTAAGTCATATATATTTTGTGACAGTCCAGAAAGCTTTCCGGATTTTCCAAACAAAGGACTCTTAGCTTCAACTTTTACATATTGACTCACGGATTTTATACTGTAAAAAAATATATGGCATTATTAATATACATAAAACTATAAAGATTTTGCTTTTATACTAAAAACTTGCTTTAGTACTTATATTTTAATGATATTATAGTATGGGCTCTTTATTTTCGATATTTTTCATAGAGAAAACATGTAGGTACTACATGGACATTTCTGCCAATATTAGAAAAAAAAATATCTATTAAATAATCATTTCTACGTTTCAATTAGTCGCAGAATACGTCGAAAAAAACTTATATGAATTTACAAGTCGATATAAAGATGTAATAAAAAGATATTACAGGAAAATCACAATAGTAAAGACGTATTCCATCATGTGAAAAAACAAATATTTACAAATACAATACAGCACAAACAAAGCAAAGAAGTAGCTAGGTAGGTCTTTAACATTATCAACTACTTAGGTATATGTTTTTTTCTAGTTAAATAGTTAAAATACGTGTTAAAATTCGAAGGTTACATATCAACATGTGGTTAATCAAAATACGCAAAGAAATTGTTGTACACAAACTTACAAATGATCTCGTCCTGATTTTTCCCAAGTTTTGCAGTAATCGGAAATAAATTTAGCAAATGTCCCCATCTTGCAAATAAACGTTTTTCACGTTAAATTGTTGTTTTTTAACATTTACACAAGCACAACATACGCCGCAGCCATGACCAAAACTTTATTTTTTATTTTATTACGTCACAAATAAACTGGACAGTTGTGTTTTGAGACCAAGATAACATAAAGACACTGTACACGATTGAAACTTAGAGCAACTTCACACGGGTCAAAAGAAAAAAATATTTTTTCCTGTAAGCGTCCTCCAATCTAAGTATTAGGTCAAACAAACATCACAATCACATATAAAAACTACAATTAAACCAAAAATCTGTGCGGACAAAGTACACATGTCGGAAGTAGAACTTCTTTGTCAAAGTAATTTTAAATCTCGTTTAAATTTGTACTATTTAAAAGCTTTAGATTTTCAAGCCTAAATATTAATAAAAATATAAACTGGTTATTAAATTAAAATTGAAAATTAAAAAATACATAATAATACCAATAAATTAAATAAATTGCAGACAACTGGAGACAACTTCAAACCGAGTACTTCTTGTTTTTAGAACACTCGATTTCCTACCTGAGCTATTGTGATCTTTTTACAGATAGTAGCGTAATTTACCTTTGGTTCGTGTCTCGTTGTATCCGTAATACTACATGCGCGTAAAAGAAGCATCACTTCAAAAACCTAACAAAAATATTAAAAAAATACATTGAAAATATCATAAAACTCCTTAATGTACAATTACTATTACTCAACATTCAGGTAGTTACTTATTTTATCAGGCAGGCATTTGTGTGATATGTATTAATTTATTTTGCGACATGTTATCATTGGGATTTACATTTATTACAACTTCCAAAGCCTCCTGCCTGCCTGCGTCGATGGATGAAGCGTGCACTTTTCATCAAAAGTGAAGCTATTTGAATACGAATACAATCATGTAAACATATATAAAATCACCTTTCTTTTCGGCATAGCTGGTAAAAAAGATTCCAAGGCATAGTTACATAAAAAAAGCAATATGACAGTGACAAAACAATTACATAAATGTCACGCTGTCAATGTCATTATCTGGGCTTCAGGCATGGGTACTGCCTGATTAACGAATTTTCTAATTATTTTCTATATTTTAGAATAACCTTTCTAAGGTTTATTGATTTTCATCATGCCAACCTATGAACTAGCACTTATGTTGCGTGCTATGCCTAAGCCTGAGCTGAAAACTACGCTGAAACGGGTGTCACATGCTATATTTAACAGTGGAGGTATCATACGAAATATTGAAAACTTAGGTTTCCGACCTATGCCTTACAAGACTAGTGCTCATGGCTTAGTACACCGAGAAGCACACTATTTCATATTCCGAATGGACACAGCCACTCGAGCGGTTGCAGACCTAAAAGAAGAGTACAGTAGAGATGTTGATATTATCCGACAAAGAGTGTTCAAGATGCCTGAGAAAACTGAATACACCTGTACATTAGAGGAGGAACTCTTGCCCCCAGCGTACCGCAAAGAAGTCCAGGAAATGATTGAAGTTGGAAAGACGCAAGTCAATCGTTTCACATACAAATTCAAGTATAATTCTGGTCTGGACTATTACCCGTTCCAAAAGTAACGTGATTAGTTTTAATAGTAAGTAGTTGTTATTGTTAATATTAATTAAATATAGTTCCTTAAAATAGATCCTGTTTTTTTTTCTATGATTGCCTGTTGGACTGTGAAATGGTAACTGGTAGAGATATATGAAACATGCAGTGAGACCTTTTTGCTGGAGTTTAATTTAAGTGTTGCTCAAATACTTTGAATCAAAGGTGGTTTCTTAAAATTCTAGGAGTAAATTTTAACACCTTTGTATTATAAATTATGCTTAATATTTCTAGTCTTAGTGTGTTCAAAATTTTGGAAAAGTATCTCACATGAATTATTCCGATAGGTGTGTGGATAACACATCTATCAGAATAATTTATGTGAGATACATTTCTTAGATAAGCAGGAGAAAAGGTAATCTTTGTCAAATTAAAACCATATTGATTTATTAACCATTTAATTAATCACTAGCCAGCTTGAGATTTACTATTAGTCTCCAACACTTTTAATAGTAAGAATATGTAGAACATCGTCAAACAAACAGTTTTGTAGTGCATGTCTTAGTCGTAAAATGTTATGTTCATTATTATAATAACTGCCTTCCAATGACAGTTTACACCAGTCTACATACCATTGCTCAATCATACCTGAAATAGGATTCAAATTTATAGCTTTGCATAATAAATATTATTCGTCGTTGTTACGGACGACGGCGTCAATACATAAAATAAGTTAGAATAAGTTAGAATAAGATAGGCATGTATTGTTATCCCACTCTAAATATACGCAATGTCAATAGATGTAAGAAAGAGACAGCGCTATAGGAAAGAAAGAGATGCAGAGTGGTGCCGTGTGCAAAAGTGGCTCGCACGTGATTGGTGGAGAGGCCGGTACCGCTGACTACCATACCCTGCTAATGTAAGAATCTTAATAGTACTTAAGCACGCCTAATGCATTGTTGATCATGTTGGGTATTTGGCATACATCAATAAATAAGATTGAAGAGCGAACTACGAAGTTTTTATTGAGACGCTACAATCTACACTCTACAATTTGGTCCTTCGAGCCGGATTCTGAAGATTTGGCACTCCACGACGGATTCAGAAGCGAATCTGTACTGCGGGCGATTCAGAAGCGAATCTACTCTACGGCAGATTCAGAGGCGAATCTGCGCTACTCGAGTAAGGACTGCAGCGCGTCGGATTGGATACGCCGGTCGCTATGAACACGAGAAGCCGTGTTCGCTCCGAATCTGGATACAGCGAGCCGGAGTTACCAGTAGGCACTAAGAGTGTGCTTGCACCGTCACTGCACCGCATTTATGAAGACTCGCCGCAATCGCCGTCAACTGTAGCAGGAAGTATTCCCCAAGGGAGAAGATTGGAGTACTCTCCGCCACGAGCAGCGAGAGAGACCGCGCCAGAGGCGTCAATAGGGACGTCCATTATAGGGCCGCCTGCACAACCAGTTAGCACTCCAATGAGACGTGAAGCCGCATCACCAATACGAAGACCTACGTCACCGGCGTTGAGCATTCACACTAACACGTCGAGAAAAAGCGCTGATGCAAGAATGAAGATGGCGCAATACGAGGCAGAAAAGGAACTCGCGGAGCTAGAAGAAAAGCGACTGCGCATCAGAGAGAAACTCATCAAGGCACGACTAGCCGCCGAAGTGACAGCGATAGAAGCCGAATCAGAGTACAAATCCAGCATATGCAATGAAAGAGTACGGGACTGGGTCGATAGAAGCATAGAAGAACAACGACCATCAGCACCGAAATTCAGGGAAGAGCCACAAGAGGCTCACCCCCCCGTTAAAGAGCAACGGGGGGAGAACGCCAAGTACCAGGGCATTCAACGACTAGCCGACGCATTGGAAAAAATGATTACGTCTAGGCCGCTGCCGCGTCAGACAGCAGAACTACCCATCTTTACGGGAGCCGTCGCAGAGTGGCTACCATACAAAGCCGCTATGGAAGATTCTACGAGACTCTTCAAATTCTCTCCAACGGAAAATCTTCTGCGTCTACGAAACAGCCTACGAGGGGAAGCACGAGAAACTGTACTTTCGCAGTTATTCACCGCCTCCAGTCCAGAAGTAATTATGCGAACGCTAGAAATGAAGTATGGAAGGCCAGAATTTATAATTGATCGAGCAATGGAAGAACTCAAGAAGCTCCCTAAGCTAGGAAGTGCGAGTACTGATCTATACGAGTTCGCAGTCAAGATTCAGAACATAGTCTACACAATCAAGAGTATAGACAGAAGAGGCTACCTACAGAGTCCGCTTCTAGTTCGGGACGTCATGGACAAATTGAGTCCGCATCTCGTCAGCAAATGGGCGGAGTACGCAGCCAATAATGAAGCTCGTATTATAGAAGAAAACGAAATGATCGTCCTCTCAGAGTTCTTGATGGCCGAAGCGGATCTGATGATCAGATATACCCACACAACCAGACGAGGTGTTCCAGTACCAGTAAAAAAAGAAGTGGCTCCAAAACGGGCAGCTACTAGAGGCGTATACACTGCAGAAGGCATCACATATGAAGATGAAAGAAGATGCTTTATGTGCCAGTCCGAGGGACATTACACTCCCGATTGCGCCAAACTCAAGGCACTCGACACCAACGATCGCTGGAAATGGGCCAAGGATAACAGAATGTGTTTCAAATGTATGAAACGGAAGCACAACCGATTCTCCTGCAAAGCTAAAGCCTGCGGAGTTCACGGATGTACCTACCGACATCATGCGCTTCTACACAAGGAAAAGGCAACGGAATCGGCTCCTACGGTCAGCACTCTGAACGAATGCAAAACAGCCGACTCAACCGCACTAGTAATGAGCGTTACAGCAAAGAAGACATCTGCGGTATTGCTCAAGACCTGCAAGGTGAAGCTCAGCGGTCCACGGGGGGAGATAATTACGCACGCCCTCTTGGACGAAGGGTCCACGGTGACACTAATAGATGAAGTATTAGCTAACCAACTCACCGATGGCGGATCGAAGCAGCCTTTGAACATTAGAGGTATCAACGAGCAAAAAAGAATAGAGAGCAAGGCGATCGAGATCCGAGTGAGAGGTCTAAGAGAACAAGAAACATACACCGTCAAAGCCCGCACCGTACGAGGGCTACAGTTACATCAACAACGTATACCGCATAATTTAGAGCGGTATCCGTACCTGCGCAGTATACGAGAGAAGATCTGCACAGGAGAAGCCAAGCCTCGCATACTAATAGGGGCTGACAACTGGCACTTAATAGTATCGCGACAGCTACGCGCTGGCAAGAAAACAGAACCTGCCGCATCTTGGACAAAGCTGGGTTGGGTGTTGCATGGATCGGCACCAGGAAGAGCGATTTATCAAGACCAAGCAGCCGTACTTCACATCTCCACAAGTGACACACAATTACAAAAGCTCGTCGAATATTATTTCGACGTAGATTCCCTTGGTGTGTCGACTAAAGAGAGGGTTAACAAGTACGAGAAGAGGGCCAACGATATTTTCGAAGCAACTGCCAAAAGGAAGGAGGGTTATTTCGAAGTAGGCCTTCCTTGGAAGACCGACAACACCACACTCCCCGATAGCTACGAGTCAGCTTTAAGAAGACTACACACGTTAGAGAAGAGGATGACTAAGGAGCCCGCCTTTAAGGAAGTATATACGGCTCAAGTCACGAACCTTGTACAGAAGGGCTACGCGACCGAGTGCGATGGCAGCGAAATGAATAGCAATCGCAAATGGTTCTTACCTCACTTCGCCGTCACGAACCACAACAAGCCAGGGAAAGTGAGAATGGTCTTTGACGCAGCGGCCAAGGTGAAAGGAGTCTGCCTTAATGACTTCCTGCTAGAAGGGCCAGACTTATTGACTTCACTCACAAGAATACTGTTCGGGTTCAGAGAAAAAAGAATTGCCGTAACCGCAGACATCGAAGAAATGTTTCTCAGGATTAAAATAAGACCTGAGGACCAGCCAGCACAAATGTTTTTATGGCGGGACAAGCCCACCGATTCCCCAAGAAAAATGAAGATGGTATCAATGATATTCGGAGCAAGCAGCTCACCGTACCTCGCTCATAGCGTGAGGAATCGTAACGCCACAGACTTTGAGCAAGAATTCCCAGAGGCAGCTTTAGCAATTAAGGAGCGTCACTACATGGATGATTACTTAGACAGCTTCCAATCAGAAGACGAAGCTATTAAGATGGTCAAAGAAGTAATGTACATCCATCAGCGGGCCGACTTCAACTTGAGGGGGTGGAACTCAAACAATAAGAAGGTTCTCGCTAGCATTCCAGAAGAAAAGAGATCCCAGAACGTCGACGTACAGCTAGTGGCACATCAGAAGGAGAAAGCGTTAGGACTTCGATGGGACCCAGACTCCGACACTCTTACATTCAACACGGATATTAAGAGAGTTCCCGATGAAGTCAGGCTGCGACTAAGAGCTCCTACTAAGCGCGAAACCTTAAGCGCAGTTATGTCAGTGTACGATCCGCTGGGGCTCATCAGTCAGTACACCATCGTCGGCAAGATAATATTGCAACAATTATGGCTTAAGAAGGTGGACTGGGACCAAGAACTACCGCAAGAGGAAGCCTATCTTTTCGACGAATGGATAAAACGACTCCCAGATGTCTCAGCGCTAGCTATACCAAGGTGCTACAGTATGAACTTAACGCCGCAAGCCCATATAGAGCTTCATATTTTCGTCGACGCGAGTGAACAGGCGTATGCAACGGTGGCCTATTGGAGGATCGTATACAAAGACTTAACAGAAACCATCCAAGTAATGGCCAAGGCAAAGGTAGCTCCGCTAAAGATGCTCACCATTCCAAGACTGGAGCTTCAAGCGGCGTTGATTGGGGCGCGACTCGGAAACACGATAATAAAGGAACATACTTGGAAGCCCAGACGAGTAACCTATTGGAGTGATTCTAGAACAGTTCTGTGTTGGATAAGAAACGAGAAAAAGAAATACACTCCATTTGTCGCACACCGCCTAGCAGAGATCGCCGAACTCACACAAGCGGCTGACTGGCGGTGGGTGCCTACCACGCTCAACGTGGCAGACGACGCCACCAGATTTCAGAGCAATAAGATCGACAGTCACGATAGGTGGTTCACGGGGCCCCCATTCCTTAGGGCACCGGCAAACCAGTGGCCACAGGAGAGCGAGGATAACGAGACCGAGGAAGTGGCATGCTACGCCTATTCAGAAGATGACACTTACCCAGAGGACTCACTGCCCGATATCCGAAGGTTCTCCAGTTACTTAAAATTAATAAGAACTACTGCGCTAACACAACTCTTCATTGAGAAGCTGAAAGCCAAAAGGAAAAATAATATACATCTAGAAGTCGCACACCTGAGAGCGGCTGAACGACGTTGGCTTCAGAGAGCGCAGAGAGACTCCTTTAAAGAAGAGTTAATAAGGCTAAAACAGAATCAGCCGCTACCACGACGTAGTAGATTAAAGAAGTTGGACGCCGTATTAGACGACAACATAATAAAGGCAAGAGGCAGAATAGGTGCTCTAAATAGTACAACGCACTCGAACCAGCCAGCGATACTCGACGGACGGCACCCGTTCACTCGTCTGCTCATCGAGAATTATCATCGCCGGGCGGGTCACGCGAATAACGAACGTGTCGTCAATGAACTCCGACAGCAATACATGATTCTACATCTGAGGCCTACAGTCAAGAAGATAGCTAGAGAATGTCAGTATTGCCGCGTATACAAGGCGGCTCCAAAAACGCCACCGAAGGGAGACCTGCCTAAAGTGAGGCTGGAACCGGGTCACCGCGCCTTCACCTACTGTGGGGTCGATTATTTTGGACCTATGATGGTGACCATCGGACGAAGACATGAAAAAAGGTGGTGTGCATTATTCACTTGCCTTACAACGAGGGCAATTCACTTAGAAATCGTCCAATCACTCTCCACGGACTCTGCTATTATGGCGCTAAGAAGGATGGCCGCCAGGAGAGGCTGGCCACTCGTCATATACTCTGACAACGCCACCAACTTCAGGGGAGCAGACGTTGAATTAAGAAATGTTTATGAGTCCTGGATTACGGTGCTACGAGATTTCAGTCTGCAATATAACACCGACTGGCGTTTTATACCACCGGGCGCGCCGCACATGGGGGGAGCTTGGGAGCGCTTAGTGCGTTCAGTAAAAGTAGCACTTAGCACTACGCTTAAAGAAAAGGCGCCCAAAGAAGAGGTACTGCAGACATTAATCACTGAGGTAGAATACAGCGTGAATGCACGACCACTCACGCACGTCTCCGTAGAACCCGACGATGAAGAAGCCCTGACGCCAAATCACTTCCTTATCGGCTCATCTACAGGACTACCACGGACGGGGCCTTGCACCGAGGTGGACCGCAGCACCTGGCGAAGAGCGCAAGCGCTAGCGGACCAGTTCTGGCAGCGATGGCTTCGAGAGTACTTGCCAACACTCATCCCGCGGGGGCAAGCGAGCACTGTAGTTCCGCAACTTCGAGAAGGCGATCTCGTCATGGTGGTCGACAGCACGCTGCCCCGCAACACTTGGCCGAGAGGAGTCATCGAGCGAGTGCACCCGGGATCAGACGGCATCATCCGGTCTGCAGATGTCCGCACTCAAGGAGGCGTATTTAAGAGACCTGCGACTAAGCTCGTCGTCCTACGGATGAAAGAGGCTACGACGTGTCTGCGCCGGGGGGAGAATGTTACGGACGACGGCGTCAATACATAAAATAAGTTAGAATAAGTTAGAATAAGATAGGCATGTATTGTTATCCCACTCTAAATATACGCAATGTCAATAGATGTAAGAAAGAGACAGCGCTATAGGAAAGAAAGAGATGCAGAGTGGTGCCGTGTGCAAAAGTGGCTCGCACGTGATTGGTGGAGAGGCCGGTACCGCTGACTACCATACCCTGCTAATGTAAGAATCTTAATAGTACTTAAGCACGCCTAATGCATTGTTGATCATGTTGGGTATTTGGCATACATCAATAAATAAGATTGAAGAGCGAACTACGAAGTTTTTATTGAGACGCTACAATCTACACTCTACAGTCGTCAACCCATTATTGTCCCACTGCTGGGCACGGGTCTTCTCTCAGTATGAGAGAGTTTTTTAAATATTATTATAATTATTAAAAGACCAAAAATATTATTAAAAGACCAATTCTTTTAATAACTTTCATATATCATTATTAGAAGTACCAGGGCTCTGCTACTCTCGGACTTCTGCAATCTATTGCAAATAATATTCATTTAATTACAGCTTTGACGGCTGAAATAGTCCATGTACTGATATGTAAAAAAAAATATTTTGGAGGTTCTTTGTCATTTTCATATTCAAACATTTTGATAACAAGAATAAGATTGTTAATGCACCTATTAAAAGATTGCAGATAGATTTAATTACATTTTTATAGATTTTACAGGGCTGAGGTGATTCTATATATCATTTCTTGCAACACACTTACAAAGGGAGGATGGACTAAGTACATGAATTTTGATCCAATACACCATTGAACTCAATAGAAGGGTTTCCCAAGATATTCTTGTCACAAAATTAAGCTTAATAATGTTCTTATTAAGCATGACGTTTGTGCTAGTGAAACCTCCTTAGTTAGACATTAAAATGTCTGCTTTGCCAGACATTTTAACTACCAATTTTAATACATACCAACAAGTTCATCAAAATAGGTTTCTTTAGTATCATTACTTGTTGACCCATTTAATATCACCTGATAGTCAGAGCACAGTACTGGTAGAGATTCATCATTCCCCAAATCACCATCCAAATCCAAAGCACTGTAACAAATAATAAATTTAGTTCACCTTTATTATAAATCTTTTAAGACAATATTGCTAATTTGGTTCAATAATGTGTTATCTTGAAAAGTACAATTTTATAATAAAAGGCTAATTGCCAGACTGCATAGGATGGTAATGATATTTTAACTTACAAATACCCTCCTTATGCACTCGGGTAAAAAGTAATCTCCTATGATAATAATAAATGTTAACTAATTGTCCAAAAATATAAGAAACGACCTAGAAATTGTAAAACAAAATGAAAATATGCTTTTAGTAGGTACTTGTCAACATTATTGCATTAAAGAAGTGATATGTAAAATTAATTTATATTAAGCATACTTACCTTAATGCTTTCCTTAATTTATCCTCTCTACTTTTTTGGTATTCAGATTCCATCAGATCTCTCAAACGTTGGAAAGATTTAGCACAACAGTTTTCTGAGAGATCTGCAAAATTTATGAAATTAAAACCCCTCTTAAAATTCTTCAAGTGCCTCATTGATTAATCATTATGTTGATAATTAAATATATCTATCTAGATAAATAAATAAATGTCTAGATACAGACCACATGATATATCCAATTGAATGCTCTTCTTTATTGAACAGTTTGATATAAGATCCCTCAGTACAGCAATGGTTGAAACATTATCTGATTTAAAAACAGCCAATCCGCGTCTGAAAAACCGCTTCCATCCATTAATGTAAAAATAATATGTCGTTCCGGAAATTATACAATTTATTTATTTATTATTTAGTCAGTACGTATTAATCCTATTACACTAATGACGACAAATATTATAACAATGAAATTCAAAGGCATAATTAAATTAAAATATAATAATGATAATGACACAAAGACAGTTAAGAATAGACAGAACGAATTAGTTAATACGAATAAATTAACCATATTTAATTACTTTACTATGTGAAAACTACGTTAAAAGGGTGTTGGGTGCTGGTGCTGTGCAGATTAATCTACTTATGAAATACTTATAAAAAGATTAAAAATATTTTTTTGTATTATCCACTCACTGATAGCGACACACAACAACGGTTCCTAAAAGAGTATGGGACCGAGCAATGGTTACACTCGCAGCGGGTCTCGGCAATTCACCGGGCAAAGCGTCGGTTAACCACGATGTCATTTCAGCTACAGAAAAGCTCCCTGATACTCGCAATTCACATGGGTATCTGTGGATCACATTCGATAGGCACTATTTAGTTTTAATAAAGTTTGTCGACCACAGTCGTATATAGGAGAACATGAGTAGCAGAGTAGAGAGTACGGAACTCTTTCTTTTAGAAAACTAAGTAAACTAAACTAAAAGACTAGCGACAAGTAAAACCAAACAGATTCAGTAATAAAAGCTCCATTTAGTTAACGGATAAAAGCAAATTCGTAGGAAAATCTTTATAGCAAACCTGTTCTCAAACAAATCATAATCTTCATGTTTGGAATAATACGGAAGAGCTGGAAGTTGTAACTTAATGAGACGCGCAACTCGTGGTGCGCCGGACGGTAGGACGTACACGAGAACCTGAGTTGCCTCTGAAATACCAATTGTTTTGTCCAATACAGTGCGTATCCGCATCCAAAATCGTCTTGTACCAGCCTGGCATCTGACCGTTGCTAGTAAATCTGCACTATTTCCCTGTAAAAATTAGACTATCAATAGCGAACGATTGATCAAGGTTTTCTTTCTACTTCTGTTTCTTGAAATTTAAAGAACTGTTATAACTCGTCATTAACAATCTCCTATTGTTTAGGTTTATCGTGTCAGTGTAAAGGAACATGGGAACTACAACATTATGCTTAATACTTTTCATCTTTTTTAGTTTTGATTTTTTTTATTATATCATAAGTGTTAGCATATAAGAGTTAGCATCGATTTATTGCCGATGAAAATCCCGGAGCCACAAAAAACACAAATGCCTAACTAACCTAAAAAGGAGAACCTATGCAAGAATTTTACAGCTTTAATTTTCTTGAGTATTTGCTCACCTGCGATGCACATAAGCTCAGTACCGCTGCGCTATCTGTTTGGATATCGAGCTTTTTAGTGCAGTAAATAAATAGCATATCCAAAGGTACGGCGGAAGTTACTTTCGCTTCTTGCCAACCATTAATAGTCGCGCCTGATAACTGTGAAATTCAAAACGACACAAATAAAAGTCACACAAATCTTTAAGTATGACTACCCACTCCCTAGGTTTTCGGCGATTCAGATATTGATAACGGTTGTCCCTGTCTTTGTGGTTCCATAGTATTTGCGGTGATAATGTCTTTGTGGTTCCATTGTCTTTACGGTGATATTTAAGGAGTTAGAAAACAAATGACATCCGCTACAGAAATCTACGTAACATGGCCATAAACTTACTTCATATTGTATTTCCAAAAGTGGTGGTGCCGACACGCCAACATACAGTGATCGCGTGTTACGTTGGTATTTATCTCGTTCATTCGCTGTTTGCTTTTCCAATCGTGCTATCTCTTGCCTATATATAAATAATATTTCACATCAGTATAAATTAATATATTTTATTTTGTTTATATTTTACAAATTTCGACCACCATCGTAATTGTTTTGATACAAAAATTAATGAGTTTTTCTAATTACAATGTCACTTACTCAAGCTTTATGCGGCGTGAAGTTAGTGCATCAGTAGATGAACTATTTAAAATTGAAGATTGAGTAGAAACACGTTTGGATCTCAACGCAAAGATTCTACCCGAAAAAGTAGCTATTAGTAATTCGTGCTCTTCCGTACTGATACAGCCACCACAAACTGATGTAACAGGTTCACCACAAAACTGTAAATAAAGCTAATCATAAACAAGTCAAAATTAAATAAAACATGGAACACAATATTATTAAAGCGAATTGCCCACGTAAGTATACTTCAATCTTGGCTTATCTGTGAAGTCATTGGCGTTAAGAAGATAAAGTTGGATAGATCCATCGTGTCGTCCAATAGCCAAATGTAAGCCACTACTTCCACTGTACCAGCCGATGCACACCACAGAACCGAGGCCTCTGCCTTCTACTAGGCAGACACTAGACAATTTAGATCTGTAAAGATAGAATTAATATTGATTTTATACGTAATTTTTATCACCTCTAAAGTTCAAATACTTTTACATGCATTACAATGCATGTAGCATTACATTCATATAAAAATTACGTAGCTTAATACGTACTCTTCGTAAGATATAATACCGATGGAACCGTCTGCCGCTCCATAAAATGAAAATATATTTGTGTTATGTGTCGCCGATGGAACAGAAAGTCTCGAAGGACCAGAAGCTATATGTGTGCGAGACAGTAGTTGACCATTTTCTATAACCACAGCTCCTTTGTTTGCAATTAACACCAACAATCTTACACGATTGCTCTGAAAGTAAACAACCCCCAACAATACCATCAGTATTAATAAAATTAAACTTTAACCTTAAACTTTCACCCTTCTGTGCGCAAAACCATCACAGCGTGAAGTTCGTTGTAAGATTGCGAACCTCATGGCCGCTATAGACATTTTTGGTCGTCCCTGTAGTTCCGGGATCAGAATAGGGCTACGGTATCCCTGTCGAAAGAGGCGACTAAAAGGGGCTTCCGTAAAGACCAGACGGAGCGGTGGGCCCAGCTGCTCACCTGGGAGGAGCCCGATGGGGCAACGCGTTCAGAGGACTCCGGTTGCGTTCCTTTGGAGATTCCGGAGTCCTCTTTGTAGCGCTGAGGACGGCTACCGGGGGGTTTTAGTGCGCTAAAATCCCACATAACCCTGCGTCGCTCCCACGCCTTCGGATACCTTTTGAAGGTTCCCCTTCGAGAACAAAAAATAGGACATTTTTGGTGTACCTATGTATGTAGTTGGTGAGGTGGCTGCACATTCTAAATGGGCATAGCGTCATAATCATGATTTATTGAGATGCTCTGCGTAACTTGATATTTTATTATATCTTAGCCCGCCATATTTTATAATAGAATGCACCATCAATGTATGCTATGTTAAACTCAACTCTGTTTCAAGTACATAATTTTAACGTTTTAGCGAAATCCAAACAACCACTTCAATAATTTTAATATTAGTAAGTATATGCTGATAGACAGGCAAAAAAGTGAAATTAAGTATAATGGGTCTTTAGAAACTGAAATGTAGCATGCTAAGATATGATCTTACATTGGGTGTTGCAAATGAAGCTATATCTAGTACTCGGTCATCACAGATGTACGTATAATGTTCCTGTAGATCTCGGTAATATGTGATGGTGTGTCCGCTGCATAATATTAAGTCACTTCCGAGAACACACCTGCGATTGTAAATACTTATGTTTAGATGAATTTTAGGTTCAATTTTATTTAAATTTAGTGCATCTTTCATAATTATGAAATTATTTACATAGACGTAATTGTTTCTGACAACGATGTCTCGATACTAAGAAATACTTTGCCTTTTCGAGTGTAGCCTTTAACTTCATTACCAGATGCAGCAAATATTTTGTCTGATGCTGTGCCTGAAAACAGTCAAATTAAAGTGACAATGACTGAGTGTAATCATCAATCTAAGTTTAATATATCGACAATAATATATATATATATATAGCTATAACTACTCGAGATCCTGGAAGCTTTGCAAGTTTCTATTACTCATCTTAACAGCTGAGAACAGGGGTAGGTACTGTTAAGTAGCAATTCTTTATTTCTTTACGTGAAGCATTAGGTATATTCTATGTAATGAATATTAAGATTTTTTTTGGGATTCAAAGCTACATATTATATATGTATTGTCTATTACAAAGTATTTACATTTTTTACAATTTTAAGTCAACGTATAAAACGTTTCTTCTGCATAACGGATAATAATTGACATTATAAGGCAATAATTAATATATATCACTTTAAACTTTGACGACCCGCGTGGCGCAGCGGTTACCATACCGGTCTGACGCGCAATGGGTCCCGGGTTCGATTCCCGGCCAGACAGGTATCTGAATGATGAGTTTAGATTCCTGTTCTGGGTCTGGGTGTTTGTGTATTCGTCTTGTGTGTGTCCATGGTACCCACGACACAGGAGAAAATCCTACTGTGGGACTATGAGTGTACGAAGCGTGTGTAATTTTAGTCCATCTACTAAGTAACTGCAACCCGATAGAATTCAAATTATTTCCAATAGGTACCTTTGGTACATCTGTCTTTTATATATTGATACGTGAAGCAAAAATTTGTTGTACATTTTTAAGTAATATGCCACGGACGGATTAGTATGAAATTTTGCACGGTTATAGTGGACGTAGAGGAGGAGGACGTAAGGAGTTCATAATGTTAATATTTTTTCAAATAATGCATTTAACATACATAAAATCAACTATAAACACATTACACACACTACCGTGCATTTAAAACAAACACATAAATAATAAACGAAATAGAACATTCTATAACTTACTACGAAAACAGAACAACAACAGTGTCTTTGTCAAAATACCCGCTATTGCTTTTAAATGCGGCTTAGCTAAATAAACCTATTTTTATATTATTTTAACGGGTGCATTCAAAATTACTTGAGAATTATTACATTTAATTTGAATTTGACAAATATTCGTACTACTTTGGACAATATGAAGTTTAGTTTTTTATTTTACATATATTTTACATATATTTCGACCGAGGGTGCCTAACAATAAAATTGATTTCACTGAGCTAAGCTACTAACCCAAAACTTTTAGATAGGTCATCTTAAACCCCCGACATGATGACCTATCTAAAAGTTTTGGGTATGTTCTAGGTAGGTTTAATATAGATGGACTCTCAAAAAACGGTGACATTATTTTACCTACCTGGAGAGGACGCGAACTGTACCGACGTTATAGGTTTCCCGGGTAATGTTTTAAATTGAACGATTGGTTCTTCATCTTTAATGGTTAAACATTGTAAGACTCCATTTTTGTCCCCTATAGCAAACTGCAACAATAAATACTTGTGTTTCTGATACATCTTCTTGTGTAACATTGCATTGAATCATCAATTTAATTCGAATTAGAATTTCTTTAGATTTTTGTAGGTACCTTTTGTTGAACCAAATGTCCAGCTCCAGGAAGTATCTTCATAGTATCGGGATAGGTAATACCGCAGATTGCGTAATCTATTCTTACTAAATCATAATCCATTTCTAAATTTATTGTTTTTCTTCTAGTTAAAGTTATCGCAATGAGGCTATTTTGATCGATGTTACCGTGGTAACTTACAAATATAGACAATGATACGTAAATATCGGTGCTGACCAAAGAATAAAAAGCTTTTTAATAGGAGTATTATCTTTGTTTAGCTAGCGATTTTAAATGATTTAAACAATATCGCTGATTCTTATGATTAACCGCACTATTCAAATTTTTTCAATTTAAAGTCGAAGAGTTGTTTTAATCCAATAAAGGCTCAGAATTGTAGACTTGTTGATTTAGCCACATCATGGTAATTATTATTTGTATCTGTGTAATTTGCGATTTTGATTCATTCGAAGCAGCGATATGTGTGATTACCGTCCAATTTTACCATCGCAGCGGGTAACATGTATAAATTAATATAATACGTTAATACATTACAATGTATCTTGATAGTTTTTTTTATATACCGCTATAATGGAACTTTATCTGTTCATAAAATGTTATATCTTCGTTCTCAACAATTATGACAATTTTGATTTACTTTACAAATTTCATTTCGATTGCTAAGCAATCTTTGTAAACAAACCGCTATTAAACTTTGACATTTAAAACTAACCTAAAATGTATTGACGTTTGACATGCCATCTCACATCAAAACCAAAAGAGAAGAAATCTCTTTGCTTTGAAATAGTAGTGTAATATTGAAAATGGAAGCGGATAAAGAAAATGTTGTTCAGGCAGTGGTTATAACCGATCTGTTTAATGACAATTTTTATCCTATAAGTAAATATAAGCCACTGGTAAGCGCATTCTTCTATTTAAAATTCCTTTGATAGATGTCTTCATATGCCACAGATCTTGAGTTTCTTTGGGTAAAAATGTTGTTATAGTTAAAATAATAATCACAAAAGTTAGACTTATGCCACGAAAAGGGTAACATAAACTTAATTATTATTTGTTTATTCGAGAATTCTTTAAAAAGACTATCATTTTTAAGTTGTAATTGTCACATCTGGTTTAATATATTGAAGTAAAGGTAATGATAACTATATTACTATTGTATTCTATCCAATATTTTTTTTCTTAGTTCCTTAATTATTATTTTTTTTCAGGCTCTATTACCTATAGCTGGTGTGCCACTGATTGATTATGTTCTTGAATCTCTAGTGTCGGGTGGAGTAGGTGAAACAATTTTATTTAGTTGTCAAGATTCTTCAAAAATAAAGAGCCATATAAGGCAAGTGATTTCATATTGTATTGATATGATATTGTGATAATTATACATATGTCTCTATAGTGTAAATTACAAAAAATAATTACTATTTCATCATCCTTATCGTTGCAAGATTTATTAGTTACTTATCACTAGTATTGAGATAAAAAAAAACTTATAGACTGTTTCTTACTGGAATTTCACACATTTCCTATAATTTGAAGATTCCCATGCCACATCACTATAATATTTTAATGCAAAAATAAAGTAGGTATGTAATTAAATGATGATAAATAAATTTAAAAGATACCTTAATTGAACATATTACACTATGTGCAAAACTTTAACAATTTTTATGCAGTTATCTTCATTATCATAAATTATTTTTTATACACACACTATTGGATGTATATTGTGATGATGAATACATCACTCTGTTCTATATTAAGATACTGGTTTTGGTTGTAAGATATAGAATCATAGTGTAAAGGCAATTAAATCTCTGAATATTCTAAACATTTACAGCAAGTGCAAAGAGGAAAAAGTACCATGGAGTTTGGCAATGGACGTTCAAATAATGACATCAGACACTTGCCAAACTATGGGAGATGTAATGAGAGAGATAGATGCTGCAGGCTTAATAAGAGGGTGTTTTGTGCTGTTGGGAGTTAACACAATCACTAATATTAATTTTGCGGCACTGTTGGAACAACATAAGTAAGGACAAATAATATTAAACATAACTATATATGAAGTATAATATCTATTGTCAGAGGTGTTATGTACCATTGTACAATAAAAGAACTTGCAGAGTAGTCTATGGCAACTTTGTTGAAAATTTCCTATGCACGGCTACATTTAATTGGGGTAACAGATAGACCGTTTTGCCACTGGTGCCATATAAACTACAATGTTGAGGTATTAGAAATGTTGTATTATAATTTCATGGCCTTTTATTTATTTCAATTTTAAAAATTACAAGGGAGTACTCTATAGTCAGACATATTCCTTAACCAGACATTGCTTTGCAAAGCAACTATCTAATACACACAAGTTTTTAATAAAAAATATTTATAATGACTTAAATCTATTATAAAGGTGACCATACATTTCAGACAACTTGTTAAGAAAGATAAAGGTGCAGCAATGACCCTAGTTTACAAGAAAGTATCTTGGGAGCATCCACTTATAACCAATGACAAGACCACATTTATAGCTGTTAATGGAAGAACTGGCAAAGTGCTGTTGCATCAAAAATATAAGCCCAAATCAAAAGATTCTACAATTTCCTTGCCATTGGTAAGTTGAAAATATAAGTTAAAAAATCAAGCAAATTTTAATATCCATTTCATAAATTCTTAAAGTGAGAGTTTTAGTTGGTTTGATCTATCTTATTACCATTTTATTGTCCAGATATTATTATGAGGGCAGTTAAAAAAAATCAAATTCAAATATTGACTAAGATAAGACTACTTAGTGAAATTATTAGTATAAATCTTTGCTTTTTGTATGTTCCAGGACTGTGTTTTAAGCAATCAAGAAGTAAAATTTCATCATAATATAGTAGATGCTAATATTGCATTATGTTCCCCATCGGTACCTCCACTTTTCTCTGATAACTTTGATTTTCAAACTCGAAATGATTTTATTCATGGTATTCTGATCAATGAGGACATTTTGGCTAGTTCTCTGTATTACACACTTTTGAAACCAAAAGAATATGCTGCAGTTGTGTCCAATTGGAAAACATATCAAACAGTGAGGTTGGTTTATATATTTTAGGAATTACAACAACCTAAACATGAGTGCCAAAAAGTGCCAAATTTAGTTTTATTTTATTACTATGGTATTTCAAATAAAATTCGTTAAAGTAGAATTAGCCCTATGTAATGTGACATTTTATATCTGAATTAATTATAAAATCCTTCTCAAATCATGTTTCATAAAATGTTACTTCAATAAAAAAAAACGAATTAGGAACCTCCTTTTTGGAAGTCTGTTAATTAATTAATTTCACCTTTTAGCTGGGACTTATTACACAACTGGGTCCATCCTCTGTCTATAGAAACTGGTTCTTTCTACCAGAACAGCTATACTTTTATGGGGAATCATAATTTTCGTAAACAAAGTTCTACATTGAGTAGGTGAGTTACCATATTGTCAAATTCTTTTTGTTGCATTCTGATAAATAATTTCCTGTTTTCTTTAATTTTTTATTCTTATAGGTCGTGTACAGTGGTACAAGATGTTCTCATTGGAGCAGAAACATTTATTAGTGACATGGCAGAGGTTTCAAAGGCAATGATTGGTGATAAATGTATGATTGGTAAAAATGTTACCATTAAAAACAGTCACATTATGAACAATGTCACCATTAAAGACAACAGCAAAATCATTAATTGCTTCATTGACGACAACTGCACTGTAGAAGAAAACTCCTTAATAGAAGGTGTGATTGCTTCAAGAAATGTCAATATTAAGACTGGAAGTAAACTAAAGGGAACTACACTTGAAGGATCAGATGGAGATACTTATAATGGTAACAACGTTTTGGAATTAACAACACAATTGTTGAAGTAAAGTAATAATTTAACAAAAAATATTTTTGCAGAAAAAACATTATCAAAATCAACTTCAGAGAGTGGAACGGAGTGGGAGAATGAATCCGTAGGAAGTGGTGATGATGAGTTCATAGGCTTGGAGAAGGAATGGAGTGACAGTGAATCTTGCTATTCATCAGACAGCAGTGCAGATTCTTCTTTACCTGACTCTCCAGTGCCAGACGATACAAACAGTAATTCCATTTTAATATTCTTAATCTATGATTATGTCAACACTATTAAAATATGCTATAAATTTTACTCTAATTTTTCTTTACAGTTTTCCTTCAAGAAGTTGTCGATAGCTTAGCCAGGGGTTATGAGGAAAAATTGAAATGTGACTATTTGATTTTGGAAATCAACTCTTCTAGATATGCATACAATATACAATTGCATGAAGTCAACTTCTTTGTTGTGCGGGCAATGCTTAGTATACCAGTCCTGGTTGATAACAAGAATGTGATTAACACACTGAAAGATATCTTGAAATATTTCCGGCCAGTTCTATCTAACTACATAAAAACTAAATCGGCGATTATGGATTGTTTGAAAGCAGTTGAGGTATTTATTACTTTCATTAAATTGATTTTAAAATTGCTTCAATATACAGTGTTTGCGATTTTTTAAATTTAGTATTTGTATGTATTGTGGCTACAAACTTCAAAATATTTTTAGGATAGTTGCATAAAATGTGAGTGGTTGGACAACAAAGCTGGCCAAGTTGTGCATTTATTATATGAAGCAGATGTTGTTGATGAAGACTCCCTGCTGGAGTGGTATCAAGATTTGAAAGAAAATGAAAGTCAAATTGCAGATCAAACATCTATAATTAAATTCTTTGATTGGCTCCAAGAAGCAAGTGAGGAAAGTGAAGACTCTGAGTAATAGAAGTCCTTTTTAATTTTGTAAATAACACTGACATATGAATAAAATGTATGAATGAATTGATTGTTCAGTCTTTTAACGTATTGTTGCATATTGCTGAAATTGTACTGTTGAAAAATTCCTAAACTTGTTCATATCAAAAGAGGTGGGCTCACAAGGGGAATGAATTTTAATTTGTCTCATGTGTGTGTCCCGTCCATTCTGATGGTTGCTTAGTACTGCTATTTGGATCATGTAAGTTCTGATAGGTATGTCATAAATATCCTTGATTGGTATCATTTCCCACCCTGAAATAATAAAGAATGATCAAATTTGTGTACAGGTCAGAAGGTTATTTAGGATCAACATTTAAAAAGAAGTTTTTAAAACAATCATAGAAGTATTATCAACATGTATCACAAAATAAAACTTAAAATGATAGTCTTAAATGTGGAGTAAGTCAAGTAGATTTTAGAAGAAGTAAGCCTCCAACACCCATTGGAGTGGCGTCATTTAAGGGAGGTAGCAGTGGGTCCAGCAGTGAACCTCCAAGGGCTGATGGATGGATGAAGCCTTAAAGTGCATTTTGCATCCGTACAGAAATCGCCAACGCCAACAAATTAAGAAACACTTGTTTACAACAAGCTGTCTCCATCAGCAGTTATTGGCAACATGTATTCTAATGATTGATTTTCTATGAATCCTTTTGAAACAAAATATATTTATGATTTTTATCACTCCTCTTTGTGTTACACATGAGGAGTGAATATAAGTGAATTAACATGTTGAATAATGTGGTGACAACACCAAAGTTGGCAATTTTTGTTCAGTGGAGAAGAGGTGGATGAAATTACATGTATTTTAACAATTGTATGAAAAGGATACAATAACTCACCACTGGGTTCAATCAATTCAATAACTTCTATTTCCTGTAAATCATTGAAATGTGTGCCTGCTCGGATTGAAATTCTACTGGGGGTATAACTTTCATCCAATTTATAATCAGTGTAAATATAGATGTGAGAGACCATTGTTTTTCTCTGGAACTGTATGTTCACAAGATGTGGCAACTGGCCGTCTGACTGCCAATATGTGTCCATACAATCATCTCTCAGTTGATCAATTCCAAATCCTGAAATGAATTAGCATTTAAATGCAGTACATATCCACAAAATATAAATTTATAACGAATAATAATACGTATTTCTGTCTTCACATTAATTCACAGAATTACACTAAGCTTTGTCAATAGTTAAAATAGAAAAAAAAAACAAATTAAATGAAGGGTGGGAAACTGTTTTGCCTTAGATTCCAAATGTGAAACCTGGATCATTATAACTATTACAATGAAATCATACATTCAATAATTTAACTGTCCTTAGTACATTAATATGTACAGTAATAAGAACTTTTTCACCTATCATCGCAAACTACCTAGGAACGTATGAGCGAAAACGAAAAGTAAACGCGCAGTGTACAATGCAGGGTTAAAAACGTAAACAACCATTGTTTTGACTAAACGTAATAAACTCTAAGGTTACAATTGTACCTGGATCTTAAAACCAAATCATATTTTACAATCCTTAAAATACTGATATATATAAACATAAGCGAAATAATGTTAGTGTTATTGTTTGTATTGTTACTACGGTGCTTTGTTACCTGGTTTACAAGACGATAGACTCCAGATAGCGTGATTTCCGACTTCGCGCACCGTTCCAGATCTTTCATTGACAAGGGGATCTTTTTCAGAAGTCATGTTTATCCAATTGTTAGCTCTTGATAGAAATAATCTGAAATTAAAGAAAATTGTACGTTTTATTTGAATACTTTTTCTTGAAATACTTCCGAAGTTCCGATCTCGCAATGTCAATGACAACTGTCATAAATTGACATTGACATTATTGTATTGCCAGTATTGTAACAAGCTTTTTATTTTTTTAATATTCTGATGGCTTATTGTCACATTGATCGTCTGCCATTTTTTTTTTAAATCGGCTAATATGCAACCTACGGTAGAACTTAACATAATACCTACGTGCAATGTTATTAGTTGCAGGCGTCCGATTCCCAAATATAAGGTATTTTTATATACAAGATTTTTTAAATACTAAACTTAACGATATGGCAGATTGGCTACTTCATTGAAAGTAGTCACCGTCGTCTATGGATATTTCGATACCAGAGGCGCTGTATTAGCATCGCCAGATTTGAAGGAGATCTCATTTCTCATTTTTTTGAAGAGCCTTATGTCGAATCGTGGACGATCGCCATGAGTTCAGTCGGTGCGGATTAAATTTTACCCGATTCTCGTGGAGAAAAGGTGACCAGGCTCAAAAGTTCCTTGAAACACTCATTACTACAAAGCCGACAGAAATCGCAGAGCGAGCCTATGACTCTGCGCAGACTCAAGGGTTCTAGTTTGTTATTTTACTCTTTGGTTCTAACTGAACGGTGATCTTAAGTAAGGTCGTTGAAGATTCGGATAGTGCGTTTCTGTATGGAGTCAAGTGAGTTAAGTTGGTATTGGGGCGCCCTGCTCAGAGATATGAGTAGAACGTACATGTGGGGTCTCACGTTATGTGCCTTATAAAGCAAAGCAGATGCCCTGCAGTGATGTACCGCTTGGCTCTGTTTGAGACGCCCAAATTATTAGATGCCAACTTGGAATTGACATCTAAATAACTCCAAAATCATTTAGATTCCTGTCGAGTCGGGTATTGAATTCGAAACCCAATGCTGTGTCGGACCGGTGTAATGAGTGCTCAGTCACGTAGGTCGTCATATTATTCGCGTACCTAACGATAGAATGCAAAATGTATGTAAACATAGAACCCCATATTTATTGGACATACTTTTAACGTCGTAGTTATTCAGGGTTTTAGTAACCTTAAGATTTAACATTTTTTTATAACATTGCAAATGGGAAATCTACTTGATGGCTAGCCGCCCGTGGGATGTCCACGGGCGGCTATAATCATAAAGGTTATACCTGAAACCGAACATGCGTGGCCACTTCTTAATTTCTTGGATTTCGTGGACGTCCTATGTGCTGCGAAGAGGACGCTGGGACCTCTAAAGAATTGCGACAGGAGCTTTTTGAGCGAGTTGCCCCGCCGGGTTCTACCCGGGTGAACGGCTTCCCTGTCTGTTTTTATGATGGAATGCAAGCATACGTACTGCCGTCTTTCCGAATCGCCAGAATGGACTGTTCGAACTCCAATTTGACCCGTTCGAAGCCCTCTTTTAGCCTTTATTATGATAGGTGATCTAGAACTACAGAAAACACCTTTGCCTCTCTTATGGACTAATATGAACGACGCCTCATATTATAATAACTCTGCATTCGTACCCTTGCACAAAAACGAAAGAATTGCTTTACGCTAAGTTAAAGTACGCTAGGATAAAGTGGCACACTGGATAGATAACATAACAATCGTAAGATATGAGGAGCGAGAACGACAAACTTCTGTCAAGTTTCTAGTTAATTCGTCCGGCCATAAGTAATAGGTAGAAATCATACCGTACCTATCCTTCAGAGCAACAAATAAAAGCAACTTACTAAAAAAATACGATATGAAAATGAAACTAAGTAAAGCGAATATTTAATACATGTACATACTTATTTTAATGAACATAACAAAATGACTTTCAATTTATTTTATTTGAAATCTACAATTCAAACGTATACTGCTGTGCTTAATGCGGAGTCCAGTTTGGGCACGTGTGCATACTTAATTTAAATCTTGAACAAGAGAATTACAATGACTGGTTTCATGATCAGGTGTGTAAGGATTTGTAATAATGTCGCCTAGCGTGTGCGCACCCGGCGCGTGCGCAGCTGCCCTCCGCCCTCCTCCGGATTGTTCGAACACTCCCAACGACCTCACTGTTTTATTATAATATTTGAAATAATGTTAGGGAGTAATTGTTGGCTTTGTTGAATAACAACTCGCTAGAATTGTAATTCAAATTTTTATTTCAAGTTGTAATTATTATGACCAAAGCGTGCCGTAACGATACAAGTCGATAAAATCAGGTATAAATAAAATTGGTACACCTAATATAAAGCTGGTATTAATTAAACTCAAATAAGGCGAGCAATTTTCTGTAAGCAATAATCGGAAGACTGGACACAACTTAATGTAGAAAAAAAAAATGTTAAATGTAATCTAAATTTTAATAAATACTGGCAAGCATTTTTGTTTAATATTACATAACTGATTTTAATAAAAATATTTTTAATATTAAGTTCTTAATTACAAATAACTAGTGCCTACCTAATGCACTGTTGGTATCGTTCAGCTATACTAGTGTCTAGTCGGACAGACTTTGATGCAACTTCATACCCATAGCGGTAGAAATGGATACCTCTTTCCTGTAGTTTTGGATAAAAAACTAGTTTCCCTTAGATATTAAAAAACTTTAATAAGTAAGTATTCGTTAGCCTAATACTAAAGAGTTAGTAGGACGTACTTATTCGTTTCATACACGTATGTAAGGCTCGTTCCTATGCATTATTATTTATTTATACCTATTAGAAATTAATAGACAAGAAAAACTTTGTGAGAAGACCTAACTGTATTAAAGGTTTCAGTTTTTTTTAAACTAGTAAATTAAATCAAAGGTCCTTAGACTTTAAAACCCTTTTTTTCCGAGAGGAGGTCCGCGTCCATTAGGTACTGGATGAAAGATATGAGCAGTGCAGTTGTTATGACCAGCATAATATTTACAAAATCATCTATGTGCAAAAATTAATTTGTGAATTCTTAATTTAATTTTAAATGACGGACCTTGCAACTTACGGCAACCAAGTATGGACCCCTAAAAACTGAAGCCTTAAGTCGTCGCTGTATTATCTTGTATGAATAGGGTTCAACAATAAGGGCTACAAGACAATGCTAAGGGTGGGGTGGAAGGGTCCGGGTGCACCGCGTTCCGACACAGGCTCTGCCTTGCGGTACATTCGTAGGTAACGTAGGTTTGACATTCAGTTTCACACTTGCCTGTAGAGTGGCGCGTCGTGCGGGGCGTTCCGTGCTTAGCAAGCTTTCGTGCGAACTATAAACACGCTCGTAAATAAATATTACATTGTACACTAGACCTTAGACACTGGTGTATACTGTATAGTGTACTCTAGATTTACAAGAAGTATATTGTAGTGACTTTAACATTTAGTGGAATAGACTGTGATCGAAATGGATTTGTCTTGTGGAGAAAATCTTGAGAACTCTGGAAACCGTAGCAGTAGCAGCGGGAGGCCTGTGGACATGTGCGTCGCGGGGCCGGACCGTGCCCTCGACCGGGACCCACGGCTGCTTCTGAACTTACTGACACTTGAGAGATCTCACGCATTACACACAGACTACTTCCAACATGTGCAGATAGACATCCAGCCTTTTATGCGCAAGGTCGTAACTACGTGGATGCTGGAGGTAAGTACTTATTCCTCACTTTGTTTTCATTATATTAGTAACATTATAGCTCTTACAAAAGTAAGTGTTAATCACTTCCCTTTTAGTAGAAGCATTAGACTTATTCTACTTCCGTCAACAGCTGATTAAAATTGAAGTCAATGACCCGAAATTTGTAAGCGCACTTAAGCTTTCTATTCAAATTATCTCAGTTTTTAACAATGGGTTCTTTTTGGAATGTATTCCGGGAATCCGAATGTATTACAAATCTACCCACTTTTGTCATATGATGAAATAAAATTGTTTGATCTCAATGTGACATTGTAGGTAGGTAGACATTAATATATTGGCTTAACTCTTATAACCATATATTATCGTAAATATTATTAATAACAATATGAGTAAAATTGAAAATAAATAATTTCATAATATATTCATCATCGCGATTTTACGTACCTAACATTTATATGGTTACGATTAATCGGGATCGTATAATTTATATGGTTACAAGACTACTTAAGATACTTTAGAAAATTTAATGATTCTTACATTTATCTACATAAATTCTAGAAATCGTCGAATCCGGAACCTCATGCGTATAAGATCGGCATAGTATGACCACTGCGCTACTCCGGATTGAATATGCGATGCTAATAATCACAATATTATTTTAATTTCTACGTGATTTTAATAATAATATGATTATGACGTTTTACGCATATTATATAGCGCAGTAAAATGCAATTTGCTTCATTGATAATGTAGAAGGACAAACAAAATAAGAAACATGTATCTCATAAAAGATTTCTTCATTTTTGAATTAGCTCTGGGGTCCGCTACACCATGGGCGTCCTCTAATGAGGGTCATCGTTAGTAACTAGCGAGCTAGGCATGCGTGCTGGTGACACTGCTCTCATATCTTGGATTTTGTCCTTTAGGTGGTGTTATTCAAGAGCGACACCACATAAAACTAATTAGTTTAGAGCCATGTTTAATTATAATTTGTCGTCTGGTAAACTGTAATGGAGAACGATAATTAAATCATTAATTGTTGAGGTTTTTCATCATTCAGTGTGAAAGTATCTTTACATTTAGGTATTTCTGCTTATTAGCTGTCTCATCTACTATGTTAGTTCGCCAATAAGGTAATGTGAGTCAAGAATGGTTAAACTTTAATCCTTCCCATTATTATTAGACTATGACACCTATGCAAGTTATTTTTAGTTTGTCTTATAATAATTTTAAGTTAAAGGACTTCACTTTAGCTACCTATAGCCTACAACTAGGCTTATAATGAATCTGATAGAATAAAAGCATGTGTGTCCACAGGTATGCGAGGAGCAACAGTGTGAGGAGCAGGTGTTCCCCCTGGCCGTAAGCTACATGGACAGGTTCCTCGCGCAGCGCGCCATCTCGCGGCAACAGCTGCAACTGCTCGCCGTCACCGCGCTCCTGCTCGCCTCCAAGTTCCGACAGTGCCACCCACTCTCGGTAGACCTGCTCTGCGCGTACACCGACAACTCCGTGTACCCTCATGAAGTTCGGGTAAGAATCTTTTGCTGCAATATAATGTAACTAGCTGACCCGGAAAACTTCGTTCCCCTAAAAGTCAAATCTAAAATTATCAGTGTTTCTCCACTATATTATGCATGTATTACACACAAAAACCTTTCTCTGTAATCACCCTATCTTTTAATAAAGTTGCACTAAAATTAGTAGCATAGTATTAAAAATTTAAGCGTACATAGGTACAGACAGCGGGAAGCGACTTTTTTATACTATGTAGTGATAACATATAACATATTTTCTCATCACTATACATTTATTTAACATCACATTATCACTACATATTTAATTCGCACCATAATATTACTATAAATTCATTAATAATATTTAGAAGACAGTAATACTTTCAATTTCAACAGCATTCATTTTAGCTTTGTCAATAAACACATTCTTTTGTTTTTATTGCACATATCACAGTCATTCAGCCAAATACTTTACAAAATAAAGTCTTTTAAAAAAATGTTTATTATAAAATAATTATTTAAAGCGGAAAATCATGACATTATTTACGAAGTTGATATAAGTGTTACTCGTAGCGATATTGAGGGGCAGAGGATTTTGATTGAATCGGATACGACATTAATAATTTCTATACGCGTGGGTTTACATACATTCGATTGATATTATATTAGGAAGCATATAGATTAAACTGTAAGATACCTATTTGATTAGGTATTTATAGTACCAATAAAACCTTGCTACGCAGGTTTTATTTATGAGCGGAGGTGGATTGGTGGAGGGTTCGAAAAATATTAAGGGCTGATAAAAAATAGCATAACAATAAAATCATAATCTGCTCGCAAATCAATAATTCAATTAATGTAATTATTGTCAACTTAAGTGGGTAGAGACCTTACCGACGTTCACCTATTGATATATTGGTCCATCTACGTTTCCATATTTTACAAAAACAATGTTTAAAGATTACACACGTACCTATATTCAATACCATCTCATATGTTAATTTTTACTTTTTGTCGTAGAATTTATCGTTTCGCTACTAGTACAGTTATATAAATTTGCTCTTAAGGATTTTAGGAGGCATTATTGTTGAATTATCGTTGTTAAAGATGCGCTTATATAGGTACTGCTAGATAAGCACATTCTGTATTTAGAAATTAATTTAATTAGTTAATGTAAATCATAAGTTAATACTGCACTGCCTAATTATCCAATATATCTGACTAATTTGCAATTAAATTGCATTTAATTAATATCTAATTAGATGTAGAATAATTTTAAAAATGCTTGCAATATTTATATTGTGTGATACGCGCGCAAAAGGTCAATTGCTTGTTAAAATGACGCAGTTCACTTTTTACTTCCTGCGACGACCGCAAGACGGTGTGTATTGCTTTCATTGTCCTGTGACTGAACTCTATTAGCTGAGTCAAATGTCATTTCTTCACCCCAAAGACAGCTTTATATTACCCGTTTCCTTAAAGTGTTGCTTGTGAATTTCCGGCAATTACTTCTTCCGTACCCAACAACTCTAGGGGACAAGTCTTAGGTAGTGTTCTTTCTTGTGACAAAACGAGTAGGTAGCCGCGTGACGAACCGAGCCACTGAATTTTCTGCTTTACGCGTTTCCGTCGGAAATGTGGGCGAAGAAACATTGATAACAATCGTATTTGATTGAGGCTCCTTGGAAGGTAATTGTCGGATGCGATAGCTGATAGGTTCACTACTACGTGGCTTTAACACTTTCTATTTATTGTTTATGACTAAAGGTAAAACTAAATGCTTTCATTTTGGTAAGATTACATTCTCACGTTGTTGGTTGTTTAGAAATTACGAGTATAGGTACGCACGACCATACACGACGAGCGGAGGCAGGTGTGATTCGGCAAATTAGTTCACCGTCACCAATGCATTTCAAATTTGTCGCATGATTCTCACGCTATTATAACACCCTTTCCATAGGACACGTTAGGTTGATCGCATCAAATTCCGTGTACAACACTTACTACTAATTTGAATCGTACGAACATCTGTACATGCACGTAGTTCTTTAAGTCTGAAATGCTTTGACTTAGCGGAGGTATTCTAATTTTGACGCCATTTGGGGCGATGAATAACAAAATACCGTGAGAAAAGTATTGTGGAGTCGATGTGCGTCTGATAACACCCACAAAACACCGTATGGCATCGAGGAATATGCTTCCTTGCAATTAATGCGTGCGATGATCCCGATAACTCGGTATCGCGCATGATAATAAGTTTGAATGTCCAAGTACCTATATGAGTTCCCACAATTATACTTCTTGAAATGTCATGCATGAAATATCGAAAATGGGGTGACATAATTCTCGCTCGTCACGTTGTCCCACATTTTGTCTTGTAATTATGTATATTTTGTATGGTACAAGAAGACTTTCAAAACAATAACACGTACCTAGTGGGTCCGTTATGTTCCCACAAGACCCCTTTGCTTTCCCCGGATGTCTAAAAATAGTAGTCTTCTAAGGCTTCATGCAACCTCAGTTAATATAGATAGGCTACAACGCCCAAACGCCCTTAACAATTTGATTTGATAAGTTTTCCTGCATAAACACAAACCGACTCCTTGGGTAGCCCCTTCTGTTTTGTTTGTAATAGGATTCGCTATTTTTTTGCGGTTTCCGTCTGATCCGTCGTGTATGACGGTTACGATTCAGCTGTGGAGAAAACGAAGAGCTATTTATCCATTCTTCAATACCTTATTTAATTATATGTCTTTTATGATGTCATTCAAAACTTGGTACTTTGTAGAAGTTAACGCAATAGAAATAATGGAAAAACGACAGCTTAGACATCACCTTAAGTTATAATCAAATTACTTTTCGCGTTGGTACTATCTACTGGTAGATTAGGTATTTTATGATTGAGACCAGAATTAAATACCGATGTACTATGTTTATCATAAGTTTCAATGGAATTTTATTTGTTACAGCAATGGGAAGTGATGCTGCTGCAACGATTGAACTGGCAATTGTCAATCGCGACCGCTTTCGACTTTGTAGAGCCATTCTTGGCGCGAGTGCCCTGGGGTCGAGCAAATCCTCTGGTCCGCACACATGCGCTTACGCTCACCTCTGTTTGTTATACCGGTAAGGATATTTTACAATGTATTCACAACACAACATACCAAACAGTTAATTTTAAAACAAAC
This sequence comes from Spicauda simplicius, assembly GCA_949699795.1. Taxonomy (NCBI): domain Eukaryota; kingdom Metazoa; phylum Arthropoda; class Insecta; order Lepidoptera; family Hesperiidae; genus Spicauda; species Spicauda simplicius. The sequence continues at coordinate 12,786,722 of OX453057.1, forward strand.
AACAGTTAGTACTACAAATATATCGACAATAATTAATATTTTTAGTTTAATTGTTTAATGCATAACTTTTAAGATAGTGGGATAGATATATTCAGGGCTTCGCGACTTCAAGTGGACTCATTATAATATTTATATGAATTTGTTGAACGACACCTATAATTTAAACTTTTGCATTGATAACTAACATTGAACTTGCTTGGTGAAGCTCACTTTTTAAGTGTTGTCTATGAATATTAAAACGTGTTAATTGGCTGTGAATTAAGCTTCGTTAGGTGGTTTAGGCACATTGGTTTAACTCAGTCTCTATGGAAACAATTAATTTAAGAATTGTCTGAACATTTTTGTATAATTATGCGGGTGACTTGTTGCCTTCCGTTACGTCATAGTTTTAGTATGTATAGTGGAAACTTTATCTGAATAACCTTCAATATGTATAGGGACTAAATAGAATAGGGAAAAACTTGTAAGTTTATACAAGTAAATTTCTTAATCCATGCATATATAAAAGCGAAAAGACATTCACATTGCATTGTTTTATGATGTATACACGCCCAAGAAATATTTTTCTGTAATATCGCAATTAGTAATTAAAACATTTAAAGTGAAATTAACAAATATGATTCATTATTTGAATAAAATAATTCATACAAAAATATCAACATAAAGACGGACAGATAAACACAAAAGCAGAGTTGTAGATTACTTAAAAGTGATTACAATGTAGAGTCAATAAACTTGGCTTGTCGCCGACTGTGCCCTGATAACAAGTCTCGTAATCGCCTAAACTGGATTGAAACCCTTGTTTATAATGCGATTGAGTGGTCGCCCTCTAATGGGCATGCATGGGTATGGGAGGGTCGCTGGACGCTGTGCTGGCACGCACATGCCAGCACTGATATCGCACACCTTGTGCTTCACCCCTCACTCGCCCCTACCGACACTCCCTTTGTTAAATTATTGCAATTATTGTGTTTTTAGAACAAATAAATGCGCAGTTGGCTTGCAGATGCCTATGTACTTTTTGAGTTTTTAAATGTTGCTCTGCCTAAAAACTTTTTGAAAAGCTTTTATTGATAAAGCCTAACCTGACCTTAATTTTTAGTACAACGAAGTAGTGTAGAATGTAGATGTTTTCAGCTGAAAACATTTATTGTACATACTTTAACAGTCTATAGATATCAAATATTTTTAACATTTTTTCTTTGAACTATGTATTGTCCTATATCAGTCTCTGTACTTAAAGATCAAAAACGTACTTACTGTTAAGATAAATTGTTTAAGTTTATTATTTAAAGACGATCTCTTTTAAAATTTCATACATTATCTTTGTAAATCGAGTAGTTAAAGCGATAAGCTTTTATTAACATTCCAATGTAAGTTGCACTACTTATACAACTTAGTCGTCAGTTTGTTGTTGTAACTGCCTGTGGTATCAGCCCAGATGTCTGTGTGTGTTACGATTTTATCTGAACTCAATCTGATTTATGGAATTGACGCCATATGTACGGGTACGCTATGGCGTGGAGCCATTTAATGGGTTCGCAGTGAGTTGAAATAATAAGGCATGGTAATTGATGTATTTATACTTATTTGATTTTCACGCCGCTATCAATTTACGTTTTGCCTTTTTAACTCTGACTTTTAGATTTTACAGCCCCCTACACTATTCCTATAGCGGCACACATGCCGTCAAATTAAAAAAAAAACTGAATATTCGCAGTCAGTGTTTAAATATTGACATTCATTACATCAGTACTTTATAATATAGGAGAAGCAAACGAACATATAAGTTTAGGCAAAAGGAGTGTAGGCCGCCCCCAGACCAGGTGGACTGATCCTGAAGAAGACGGCGGGTAACCGCTGGATTCAGATGGCTCAGGGCCGAGTGGCGCAAATTAGGGTGGCCTATGTCCAGCGGACTTTCAAAGGCTGATGGATGGATGGATGAAACGAAAATATACTGCACTTGACGGTAATTGGCCAATGCAGCTCTAACCACTTGTAATGAACTCCTAAGATTAGACTTTTTTATTTTATTTGATGAATTAGCAAACGAGCATGCAGTCCACCTGATGGTAAGTGGTCACTGCCGCTCATGGACATCTGTAATCAACTTCATACAGAACATGGGTTCTATCTGAAGTCAATACCAGATGCGTTGCTACTCGCGAGGACTATGATGGTCGCCTCATATAAAAGTGTGCCGGCAACCACACCCTTCCATCGAAACGCTAGAAATGCTTCACGCTAGAAATAGGTGTGGCGGTGGTACTTCCTCGGTCAAACTACACTAGTTCTACCACCTTCATCCCTCCTCCTCCATCACTCCTTGAGGTTGGCTACAAATATCTTGTTATGACCTGAAGTCTAAATTGGAACGAGTCGGATATACATGTCTAGGCGAATGCAATACGGTAATGTATACTATAATACAGTTTATTGCCCACTTACTGAAAAAACTTGGCAATAAAATACACTAAAAGTCAGAATCGTATATAACACGAGGTCATATTATCTTTATGCATATAGTATAAGACTATTCATTTGTTTAAAGGACTATGTAACCGAATATTACCAACAAAATGTTGAATACTCAACCAAATGTTAAATAGGTAGGTATTCATTAATTTTAGGAACGTAATAAGTAGGTATAAACATTTAACCTTATACGCCTCCAAGATCTTTCAATGCGATTAAAATTTATAAATTACAAACTTTTAGATTTTGATATATTTAAGTACTAACTTTTATTTTACTATAAAATATAGAGCATATAAAATATAGTCTATATTGTTTACAAGTTCCTGATAAGCATATCAGGAACTTTAAATTGTTGATATTTACACTTGTATTTTTGATTTGCAAGATCCCAAGCGAAATTACATAGATTCTTCGGGAAGATTATTTTGTGTCTTATAATTAGTACCGTATCAAAACGTGTTGCTTTAATGCTTAAATAAACATTACCTACGCCACAGAAAAACAATAAATATATTACTTTGAAATTAATTAATTGTGATTCAATTGGAATAAATAAAAGAATATAAAAAGTTATACCATCTTCACCAAAGTACTTATTGTAAGTTTCGTGTAGTAATCGGGAAGTTACTTCAGTAAGAAAAAAATAGTCAATTAAAAAAATAACATCTTTCCTTTCAGATATCGGTTAAAAATAGTTTACGTTTTATGAACGCTTTTTTTTACCATTGTATTAGCCTATGATTACTTATAGTTAAAATAGATCTATTTTTGTTTGATATCTATTTATAATACTGCCTTTGACATATCTATTATTCATTTCACTGCAAGTAAACTTTAATTATATGGTGAATGTTATTTGTAAACTTGTCTAACGTGAGCTTTTTGCTTCAAAGTTCAAAGGTAACGTTTAGTGGAGTGGACAATTAGTAAGTACAAAGTATCGGAGGCCAAAGAGCGGAAGTAGCATAATTGTTGATTGCCTGGTGTATTGCTCAAGGTGTGAATAGGTTAATAGCACTGTTTGAACCCTAAGGCTTTTCCCGTCTGGACAGCCGAGTTCATTTTTTGATGTACACGTAATTTAAAACGCTATAACGACCATGCCTTTGTGTTTAACTAGTTATTGCTACCGGCGTCGTCCGTTTGAGCATTATTTTATTATTTATATCATTACTCTGCATTACTCTGTAATTGAGAATCTTGTTTGCCCCTGAAGATTGAATACTAACAAATACTACATTTCAGTTTACCGATTTTAATATTATCAAGTAAGCAGCCAGGTTAAATAAAAAAAATGAACACTGAGTCAAATCAACATTACGGCCATTACGATTAATGACTAAGCTGATGATGATTAACGATTAATTAATTAAAATACACAAACGTCGTATTTATCGTAGTAACTTTTAAAAAACCTATAAAACTTCCAAACGTAGGATTGCACTTCATATGAATCGCATTGTATTTACGATTGGACCTATCCCAGGAGATATTTATACTTCTGTACTAATACTAATATATAAAAATGAGAAGGTGTGATGTTTGTTACTCAATCACGTAAGAACGACTGGTCCGATTTACATGAAATTTTACGTGAATGTTGCTTATTTAACAGGTTAGTCTATAGGCTACTTTTGATTTCGATATTTTGCACTATTTAAGATGACGACAATTTTTGTGACATGTATGTCCCGTATTAAAACACGGGAATACAGCTAGTTGAAAATGCAAAGACACGATTTGTGAGCGTTACGCAAAACTGGGTGCTTTATATTTTACTTTTTATAATTCAAGTAACCGTGTCAGGGCCGCGGTGACTTATGACGTCCGAGGGAGCAAGCGCCAGCTGAGTCGACGACAATGCGCGAAGACGGGCCGCAACCATTGTTCGGATAGCTGTCTCGGCGTCCCAATAAAGGACCCCAAGACCGTCTCGGCGCGCACCTGGCGACCGACCCTAAGCTATCTAACTCGATATTAAGCTTAAATCTCAATAGGAGTCTCGAATAAACTCGCATTTCCGCTCCAACCCTTCCTATTCGGTTCCGATGTGGATATTCGTACTGTATTTGTCATCTTCCTTTGAGAGATATGTGTGAATGATCTACAATCGATTTTCTAGTTCACAATTCAGGTACTAGTAATGTTCAATGAAAAATAATGGAACATCTCCCGTGTTTGATAATAAGTGAAAGGCTCTTTATTTTAATATGGAGGGTGACAAACCTACCGGAGAGAGATGTTGTAACTTTGACGTCAGACGCGAAATACTTCTGTGACAATTACAGATACAAGTCCTTTTTTTTAGAATTCAGCAACAAATGTTCTTGGGCAGCAATGAACATTAACTACATAAAAACAGTAACGAGTGTATTCAAAACCTTCACAATCACTTACAAGTTTCACACGACTAGACAATACTATTTTGCGACCCTTGCACTTCTGCACGATTTGCACAAGGATTCACTATTGGGGCGCAACAGGTTTCACAAACGGAACATAACGGTTCCTGGAGACAGTTAGAAAGCGTCGTTCATTTGCTAGCAATTAGACGGGTAAGACGAGGGTGTAGTCTTAGCGGCCCCTTGGTTCAGCAGATGTTGAGTCCAACCAACTGACGGGCAACCTGTCGCGCAACGGATCGCGCCGGTCCGTTGCCCCGCGAACAGATTACGCCCGATACGCGATCCGCTATTGTTTCCAATTTTTGATAAGCTTGTTAGTCAGACCAACGGTTATAAACTTTCCCGTTGCTTTAAAAAGGATTTTAATTGTACACTCATAACTAATTGATGAAAATAGGTCTCATTTCACTATAAGGATTGAAAAAAGATTTGTGATATAAAATCTATGTAATCCTGACCGTTAAAACAATTCCATTTTACAACGACCACGTGAATATTTTAAGTTTTTATAACGAGTCTAAGAAAACGTTAGCGAACGTTACTTTCTAGGATTCGATTTTCTTGGGGAGGGGGCATAAATTAATTTGCAATACATCGCTATAACGAACTCTTTTTTCTTTAAAGGAGACGAGCTTGAATTGCGATTAAGTAGGTGAGTAGTCGGTGGGCGCTTTTTCTGATTAAAGTTATGACGCGGTCGCGTGTTACGATAGAACTTTTTCTTTAGAGCAAATAGCTAGCGTGAAGAAACTCGTAAGGGCATCGTAAGGAAGGGTGTAGGTGGGCAGTGACCCCTCGCTTGCTTGGAGGCAGCGAACGCAAGGGTCGCCAGGTGTCGTCACATCTGCCGCACATTCGGCACGCCTTCACCCAACGCGACTTACCAAGTGTATCAAGTTGTTTTGCTTCATTGATTCGATGTCGTCACCAAGGAATTTGTATATGTAGGAATTTAATTTCGTTACCATTACCCGTCGGATGATTTTTCAGCTTCAGAGGTCACTACATATTATAACTATTGTCTTAGGTTATTATGTAGTGACCTCTGAATTACGGTGTTATAAACTATACTTTCTTCTTAGTATTTGGTGCGTGGTATTATGCAATCCAGATGAAAATTACAAACATTAAATCAAGATAGTAGAATTACATACATTCCGGCTTTAAATATCCGAATTAGGCATAAACTTGTGAAAGTAGCACATCGAATCCAAGATAAATAATTAATAAATCAGATAATATAATAAAAACAAGAATATATGTATTCACTAGTCAACTTGAGTTATTTTGATCACGAGCAGGAAATTAAATGGATGATATTGAATCTTGCAATACATACACATTTATTTTTTGACAATGTGTGATTGTGATTTACCAAATAGTGCTTTTAGAGCTCACATGCTGTAGCAAGATAGAGTCATTCAACATCTTTATATACATTGGAGAAAGTACGTATCACTGAAGACATAATAGGGCTCAATTATGAATATCAGCCGTTGGAAGAATAGGCCCAAATATTATTAGACTTGAGTGCGTAAGATTGGCTAGGTGACTTGGGTATAAAACTTTCAAGGCTAACAATAGGGTCCCCTTTTCGTCCGTGGCAAAATTGCAGCTGCGCTCTCACTTAGAAGACGTAAGATGTAAATTACCATTATTCGGGGCCCATTGTCCTCGGGTAGGTACAAAGATGTGGACTGGGACTTTGTGCACAAATCTCGCAGCTGTTCGATTTTCCTTCCTTATTCTTAACAACAACAATGCGCAACGTATATGCATTGTGCAAATGTATCGGGATGATTTTTTGCACGGTTTTATTCGAACAACTTTGGTGACTTATTGATGTTTGAATTACGCGTTTTTTTATTGTAATATCTTGTATCCTTCGTGATTTCACTTTTCGTATATCTGGGGATAGGTATTTTTTAAATGAGATCGATATGTGGATCATTTAATTCGGCGTTTATTTTCACATAGGTAACTTATAATCTTCATTTCGAAAAATGTGATATTAATACATACGCATGCTATGTTATGTTTAATGCCAGATGTACGCCAAGTCTCGAGGCGGATTTGAATCTTATTTTATTTTTCGAATCGTAATATAAGATATAAACAAAGATGCAAGGACGCTCGAGATGCAAGGTGTCCGGCCACCTGTCCGCGGTTATTATCTCAACAGATGTGTTCTACCTGCGCTACGTCTCTGTCGATCGCCCAAATATAACTACTTACTTAAAAAACAATCACGCAAGCAGTATGCTTAATATTTATATCTGCCTACTAAAACGACGCATAAATAAATCACATCAACGAAGCGTACAAGCGTATTTTATACTTTAAAAAAAAGTCTTTAGTTGTGTTGTTTTATTGTACCTATCAAATAATTTTTAACCGACTTCCCAAAGGAAAGAGGTTATCTATTCGTCACGTTTATTTTTTTTACACTACAATTAATTGTTAAAAGAGAAAGTTTAATTGTGACTCATAATGATTATTTATCTTTTTCTGAAACTACATAAAACATAGGTATAATTTTTAATTTTCTAATTTGGATAACTATAATTTTACAACAGGTTCCATTATTTATGCTGTTAGGTATGTTATGGAACTCTTTTTGTAAAAAAATACAAGTATAGCAGTGTTGACGTATATACTTTAGAAAATAATTTTCATTTTAATTAAATGTAATATTGTCTTTTTGTCAACAGAAACCGAATTCTTGTTGGTGCCGCCTTCGCTAATTGCAGCAGCTTGTATCACGGCGGCCGCGCGAGGATTGCGTGTGAGGATGGCAGTCAGCGACCTGTGTGCCCTCACGAGGACCCCACCCGCCGCTGCTGAGCTGGTAGCCAGACACGTAGAACGTGTGCTCGCGAGGGAAACACAACCACAGGAACCCAGGTCCCGGCATGTTCAACCCACCAAGCAACCCACGCAAGATCAAACGCAACTCCCTAACACTCCCACCGATGTTCAAGACGTCAGATTCTGATGCACGTGGGTCATTAAGATTTACAACAATGTCTACTGTTATACAAGTTACGATAATGTCTTTCCTGAACAAATATCGAGTCAATTGATCTCATCGGTATTGAAGGAATTGTTGTGAATCGAGTAGAATGTTTATTCGGCGAGTACCGGTAGTTTTTTTGATGCGCACCTGGGGTGTACAAAAAGTAGGAGGTAGACAATTTTTTCAGGGCATATTCGGATGGTATTCAAGGTGGATTGTTCATTGATCTCAAATTATTTTTATGTACAATATTGCTATATAATAGATTCTCGTTATTTATTATAGGAAACTTAATTGTTTTGTACCTACTGATCTACAGAGTTGCATCGCGTTTGATATGCCTATTTATACATATAAATTCGATCTCCATTAATTCCAAAAATAAATTATAAGACTATTTATTATATTCTACCAAAAGTCGATCCATGAACTAATGTGTTGTTTTTGAACCTAAGCACAATAAGTACATTTTATCATATGTCTTTTTGATTTTAGATAAGGATGAAATATTATATAGATTCCATTATGTGAATATTGTAAGTGGACATGTTTTTGTGTGGTTTGTATGATCGTAATTTTATTTTAAGATCTCAAATTGTAGCAAATTCCAAATGTCTGTACCTATAGCGTAATTGTGTTTAGTATTGATAACGAGTTAAAATGTTAAAATTTGTATGTAATATTTATTTAGGTCGATGTTAAGTTTTAGTAAATTCTAGTCAATGTTTTATACATTCCTGTTTTCGACCAAACTTTATGTAGTATTAGGTAGGATAATAAGGATAATGTTTAATGTATTGGAAGAAGCGCTTGCTACAAAATGTTTTTTCGTACAAGTAAATCGTAATTTTAGTGCACATGATCATTTTAATGTACAACAATACTCATTAAGTAGATACTATGTAAGGCATATGAGGCAAGTGTGAATCTTCCAGTGTTGCTCAACTGTTCTATTTGACTGTATACAATATAGATAGATACATTTGAAGTTATGGCGTTCGTTTGTAAGCGAAGTGGCGAGGCGCGTCGATCGTTACGCGGTGCTGATTAAACTAATTAAAACCATCTAATAACCGAGCTTTCAAGTTTCTCTTGGCTTTGTATTGTGAGCTTTTATAAATGATGTTAATTTAAATTGCTGCATCTGACCTAAGTTAACTTAAATTGTTTGTTATTTTTATAATACGGGTTTTCGAAGTACCTAATGTACAAACGAATTTTCTTCATAGATTTTGTGTTATATCTAGACATACTAAATATGCCTCGTTCCTCGGTTATGATAACACGCCACTAGAAGTTTATAATTACGGAAATAATGTCCAGTTAAGTAAGCACTGGACTTGAATAAGTAACTTATAATATCTTATGTTGAAAGTTTGTTGTTTATTGCCACTAATTCATCCACGACTTTTTATATTTTGCTTTTGTATAGTTATTAGGATTAAATTAGTTTATTGTAGTTGTAGCGAGGTAAAGATTTGGTGTATTTGTTGTAAAAATTATAAAAGTAAAAAAAAAAATTAAATTAACATGTCTGAAGTTTGATTATTAACTACCTTATTACATTATTATATAAGTACTAGTTGAACCGGCAAACTTCGTTCTGGCAAAAAGTAAAAATCTAAAATTATCAGTGTTTCTTTGCTATATTATCCATTTAATATACATAAAAACCTTCCTCTTGAATCACTCTATCTATTAAAAAACTGCATTAACATCCGTAGCGTAGTTTTAAACATCTAAGCATACATAGGGACAGACAGTAAGAAGCGACTTTGTTTTATATTATGTAGTGACATATCATATAATTTGCGCACCTTCAGATTCCACGTGATTCAAAAAGATAAATGATGGGCTATTTTAGATCGTAGTGTGCGTGACAGGTGCGCAGTATTGACGTGTAGGGACACGGCATAGGTACGTAGACGAATAATTTATATGTAATATGTATGTGGCTTAAATAAATGGTAAGAAAATTGATGCCGTCTAGTATATAAAGTTATTCTGAAACTGTTTATTATACAGACATAAAATAACTCGACTATTGTTCTATTATACACTTTTGAAAGCGACAAACGAGCGTGCAATACCTACTCTCCACCCAATGTTAAGTGATCAGTACTGTCCATATACGATGCCAATACCAAATACCGAGTCCAATCACGGATGCGAGAGTGTACCTACCTGAAAATTTAAACAGATTTTAAGAAACTCTTATTAACTTCATCAATAAACTAACAAAAGAAATAGGTACATAATTAAACCGTGAGTTGAATTTTTATCCTACTTCTAACTGTCGTACTGTCATGAAAATTTGTCTATGTAGAAGAAATTGGTAGAACCAGTGTAGTTCGACCAGGGAAATACCACCGCTATACATATGTCTAGCATGAAGCAATTCTTACGTTTCGATGGAAGGGCGTAGTTGCCGGCACACTTTTAAGAGGCGGCCATCATAGTCCTTGGGAGTAGCAACGCATCTGTGATTGAATTCAGATAGAACCCATATTTTGTATGAGCGGCAGTGACAACTTACCATCAGTTGGACTGCATGCTCGTTTGCTACTTCAGTTAGATAAAAAAAAAAACATGCGTGCGTACAAAGTACACATGTCAGAAGTGAAACTTCTTTGGCGAACTAATTTATAAATCTTGTTTATATTTATACAAATCTAAAACTTTAAATTTCCAAGATTAAGAGGAAGGGAAAAAGGAAGATAGGTTAGGAATTTAATTGTCATTAAAATAAAACAAAAAGTGTTGAAAATTAATGTAAATTATAATTTATTTTTTTTATAAAATTCACTTACTGTTTATTCACTGTAGAAGTGCCTAATAATATTGTAAATATTACGCTATGCGACAGAAATGCCATCTAAAGTTCTAATAATTAACTAGTAAACGAATACACAACCAATAGGGCGTGTATTCTTTCTCGATATCCCGTATTCTCTCTCTCTCTTGTTCAATCTTTCTCAATATAGCTCTCTCCCACGTCACACTACATAGCACTATGCGTGATACGACGTTCGCTCTGTCTCACTTTTTCTCTCAATCTTTCTCACTCGCTTGCTCCCTACTCTCACTCCACGGCTAGTTGCTCATGCTACGTTCGCCCTGTCTTACTCTCTCTCAATCGGTCTCGATCTCTCTCTCTCTCTTTTCCGACACTTCCGTTGCATACCGGCGTGACGTTTCATCTGTAAAAATTTTACCCTCATGCGCCTAAAGAAGTTTCACTTCAAAAGTGGCTTGAATCGCAACATCGTACCTAATTGGTAATTCTGGAGCTGGTCTGATGATAGAGTCAGGAGGTGTATTATGGAAACCTTCGTTAGCCACTAGTAAACCCCTCAAGATCGTGCTCAAATGACATGTTCAAATGATTAGACATGATGACGATATATGATAATGGAGCTTTTTTTTTCTTTTTTGTTTTCGAGGGGGAAACCTTCCAAAGGTACCCGACGCCGTGGGAGCGACGCAGGGTTATGTGGGATTTTTACCGCACTATAACCCCCCCGGTGGCCGTCCTCGGCGCTGAAAAGGAGGACTCCAGGATCTCGAAACGACTTCAACCGGAATCCTCGAGCGCGCTGCCCCATCGGGCTCCTCCCAGATGGGCGGCTGGGCCCACCGCTCCGTCTAGTCTTTACAACGGTATGCGACCACACATACCGCCGTCCTTCCCGGGATTGCCTGACCGAACGGTTCGAGCTCCCACTCTAGCCGTCTGCAACCCCGGAAGCCCCTTTTAGTCGCCTCTTACGGCAGGCAGGGGATACCGTAGCCCTATTCTGACCCCGAGGCTACAGGGACATGATAATGGAGCTAGCAACGCTTTACGCTTTCTACACTCATAGCCCCACACTAAGATTTCCTCCTGTGTGGTGGGTACCATGGACACACACAAGACGAATACACAGACACCCAGACCCAGAACATGAATCTAAACTCATCATTCAGATACCAGTCGATAGTTGAACTGCTATGTGGCTTGACTTTATGGTTTCATTTTGATGATTGCTATAAACTGAAATTGTGTACTTATATTGAAGATATTCTAAGACTTAAGGCATGGGAGTGAAAATATTTAGTAAAAATACTATTATATCTGAATAAAACCTGCGCTTATTTTAGTTATTCTATAAAATATGCTATCTATATTTATATTTGACACTTTGGGTGGCTAACTAAGTTATGATGCACCATTGCACACTGAAATTTGATGACACCTGACAATTTGTTAAGATCGGTATTGCGTATCTTACTAAGTGTTCATCAAGGTACGATGCGTAACGGTGCCTTTCAACACACCACAGGTCGCCCCCGGCAAATTGGACGGATGAAGTGAAGAACACTGCGGGAAAGCGCTGGATTCAGAAGGCACAAGATCGGCTAGAGTGGCGCCAGTTAGAGGAGGCCTAAATCCAGCAATATTAGGTACCTACTTACTTCAAAGAGATATAGTAAGGTTTATTTTCCTGTAACAAATGTAACTTATAAATACACTATTAACATATAGTAAATGAACATTAAGTTCATCTGAGTATATAGTCACTGCCGTGTATAGGCAGTTATATTGGTAACTAGCTGACCCGGCAAACGTAGTTTTGCCATATAAAAATATAAAAGAATGTTAAGAGTGGACAATCCTTATCACTAAGGGGTATGAAAAATAGATGTTAGTCGATTCTCAGACCTACTCCATATACTCACGAAATTTCATAAGAATCGGTCGAGCCGTCTCGGAGGAGTACGGGAACGAACATTGTGACACGAGAATTTTATATATATGGATGTGCCTACTAAATTATAGTGTACCCAATTTAAAGAGACCTAAATATATTGCATTGACTGTAGGTGTACAAAAATTGCAGAAGTTGAACATATGTATAATCGATAAAATAAAGCTAAAACCTATAAAAATCTTAAGCTCATAAAACCTCGCCATAGTGGTATTAATCAAGAAACGACAGTAAAAACATCATCTCTTCAATAAATATTCTTAAAATTTTATTACAAAACTAGCTGTACCCGCGGCTTTGCCCGCGTGCAAATCAACGTGTCACAAAGTTTTTCCCGCGCAAATCTCGACACCGTGGGAATTCTATGATAAAAAGTAGTAACATTAAAATCGGTTTGGCCGCTCAAGGATTACTTGGTCAAACACGGAGTGAAAAAACGAATTTAACGTGTGTATTTGTGGGTAGAACCTAATTGTTATGTATTTTATTTTAAATTAGACGAATTCTAATATTGTAAACGCTTTTTTGAACCAATTTACATTCTTAGTGATCTAATTCACAATATCGGGATACATCTTTTCAATCAACCCCTCCACATTTGAACCAAAACGTGTCGATTATAAAGATTGATTTGAACTTTTTCGAATTGGAAAATACTATTTGAAGTAATTTCGGCGGATTCAAATTTCTAAGTAAGATTATAGGTATACCTACTTTTAATATTAATTTGTGTTCAGGAGTTTCGGAAGGCATTAAGGAATTCAAAAATTCAGTTGGTTAATGTACTGCTTCCTCCATCTCAATGACTGTGTCTACCGAATAGTAAATCTGTGACGCTGCTTTAAATTTTGAAAAAAAAAAAACATTTATTTTATCGACACGTTCATTGGTGGGTGGGTATATAGCCGTCTTTTGGAACCAATTTATAGTGTTATTGGTTGTAACAATATCGGGATATATTTTTTCAACCAACTCCTCCACATTTAAACGAAGGCGTATCGATATAAAGATTGATTTTAACTTTTCCGGATAACAAAGCACTATTATCTACTTGAAGTAAATCATTAAGAAAATTGGGAATATCACTGAACAGAAACATATATTCTAAGTTCATATTTTGTTTCATGTGGCCAAAGATAAGATCTTTTAAGAGGTGCATCGGGGTATTTGTGTGCGTAAATCCCGCATTGTTCTTTGTAAAGCAGAAGACATAATCAAAACACTTTTACTATTCATACGAACAGGGCGCACCCGCTCGCAGGGCGCTGCCGCACCCTGCTCGCTTATTTTTTATGTTTTCTTTTATGTTCCAACCTAACCTAACCCAGGATGGGTTTAAAAAGCTACAGCTAAATCCAACTTTTAACAATAACATGACAATACTGCCTTTTCAGGATTTTGGTATTCAAAGTGACACTTTTCATCATAATGTTCTCTCAGGAACGGGTTGTAATGTATTGTAATCAATAATTACCAAACTCATACGGCATAAGTAGGTTGTATACTTAGATTATCAGAGTTGATGAATTGAAGTTTAATTTATTAATCACATTTCAGTTTAATGAGCTGTCATTAAACTTATAATATATACTAAAAACAACCGTAAGCATTATGTGACTACCTTTTATAATTTAGGCTTGCGCTATCCCGCATCATCAGGGAGGAGTTGAAGGTAAAAAAAAATAACCCGTGTCTTTGCTTAGTATTCTTATTACTCATACGTAAGCACTTGCGAGCCAACTTCTATAGCTTGGGCTTGCAGTACCCTGCATCATCAGGATTGAAGAGTTGAAGGTCAATTTTTTTAGGAAATATCTGCTTAGTAATCTCATTCTACATTCAACCCAATTGGACTCCTACGGCTTAGGTTTGGCCGAGTATCGCTAATTTCGTTAATTTGCTTCAAAGAAATTGATCCTATGATCAGAACCGTATCAAAATCATCAGAGTACCCTTGAAGTACATTCTTTCAAATAAAAGAAAAATCATCAAAATCGGTTAGCGGGAAATTGAGTTAGTCATCTATTTTTCGCGCACATCGTTAATGCAAATATCAGACTTATGCGCTTTTCTTATAGATGCCACTGTCAAAAGTGAACTAAAAATAAATGGGACCCCATGACACGCACTACCTTTCAAATGAAAAAAAAATCATCCAAATCCGTTCACCCAGTGCGGAGAAATCGAGTAACAAATATAAAATTCAAAAAATAATAAAAAAAAATACAGACGAATTGATAACCTTCTCCTTTTTGGAAATCTGTTTAAAACTATGTTTTAACATAAAAATCAAAGCGGAATACTAAATTTTATTGAGGTGGCCTCAAAATTGACTGACTTTCATACAAACTTACATCTCCTATTTGGGTTAAATTGGGGGGGGGATCAGAAAATTCATTCTTAACTGACGTCTACGTCATAAAAGGAACCTCTAGTAAAAATCATATTCGTATCTTTAGCAGTTTAGGCTCTACGATGTTTATTCAACTATGCAGTTACTTAACTTATTAACACTTATCGAACACAGAATAAATACTGCGTAGTTTTAAATTGACATAACTTTTTTATTTATAAACCGATTTACATAAAATAAACACTAAATGTTAAGTGAAGTTTCCCACAACACATTGGTGAAAATTATATTCAAATTGGATAAGCCGTTTCTGAGATTAGCGTTTTCAAACACACAGACAAACAGACAAACAGACAAACAGACAAACAGAAAAGATTTCTAAAAACCATTATTTTGGGTTCTATATCGTATTAAAGACCTCTAGAAATTGTTTTCACCTAAATTTATTCCATGTACAGACAGCGACCTCTTACAGATTTATTATAGTATAGAAGAAGATGGTAGGTGCGGTAGACTATATAGGACGAATCGAAATATAGAAAAAAAAATATACGTGACGAATAGATAACCTCTTTCCTTTGGGAAGTCGGTTAAAAATTTTACATTTTGGTTCTGTACAAAATCATCATCATCTGTACAAAATTTCATGATAATCGGTTAAGTAGTTTTGCTGTGAAAGCATGATAAATAAACTTACATTTACATTAAAATTTATAGTGTTAGTAGGGAAGGGGGACCTTTTACATTTTGTATTGTACTATATATTTTTATGAGTGATATTACTTTTTTAAAGAATAAATAAACAATACAATAAATAAATAATACAAAAGCGTGTAATATCTACGATTAACCTAATATTAAGCTTACAGAACTTTCAAGCTCATCTAAAAGCGCCATCTGTATTACAATCTTATAAATTAACATGAAATCGTTCACTTGTACTTCGGTGTCATCTGTGGGTTGAATGCAGGTTACGTTCATATGACAGTAGATGGCGCAATCACATAGCTGAAATGGTTTACTGATCTGTCGTTAGAGGGCGCTGGTAAGTAAAATAAATGTAAAGTAAAACAAATTTAAAGTCGGTTGGAAAATGCTGACATAATTATTATGTATAATAAATAATAATAGTTTAAAAAAACTGAAAAAACACGCTTTTTATAGAAAACCGAACTAAAAAATAGAAAATAAATTTAAATGAATTTAAATTAAGAAAATAGTGTTAATAATTTCAATGAATATAAATTAATAATAGTTTGAATAAAATAAAATTATTTTATTTAAAAAAAAGCGTGGGGTGCTTTTTAAGATATTATCGAAATGTTAATCACTCTACTCATATCTGTCAATAAAATATCTATAACCATTGACACCATGCACCCCACGCTTTTTTTAAAATAAAATATTTTTTTTTATTCACACTATTATTAATTTATATTCATTGAAATTTTTAACACTATTTTCTTAATTTAAATTCATTTAAATTTATTTTCTATTTTTTAGTTCGATTTTCTATAAAAAGCGTATTTTTTAGTTTTTTTTAACTATTATTTATTTTCTACTTTTTAGTCAAATTAAAAAATGGAATAATTTTATCAAATTAGTGTATTGTCATCCTCAATAAATCTACAAAGTTTGAACGAAATCTGGCCGTTTAAAGTGGGTCAAAATCGCGCCCGAAGAAGTCGGTTACAAACACACAAACATACAGGTGAAGCTAATAAAAAGCTAATAATAATAAAAACAAGTTTCAGTATTAAACAAGACAATTAAATATAAAACATTAGCAGAAGTAAGTCGATTTTAAATTTATTGTTAGGCTGACGAAATTTTAAACTCATACAGGTAGAATAGAGGTATTCGGACTTTTGATATTAGGTATTCGAACTCAGTAGAAGAAATAAATCATTTTGCAACAATCTGCATGATACCAGAGTATTTTTATTTTTGTTTTTGGTTACTTCGCCTTAGTTAATATCTGTAGTTAACCCAATTTATGATTTAAGTCTTAGCTGAGATTAGCCATAAATACGTCGCTACCTAAGGACTAACTGCGCCTCGGATAGGAATGTATGTCTGTCAGACCAGATGACAGCAACGTCTAAGACTGTAATTAGGCAAAAAGGCAAAAACAGGTGTCGCGTTGTACTTCCGGAGTCAAATCATAAAGGGTTATACCACGTTCAGGTACATAATAATATGTATCTATAACTAGCTGACCCGTTCCCACTTCGTTGAGCGTTAACTATATTTTGTTCAATCGTAATAAAACATACCCTACAGCACTCCTGAATAGTGTTGCTTTCTGATTCTAAAATAATTTTCGGGATCGGTTCAGTATTTCCGTAGATTACTCCTTACAGAGTTACCAACTTTACCTCTTTATAATATTAGTATAGATTAATAAACTTAAGGTGGAGATGTAGGGACGGACGGATTTATGGTATATAACTCTATCGTGGGTTTTTATTTTTTGTGTAAAAGATGCATAAATATAGGTACCTATTACCTCTTACACGCTATACTTGCTTACCACATACATTGCTAAATTGCTATACTAATTTTTTGTTGTTAAATGGATTAAGTCACAAGTTATTTTATTTACCGTTTGATTTAAGTTTTTTTTATGCGGATAGTTATTTTCTACATCGGGTTGATGTTGAATCGTAGGGCCGCGACTAACGATGCTACACTCAAATATTTTCAACAAGACAGTTAACGTTATTTTGCTTGCGATCTTGCATATAATGCACCTACTAAATCAATAATAAACAGTGAAAAATATAAGGCCACTAACACAGGGGCGCTACATTGATACTAGTTAGATCTGATATTAAGTGTGATAAGATAACCTTTATTTTATCGAGAAGGGATGAGATTATGTAATATTTCCTATCATCAAAAGCCTATTCACAGTAATCTTGCGTCTATAGACAGGATGGTGAATTAAAGGTAAGCTGGCTGTACCAAGAAAGCAACCTTCTTATTGTGATAATTTTGCGAAAAGTAGCTCCGTTTCTCTATAAGATTTCTATTCATGTTATTTGTATAGCTTCAGCAACTTTTCAGAGATACCATTCTTAGCTATTCGCTACTCAAGATCTTTATTTCCTCAGGATTTCTAGGTAGATGTATTGCCAGACGTCGAGTTGTCTTCGTACGCGAATATAACTGTACCCCTCCTAACACTGTTCAGGAATCTTTATCTTAAACATAGCGGCCGTATATATATAGAATGACATTATTATCTTGTTATCTATCTTCACCCTAATGCTACCAGTATTCTAGGCTGAGAAGATTAGGTCTTAGTGATTTTTAATTTAGTAAATAATATTACTTGTTGATATTCTTACACGTGTTATGAAATCATTCTGATTAATGAATAGGTACAGTACGTCCGTACTGTTATTACACTATATACTTAAGTATTTAACATTTTCTTTTCATAATGAATTATTACCAGTTAACAAAAAGATAGCTATAAATAATTATTTTCCTTTTATATATTTATATTTATTTACTTGGTTATTAAAATATCCACCAGCTAGTTACTATTAACAATAACAATAATCAATTAGGTATATGTATATACCTAATAGGCCATAGGTCTTCAGTTTTTGTTACATAAAGAGTAAAGGCCGGAGTTTCCAAATTTCAATTAATCTACCGTTGTTTTGCTTTGAACCTTTATTAATTAGGGATTGCTTCACATAATCTGTATGGGTGGTGGAAGGTGCAGAGCGCGGGGGGAGACGTGCACCTGAGCCGGTGATTGATGACTCCGACCATCGCCATGATTGCGATGTTGTCGCCTGCCTTATATTCAGTCTTTGGTAAATATAAACGCGAAACAAATACCGAAAATAAAGATACAACATGAGTATGCACTGCGGTTGATTTTGTCAAATCGTCGCTCATATAACAATATCGCATTAGTCATTTTGAGTCACTACAGGGGAGTGTAATAAAAAATGCTTAAATGATTAATTTTAAAAGTGTATGACAACTATTTGTGAGATGAAATGTTTATAGATGGTAGATGATGTTGAATCATAGTTTAAATTTGTTTCAATTTAAAATTTATTTTGAATTTAGGTTTGTTGCATAAAAACCGCCAAATTTCGACGTATGCGGTATTGTTATTTAAGCAACGCAATGCTATATTGACTGACTGATGCATGTACATATGTATTGGCATTGCCTGAGATATTAGGACATGCACCATGACTATGACATATACCGATAATGTTACAAAGCACACATAATTGAAACACTTATTATGCGGTAAATGCGAGTGATGCATTAACCCGGATGGCTGCGATAGCTTAGATTCATATTTTATTGTACCACACTAAGCTTTTGATATGTAGGTACCATATTAATAGTTGATATGTATTTTGATCAAGTTATATATCATATATGCTATTGACTTTCAATTCAATGTTACGCGCATGTCTTATATATAGAGTAGGTAAGTATTTAACGAGAAGTCAAGTGCAGTCTCGGCGGAACTTCAATCTCTTTATACAAAAGTTTGTTACAGGAAAAAGGTAACTAATTTACGCTGTATAACGTCTTGTATTTTAGATATCATACAAAAGGCAGTTCAACTACTCCCAAGATTAACTTGCAGTTAGGGACCGGTACCTATCGAAAAATATACAGCGAAACATGAGAAAATCTTCCAACCTATAAACATATGAGCTGGAGTACTTACATACTTTGTTTTTTCTTCATTTTTGTAGTGAACAAAATTGATCTGAAAAGTGTTAAAGATTAATAATAGGCAGTAAAGTTAAAAGCGCGAGTCGGACTTGCGCACACAAGGCCTGATAGTCTAATGAATAGGATAAATAATTATAATTTACTCTGTTGTGTAGCACATAAACACCTTTATCAAAATATTCCAATTGCATATTATGCACATATAAACAAATTTAAGTTATTTTATGATCACAGACTTTAACTTTTGTATTTTTTTTTTTGTAATTAAAACCATTACGATTTAGATTTAGTAGTTTTTAAAATACTCGGGGAGGCAAGGATAAATAGGTATATTTTCTTACATTACTTTTTTTTGCATCTTTATACCTAATCAGTTCAGTAGATTTAAAGGCTGTGATTGTGTTTGAATTTTCTTTTGGGCGTATGTACCCTAAAATATAAGCGTGTACAACATTAATAATCACTTAATAAAGTGTAACTCAGGATCGGATCTACTAAATAAGAAGATACAGATTTAGGAAAATGATTTCCCCGGATCGCACGACTGAAACAGTCAAGTAAATAAAGCAAACCGCGTATTTACCATCTGCAGTTCGATAGCTCTTTATAGTTAACCTTAGATCATTGATGGGGAAGATCGAAAGGACTGAGGACGGAGGCAGGTCCTCCGCGCTTGTCAAAGTGGCCGCCGGCGTATTTGAACAACTAATGAGCGGCTCCCCGGAGACGCTGTGTTTGCCCTCGACGCCCCGAGCGCCTCGCTTGGCTTTTTCGTACGAATGCCTGGGTTTGCCGAAGTACCCCACCGCCCCTAGAACACGGTCTGTTTGCTCCCCATTCGGTGTCGTATCGGACTTTAGAGTGCAAATTGATAAAAGTAGGTAAATCCTGTGACCGAGGGATCATGTAATGTATTAACAAATTCGGTGTTTGTAATGTACCGTATTGATTACGGCCAGTGTATTTACATTCACAATTTAATATTAAGTATCGTTTTATATACCTATTGCGAACATTTAAGAAGCTTACATCTTTATAAATGCAAACGATTTGGTAAAACGTACAGACGTGGTTTTCGCCTACATTATTTAGACAATATTAGGTACTAGCTTGTACTAAATCAATACAAATCTAGCGTCTTAGAGAGCATTCCTAGAACAAATTTTAGAATTTAGTTTGCATAAAGAATGCTTTATGAAGTTTCAATATTGGGCGTTTTGTATATACATAAATTTGACCACACTCGTAGTGGAACAGTTACCATTCCGGTCTGATACGCAATGCGTTCCGGGTTCGATTCTCGGCCAAATTGTAGATTGATGAATTTAGATTTCTTTTCTGTAAATGGGTGTTTGTGTATTCGTCAAAGTGTATTTCCATGCCACCTAGCGCTCACGAACATTATCTATTGTTACAATGTATTGTATATTATTTTATTTTATTATTTATTGTACACATAACTTTCCATTGAGCATGCAGTCCATCTGATGGTAAGTGTTCACCAATACCCTTGAACATTTAACACTTTACAACTCCATACAGAACAGGGGTTCTATCTAAACTCAATCACAGTTGCGGTGCTACTCCCGAGGACTAAGGTGGCCGCCTCATTTAATAGTGAGCCGGCAACTACACTCTTCCACCGAAACACAAGAACGGCTTTACGCTAGAAATATGTGTGATGGTGTTATCACTACATAGTATAAAACAAAGTCGCTTGTCGCTGTCTGTCCCTATATATGCTTGGATCTTTATAACTATGCTACGTATTTAAATGCATTTTTTAATAGATAGAATAATTTAAAAGGAAGGCTTGTATGTATAATATAAAAGAGAAACACTGATAATTTGAGTATTTGACTTTTAGGTGGAACGAAGTTCGCTGGGTCAGCTAGTATTATATGTAAGTACGTGAAGTCGCCTTTCAGTGGTGTGTGTCAGCAACCAATGTACCTAAACCAGCGTTGACTTTTACATTTGTGAGTTGATAAATTAGTCTTCAGGAGCGATAGGGGATGAGGAACAGGTTCCAGTATAATCTCTGGTCTATTGGTTACAGATGTCTATGAGTGGGTGTTGAAAAGCATATTTCAATCCGTTACTTCCAAACGTGCGAACAACATTGCGTTTCGATGGAAGGGTGTGGTTGCCGGCACACATTCACATGAGGCGACCATCATAGTCCTCGGGAGTAGTAACGCATCTGAGATTGACTTCAGATGGAACCCATGTTCTGTATCAAGTTGATTGCGGATGTCCATGGGCCGCAGTGACCACTTACCATCAGGTGGACTGCATGCTCGTTTCCTACTTCAGTCATTTAAAAAAATGTTATAGAAGGTAGATTTCCATACCTAATGATTAAAGGTTGACTTTAAGCACCGATTCGTTAATTAAAAACAGCGGACGTGTAAGGGATGATCGCGAGGCTGCCGGCATGTGGTCCGGGCGCAAATTGAATTACCGAGGGTAAGACGCACGCATTCGCCATAACCGCATTATCGGATTAGAAGCTGCATCGCGACAGCGCCACTGCATCCCATTATGGAGTAATCGAGTTAGCGCTCTGATTGATACTTGACTTTTTATGTTGTGGTTGTAAATTATTTTTATTTTTTATTTTTTTTTATTTATTTATTTATAGACAATATATAATAAAATTGATTTTGAAACTGTTCATATTGATTTATTTTCCTATGTTAGTTTTATTTTAGTTTTTCAACATCGGTATTTTAGCAGAAATTTTAATCATTTAAAAAAGGGTAAAATAACCATTGATAAAATCTATACTTGATATACCAGTATAGATGATTATCAACATGTTATAAGTTGGTTTACTGTTCCTATTTATAGCCTTCCACGTGTTTCCTTCTCGTGCGATTACAACGAACACATGCAAAGTCAAGTAGGTACTCTTTACACTCAGAAACTGAAAGAAAGTAAATCTAAATTTAGACGTTTGGCTGACCAAATTTTATTCAAAACCCTCGTGGTTAAGGAAATACTATGCCTATCAATGTACATACATTGTTAAGCATAGCATTTACGTTACCATGAGGTTCCTTAATATATGGAATAATTATATAATTATTATTATCTTAGAAACACAGTTTATTTTAATAGGCATGTTTTTGTTAATCTGTTTCTTAATTTATCTAAGTATTTAATAAAAAACTTAGCAGCGAAAGGAAAAGCTACGCAGCATTGCCTTTTGATTGGAGGACGCTAAGTGATCTCATATTTTACTGGGGTCTCAGTCCGGTGACACACGTAAACACGTGTTTTTGCGTACACATACATTGCTTTTGCAAGTTTTGCTTTCACTTAGACTTTTAGAACAACGAAATAGAGTACGTAATGAGTAATACCGTCATTCACAGTAAATATTCGAGTTCAATTCTGTACCTGCCTGTTTCTTTTTTTTATCTGACTGAAGTAGCAAACGAGCAAGCAGTCCATCTGATGGTAAGTGGTCACTGCCACCCGTGGACATCTGTAATCAATTTCATACAGAACATGGGTTCCATCTGTAGTCAATCACAGATGCGTTGCTATTCCCGAAGACTATGATGGTGACCTCATGTGAAAGTGTGCCGGCAACCACACCCTTCCATCGAAACGCAAGAAACGCTTCACGCTAGAAATAGGTGTGGCGGTGGTACTTCCCCTGTCGAACTACACTGGTTCTACCTTGGAATTCATAACATATGATTTAGTTATGAAAGATTGCGCGAGTTTTTTTTTATAATAGTGACTAAATATTTGAAGTCCATTGATCCTAAACCTGAAAGGTAATCTTTTGCCAATTACGTCTGGAGATCCTGGGGTTTCAATCCCGGACACGGACCTGATAATAAAAGGTATATATATATATTAGAAATTAACCAATTTTTGTCTTAAATTAGCTCTCTGATTGCTGCTTATTATCATGTTTCAGAAATTACTATTGACTTCCTCAAATTATGAAGTACATCGACAAGTCAGATAAGTGTCTTTAAATCATGTATGTTTTGTTATTTATAAACTAAGATTTTCTGCTAAAACTGAGAAGCTAAAAACTAAGATTTTTTAAACTCACATAACTATACTTTTTATCATTTGGAAACGAATGTCTAAATTTAGCCAGATGAAATCGATTGAATAACTAATATTATGTTTTGCAACATCATTCCTAATCAGTAATCTGTGATAATCACAGAAATCTTTGACTATTTGAGGTTACCAACTTTCCAACATAGTAGTGATTCCTTTAAATCCAGGGTGAAATAGGAGTTTCCATGCTCAATTAAGTATATTGTCACGATCTATATTGAATACTTACGAAAACCTCCGCAATTCCTGCGAAAGAAGAATCCGAGCTATATAGAGTTAGAGTCAGTAATTAAGTAGGGATATAAATTTAGGTAGCATGTTAGCGACTATAAAAAAAAAATGTGTGCGTGTACTAGCGTACACTCGTAAGAAGTGAAACTTCAAAATTTTTCAAGAATTTTTCAAAAAATAATTTACTATATGCAACTTTACAGAAATTGGTTAAATAAAGTTAAATTAGATAAAGTTTAATAAAAGGCTTTTATTGCCTTTATCTAATAACCTTTTTTACCTATATCTAATAATCTATCTAATATCACGCGTGGTAGGGATAAGAAAAAGATGGCGCGTAACGGAAAAAAAAGATGGCGCGTAACAGAAAAAGACGGCTCCTAACGAAAAAATGTTACACTAAATTTTTTTCCAACCCCGATAAAGAAGTTTCACTTCAATAATGTTTCCTATAGTCCCAATAGTATACATTAAATATATTATAATAATAAGTTCGTGGGATCATAGCGACTTCCACGCCGACACTGTCAGGCGCACGACCTCCCGCGGGACCATGCTCTGACTCCAATATAATGTCGTACGGTTTTTAATATTGTAGTAGCAATCGATCATGCAGTCCTGGTGGTGAGTTACCACTAACCATGTACAGCTGCAATCAAACTTACTTAAGTGTTACCTTTTCTTTTTTTATTGACGGGGAGGAAACCTTCAAAAGGTACATCTCAGCCTTGGGAGAGACTCCGGGTTATGTGGGATTTTTACCCACTAAAACCTCCTCGGTGGCCTTCCTCTGCGCTTGCAGGGGACCCCGGGACCTCCAACGGATACCACCGGTGCCCCCTAGCGCTGCGCCCCTTACGGGCTCATCTCTTAGGGAGCGTGACTGTCCCCTACGCCTTTCAGTGTACCTACGACCTAAGTGTTACCTATGTTTGGTTTCAGTTACGTTCCTAGTCCTGAAGACGAAATTCAAATGCCTTGGATAAGGAGTATTTTTTATAAGAGTAGGTAATAGATTCTTACTTATATAATAAACTGGATTTAAGTTATAGGGACCCACAATGGGAATAAAAAATCAGATATAATTTTGTACCTTCACAAAGATGATGAAATAAGATGGATAATGAAACTTAGTTTAAATAAACAAAATGTGATGTTTTTGTAGATTGTAGCTAAAAATATAAGCGCTTTGGAAATAAATATTGCAATTCATTTTATAGACGTCAGGTAAGTTTGTAAGTTTTTTTTTCAGAACTAGGAGATTGTTGTCATAGTACGAACATACATGAAAAATATAATTTATAGGTAATCAAAGATGCTTATCATGCTGCTTTATCATGTAGCGACCTCATTTTGTATATACTTTTTACTCATATAGAAAGCTATTTTGATTTTATAATTTTATATACGAATCTAGGATATTGTAATTTGACATGTAAAAAGAACATTATTGTTTTATTGTTATGGAGAGGATAGAATGTTTTGAGTTTGGTTGTAATACATTTATAATTGTAAATAAGTATATAATATAGGTATGAAATCGGGAAACAAATTTCCTTTCTCCCTATAATCATATACCACAATGGCCAGTTTCTAATATCTGTCGTGTAATCTGTAAACCCCCGATGTTAAATTTTAATGGGCTATTAATTTTAAGTCAATTATAATTTAATTTAATGTTACTTTTATTTTAATGTTCGCATAAAATAATAAACGTTATAGTCATAATTGTATAGTCATAGCTGTATCTACGACTTTGTACGTACAAACTAAACCCAATTTTTATTTATTATACATCCTTCTGATTTTGAGGTTTACTGTCGGCCTCCAATACTTTTTTTATCTAATTATCTAATTGAAGTAGCAAACGAGCATGCAGTCCACCCGATGGTAAGTGGTCACTACCGCCCATGGACATCTGTAAGCAACTTCATATGGAACATGGGTTCTATCTAAAGTTAATTAAAGATGCGTTGCCACTCCCGAGGACTATGATGATCGCCTCATATAAAAGTGTGCCGGCAACCACACCCTTCAACCACAGAAATGCTTCACACTAGAAATATGTGTGGCGGTGGTACCTACTTCCCAGTCGAACTACACTGGTTACCACCTGTCAAATGTACTATGCTGTACTGTACTGTACCTGTACTTTATGTAAACCATGGACTTTATTTGGATTACTAATCAAAAGTGCATACTTAAAATGTTTCTAACTACAGAATCGAGAGATGGACATAGTAAGATATCACGATTATATATTAAAGAGACTTAACTTAGCAATATTATTTTTTACATCCAAAATAAATACAGTTAACTTTAAGTTTCTGAAACAATTGCTTAAATCTACAATTTCACGTTTCTTAAGTTTAAACTGATGGAATTTATACAGATTTTCAACCCCTTCTTTACTGCCTTAGGGGTATATTTTCTAAGAATAGGTAAAAAGTGTCCTATTATTTTATATAATAGAGGCTAACAGTCATTTTCATAGAGTTATCTTCAAAACAAGCGGACTTTTAAAGAATATTTTTACTCTCATTACATTCAAGTTGATGTAGATTTTTAAAAACGACGAAATCTGAAAATTAAAATAATGTTTAAATTTAAACCAAAATACTAAATAATGTTTCAATGACGTTGTACTTATTAAAATTTTCGGATTTTCAAATAAATTGTGAACCGCAGTTTAAAATTTCATCTTCATAGGGGTTGATTTTCCAAAAAAAGTGTAATAGTGTAGATAATCCATTATATTAGATGCCAACGCATAGTACTACGTTTCATTGTCTGCATTAAAATTGGTTTACTTTTCCTACTACCACCCTAAGGGAATTTACCCCTTTAGGGTAAATATCAAATACCCCTTTGTCGATTTTTTTAAAATTCTATGTTCATTAATTTAGGTTCTGAGATGTTAAATTAATAGGTGAGATTAATTTGTTTCTTTCTAAAAAAATATGTTTGATCTTCTGTCATTTAATTTTGTCATTGTCATTTTATTCCATAGATTTGGCTAACGAACTTCCTGACATACATTTTCACACACATGATATTAAAAAATACTTTTATTCCTTGCCTGATTGCGTTAGTAGGGGGATAGCATTTTTTGAGCGTATATTTCTATGTTTGTATACCATAACATCTTCTATGTTAGATACTATTTTCACAAAGAAACAAAAAATTAAACAAATTAATATAAAATAAAAAAAAACTGGCTGTTTATTTACTGAAGTTATTGTTATTCTGAAATTAAATTAAACTGAAATTAAAGATAATCTATCGTTTTAAGCAGTCGAAGTTATTGTTTTAAAAATTAAATAATGTTACTTTTGTTTAATTTTTACGGATTGGGATACACCTATGATGATTGGAATATATCTGTGATGTCGCTGAAGGTGTATAACTGTTTTTACCACTATCCCATGTAGTTCAACAATACATTCCAGTGTGCGGTACCTAACTGTTGATAAGATATAAGATACAACATTAGAATCGTTTAGAAAATCAGATATAAGTTTCAAACGGTTTTGCGAGGGAATTTCAAATATAAGTCAATGTAGAGTTCGGTATAACGACAGACCACGATATTTAAATGCGAGGGTGGTTTATGTTTTTAATCAATTGTTACATTGTATGTCTTACATTGCTATCTAATATTTTTAACTTCTTAAATAATTTACTTAAGTATTTGTGCCGCCCAAATTAAATATCGTATCGTTAACAACAATGGAAACCAGTAGCAATGAAAATCCAATTCAAAATATATAAATAAAAAAATAAAAAAGTGAAAAAGAATCAAGTAAAATTTAATAACACTTGTATTTATATGAGTAATAAATTACTCAGTGGAAGTCGCATGACGTCGCCATGCGTGCGGCGTCCCGAGGGACTCCGCTCCAATATTGTGAATATTATACGGCTCATTTTCTCACGGACCCTTTGCGCTTCGACCGATGCTTACTGCGTTGCATGCCTTCGAGAAACTTTAACATCTTTTAATCATCATCTAGTAGACTTAAGGGTAGTTAGAAAACTTTAGAAACTAAGCTAGTAATGGTTATAATTATTGTAGTCATTTTACTTTTGCTGGCATACCTAAGTTGCAAGTCGCTAAAGAAGCGTTCTTTAAGTTATTAACTTCAAAAGTACTTGTTCACTTGACACTTTAGTTGAACTTATAATGAGTTAGCAAATTATGATCCAAAAAAGTTTAACAAGTATGTACGTTGTGGATAAAATCAGCAATCCACAATAGTCGTTAAAGTAATTAATTTAGTGATTTACAAATTTATATTACTTACTAATTAAACTTTGGGTGCAAATCGAAGATAAGAAGTTCAATGCAGTTCGAGTCAAAGGTAGCTAGAATTAAATATCAACAACCATTCATTAAGTAGTACCTACCTGGATCGTTAATTACAACTTTTTTATTTTCCTCAATGACAAAGGAACTGTCGGCGAAAAGAAAAGTAGACAAGTGTCGTGACACGCACCCTCTAGCGGGAGCAGGGAGGGGGTGCGCGCCGGCCAATGGGGCGGCGCGGCGCGGCCGTCCGCCGCGGCCATTGGCCTGGCCCGGGGGTGCGCGCCCCGCCCCGTCCTCGAGGCTCGCCCTTATTGAATTAGGCTTATCATTCGATTTCGAGTGGGGCGAGCGCGCGGTCCTCCACGCTGGCAAAAACTATCGCACCGATCCGATACCGTCTGTAATCGGCATAATTCGATATACTCGCGGCTCATCTAATTATGCGGCTGTGAACCCTCGCGCGGCGGCCTCCGGCACGAGACGCACGCGCCCCGCGTGGCGCGGCGCTACCTCCACGGGATTTTTGGAGTTTTTGAAAAATCACAATCGAACCCGTTTAAGCACATGACAGGGAGTGAGTCGGTTAGATAGCTAAAACAAGGGCCATGGAGTACGGTTACTTGAGTGGCGCTGGTAGTGGGTTCGAGGGTGGCTGCCTGGGTTCCGGCGGCGGCGAGTTGTCATGGGGCGAGCTGGCGTCGTGTGGGCAGATGTCGCAGGCGGCGTACCGGTACCAGGGCATGCGCTACCAGCCGCCGCCGCCGCAGTGCGCGCGACCCCAGGACGCTGCCATGAGAAATCATCATATATTCCCACCAGCTATGAATTTACAACGTAAGTACCCTGTTTGTTTACCTCCAAACAGCTGACAGCCGATATGGCGGATTCGAGTATTATTCCTGTAAGGCCTTAATTGTTTTTTATTACTATTCCGTTTTAAAAAATACATTAATATCGGCATTACGTTTGCGTAGGCATTTAAGTGGAAAAGATTTTGTAGGAAAGTCTTTTAAATTTAAAAGTATATACTTAGAACTACATTCTTAATATAAAAGAAAAACGAATGTAATGAATACTTATTGTCCATGCTTATTTCATATTTTTTGTAAGGTTGTTGTCATCGTAGCACTTCCTGTAGCATCCTAGCGTGTGCTACGGCTACGCGACGGCCGAAGCATCGGCGTAGCACGTACAAGATTTTGATGTAATAAACGATTTAGTTTTATAAAAAAAAAATATTATATTTTAATGAATAAAGACATGACTATTATTTTATATACGTATATTGAATTCTAAATATTCAATTCAATCAAAGGAGTTCTCTGCAGCGTAATACATAATTATCCTGATCAGAATCATGTCAGAGTTTCAAGTTGGTCTGAAAACAGTGTTTTAATATATTGAATAGAATAATTTAATTGTGAATTAATAATCTAATTATTTTCTAAGTGGATCGACATTCGTTTACAGAAAATTATATTTTGGTAGTTATAATTAACCATAAATCTGTATACACGAAATAAATATCCAATTTTGAACTCCAGAAGAATTAAAATTTCCAATATTGGCAGAATGTTTTATATAAAATACTTATGAAAAAGAGTATGAGGAATAAGGAGCTACTCCTTAGAGGAGGAGGCCGTCCAATTATTGTTTCGTATCTCTATTTTAAGTGCATTATCACTGTTTTTTGCTGTGTTCTATCGATCTATGTTCTGTTTCTGGTTTAAAACATTTATTGAATCATCTATTATGGTAGACAGTTTTAATAAGTGGTAATGTTTATATAATGTGTTTTATTTTATTTAACCATTATCATTTTAATAATACAATACACATTACACATACAATACACATTAATAATACAATACACATATATATATCGTATTATTAAAATGGTAAGGGTTTGGTAGCCAGAACACGATTAATTTACTTACATTATACAATATGAAAGTCAATGGCGGCGTAAGACGTTGGCGGTGTGGGCCTTCACCTACGGCCTCGCACCCCACAGAGATCAAAACCAAACACCAAAACTTGGTGTTGGGGGTCCGAGGACCTAGATTTGGCGACCCTTGTTTTTTTTCTTTAATCTATATACATTTGGCGAGCTTTTTTTGGTCGTTAAATTGCAGATCAATTTTAGCCTACATTAAGCTTACCTACATTAAGTTATGGTCTTTCGCCGCCACCATATGTTAATTAGTAGATCTTGTAAGCTAAAAATAATAATATAATTATGTATACGTCGCAACACAATTTATGTGAGTGTAATTACTTGTTATGATATTTATATCAAAATATGTAATAGTCGTCTCGATATTACCGTAAAAAAAATTAGATAAATTTTATTTAAGTTTAATATGGGATGGATAGAATTGATCAGTCAAAAACTAAGGTTTTATATCCATTATAAATAATAAAGTTAGAGTAGATCTTGAAAACTTATTATTTTCTTATGATCTTATTAATATTATAAACACACACACATATATTCTCACAAACTATCACAAGTTTGTGAGAATGTATCTGTGTTTTAGAAACTTTTCCGCAAAAATACTATTCGGATTTTAATTCGGATTCGGATTCGGAAAATAGGCACATAGATTGTTTATGCCCTAGATTAATACAAGAATTATTAATTACCGTACCGTGATAAAAGCGGACCGAGCCCTGATAAAAACTCATTTTTAATTATTCCTAATATCATTATATCCGCATCGGTTTGTTTACTACAAATGAGTATGCATTAATAAATAAAAAATATTGAAAAATTATATAAAGTTTAATTTTATACATTTAAACCGAGTGTGACTCGGTGGACAAATGGGGTACCTACTACCAAAAATCTAACAGACATACCTTAGCGTTGTTAAAACTATTCTCAACGGAGACCATCAATCTGCACTTATCGATCAATCGTTACCTAATGAATCACATTGGTATGAAAAATAGTAATAATAGATTGACGACGACAAAGTTGTTAATATAAGTAATTCAATACTATTTAAGTTTCTTTATAGATAAACAAAGCCGGCGGTAAGGAAAAATGCTTATTGGTGGCATTTCAACTTAGGCATCTGTGCAGGAGGATTGATAGCAGATTTGCATAGGCGTAGTGGCGTACTTAGAGTGCTTGTTTGCTACGACTACATTACAAAAAAGCAAACGGCCATGTTAGATAATCTTAGTGAGATAGGGTTGGAGTTCAATTCAAGCTCGACAAAATATAGGTTTATACTACTGAGCATAATATAAGAACGCATTCTTTTAAGGCAGAAAACAACATATAATTTATAACTTATACGGCAGAACCACAGTATTTAAAGACGAACTGCAAAGTGTCCTACCCAAAAACCCTTTATTAAATTGCAATTCTTGAGTACAATTTTGGACGTATCAAATGATTATAAATAAAGCCTGTCTATATTTAAAAAAGTTAAAGTATTAGGTGTCTATAATATAACATATGTAGGTATTGGTTTTCAAGATCGCAAATGATTAATAATGGACGTTTATAAAATTGTCTGTGTTTTAAAATTGTATGAACTGAAAAAAAATAATTTAATTCAAATATATTATCTGTCCATAACTTGAGGTAAAGTTAAACGTTTTTCTGATTAATATTTTTCGTTCAATCTATCATTAGTAAATACAACATTAAGTTGTGTTAATTTTTTTAACACAATTGAGTCCGCGTGGCTCATGCTTCACAGATTATAAGTAATAGATGTATCTTTAACGGTAAAGATAACTTTTTTATTTACCCATTTTATTATATTTTTTTGTAAACAGAAAATTGCAGAAAAAACACATCATATAAATATATAACAAAGGACTACTTATTTCAAATTGACATTTCTCCCAGCAGCCCTGGGATCGGAGTTAGCATTTGTATAGTAAATTAAACAAATTTCTTTTACCCATACATCATGGGTAAAATATGAATATGTAAGGTATATATAATGTATGATAGTGGAAAGCCGTTAAATTTAAAAGGCGGAGTATCGAGTACAGTGGCTTCATTTCAGTTCGGTCTAGGACTAGCAATAGATCACAAAACTCTGGTGGGTGGATTGATGGATAGAATGTTTCCGAAGTGATATTTTGTAATATATTTCAAATATTTCGTAACTTTCTACGTCAAGTAGCAAAACTCATGGATATAAATTGCTTTTTGATTTCCTAAAAAAAAAACTTATCTCTGTAGTGCCTGCGGCATTTAAGTGATATTTTAAAAAAGTTAAGTTTTCTTTAAGAAATTAAAATAATTAAAAACTCACAATAGCAGGAATAAATTATATCGATACATTTGTATGTGTTAAGATATTACTATATAATACCATGCATTTATTTTGGAGCGAAATCTAAAAAGGTGGATTGAAATAGTTATTATGCCATAACCAACTTATACCGAGACAAGTTCTTCTTCACTATAAAATATTTCTGAAAGTTGACGTAATTTAATATGCAAAACTTTAAACATTGTTCGTGGTCATAAAAATATTATAAACAATTTTATATTTTTTAATTGTGCAAGGTGGCAGAAAGTATGGTTCTGGCATTAAACAATTATTGAGTTTCGTTCGAAGGATGCAACATATCTGTTCGAATGAAGAATGACTTTCGTTAGAGTTCCGTTAGAGACCTAGTTTTGAATAAAGTTGCTTATATGTAGTTGTTAATGGGTGACAGTAACCACTTATCTCTGGTGGACGGTTTGATATTTTTCTTCGGCCGTTTTTTAAAGAACTTGTAATGTCAACCTGTACCTTAATCAACTACCCTAAAAGTACTATATTGTTCTATTGTTACTTCAAATTTGTTTAATTATTAATTAAGTTCATTTTAGTTTTAAGATTCACTGTCATAGTACTTGTCATTAGTGTTACATTTGAGGCAATAAACATATTTATTATTATTATTAATAATGTTGTATTAAATATACCTTTGACACAAAAATTAATGAAGTAAGTAAAAATCACAATTTTTGAGCGATTTTCAAAAGGCAGGCGAGCAGGCAGTAGATTGAATAGAAATGGTCGTACAAAAAATAAAAATAAGCAAATTGTAGCTACAAGTCTCAAGTTTTTGAACCTGAATTTCAATTTTAATGAAAATTGTGATCTTTTCGGAGCAAAAAATCCTTTAATTGTTTCAAAAATTCATTCGATTGAGACGAAAATAGAGCTGGATTAAATTGAAACTTTGTAAGATTTTTGTGTTTTAGCGATATTTTTGATTGGGCACTTGTTTTTTCAAAAAACCTTGAAACGCTCTTTTTTGGTTTCTTTATCAAAGTCATGTAAACGTTTTATTTTAATTAATGACTAATCCTTGTGAAAGGTTTATTTAAGTTTTTTTTTAATTCTACCTTAAATTTTCTGTTCGATTATTTATTGGTTGTTGTGATATAAAAATCAAATACAAAATGATCATTTTTCAGCCAAACACCGATATTTCAGAAATAATCGTAACGAAATTTTCAATAAACCGAATAAAACTTAAAAAAACATTTAAAAGTTGAGCCGAAAGAATAATCCAATTCCGTAGACTAAATGAAAAATCAATTCAACTCAAAAAAAGGAGTCAGTTCAAAAATTAGAAACTTTCAAAATATTCTGCTTTTTTATTTGCTGTCCAAACCAATTTTTTTTCAAGTTACAGCCTGTTGAAAGTCGCCCATAAATTGTGTATTCTTCTTGCTCCCTTAACTTTTGTGCGAAGGAAATATGTGATATAATGACAAGATATAGCTGTAGTAAATTGTGAAATATATTATTTAATATCGTATTTTATTCTACAATGTATATTATATTTTGTATGAATCTATAACAGGTGAAATTCTGAAGCTAATTAGTGTCATACTAGTAACTATTAAACCTAAATGCTGCAGATGTGTTTTATCACTGTTAAACCTTTTCTGAACCAAAATTATCCGCTGTTATGTTTGGTCAAATAAGAAATTATTATAAAAACAAAAAAACTTTATTAAATTGCAAGCTAAGGAATACATTTATTTAGATCAGGATTGATATTGAACGCAAGACAAAAGCCTCGAACAAAACGTAATATTTTTAATTAATATTATTAACATAAATGTAATTATTGTGAGTTACACATAGGAGGTAGAGACATGCTACCGCGGATTTATTTGTAGTATTTTTGTAGGTAATTCCCTTTAGACATCACTTTAGTGTTACTCTTTTCGTTTACGCGGCGGACGCGAGTAAAGCTTTTTTTAATTCACGCGGCCTCTTCAACAGCAATCCTTATATTTTAGTCAATTGACATAAAATCATTATGTAATATAAACCAAAATCGTCCTCAAGAATTACACTATCTTTTAGTACGGACACACAGAAATCAGTTTAGTAGATATTGAAAAAAAAACAATGACATATAGGACGCCTGCTTTTGGGGAGTTAATTTTATAACAGGCATAGA
The DNA here is from genome assembly GCA_949699795.1 of Spicauda simplicius. Taxonomy (NCBI): domain Eukaryota; kingdom Metazoa; phylum Arthropoda; class Insecta; order Lepidoptera; family Hesperiidae; genus Spicauda; species Spicauda simplicius. The sequence continues at coordinate 12,821,529 of OX453057.1, forward strand.
AGCATTATAATAAATATATATTTGTAATGTTCTACTTACTAGCTTTCATTTGATACCCATATTGTTATAAGTTATATATAAAAAACATCTCTCCTCCCATCTTCTCCCTGACCGCAGACGCCATTTTGAGAAGTTATATATCCTAGAGCAGTGGTAGCCTAATGGTTGAAACTTGCCCTCTCAATTGGAAGGTCCGAGGTTAATACCCAGGCATGCACCACTGATTTATGTGCGTATTAGAAATTATTTATCAGTGCTTTTCGGTGAAGGAAAACATCGTGAGGAAACCTACACACCTGAGAGTTCCTAAAAAATCTCGGAGGTGTGTGAAGTCCACCAATTCGCTCTTGGCTAGCGCGGTGGACTATGGCCTAAAACTCTCTAATTCCGAGAGAAGGCCCATGCCCAGCAGTGGGACAATAATGGGTGACGATATAGCCTATATCACTCTCACAACGGAGTCGTTTCGTATGATATATCATATGTTACAATCCATTTAGCCGTAAGGGCTGTAGCGCGTGCCAAAGATATGGACATATATACAAACATACATACATATATACATATACTCGAAAAACATTGCCCTTCTTACACACTCGGGTAAAAACGGCTGGATGTCTCTGCAGCCGTTTTCCACCCAGGGCAGACATTTTTTCCATATTCGTAATTTTTAGACCTTAGTGATTTCATACCAGGAATTTTCAGTCACATTTGTTACTAAAGCTTAGGTATTTAAAGCGCACTACGACCTAACTAAATAAAAGTAATCAAAGAGTATTTTTGATTTATGACATAATCGTTATATTACCTGTGCAAAAAGGTCATGGTTTAATTCTATCCCAGAATCTTTTTCATCTTTTGGTAACAAGTAAATGATGACCAAAATTGTTAACATTGTAAAATTCGAAAAATAAAACAGGCGAATGCATTCATATGCATGCATATATAAAAAATGATATTAATACCTAAAGAAAATGTAAGCTACTTCTTTATTAAGTTACAGACACAGCTAATTATTTTTTTCATAGACATTTGTAGGAAAAATACTTTTTTGACCCTTTTCTTGTTTTTACACATAATTTAGTATTTTTATTGTATAGACGTATTCATAAAACTATTACGTATAAAATTGGCACAATTATCAATTAAAACTATTAATAGGGTAACAAGACCTTTACCACGACTACAACAAAAAGTCCGGCGAAAAATGTTGCTCAAAGTTTGTCTTATTGCTTCGTTCGTAATGCCAAAGTGAAATCGTTTTCATTTGGCGAACAAGTGGCGGGACGAGAGGCTGCGATGACGGTCACGAAACAAAGAGTAGTGCTTTGGGCGGGGCGGGTTGAGGGTGTGCGGGGGTGAGTTCTCGCCGCGTGAGCGATTGCGTTCCTAATTGGCAGCGGCGTCCGCGAGAATCTTAAGGGGAGGACAGCGGAGCTCCAGCGAGTCTTGTGTTCTGTTCTTGGCGTCTCCACGTGGACTCCCCGAGCCCCGAGCGACGAGTCACCCTCTCCCGTCTATGCAACACAATAACTCACCTCCGCCGCGCACGTAATCTCGAGTAAACCCGGATTATACCCGTTAATCACGCAGAAATTAATTACAAGTTTGCGTATTAATTGTAGTACAATTACAAGAATTACTGGGTTAGGTAATATTAAATGCTCTGATTCACGGCTCGTGTAGATTGTTTGTAGAATGTGCTCTGTCTCGCTAGGCCCTAATTTAGGTTAGCGAAGGAACCATTTAAACTAATTAAATACAAGTCATGTATAATAATCTTAAATTTACTAATATTGCAGTTTTCTAAAAAATATAACACTTTACTTGCATGTTACGTGCTTCTTAGTTTATTTTTTTTGTTTTATCGAATGTGATGATGAGTAGTGTTTATCAACTTTCATTTGATTTTATCGGTGTTTTTCTAGATATTGGTATTACTAAGCGTCCACTGTCAGTCCGTCGTAATATACCGTCAGCCGATTTTTTACTAAATGAGTATTACTGTGGCTTAAAAATTTAGACAGAAAATTAAAAAAAAAGTAACAAATAATGAGGGACCTCATTCAAGAAACTGATTTCGGTTTATCTGTTGAACCATAATAGAAACCTTCTTTAAATTTTCACAAAACATGTATTACCGTTATGATAACAAATACTAAAAACAAAACGATGAAAATTTGGTAGTTGGGAATCCTTCGTGTATAAGTTTTACGCGCACTTGATCAATTATTTATGATTCGATTAAGGCAATACCTATTTTTTCTTCTGGCAACGTTGCGTTTCCGCGCTCTGGTTTTCTTAAACAATTGTGGTAGGAATGCTAGCTAGCCTAGCTTGGCTAGTTCTTTAGGGGTAGCAGCGTGGAGAGGTGATCCAATTTAGAGATTTATTTGAGGCAATCATCTTAGTCCTCGGGAGTAGTAACGCGTCTCTTATCGACTTCAGATAGAATCCTTGTTATGTATAAAATTGCTTACATATGTCGATGAGTGACAGTAATTTGCCATCAGGTGGACTGCACACCGGTTTGCTTTTTCAATCGAATGTAAAAATATAAATATTGTTATACATTACACAGTATTGCAATATATAACAATATTAACACCACAGCTAAACACCCGCTTTATTGAACTATCCCCAAAAATATTTCGATATCCAAAAGAGAATACACACTACATTCCTCAAACCAATAACTTGATTCGATTTGATTTTGCGCATAACGGGGAGGGTAAATACGAGCAGTTCGGTTGTGAGCCAATATCGCCATTTCTATTCTCATGTCGCCTTTGCATGCAAGTGGACGGGTTAATTCGATTTGGTACGAGACGAGGGCAATATTTTATCGTATCATGTGATCTATTCTGTCCCAAGAAGTATAGTATAGTAGAGTGGGTCATAAAAAAGGCAATATCTCACAGTCGAGCTGTGCCGTAGCCGCGATCGTAACTCTACAATGTAACAGTTACTGGCTACACTCCACTTGAGTTTTTGTTGGATAATATGATATGTCGTACTTGTCATGAGAAATTGTTATGTTGTATTAAGAGTATAACACTGTTCCGTTGCTACGTCCTTATGAGTTGTACAATATCTACCACAACCAAAATACATTTAAGTTTAACGGGTCTTAGTAACAACGTTAATGTGATCTACGTATTTGTAAGATGACTATAATGTCGATCGCAAATTGGACATTGAAATTTTATATGTAAATATTTGGAATATTACATACATTAGTATGCACGTTTATTATTTTTCTTTAAAACATGAAAACAATTCAGTTATACATCAACTATTTAATCATTGGGTTGAAACTCATATACATTCGGCTAAGACCACTTTCATTGATATTATAATTATGAGTTGTTTAAAAACGATAATAAAGAGTTAGATAAGTGAAATGAAGAAATAACTAACCTTGGTTAAGCAGTGATTATAAAATATATAATAAGGCCAGACATTCTATTATGCTCATTTTTATGAGTACGTACCGCCCGCCAGCCAGCATAATTTTGCTCCGACGTGGAAATTCTCGTTTTACTGCTGCCATTACGTAAATTTACCCACATGTTTATTTGCAAATATAAAATATATTGATGCTGCGCATCACTCTTGAAAGCTTTTTATAACTTTTATACATCCTTTATAACTTATCGATATACATGCACAATTACCGCTAACGTAAAAACGGCTGAATATGTTTTTACGATGAACGTTTCAAAAAATTGCTAAGGTATTTTGTTGTAAGAAAAGGCAAATGGCGAGGCCATTAATCTATGCTGCAACCCTTTCGTAGTTGCGGCGGAAACGGCTCTCGGCCTGCGCAATATGCCGTGATGACGCGTCGACAACGCCTGCATTATGGATGTCGGCAAACTTTCCGCGTGACGCGAGAAAAATGATCCGAGGGCATGGAGATGGATAGCGAAACAATTCACTACCAGGATTTACTAACGGTTTCAGATGTACAAGTTTATGATGTTAATGGTTTTATGAATTGTTGTGTTAAACATTGAGAAGATTAAAAAATACTTAATGTAATTCTATAGACACTGTTTTAAATTTCCCAACGGACGAACATTTGTAGGTTTCCTTGCCTTTGAATTCTCGGAGCGTTTAGTAAATAGTGAAGTATGTACGGGAAGTGAGGGGTTAGGGGCACGGATCATATCACCTGTGAATTAATCGGTCTGTGACGATTAATTAGCGCCGCGTGCTCACGGCGTTAACGCCTCGGGACGTACGTGATCTCTGGTAATACAGCTATGCATAAATTGAACGAACTTTTAAAATAAACTTTTATTTACTATAGTTGTAGTTTTATTATTGACTTAAATAGGTAAAGTATTGTGTTTAATAATAAGGCTACGTTGTCAAGTGCATATTTTGAAACCTTTATTACACTTAAATATTGAAAATGTATTTTTACTGTAGTCTTTACTCACATTGTAAATAGTAGAGGTACCATTAAATTCGTAACGTTGCGAAGCATTGAAGGTTGTAATAACAATGAGCAGGATCTGCCTGACCCACGAACTGTAAACTCAAATTAAACATCATAAGAACGGAAACATCTTGGCAAAATCCTCTTCATTAGGTCCCGCAAATTGCAAGAGGGTGTGCGGGGTGCCGGGGCAGTGACACGCGGCTTCCCCGCCTCCCCTGGATCCCCGGAGCCTCTATTAATAATGCAAATGAGACCGCAGCTCGGCCAAGAAGCGAGTCTCGATTAATTCCGGTTCATTTGAGGTAATTGTCGCTGCGCGCGTGCGGTCTGCGGTCCGCAGTGGCCCGCACTACGTCCGCGCGTCTAATGTCTAATGCCCCTAATGGTTTCAGGGGATTTCGCTTACAGTCACAATCAAGTTTATGCTGTCTGCCTCTTTGTTATTCTGATATAACTCATGATTCTTGATAGCTCCTTAAGTCTGTGTGCTGATTATTTGATGCTTCATGTTATTGCGAACTTATATTCGAAAGGCTTCTGAATTAATACGAAAAACACGATGGTTTTATCATTATTTTTTTCTATTTTTTCAGAATTAACATAACACAATTTGCATTAATTCGGCAATATTTAGTTTAGCTGTTTGGAAGAATTATATTGTACAAAGTTAGAAAATTAAATTACTGTATTATAGTTGAGTGAAAATAAAACATACAGTCTTTGCCCTTTAGCCTTCGATATATAAAAAGGCTTCAAAAATATAAACCTATCTTAAATATATGCTACGAGCACTTTCGATAAACTCATTCAATTTAATCAAGACATTCTATCAAAGCGTAGCGCTACGAGCTACGAGCTAAAGCCTTCGATAAGTAAACTAAACCTTCACATGTCGTTAACCAACTGAAGAACTGCGACGTTTATTGGTAAATTATTAGTATAAACACTAATGTTTTTATTCGTGTACTGGGTTAATTTAAGTGCTATAACGCTGTAAGTCGTGTTTTATGTAGAAAACAGATTTGGCAGGTACGCCATTGGTACCAACGAGTCTATTGATTTGTGGCAGGGTTTTTTTAGTTTTCTTTTATTTACCTCCAATTATGCTTAAATAAATAAATTATAAATAAATAAATCTCCAATGACAGTTTATTTATCAAGCATATTGATATTTTTTCTACAGATTTTATATAAAAAGTTTACAACACCACATCTATTTACACTCAATATAATATGTACCTATAAAATCTTTTTTAACCCGAAGTTTACATATGACTATGCTTCGTCTGGTATAAGCAAGTAATGAATACGCACTAATACACACGAATAAATGAGTGAATACGCACGAATAAATAACACATTCACAGTACATTTTCAAATATATTATATGCTTTGGAATGACAAATATAACCATTACATATTTCTACCATTCGAATAGTACAAAGATTGCATTTTTCCTGGCGTAGCAGAGGCAAGCCTTCGCTACGGGCTACGATCGATACCCTTGCCACGCGACATCCAACGCTTGGCTTTTTCCACCGCACTCGTATTTATGCCTCTGGAAGATCTCGCAAATGTAATTCTTCATGTTATTACCTATCTATGTAATATTTGTACAAGTATTTACGTATTTTGTACCGTTGTAGTAGTTAGTAGCTATTATTATAAATCAATACTTATAATTTATATGAAAAACATTTAATACTACATACAAATATACTTGATAGATTTTAATACTTAACGGGTACACACGATATGCGGTTTTTGAATCCTTTTCGAATTCTTTTGACCCCAGTTTTGCCATGACCACGATCCAAAAAGAATTCAAAAACCGCATATCGTGAGTACCCGTTAAGTATTAAAATGTGTCAATTCCGCGATAATATTAGTCTAAAATCACATATGGATATGGATTGCATTGATCCAATTAATAAAAAAATAGAATAAATATAAAAGAGGGCATTAAAAATACACAAATTCAAACATGAAAAATCGATTAATTAAAATTTTTATTGTTCTCGTATTTAATCGTTAAAAAACTTAGTAAGTTGTGGTTTCAGTTCAGTTTCAAATTACAGACATAAATATAAATATATAATCAAATTACGGAACCTACATGCGGTAAATGTAATGAAAATTATTTAACCGCATCCGAATTCCCATAATAATGTTTCGCTGTTTATTTATAAAATGTGTAGGTAGAAACACGAAGGTACATTTCAGGCTTGTGTACCTAGAAGGGCGAGGGTGCGTGTAAGAGGGGAGACAAAAATGGCCGAATACGTCCTTTATATTTTCTTCTGCAAGACAACCCTGTCTTTTTTAAATACTAACACAGAAACCGTAGTCTATTATATAATTAGGTTAATTGACTAAAATTAATTGTAGGTAAGATTATATTATGCCACTAAAAATAATGTCACTTGATAAAATGTATTGACAAAAATATTGCCATCAATTATAACATATAAGATGCCTCAGTACGGTTTTTTTTTCTTGTGGAAATAACATTTCTAACCACTTATAATTATAACTGAATTTAGTCTAAGATGTATCAACGTAAACGTATTTTTTATAATTAGCTAGAAAAAAACGATGTAACGATTGTCCCGTGGGAGTAAGATATTTTCCCACAGTAAAAAATACCTATATGTATATAAATAATATGTTAATTCAGAGTGTCAGCTAACTCCCTACAAAATTTTATGAAAATTGCTCAAGCCGTTTAGACGTGAAGAAGTTACAAACATACTCACAAACTTTCGCCTTTATAATATTAGTATGTAAAATAAAGTATATGAAATAACCTGATTGTTAAATTATTTACATACGACTTCATCTACTTGTCATTGTAAATTATTATTTTTGTTTCATCATAGCTACATGTGCCGAATATAGGTACATAAAAGGTTTAATAATGACGACCCGCGTGGCGCAGCGGTTAGCGTACCGGTCTGACATGCAGTGGGTCCCGGGTTCAATTTCCGGCCAGACAGGTATCTGAATGATGAGTTTAGATTCTTGTTCTGGGTCTGGGTGTTTGTGTATTCGTCTTTGTGTGTGTCCATGGCACCCACGACACAGGAGAAAATCCTACAGTGGGGCTATGAGTGTAGAAAGCGTTTTAAGTTTTTATGTTTTAATATAGTTTTTTGTTACTCGCAGCTGGTCTTCCCTACAAAGTGTACGGCGGGCACGAAGGTTCACTGACGGAGAAGCGTAAGCAGCGACGGATTCGGACAACATTCACGTCGGCACAACTCAAGGAACTGGAGAGAGCCTTCCAAGAAACCCATTACCCTGACATATATACGAGAGAAGAGATTGCTATGAAAATCGACCTTACTGAAGCGAGAGTGCAGGTATGTGTCTGGTTTATATAGCTTTTAATCAGAGGATGATTCCTGACGCCCATGCCAGGAGTAATTGGTACTGGACTATTGGTAAAAACACTCATTAGACGAAGTTCTCTACTATATTTCTGACGTGAAGCATTCTTTGCGTTTCGATGGAAGGGTGTGGTTGCGCACTTTTATTTGAGGCGGCCATCCTAGTCCTCGGGAGTGGCAACGCATCTGTGATTGACTTCAGATAGAACCCGTGTTCTATATGAAGTTGCTTACAGATGTCCATGGGCGGCAGTTACCACTTACCATCAGGTGGACTGCATGCTCGTTTGCTACTTCCTAATTATAAAAAAAATATGTAATAGTAGTGCACTTTAAAGTTATTTTGGGTAGTAAGCAAGCAGCAATTATTTCCTAGCATTAAGGTACATGGAAGGACAAGGCCTTTTGAGGTCCACTGCTGAACATAGGCCTCCCCTAAATGGCGCCACTCCAACCGGTCCTGTACCCTCTGAACATCGGAGGTGTTGGCCTGTTCGCCATTGAAGTTAATGCTAAGACCTTTCCACTCCAACATAATAATTTTATGTAACCCATCTTTTTAAGATCGACGGAATAAGCTAAAATAAAATAAAGCTTAGTAGAAGAGCTTGTCTTTAAGCCAGGTTAACGAGTCATGAAATTAACTTGTTAAATTTACAAAATCCTTATATATTACAACGTGGTTTGCCTGTGGTTTACATTAATAATGTTAACTATGGAACACATAGGCGGCAGGGTCGGCGAAAAAATGTGTTCGCTCCGTCCATCACAGAATTTTCGCAGTCCAATTAGTGTCTGGTAATTCGGCCGCGGCTGACGGGAGCCGAGCCTTCGTAAAAAAGATAGCAGACATCTCGCGGTGTAACTGTTAATTTTATAATAGGCGCTTATTTGTGTGTAAGTCGTCCGTCGTCGTCGTGTCGTCGATGTAGAAGAATAATGTCGACGTATCTCGTCGTCGTTGTTGTGTCGTGACGTCGTCAATGACCGGCTGCAGCACGAGCAGCGCGCAGCAATGGGTCGTTACGTGGCGTCGTTGATGGCCGGCTACAGCACGAGCAGTGCGCAGCAGTGGGCCTTAGTACGAGCACTTTTAAACTTTTTCACAACACACACAACTTTTTGGATATTTTACGTACTGGATTTTCACTCGATAGAGACGTACCGGGGATTTACTACAAAATCCCTTATCGCTGCCACCAAAAAATGTTACGAGCCTCGGGGAAACAGAGTTTTTAAAAAAAAGATTTATTTTGTGGCGACACGACCGGATGGTTAGGAAATAGAAATGAGACTAACTGGTCTGGATGCATCAACGGAGGGGAAGGAGAATAAGGGCTGAGCATGCAAAAATAGAAGTGAGGAGTCATCAAATAAGGGAACATAGAGCATCTATAACAGCGCGTTGTGTGCTTCATCTTACACTGTCTACGCACGCCGTTATACTGCTACGTTTTTGCAGGATATATTTTATCTATATATCTATATATTAATACTTGAAGCAAAAACTTGTGGTTCGTTTTTCAGACGGAGGTGTGTGAAATTACGCACGTTTATAGTTGATGTACAGAAGGATTGCGAAATGCTAATATTTTTTTCAAATAACGCATAAAACATACCTAAAATCAACTAAAAACTCGTTACACTCACTACCTTGCATTTGAGACAGACACATACATAGTAATTATCTTTAGCACAAAGTCCATGAGCCCAAGAAAGCCTTTTTTGTAGTGGCGTAGTAATATGCATTCGGTTGACAACTTACAGGCTATAAACTATGGTACTGTTTTAGAGGTAAATATTACAAGTTTTTGAATTCAGATGTAAACATTTTGCTTTGTGCTTTTTAAATCGAAACGTCAAAAAGGTGCAGTAGAATGCCATGTGTTCCTTCTGAATGTTTAATGCAATACGGAATCGAGTGAACCGCGACCGCTCGTACACAGATAGCTGATCACGTATGAACCCACAGCGGCCCAGACCCATCCGACATAACCATTCTAATTTCATAACCTAGGAGACAATATGACGCCCCATACGAATAAATTCTTTATTATTACGAACCATTTTTGTCTGTTCAAAACAAGCGAAGAGTCATTTTAAGTTAGTTTTACAGTAAGTAAGATAAGTAAATTTTCATTTTTCTATTCGTATATAGGTACCTCATTTAGTAAAATAGGAAGTTATCACAGTGTTATACGGTATAATGAGATAGTTGGAGTGTAAAATGACTCATTGTTTTCATATTGCTACTAAGGAGAGTTAAGAGAATTCACGAAATCGTGTGCAGTATCTACCTATGCTAAATTTATCAAATTTTTTTAAAGCCTTCTGGAACATTTATGTCCTTACATTTTTTTTATTCTTGTTTATAATATTATGTATACGGAACGCTTATTAATAATTTGACAAGTATTTCGAAAGTCAGTAGGTACATAAATTCCAGGCTGAAACTTCATCAATAAATTAGTCTAAATCATTTAAACCTTTAGTAAAGTCAATTTGTTTTTTTTTTCTGAGAAAATCTTTTTATTGTACGTTTATATCATAAAAAATAATACATTTAAAATGTAAAGACATATTTTACAGTGTCTTCCAAATCGCGCGTGTATGTATATACCTATATCTTTAGATATCAGGCTAATCTGTTGGGGTTATGACGCATATGGATGCTGATGTAAATTCAGTTGCAACATTTTAGGTACTTTTTAGGAAAGCTTGTAAAAAGTACCTAGATATATCAACGTTAAAAATAGGAGAAAATTTATTTATTTGTCTCATAAGCGGGCACATAATGGAAGAACAATGGCGAGGCTGTGTATATAAAGGCACCCTCGCGCGGGAAACGCTCATTACGTTAAAAAGTGTATCGGAATGGTAGGGAGCGGCCATAAATATCGCGAGCGGTCGCGTAACTCAAGCGCGCGCGACTCCTGATAATTAAAACTCGCCTGGAAAATACGAATTCACATATTACAATTAAAATTGGGTGAAGCGACCCACGGCAAATACAGCATATACAGTAGTGCACGCAAATGTATCCGTAATGAAATTATTTTGAAACATTGCTTTATTTCGATTGTTTTATTTGTATATCTTTCGTTATACGTTTCAATTTATCGAGGCAGACGCGTGGTACGATTCGGAACTGTTGTCACATTTGGACGTGTCTAATGACACATTCAATCTTAACGTATGAAAAACTTATACATATTTGTACCAAAACTAGATTTAGTATGTAGATATTAAGATTTAAGAATAGGAGCGAGAAATTTCTGATTTAATTTCTGTTGGAGCAAATAAGATAATGATATTAGGAAATAAAAAAAATGTATTTTAATTTACAAACTTTGAATAACTTATTATGCCAATTAATGCCCACCATAGGCGTATTTCTAAACGAATATGCAAATAAGGAAAAATAAAAATAAATCCCACATCATGTCCTAATTCAACACGCGAATTCTCAAATTCATCAACGGCGGTCCGCAAACACCGCTCGCCGAAAGCGTTGGGTAAACGCACAATTTACCGTAAACCGTCCATGCTCGGTAATGGCTCGTTCACATTATATTGTACATGAGCTTTTTGGTAACATGCACGTGAATCATGTTCTCACATGTCTTTCGGCTTTTTTCTGGCGGTACCACGCGTGTACATCGTGCGTTGTCATATTTTTGGATAAGTCTCTTGACCTTTTCTAAGGTGAAAATCAGCATCGTTCCCTGTATTATCCGTCTTACCGTAAAAGTTCCGTCCAAATGACGTCTTCGTTCCATCAAAACGTCTTCTTAAAACCTTAAAACGTCTTCTTATGCTTCACTTACATACATCTACGCACATAAAACTGCCGTAGCAGACGGTGTATTTTTTTAAAATATTTTTAGAGGTACCTACGGCCTCTATCTCCGGTAGTAGGTAATACGTATACATATGTATAAATCACACGTTGATCAGAAGAATACTATTATAGCACGTGTCTTCCACGTTTAATGTCTGTAGATATAAACACTGGCGTGTTCTTCAAATCAGTTCTACATATAATTCCAGTTCTAAAGACTAGCATATGCAGATTATTTAGCAAGATCATATCTATTACATGATTATATGGGTACTTATATTACTTGTTCGTCATCATGAGATTGAAATTGTTGTGTTTATTCATATCATTTCACCAAAAAGAATAGTTTTAAACGTGTGTGAAGTCTATCAATTCGCACTTGGCTAGTGCGATCGACTATGACCTGAACCCATCTAATTCAGAGCGGAAACCCATATGCACTGTACAGCAGTGGTACGATAACATTAGTTGACTAGTATTAAAATATAAATATAAAGATTTACCTGCAATCCATACAATTGAAATCACTGGTCTACGATGCAATTGAATTAGTGTGAAAGTGCCATAATAAAAAGCCGACCACATGCTCCGCTCCAGAGCAAAAGGAATCACTTGAAAAATGACCAGCTGGTTTATAATACAGAGCGTATTTTTTCCGTGCCCACGTTGTCATAGGGATGGTGCAATTTAATCCATCAAGCGAGGCTGCACGGTGGCGTCCGTGTCGATAAATTGTATGTAATTGCCAACGATTTTAGTTTTATTGTGATCCCCGATGGCATGAGATTAGATAACGACTTTGATAAATGTAATGTTTATGTACTAGATTTTTGCCTAAAACAAACTGTTTCTGAATCTCAGTTTTCTTATTGTTCAGATCATTTTTTCATCAGTAGTTTCAGAAATGGTGGCGAAAGAAATGGGAGATATACTTAAATTACTGGAAGAAAATATTCATCTTATATATAATAAATAAAATTATGTTTTCCGGGAAAATCATTACTAACATTGTATTGAACGTATGTTTGTAAGTATTTATTAGAATGCTCACAAGTTGGAAATTAAATCGTAATATAGATCAAATTTCGAATTAATAGTGTCTGTGAATATGTATATGAAATAATTTTAGTTATTTAATTATTAATGAATAATGTTAATTGAAAATTATTTAACTTATCTAACATTTATTATTATGGATTAAGTTAAATAATTGCTGACATGATTATTTTAATAAAGACTTAATAAGTCCGGGCTGTAATCGGGATGAGCCGTAAAGTAAAGTAAGAAAAACTAATAAAACGTCTTTTATTTAATCAATATTAACAACAGATCATATTTATTTATATATAAATATTTTTTGGGCTGGGAATCCTTGCCGGCATTCCTAAACCATATTACGAAGGTTTCATCACAAATTGATCCATGGTTTTAGAATGCATTGAAAACAAACATACATACATTGATTTCCTATCAATGTACATTTGGATAAACAACGTAGTCCCTTACATTTCATGATTACTTCTCACGGTGCGATGGTCACCGGCGATTCGACGTGACAGCGACTGCAACGTTGCAAGTAGATTGACACCGCCAGTGGGAGTTGCCGGCCTGGTGTCAATCCGGCTACCAATCTTACTCTCAAGATCGAACGCCTTTGGGAATTTGGTCTAAATAAATGTATTTTCTAACAGGATAACAAAGATATTTCCTCGCTATTTTGTGAGTACATCAAGGAATACATTTTGCTGCGACTATCACTAAACTTAAAGAGACGGTTATTGAACGGTTTCTTGCGAATTTGAAATTAAATACCTATAAATATACAAAGATAGAAAATCTGAAGGAATTAATTTTTGTTAACCTATTGACGATTTGTTTACAGGTTAACAAAAGTGGCAAAAGTTTTAATATTGCTAATAAAAACACATACAAGTAATTTATAAATTTAAAAAATACTTACTTATCAATTGATTTCATTTCAATTATATTGAAATTATGAGAATTGCCGTGTTTGGCCGAATTTAAGTATGGAAAAGTAGTAAGTATCAAACCAATATTCAAATTGAACGAGATAATCAAATTAATTCACTAATAAGTTTATTGAGCGTGCATTTGTTTTGTTAAAATCTACATACAGTCATCTGCAAATCCAATTGCATTTCGAACAAAACGGGTGTAATGCGTGTAACGATTACATTCCCCGAGAACAATACATCCCTACGAGTACAAGTGGCACGCAGGTGTGACGCGTGCCGACGCGTGTCGGGCACGCGTCTCCCCTGATGTACACTTGCTACAAATATTTGCTTATAAGGGCATCAAATCATTATAGTCCTTTATTTCCAAAGTGTAATATCAAATATGATTGTAGTTTCCAATTACGTTACTTTGTTCATATGTCGTTTACATAGTGTATTTGTTTTTATTCCGTTTACAAATTTTAATCTTGAAAAGTTAAGTAGACTGAGTATTAATTAAAAGAAGGATATTTTAATATAAGCTAGTCACCCGTCGCAACGGTCGAAATTCGGCCGTGATTCAGCTCAAAAACTCGACTTGATATTGTCCAAAGTAGCACGAATATTTCGTAATACAATTAAATTGTATTAATTTTCAGGTTGTTTTAAATACACCTATCTATCTTAAAAACGGAACCCAAGTTTTTGCTTCACGTATTCATATATAGATATTTTCTACTTATTCTTTAGGTAGCTAGAGTAGTTACAAATTAATATTGATGATATTACGTTGGACCACAAAATGTTGGAGATTTTTATACGTCTTTTTATAAATTTCTGTAACCAAATGATTGCTTCCAGTATTACATTAAAATAAAATAAATTAGTTAAATATTACTAGTTAATAACTAATATAATACAAAGTCCACCAATTCGCACTTGGCCAGCGCGATGGACTATGGCTTAAAACTCTCATTCCGAGAGGAAGACCTGTGCCCAGTAGTGAGATACCTACATTGATAATTCTTGACTAACTGTCTCATAAAATAAAAATATAACGATATTATATATTTCATTATATCTCGACTGTAATATCCTAAAACGGCTTCATTAGGGCTTTTGTTCTAACCGCCCTTGCGCCCTAAGTTAATCGTGTTGATTGCGGTCCGAGCTATCGCCGATTGTAATCACTTAACGTCCCTTACCCCTTATCCGAATTGGAGGATTGTCATTGACGTTATTAAAATCTGTTCATAATGGAGGATCTTGGCTTATCCTATAATGTGGAGAGTTATTTGAAATTGATTAAAGGCGTTCAATGTTACATCGGTATGTAAATAGTTAATGGGCGTATGAGTTTTCAGGCTTTGCAAACAGGTATCTATACTTTTTTCACCACGATTTTTCGTGTTACCATGCTTCCACACTTTTTAGGGGACTCTCAGATTTCAATTAAATACACTGGTGTACTCTTAACAAAGCGCCTCCCTAGAACTCAACTCGGGAGAATTACTAAACCCATACCTTCATGTCCTTATGTGGATATGAAACTTTTCATACCTTTATACCGGGGTCGCTGGTTTGACTGTTCGAGGCCCGCACTTGCCGCCTGCAAGCCCAATAATCATTTTTTCATCGTAGGATGTCTCCTACGGTGTCTCGTAGCTCTATTTTGTTACTGAGCTAAAGGATGAGGTTTTGATTAAAAAAAATTGTCAATTACAGGTACATAAGTTGTACTCACAGAAATATGGTCCTTTTACCCAAAAGTTTGTGATTTGAGTATCGACATTAGCGCCAAGGTCTTTACTAAATATCTTTTCTTTTCAGCCGAGATCATTTAAACAAACATAAATTAAGATATGTCTGGTTTCTTACTTAACTTCTAATTGCGTTGAAGTAGATATACTGAAAACGACTCTACAATAAAATTAACCACTTCGGTCGTACAAAACCGATTAGTTTCGACATCATCGCTCTTCAACACCGCTAGTCGAACAAATCGAACGACAACGTCATCGATTCGGCACGCTAGTTGAGATGAAGGGCGTGTCATTCGATACGGCGCCAATAACCGCGTTTTCGCAGCGTAAACGCCGTGGGAAGTATCTGCACTCGCACGATCACGCGCGATTACGCCCTCGCGCCGTGTCCTCTGCGCCTGCGCTCCCACGGGGCATGATCTCTGATCTGTTGTAGTAATTGTTATCTTGGACTGATGTGTTCGTTATTAGCATTTGTATATTTGTAAGATTGGAAGCTTTCATATGAGTTGACCTAACTTTGAATGACATAAATGGTTCAGTCTTTATTTACGAGGAAACACGAGAAATTAAGATTGCGAGGTTAAATGGAACGATTAATATCATAAACGTACAGACTAATGTTTTCTAAATTACCTCAAAATTAGGTGACATATAACTATGGAAATCCCGAAATCTAATTTAACAAATCTGCAATGCATGCTACTATTTTTTGTCTGAGATGTGTACATTAGCAAAACGATAGTAATGTATACTTAGTTATAATCATATATATTGAGTTATTTTAAATTCAAGCGATTAGGGCATCGATCTCGCATCGTTATTTTTCTATTAATCTCCATTACTCTTTTCGGTTCCTCCGTAGAACCAAATCGTAGCAGGCACTTAAAGTGATTACAATGTCGCGAAATGGTAGGAGGGCTCTACTAGATAGGTACATGAATTACATTTTCACAGCGCTACAGCAAAATTAAGAAATTGAACAAAAAGCAAAAATATGAAATACTAAAAATTATTATCTATTTCTTTTGTTTAAGTCGTTTTATTTATACATAAAACTAAACTGTTTCTGAAGAAACCCAGAACATGTTTTTAATATTCCTTACTTTAAACCAAGTACTTTTCAGTGACATTCTGCAGTGACATAATAACAGTTCTACATTATTTTACCAATTTGTCCATTTATAGGAAGGATTAATAAGAAATGAGTGATTGTGCGACAAAGCATAATCGACGCTAATTTTATTGAACCTTAATAAAAACTTGTTTAGAAGTTTTGCATTACATATTTAACGATAAATCTTTTACTGTATTTTGTGAAATATTACACAGGGAACAAAAATATACGTGACGTATATATAACCTCTTACCTTAAAATAAAATAAAATTAAGGAGTTAGCTATAATTACCGACATTATATTATATTGTTTTTCATTTCAGAAGACCGTTGTAGCCATTATTCTAGTATGGGAATTTTGTAATAAGCAAGACTATTTATGAATAGGGTTGTAGGTCTCACGCGATTATTTTTCATTTAGCTTGTGCCGTGTCCCTAGAGACAGCCTGGGATCAAGTGTAGCACCCCTGGCTATAACACTATAATTTGAATGTGAGAAATTTTTCCGCGGTGTATTGGGGATACTTATCAATGGAATGTCAAGGGATTTGTAATTGTTTCTCATGGCAATCACAACATGTTCGTCGTGAAAATTATTACAAGAGAGCTTGCGTAGATATGACGTGGGAAAAATCCACAATTGGAATTAAAAGATTATTAATTTGAGCATTCTTCAAAACTAAATTTAGACAACCATAGATAAGTAAAAATAGGTAAGTGGAAAGACAAAACGAAATTAGGAAGCAGAGAGGATTGCACGTAACGATATAAAAAAACAACTTATATAAAATTAGTCAACACTGAAGTAGATCATACCTACTACATTACTAAAATATTTTTGTTTATATCCTTCCCCAGCTGTATTAAGAACCAGGCATATGTGTAATTAGATGTAGCAGATGAGTCTGGAATCCATCAAATGGTCGCTTCATATAAAAGTGAGCTGCTAACCCGACCCTTCCATCGTAACCCAAAATCTGCTTCACGCTAGAAATACGTAGATGTAGAAATCGTACCTCCTCGTTCGAATCATATTCGTTCTACCAGTAGCAATTTTAAAGTTTTACATTATATTAATTAGGAACTAAAAGCCAATCAATGTGTAGTTTTTCGGGCATACATGACATACATACAGACATAATAAACTCAGCTTGTATTTATCAAAGCACCCTATTGGAAAATTATTTGGGCGAACACAATCGGTGATATTATTATGAGAAATGTTCATATCCGATTCAACTTGGGGGAGCATAGGAACGCTGTCAAAAGCTATCAGACGCCAGATTATATATAGATCTCATAACAGAATCACTGTTTTGTAGCCATGTTCAATGTAGGTATTATTTTAACTACTTTCATTTACTTGACGCATAAAGAATTGGTTTTAGTTACGTATATCACAAATATTCTATAAGAACTTTAGCTACGAGTATGTTCCTTAAAAGTGCCTAAATTTCAAGAACCCAAGTTATTCTTAAAGTTAGAAATATGTACTACTCGACCAAAACAATTAGGCGCACGACAGTTGAAACGTCATTAGAACTAGGGATTGCCCATCCCGATACGAAATATATTCTATTACCAAATACCAAAAATATGTAGGTATACCATTATTAAAACCTACACCATAGTGGTGTATTTTCAATAGTCGAGTATTTAATAAAGCACTTTCATGTGTTTACTATATTAGGAGACATGGAATATTTTCTTTGTGTTTTTATTTGTGTAAGAGACTGATGCCGGTTGCAACACACATTAGATTTTCGACTTGGGAGACAGGAATACTGAGCCCAATACTCTTCTCTTGTTAAAAAAAACATATTTTGAATGTAATAGTCCTTTCTCCTCCACGAGTAGTCTTTTTCCTACCCATTTCGTGTTTTATTGACGAATAATCCACTAATTTAATAATAACTTTAAAAAATCAACAATTACTCATTAAACAAAAATAAGAACGAAATAACATTAAACACGTGTTGGCTAACGTAAACACCTAGATGATACACGACTGCACGTCACTAGGGGATGCGCGGGGTAAGAAGCGAGATGCGGGGTATTGAACCACTTTTTTTATGCGCCTAATTGTTGTGGTTGAGTAATATTAGGTATATGTCTCTAGGTATAGTATATGTCTAAAAACTTATTGCTACGATTGATTTAAAAGTGTCTAAATAACAAGGAGCCCTGGTTATAATTTCTTAAACTTAGATATAGTATTTAGTAGGTCTATTTACCATGTCTGAGTTGTCTGTTGTTATGCCCTGAATTTTTTGAAAATGTCATTCAATAAAAATATTTTTTATTAAAGAAAATGCTGAGATATATTTAACAATTTTTATTAAATATAAATATATTTATGTACTTGTATTTAAAAAAAAACTAATATTTAAACGGTTATACAGAAACATAACTTTAAGTAAAAAGTGTTATTATAGTGTTCCCCGTTACGATGACTAAGCTCACAAACCATTTAACAATATACATATAACGCACAAGTGCTGGTATTGTCCATTAGCTGTGCATTATTTTTTCTGCTCCTTGCACCGCATCACTGCTCGTCTCATTTACCGCTCACTCCGTTCATAGAGTAGCGGGGAGTTTATCAAAATATGGGATACGCATCTGTTACTTTGAGCGTCCGATTATTATTAAATACGAGTCTAAATGGTCGAGTTATAATAGAAAGCAATGTTGTATATCGAAAAATGCACGTTAAAAAGTTAACTTTAAAGTTATGTGGTCTACTAGTGTCCTATTTTGTATCAATTGAATTAAGGCTAAAAAAAGGCGATATATTACCGTATTGTACCTATATATTTTCCAAAAACCATTCTAATAAAAGTATAATTAATAAAGTTAAAATTTGTTTTTGTTGTAGGTATTTCAGTCTTTTACACTATAATTCATCTGTTTACTTTATGAAATTTTACGTTAAGCTGTACATTGCAAACACTATATAATTAAATGTATGTTTTATTTTTTAATATATTTATTAAATAATGCGTATTACTTATGACTACGTGTATCAATATAATTTTTTTGCAGATCGTTCTTTACATCACCTTCAACTACATTTTTTAAACCTTACTCTCAACCCTCGTAACATGAAAAATTTTCGCTTAACCAGTTGAAATATAGGTTAGATAAATAAGTTATCTCATTTTAGCGTAAAAATTTATACTATGCGTAAAAACACTACATGAAGTATCCGATTAGTCAGTCAGTAAATAACATAGGAAAATAATTTTAAGAGTGTCGATTTAAAATCATCAATCAAGAGCTACGACAGAATTACTCAGACCTATTAACGTAGAAGATAAAAATAACATTAATTCATGAAGTTCGTACTCGTACGCTGCAATCGAAACATCTGCCGATCGCTATCGCTTATTTGTCGTGTCACGTGCCTATGAGATCAACTGATTAGAGTATTGTGTCGCGGAAGCACGTTTGCACGGCTACGTCACGGTGATCTGTCAAAATCGATTCAAATGTGGAACACTTTTAATTGAATGAGTTTGGGGAAGCGCCAGTACCGCAGTGATTAATAGATTGAAATAGATTAATCAAACCAATTTGTAATTTCGGGTTCCTGAATGCAGTAGATTGTATAAAACCGTTTGTTTGCCATAGAAAAGGTTGTATTAGGATTTTCTTCAATAAGATTAGGTAGGTACTTTTTATGTTTTTTTTTATAATACTATGTTATCTTTAACAATATAATCCAAAATTTATTACTATTGACAAAATTTATTGATAGTATTTTATATGTAGAGCGTCTAAAATTGGTGCTATACCGTTAGGACAAAATTCTTCTTTTTATGTAAAAAATATACAAAACTATAGTTTTTTTTTATCAGTGAAAGCATTTTTTTTTCTTTTTTTAAGCTTGTAGGTATGTTCTATATCTTTTACCCGTTTCATAAAAGGACAAACATATTTTAAAGGATCCTATATTGGGTTCATATTCCCGTAATTTCGTGGCATAACGTGTGCAAAAACACTTCATGCAGTGTTTATTTATGAAGATGCGTGGCAGGGGCACTAGCCGGATTGTTCGGAAGGTAATGGCGCGTGCACTATCACTGCGCATCTGTCGCCCTGTACGGTCACCGTATGATCATTAAAAATTCATTGGTGCTGTAGTTAAAAAATGCTCGATCATAGGATTATGATTTATGATTAATATACTATATTGAGTTGTTGAGCCCCCGACAATTTTTGTAGGGCACTTGTGAGGTCGAGAGAGAAATGATTTTCCTTTTGTCATTATTAGTTTGGAATTAACTTCTAGTCATAGTATAAGTCAATGTGGTCAAAACCTCACCATTATTTATGGCTGTACAGTTCATAAATTTATTTTTATGTAATTTTGCATTCAATTTTTAAGTCGATAAATTGAAATAAGTCTATGAATTGAAATAAGATTAAATTACATACACAGGTATACATTAGATAGTTGGCC
Organism: Spicauda simplicius; assembly: GCA_949699795.1. Taxonomy (NCBI): domain Eukaryota; kingdom Metazoa; phylum Arthropoda; class Insecta; order Lepidoptera; family Hesperiidae; genus Spicauda; species Spicauda simplicius. The sequence goes on from OX453057.1 coordinate 12,842,512, forward strand.
AGCGTATTTGATCTTGGGTTCAATTACTAGCTGAGCTGATATCAACTTAATTACAATTTTCTTCCAATACGTGTCTGTTTGTTGCTAATGATTTTACAACTCGAAATACTATAAAGCAGTTAGAAACGAGATATTTTTATTAAGATTTAACCCTCGCACTACATTTGTTTGAATTTTATTATTAATTTTCAATTGTCTTTGATTTTGTAAAAATCTAAAATTACAAGCAACTATTATGTATGCGTACGGATCGACAGGGTCCAATCAAATAAGATGAGTTGCGTCAACACACCTGTCGTAGCGCTAAACGCTGTCGAATAGCCGACAGACGGGCTGAATAAACTACGCATTCATCTCTTTATTATGATGTGTTAATCCCGGATTACCAGCAAATGTTAACACATGTTACCAGTTAGTAAAAAATCTACAACCCTCAAAATGACTTATCATCGATTTCAACGCGAATCGAAAAGACACCTTATCATGCAGAATATAAACGTTATTTATTGGTGTCGCTTTAGGGGTGCCAGAATTGGCTGGATTATCGAGGGTAGCTAATATTATTTCGGGGCGTTCGGTGTTGCCTTTTCATCCGCTAAGTATAAACAGGAGGGTGTGTTCGGTGTTTGATCGCGCTGGACCGCTCCGCTGACGATTGATTAACTTTGCAGAACTTATTATTGGGTAAATAGACTTGTTAAACTTAGTGACGATCTCTTTGGACTTAAAATTCGTTTTAAAACGCTTTCTAAACGCTTTCTACACTCATAGCCCCACAGTAGGATTTTCTCCTGTGTTGTGGGTGCCATGGACACACATAAAGACGAATACACAAACACCCAGATCCAGAACAAGAATCTAAACTCATCATTCAAATACCTGCCTGTCCGGGAATCGAACCCGGGACCCACTGAGTGTCAGACCGGTATGGTAACCGCCACGCGGGTCGTAAATTTCGTTTATAGAATCTTTTCTATAATAAACTATTTTTGCAATTTAACCGTCTTTAAATAGATGTGAAGATTTATCTTCTGTATGTGTAATTTTATTGCATGAAATTTTAACGCGGTAAAGCAATAATGCGTGGAAGATGGCTACTAAAACTAGTTTACAACTCGTTAAAATTGTTTAAATATCTGTCGAATAACTATAGGAAATTGTTATTTAGCTTAGGCATTTATAATTAGAATAAATCTCAAGTATCTTTTTCAGTTACAGTAAATAGATGTTGTAAAGTTTTGAGGTCAGGTAGCAGAATAATGCAGTTAAACCAAATATATTTGTCGCAATGTGTTCATAGTTTTTTGTTTTTGATACCAATCAAACATTTAAATGAACTTTTATAATTGTTTAGTTGATTTCAGCTAAAGATACCTACTTTGAGTCTAGGTATATCACGGTATTATCGAAACACCTTCACACACTTCCACATACCTACTAGGTAGTAGAATATGCCATATAGCTTTCAATGTGCAATGTAGCAACATTTTGCGGTTTTTAATTTCTTTACTGCTGATATTTCGACTTCGTCTACATTAAAACACAAAAATGTTTTAAATCCATACAAACGGATTAACTATGGCATAAAATTAATTTAATGATTTACATTTATCACCAAAAATAAGATTTATGGCTATAAATCTTAAACAGTCACATAAGTTAGGCATTGACACGAATATAGAATACCTAAGTATTATTCATAGTCATAGGAACGGCATCGAGGAGGCGGGCTGCGGCGGACGGCAGCCCGAGGCGACTCGATCCCGGCACAGTCAATATTTGCTCTCCGCCCGGCCCGGCTAATGAATACAATTAGATCATTCCGCGCGGCCTCACCTTTTTCATGCGCCTCGATAACTCGCCCTCTGACAACGTGTCAAATAAAGACGAGACCTTTGTACATAGACTGCCCAAACACGGCTACAAGTTAATGTGCGAGTTTTATTACACCTTCACGTTACGGTAACTTGATTTGGATTTTTATTAAGTTTGTATTGATAGCTGATGGTCTAGGGAATTTTGACTAATGCTGACTGTGTGGTTGGAATCACAGGCATATATTTTTTAGAAATTATTTAGCTATAATTCAATTGCCACGTTAGTAAAGTAATCTATATGCTTGAAATTTTCTGTACAGTTGTGTTTCTGTACAGTTCAAACGTGTGAGTAGTTTCTCAAATCATAATAATATAAATGAATTCACTTTTAGACATTCATTTGTTGTAGACCTTTAGTAATTGCTTCTGCGATACACTTGCGTAAGGTCTTGTCACCTTCATGGTACTTGTTTGATATAGTTAAGAGTGACCATTATCCAAGACTTCGTTGTTATTTATCTATATGCATATAAAATAATGATAAACGAATGACAAATTGCCTGTACGCTTCAGTGTTTTCTAGCTTTACAGATAAATTTCATAGAGAAATACAAATCCCAAGTATAATATTTACGTATCCAATTGAATAACAACGGGGTATATATAAAGAAAGTAAAGACGAAGATCGATTATATAAATCGAAGGACTATTATATAAATGGATTGAAGTTCAAATAAAAAAAAATACATTGAAATCAATAACCTTATGTGTCTTCACAAAAAGTCACAGTCAATACACAGTGAATTTCATATAGACAACAAATATAATGTAATATTTATCTAAACTTTTGAATAAGGCAAGTCCTCCATAAAGTCTTGGATCCGTCCGTCCCAGCAGAGTTGGTCGACCCGCTACAACCGCTGAATACATTAGTTTGTTTGTACTCCAGTTTGCAGCTACGCCACATGGCGACACAACGCTTGTTTATTTTAATACTCAACCATTGCCACTGTTTGTCAAGGGAACTGTATTAAACTACCCCTGCGGATTCATAATGTTAGGCTGCCTTGTTTCACTGTAAACAATAACGTTCTTCGTGGTTAGATGAATTCGGGATTGTAAGTAGTATTTACTAACAAATTAGGTGTGCAGATTATTAGAAAATACATAATAGGCTTGGTAGGCATTTCTGTAGAATAAATTAAGTATTCGTTATTAAAGGACATATCTTCTAATCAAATAGTTACATAATATTTAAATACGTGTTAAAATAAATGGACCAAGATAAAATATCTTTGAATATAGATATAATAATGAAACATTTTTTCATTACATTAATTACTTTACACATTTTGTATATGGTCTTAAAATTAGAAAGTTTTTACTTACATATTAATGATGTTATATTAATAGATGTTAAATGTGTTTTTTTTATTAAAAAACATTAGAGGCAGTGGTCAGTATTGTGGACAGAAGAAATCTTAAAATAAAAGAGAAAAAACTAAAATAATATCTACATAACAACACAATATATTTTACAGCAAAAATTATATAATTAAAACTTATAAAATGTTATAACATACATTGAATACAATTATTGGACATTATTCAGTTAATCTGTTAAGCAATTGACATTCTAGGCATATCACATACTTATGACTACGTCACAGCATGTTGGTGATGCCAACCCGTAAGTTTTACTCTACAAAAAATCGTTCAACGCCCCTCAAGAAGTTTCCACTCCAAAAAGTGTAAATATTCAAAATTCGCGAATGTTCTATGACAATAATTATCTGAAAACCAGAGATTTCATATACCTACCTACCTATTTTTATAACTTCGCAAACTTGTTTATTGCGAAAAATTTATAATTGGATCTTTAAAGTATACAAATTGAATTTATGTGGTGTCAGAAATAGACAACACGCTTCTTTAGGCTCCAGCAAACTTGCTACTATTCGCATAGACGATCTACGATTTATCTGCTGTACGCAAGCTAGATGCAGTGACTAAACATTTCACATCGTAGACTTGAAAGCTCCTGTCTGTTTTCGTAATGCGGTCGAACGCAATTAGTCTCAATTATGCGCAGTCGCATAACGCGCGTTTCTTATGCCACAGCTAAACGACTAGCAAGCAACTCAACCAGTAGCAAAATGATTAGTTGGGTTGTTCGCATGATGAGGCGTTGTTGAAATCGCAAAATCGCGGATCGCTGATCGTAGAAACAGTTTGTTTGCTAGGGCCGTATATGTAACGGATTCGACTTTATTACCTCCATTAAATTCGGTCTTATTAAACCATATCTATTTTTGTTTTTAGTTTAGATTGTTATAAGCTAAAGGCTGAACGCTGCTGTGTTCCGTTATGAAGTATATGGTAAAGAAGAGACAGATGGTGATGGTCGTTACTAACCCTATCTGGGTTTGAGTGACCATTTACAATTAGACTACAAAATCGTTAGCCACCTCATTATTATTTAGAAAACAAATTCAATGTTATCGTGATTCCATATAGCACTGATTTATTTCTATTGTAACACTTAATTTAATTCAGGATTAACGTAAAACGTGTGCTTATAACGTGGACGTAAAATATAAACTCAACGAATATATTGAGAAAATTAAATAAACTGTTGTTGAATAAACGTTCCGTGAACAATTAATAAAAGTGATATTTTCCTAACAGATAAAAATCATAGTACCCCGACCCAATTAGATACAGTCCTTATCAAGAGCATCTATTGTAGGGCGGTGGACATCTGCAGAACGTGTGCATCTCCTGTTTAATTACATTTGTCGCCTCCCCGGAGCAGTTCGGTTCATTTGCAAAGTGCATTTCGATGCCCGATTGTTTCGACCCTGCGCTTAATTGCCCGCCGCCCGTAATTTATTATTGACATTAGTTTGAATATTTACTCCCGTTTATCGGTTCCATTCATTCGTGCGTTTGCAAAAATACGTGGCAATCTCACTTAATTGAATTGCGAGTTGTAGATAACTGATGTATATATAATTTAACTGTTGGTGTCATTAATGTTTTTACTTACTTTTGTGATATTCATTTATCGGCATTACTAATGCCTTTTACTTGCTTATTAGTTAAATATACATTTTAATTCATACACCAATTACAATTTCATGATAAGCGAATCTTTAATTCCTTTTTGCCGGTACGCTGTGCCAGTATTTTCATAACTGTGTCGAAATATTGACAAATTTAAAAACGAATAAAATATCTGCTTAATGTGACTGCCCGTTATGTCGCAATAAAGTTAGTTTAAAATAACACAATTAAATAGTTTAAAATATCTCAATAATTACAAAAAGTTTAACTAAATTAGTTTCTTCAAGGTAGTAATCTCTCTAGGTTTTCTTTAGATAGTGCAGTCGTAAAATGTAGAAATATTGTTTTAGAAAAATTCAACGTTCACAGTGGCGGATCACGCATCGCATACGATAAACATCGCAACAAATTCCTGCAAACACATCGGCGGACGTTTATTTGCCGAGCCCACGCTCGACTTCACTCCGACTTCACATTCCGTACGCCGTCGTATCGCTACTCATTTGTATTGGCGGCGTATTATTTGTTTATTTGCAAAGCATAGGTTGTGCTTTGATTTTTTCCAATTCGGAAATGATGTGGAACGTTTCACGTGGTGGCTCGAGGCGATCGGGTCGTGGCTTGTGAACCAATCAACTGAGGCAGTGTGTTCGTTAGTCGCTTCGATACCCAGGTCACGTATCACCGACCTTTCCACTCGGAGGCACTGATTTTTTTTATAGATAGATTCCAAATGAACAGTGGACTTCTGAAATCTTCTGCTTCGCTGGGCATATATACTCGTACTACTTGGGAGATTTATGAAATAGTAGTTTCGTGAACGTATTATGAGGAGTAGGTACGTTAAATAAATTGTTCTTAAACAAGCAGAAATAAAAAAAAACGGAAGTTACGAAATAAATCACTATTAAACAAATACAGAAAGAATGAAACGGATTATTGTTTATGACCCGATCAAAGTAACTAAAATAAGTAGTATTTTAACTACTTACTTTAGTTACTTAGTTTAATTATAAATATCGAGGTAGGTATAATCATTTATGTTACTTTTATATTGGCATTTGAGAACTCAATGTGTGGTTTTTTTCTGCTCTTTCATTTCGGCCGAGAGCCTTAGTTACTTTATTCCAAGTTAAAGAGTTAAATACTCAGCTTGCTGCAAGCTGAATAACTAAAAAGTAAATAAATATAACTTATGTAGTTAAATAGCAAAGCTACAGAACAAGATAATAAAGAAACACAAATACTTTTTTTACTGTTTGTTGAATTATATTAAGTGGATTTTCATTGAAGTTAAAGGCCATTGTAAGGTAAGAAAAAGGAAAATCAAACACCTTTTTGAGTTTATCATATACTGAACTATTCAGCAGTGGATTTTTCTTAGACCTTACACACCATTTATTGTGTAGTATGTACCTAAGTACGAACCTAATTAAGAAAACGTTATGGTTTATCTACCTAGTCAAATACCAATAACTAACATTACTAATTTAATAATTATAAAGTAAACATGGGGTATGCTTATTTTATGTCTCACTGCTGGGCATAGGTTTCATCTTTAGGAGCGGAAACAATGCTTAGTGGAAAACACGTACATTGTTCACCAATTCGTACTTGCCCAGCGCGGTTGACTATGGCCTATAACTATCTCATTCTGAGAGAAGACCCGTGCCCAGTAGTGGGACAATAATGGGTTGACGACGGGCAACACGTAACTGATGTTCCGATCATGTTCGAAGTTTAAACTCAATGGTACGAACTGCAACTGATGGCTTAACATGCCTTCCATAGCACGAAATCTTTCACGCCATCATCGGTCACCCATTCAACTCTAACCGCGTCTTAAGTTGTCTAACTTATTACTTATATGGTTGATCGGGGAGGTACCACCACCACACCTATTCGTATTTCTAGCCTAAAGTAATTAATAAATAATTAAGTAAAAAATAATTACCTACATATATGTGACAAAGAAGTGTTTTGTTTTACTTATAAAATATACATATTGGCCGAAATATTTGTTTATCTCTCAACTTGGTAGAACCAGTGTAGTTCGACCGGGGAAGTACCACCGCCACACCTATTTCTTGTGTTTCGATAGAAGGTTGTGGTTGAAAGTGTGCCGGCAACCACACCCTTCTATCGAAACGCAAGAAATGCTTCACGATAGAAATAGGTGTGGTGGTGGTACTTCCCCGGTCGAACTACACTGGTTCTACCAAGTTGAGAGATAAACTGATTCTACCTTGTTTTTGTATATGAAGTTATTAAATGTATTATAAGCATAGTAAGCTTTATATACACTACCAGTCAGATTTAGAATCGGCGATCATTGTGCCACATGGGTCGTTTCTTAGTTCCGCTAATTCTAAATTGGACTTATTCTTCCTCTTGGCGACGACGTATGCTGACATCAAAGATCACAAAATGTGTAAAATATTAGTGTTACTTCACTTACACGTTTCACATCGATTGACGGCATTAAACTACCTAATTATCTACATCTAGATGTTATCCGTACTAATTTGTCACCGTTTGATAAAAATTTGAATGTTCGAAAAATAAACTATCATCACATAAGTAAAATTATGTAACTCTTAACCTACCATTGTGTGAAAATTATATTGAAGCTATTCACAAAAAAACAATTTCACAGGAAGCGCAATTTTTGGAGATGATTATGTTACTGATGTCTATGTCTGTATCTAATTTCATTTGGATTTATTTCAGTGATTTTTGCGTGATTTAGTAATAAACATCCACTTGTCGTAAGTACCATTCGCCTTTATAATGCAAAAATGGTCGCCAAATTTATACAAATATAATTCGCCTGAAGTTTGTCGACAAAAACAAAGAATGCCAAAATTTATATCCACTGGCACCCAACACCAAAAACAGAAACAAACCAACGCGAATCATTTGCTTTCACAAATGTCAAATAATAACATTCGTCATCACTATTCAATTCTTATAGAATGGATCGTCGTTGTTTTCTCTGTAACGGCGGTCCTCCATGGTTCGGTTTGCACGGTATTTCCTGTCACGAACGAGCAAGATGGGGAATGAGCTTCCTCCTGAGGCATTCCCGGAGCTCTATGACATGGGGCTCTTCAACAAGAGTGCAAAAAGAACTCTCCTTCTAAGTCGGTGATGCATTGGCGACTCCTCTGGTGTTGCAAATGTCCATACGCGACGGTAACCACTTTCCATCAGGTGGCCCGTCTGCCTTATCGTTAGGTACAAAAAAAAAATGTGTGCGTGTACTAGCACTTTCACTTCAACAACCCCGATAAAGAAGTTTCACTTCAATAAACTTTTACAATCGTTGAATATTCAGTTTTTATTGCTAAAATAAAACTCTACAGAGATTCTATAGATTGTAGGATTTTTGAATCAGAAACTATCGAATGGATGTCTTGCTACTCACTGCATTGATATGACGTTAGAAATATCACTCTAATGTCTCAAGTGGAAGTAGTCAGATACTCTCAGTCTTTCCGAAGAGCACATGTGCAGCTGTGCAACGCAGTGACAAATGACACTTCGACCTCCGATTTAGTAAGCACTAACAATATATTTCTCATTTCAATGTCACTTGTCTCATTATCTCACTGTTATTACATGAGTATGAAACGTCAGTTATTAATAAGAATTATTGTCTGTTTATGCCCCGTTAATTTCCTGAATTTCCAATTTTACTTTGTTTTTAATTAACTACATTAGTGTAATGAGCTAAAGTTATGGAGATAATTATATACTGATATACTCTATATTATATATAGTATGGTATGCTCTACTAGAATAGTATATAGTATAGTTGAGGTGTGACGATAAAGTAATATAACATGTAGCACGTACGTATATTAAGAGAGATAATGTATGTATAATGTATATAGTCTCACGTCTAATTTTAGTATATAAGCAACATCACAATAGAGAGAGATTCAATATATAGATTATAGATTATAACTACATTACTGCTGTGTCTCATTTACTCAGGGGTTCCCTGAACCCCTGGCCAACGCCTCGCTACTCCCAGTGTGCCCCACCTCATGGTAACCCAGCACCACCACATGGCACACCACGTAGTAAAGTATAGTTTAGGACTTTTATATGTATGTGCCCAACGGTGCGATATCATGAGGACTGATGCCAAGGGTAAGGAGTATGACAATTTTGTTTATATTGTATAAGATGAATTAGTGAAGGACCTAATGTAATAATGTAAGCGGTGTATGCCGTAGATGGACATCTATAACTCACTCAATGTAGAATATACTTTTTACCTGATGTACACTTCGAGAGAGTGGCTTAACAGCGCTGCTTGGTTTTCAAAATAACAAAACTCAAAAACGCTTCTTTTATGGGAGAGACGGATCAAAATTAAATAATTGTAATTAAGTTTAAATAAATTTATACATTATTAAAATTACGTATAAAATTTAGATATAATTGGAACTTTATATGGATAAAAATGTATCTTTAACTTAAAATTGATTTTTAAATAGTGCGGTTATTAATGCTAAGCCGCGATAAATCGGCGGTACTCGTTATCAAGAATAAGAGCACGTAGGTGTTTATGATTTGTGGATGTAATAGATGTAATATTATTGTTAGCACGAGGAAAATGCTCATCAGGGTAGACACGCACGCCAAGTTTGACTAACGTGACGAATTGCTTATGTAAAGTAATAAAACACTCAAAATGTTTCTCGAACATAAAGTTCATTAACGTGTGTCACTATCATTGCCAAGGAGAATTTACGTAGACTGGCCGTGGGCGTCTCATGTTTACGCTGAAGTTAGGTCTAGACCTCTTCTTTATAAATATTTTAGAATATTGATTGATACATGTTATTTTGAAAAAGAAACAGTCGATATATTCTGTTGGGTCAAGTTGGGAGATACTTATAGACTCAATAGATAGCGCTTAGCCCGGAATCAATTTTTTTAAACCGAGGTAAAAATTTGACGCCCTCTCTTGTTATGTGGTCAGAAACAAAAATCCATTCCACGTTATGTGTCTGCAATATGGCAGTGAAATGTAAAAGGTCGCAGACCAGTTTTTGCTGTCCTCCTAGACATTTGGCTATTAGATCTGGGCTTGGTGTGCTGGATTGAACTCACCCCCTAAATCCGGGCCTAATAGCGCTGTTATAAATTTCTTTGTTGTGGCAATACGCCTAGGGCTATGGTATCCCCTGTATGCCTGTTGTAAGAGGGGACTAAAAGGGGCTTCTGGGGTTGCGGGCGGCTAGAGTGAGAGCTAGAACGTGGTCGCATATGATAGTCAAGTTTAGACGGAGGGGTGGGCCCAGCCGCCCATTTGGGAGGAGCCCGATGAGGCAACGCGCTCAGAGGACTCCGGTTGCGGCCCTTTGGAGTCCTCTTTGTGGTGCCGAGGACGGCCGCCGAGTTGGTTTTAGTGCGGAAAAAACCCCACATAACCCTGCGTCGCTTCTACGGTGTCGGGTGCCTTTTGAAGGTTTCCCCATCAAGAAGAAAAAAAGGCTCATTCATTTTGTTAGTATAACCTAAGCAAGTTAACGTTGTTTTACGACGAAAACCAATGAGATACAGATGGCCCTAGTTTTGCCTTAACAGACAGATTTGGAGAACACTTAAACCGTGTTAGATGCAGGTTTAACTTTGGTCGAATAGTCAGACCTGCTGAGGGCTTCACCGCTTTTAGTTAGCACGTAAAAAGCACTGATTTATTTAAAGTAAAAAGATATAAAAGCGAGCAAACATCATCAGTGAACAGCGATGAGCAAACAAGGTGTGCGTATGATTGTTAGCGGGTCGCGTCCGGAATACGAGTTTTTTACGAACGTCGCCCAATCAGCGCCAGTGGCAGTTGCAATTATCTCTCGCACGAAATCGAATTACGATCAATTCGGATTTGCGCGCATTCGAACGAATATAAAACGGTTTGCATTAAAATTTGCCGCGATGCACGGGATGCGTTCCCATTAGTCAAGGAATGTTTGTTCGGCCAAGCACCGTTCATTACTGTTATTGTTTCTGTTACTCCGTTCTAATTAAATATGTAATCGAAATGGTATTTTTATTTCACTCTTATACAATGCGACCATATTAGTCCTTTTTTGTTATCGAGGGGGAAACCTTAAAAAGGTATGCGACGCAGTGGGAGCAATGCCGGGCTCTGTGGGATTTTTACCTCAATAAAACCACTCCGGTGGCCATCCTCTGCGCTGCGTGGAGAACTCCGAGATCTCCAATGGAACACTACCGGAGTCTTCCGAGCGCGACGCCCCAGTCAAGCTCTTCCCAGTGAGCATTAGCGCTCATCGTGCGTCCTGGTGTTTACGACGGCATACGACCACACATGACGTTTTCGGTTCGAGCTCCCACTCTTACCGCCTGCAACCCGGAAACCCTTATAGACGCGTCTTAAGACAGACAGGGGATCTCGTAAAACTATTCTGGTCATGGAACTACAGGGACAAACTATATTAGTCCTAGAGTGCAATGACGCATCTGTAATTGACATAAAATAGAACCTTTGTTCTGTGTTAAGTTGCTCATAGTTATTCATGAGCGGCAGTTGTCACTTACTATCAAGTGGATTAGATATTTGTTACTTCAATCGTGTAAAAATAATATAAACGTGGTTGAAGGTCTTTCTAAAGAAAAAAGGTTATCTATTCGTCACGTATTGTTTTTTAAAAGGTTTGTAATCGATTTTTGGATGTATAAAACGGAGAGTTAAATATTAGGGGATTGGACCCGAATATCGGATGCCCTGCTAACTTTTTTTTTTATTTGACTGAAGTAGCAAACGAGCATGCAGTCCACCTGATGGTAAGTGGCCACTGCCGCCCATGGACATCTGTAATCGACTTCATACAGAACATGCGTTCAATGTGAAGTCAATCTCAGATGCGATGCTACTCCCGAGCACTTTGATGGTCGCCTCATGTGAAAGTGTGCTGGTAACCACACCCTTCTATCGAAACGCAAGAAACGCCTCACGCTAGAAATAGGTGTGGCGGTGGTACTTCCCCGGTCCAACTACACTGGTTCTACTACCTTGAATATAACTTCGGAAATATCAATACCTTATATACATACCGTAAGTAACAAATACGTCTAGCAACTCAGTAGCACTTTTATCGAACTCTCGGTCAGAATGGTGATAAAGCTTATAGGTATACCCGTTTGATTAATGTGTCCAAATATATTCCGTTGTTGTTTATAAAGCCGTTATTTTCAAAAAGTAATGCTTTGTGACATTACAGTGCCATTATTCTCTTATAATTGCTTCAAACACAAGATTTATGGGAACACTAAGACATTTTAAAAATATTTTTGTTGAATTCCCAATATTGCATACATTGCATCAACCCATTATTGGCCCACTGCTGGGCACGGGTCTTCTCCCAGAATGAGAAAGTTTAGGCCATAGTCCACCGCGCTGGCCAAGTGCGTGTTGGTGGACATACATGGTGCATACATGGTGTTGTTCAATATCAAATAGATACCGAAAGTAGGTAAAGACAGAACTCTACAATAATAATATGTTTTTTGCCTCTTGTCTTTGAGTTGGACACGGGTTTGGTTTCAGAATGAGAGAGCTTTAGGTCATAGTCCACCGCACTGGTCAATTGACAATTGGTAGACGGATATATGACAACGACTACTATATTTGTCGTCATATATTTGTTGGCAAATTTCCACACCTTTTAGAACTTTTTTTAAAGCACTCTCAGGTGTATAGTATAATTTCTATTACGCTCATAATTTTACAATTAACCAAAAATGCATACCTGGAGTTTGAACCGCGGTCCTCTCGATTGAGGGGGCAAGTTTCAACCATTAGGCTATAACTCTTGTTCAGTTTGTTGATATATGCAATTTTGTTACAAACTACATTTTAAACGTAAAATATTTATAATCTCCTTAAAATTTCCAGGTATGGTTTCAAAACCGGCGCGCCAAGTTTCGCAAGCAAGAGCGGCTGGCGCAGCAGAAGGCAGGCGAGGCCCCTGTGAAGGCGGAGGGCAAGAGGGACAAGAACGGGTCCCCGGTACCGTCGCCACACCCGGTACCACCCGCGCCGTCCACGCAGCCCTCGCACCACTCCCTACCACATCTATCGCCACCTGATCTTAAGCCTATTACGTCAGCAGGTATATTTTCAAGACGTGATCAACTTTTTCACAGTCCTAGATTAAATTTAAACACCATTATAGGTTTAAATTTAATCCACAAATATATAATTAGAACGATTATTGGTTATTAAAGTTGCTTCAGAAAGTCATAATAATTTCTCACCTTAACTCAAATTGCTTCTATGTATGTGCATACAGTGTACATAAATTTGCAATTTACTTCTCGATAACAACTGTGACGCTTTTGATAAAGTTTAGTATATGTACAGAAGGATGGTGGTAGTAATTATTCTATATGTCATGTACCTACTAAATTTATAGTGTACCCAATTTATGGGGACCTGAATATATTGCATTGACTGTAGGTGTACAAAAATTGCTGAAGTTGAACATATGTATAATCGATACAATAAAGCTAAAACCCATAAAAATCCTAAGCTCATAAAACATTGTCTTAGTAAGTATTCATCCAGAAATGACAGTAAATACATCATCTACTCAACTAAGATTCTTGAAATTTAATTACCAAATTAGGTAAGTGATGTATATACGTAAATGGGTTGTTTCAAATAATATAAAATGTAGATTTAACAGAAGCCTTATATTTAGCTGATTCAAATAAAATAAACATTATATTAATTAATTAATTAACTAATTTAGATATACCATCGACTTATCACTATACATTTAAAAAAATATATTACAATTCGGTTGTTTTAGTGTGAATCGCCATTTCAGGTATAAACATTCATCACGCATATATTTTTTTTTATGTAACGCTAAATTGACATAAATAATCGTCCCATACAGTAAACATATGCGTTTTTTGGAACATCGTTAAATCCATTATAATAAATAGCCGCATGTTCTCAAGATCCGGTGATAGTTTTATTTTTCAGTGAGTCGAAATATATAGCGTTCGTAATTCGCCTCAGCGTTACTCAGAATGAAATAATATTTATTTTTACATTACGTTGCCAGAGGCGCGCAAGTTTTTTAGGAATAAATGTTTATTCAAATTTGCAAATAACTGCAGTGTAATTACTATTGAAATACTTGTCTAAAATAAGAATAATAATTTCTTGAGTACACATCTTAATGGTAGGAATGCTCGTGATGGATTTCAGGATAAGTCAAAAAAGTTGTGACTTATACTTGTCATTTGACGATTATATTTAGTTTAGTAGGTGTCCATATGCTAAGGTAAGGTTTGTATCTGATAACATACCTACTTTTTCTGTAACCTTAAAAATCTTCTTATTATTCTAATAATAAGAATAATAAGAAGATTATTTATTACTGTAAGGTTTTATTAACTTAAAAGGCGCAACTATATATCTAAATATATAAAAATTCAAGCAGTATATAGTATATACTAGTCGTAATTTAAAAATAATAATTTTAAGTTTAATGTTTTGGTTTGGTTCTGGTAACTCGTAGAAATCAAACAAACAAAAATCTAGTGACACACGAATAGAAGATACAAAACTGTTTTATGTTATCTTTTTACACTCAGTATGATTTTAAAACGCTAATAAATCTGTGTTGAACCCTCATTGAGTTCATGGCTTTATTTCAAAACATCATGCGGTATTTTTAGCTGATATATCTTCGGAAAAATTGTTTGTTTTATGAAAATTGATCGCTGAAATTATAGGCGGATGACTCACACTTATGTCAGGCAAGGAAGGCCAATCGGGTGCCGTTTTGGTTGCGTGGGTGTATACAACAAGGCTGATTTCAACAAAATAAATATGTCGTCTCGAAATAGATTCTTAAATATAACACTTGCATTCATGTAAGTTCACTTCAAAGATTAGAAGACCGTTAATTTATTTTTAGAATGCAAGAATTCAGGTCAAGTATGCATTTCTTCAAATTTTTAGTACTTAAAAAATAGCGCAAATAGAGTTTCGCTAATAGACATTTTAATTTCTTTCAATGAATGTTTGCTTTAAGCCGTTTTGAAGAGTTATTTATATGTGTGGCCCGTAATACTAGACATTTTGTGACAATGACAAATTGTTTTATTTATTCGAATGTAGCTTTTATATAATAGTTTAAACAGTTAAAGGATTTTTGCAGTGTGTAATATCATTAGTTTTTTAACACGCTGTCTAATCTATACGCATGTCACAGTATATAAAAATACTCCAGACAAGTAGGTGTTAACGAATGGTATAAAGAAATAATTTATGTTATAGAAATAAAAAAGTTCAAAACGGTATAGTGTTTGAGGTTCGATTATAAACAGTCACATCCTATCACTGCATATTTTTGGATTTGTCTTCCATTCGGACAACAACGGTAAAGCCATTCTCAGATTAGTTATTCCTTCTTAGTCCACTGTTGTTATAAAGCTTCAGTGATCTTTTTTTTTATACGACTGAAGTAGCAAACGAGCATGCAGCCCACCTAATGGTAAGTGGTAATTGCCGCCCATTGACATCTGTAATCACTACATACAGAACATGTGTTCCATCTGAAGTCAATTACAGATGCGTTGCTACTCCCGAGGACTATAATGGTAGCCTCACGTGAAAGTGTGCCGGCAACCGCACTGTTTTATTTAAAAGCTAATGTTTAGAATTAGTCGAAACGTATAAGTAGTAGCATACATAAATGTTACAATTAAATAGAAAAGCTATATTATTCTACAATATAAATTAAAACATTTAACGTGCAAGGAAAAACAAGTGCTCGTATTCGTAGCAACAAACATAGTTTAGTTTTTTTCTGTTACTTCTTTCTTCAGTTTTCTTACGATCTCACACGCCTAAATTAATTGTAAAATAAAAAATATATACCTTATGATATTTGAGTTTAAAACACTTCGATAGCCAATATCCGATAAGCCATTTGGGCTGTAGAGCGTGCAAATATGGACATACATAAATACCTTGGAAAACATTTCCTGCCTTCTAATCTAGTCGTGTAAAATGTAAGACTAGAATTTACAGCACTATAAAAGAAAAAAGATTTCTGGAGGCGTCATCACCATTTCTGGCTAAAAATGCAGTGTTAAGGTTTCTAGTTATTCGCTATTCTAGTCCTTATATATAAGGAAGTATAGGCGTTTCAACTTCGTTCACAGGGTTTAACTGCTGCTAATATTATAATTATGTCAATGGGCGGCAATGACCACTTATCAAGTGAATTGCATGCTTGTTTGCTACTGCTAGGGGTAACATTCACATTTCTACACTATTATAATGAACTTTTACTTAAAGTATCAATTTCATTATAAGACATTCGTCGATAAAAAATTGAGACATGCAATATTTAAATTGATAGCGTATAATATTTTTGTTAGTAGCTTTTCTTTACAATAGTTTCTTTATAATAGTCTAATTATTTACATCATGATAGGATTTTTATGTTTTACTGTTATATGAAAAAATATGAGAAAGTTCTCATTTGCTTTATTTAATTCTATCTAATTCTAATTCTCAATCTAATGGGAGTGGTTGGCAAAATCATCGTGCATGTAACGCGAACTATTTCAAGTTTAGGAAATGTATGTTGTTTTGCGGGCACGGTAGGCTCTGAGGGCGTTAATGGCGGACTTGTGGCGGCGTTAATCACATTACCGCCACCCGCCAGATTTTCACTTCGGCTCATTTGCGCTAATTGTGCGCGCGATTGTCACTCAGGCTTGAATAAACAACGCCGCGGCAAGGATTAGGTGATTAGCGTATAATTGCGTTAACGCCATTATTTCATATTCGCATGCATTCTGATTTCGGCCAGATTTGAATGCATGAATTTTGACTGCGCTTACCGCTACCTAACTACTTTAACCAAACCGGATTACTGAGAAATCAGGGCGATTTAAACATATTTGCCTTGCAGAAGTTATTTTAGAAATTTACGAGTGCTGGCTAAATTTATTGACCATAAACTTTTGAACGTAGCTTATACTTATGGAAGCAGGCGCTTGTATTACAAGATTGTAAAAATTAAATTGGCTTACATGTGAAGAATAAATAAAAATGTACGTCGTTCGAGTGAATAAAAATATAAGAAAACAACAGTTTCTGGTCTCAGACAATACTAATTTTATTATTTACAATATAATTTATATACGATTTTTGTTATTATTATTTTGAAACTGACTCTATTACTTATGTATATCCTTTTATAAGGCATATTTTATAATCATTGTTCAGTTATCAGATGCATCAAGTTAAATGTTTAACTATAACGACATTAAAATATCGAATTTACTATTTAATTTAATATAATGTCTTGTATCATGTATCATTCTTTTGCAATATTAATATTTTTTGCAATTACTTATTTCCAATATTATAATCTACAGCCAACAAGCTATGTGAAGAATTGAATGGCGTTGGCGGTGGAGTCCCAGTGAGCAGCGCGGGCGGCAAATGGGCGGGCGGCTGCGGGTTGCTGCGTCAGCCGTCCAGCTTCCCACTCCTCGGCGTCGCACCACCCAACTACCTGCTCTCCGACCACCTCGGCACTCTCGCCAAAACAAACAACCATCTTTTCTAATGGCCACAACACCTTCGGACACACGTAGCTTCGTTCCTGCCGCGACACAATCAGTTCTGATAGCCCGAGATGACTATTGAGGATGCCTTAAGGTATCGACTGCAAAGTTACGAATGAAGGATGTTGTAAATGTGTCGATAACCAATTTGATATACAAAATATATTTGGAAATTCCACTCTGATTTATATCAAAAAAAATTTTGTTGAACGGTAGTGAATTTCGACTAATACTTCATATTTAATACCTACGCTTAATGAAACTTTTCCATTGCCGACGTAATAGTTCCAGCATTCAAGAAGCTTCGTACCTTTTAACTATATGGACTATCAGGCTACTGCATGAATTATAGTGATTGATCGAACATTGAGTGCTTTGTGTGCCAAAAGTGAATATTGAGTGATTTTCGACTAAGACTGCAAGTGAATTATGCTAGTAATGAAGGATTTCAAGTGCCAAAACAATTGTGTCCATTAAGTTTTAGGTGATTACAATAATGAACATTACGGAAATTCCAGTGTATTATTGTAAGAATTCAGCGTTCGAGTTTACGGAAATTAGTAATAAGAAACATGTTGTGTCCTATCATATTTATGACCTTCCAATAAATTTGTGTTGCTTGATTTTGTAACAAGTTATTAGATGGGGTACTTCATTTCACTTAGAATAACATTTGATATTTGTGTGATAGATAAATGTGTAAATAATATGAACTGTATACGTTAATATCTGAAAGACTACATTAAACAGATGTAACGTTAGTGCCATCTTGTGCAACAATAAAGGTTTTTAAGTAATAGTGAATAAATAAATGGACATGTACTCTTTGCATTGTGAATAAATAGCGAGCTAATAGATTGAACGATCTAGTCGTACAAACAGTCAGTTAATTTAAGAGTTTATGATATTTAATTTACTAGAAAAATATAAATTATAGACATCTATTTATTATTTTAATATTGTTCACGACGATACATCACTATAAAACGTATCTTAACGGTATCGAATAATATTGTACATATGTATGTATTATAAAATTTATGTAAATATGTACCATGCATAATAGTGACGTAAACCCTAAGTGTATTTCCTATTACTGATGAATCTGTGAAGGGTGTTTTAATAAACAGATTAAATGAAATTATTGTCATTTTCATTTTAGTTATGTTCCTGTTCAAAGCTCCCAGATATGTGCGGTAAAAATAAATGATTTCGTCTCTGTTTATTAATATAGTTTTACAAATAATTCAAATAGGTGAGCAGTGATTGTAACGTGATGAAAATATTACGACTTACGGTAATTTAGCATGATAATTGTAATCTTATTTTGTAAGACAACTTTACACCTAATAATCTTGGTATTCCTATTTACAAGAGCTCGTGTGAACAGTAAGCAAATTATACGTTACTTTGAAATGCTATATAACCGGTATATGAAAACAGCACAGTTAAACATTAACTAAATTAAATCATAGTCGACAAATAGCATCAATGAGATGACGCTTCCATATGTAATAAAAGACATGTAAACGCTGCTTGTTTTCTTTGGCTTTAATGTGCTTTACAATATAATTATTAGATTCGTTCTGGAAGCTTCCTGTCAACACTTTTAACATGTAAAACATGATTTATTTCAACGCGCGTCATTTACTCGCGGTAGCTAAGGTCGTTGACGCTGAAATACGTACGAGGTTTCGTTTTTTCTCAAAGGCACAGTGACAAATCATGGTCTTTCAATTGAAATGAAAATATATTTAAGATTTTTTAATATTACACTTGAAAGTTAACAGATGTGTTGTTTTCAGATTTGTTTATTATGGATTATGCTGGTAATACATCCTATAGGTACATGAAGGTTTGAAGATGGTAGAATTGTTTGTTCTACTCCGGAGGCACAATCACCATACCTGCTTAATAATAGCAGTGTTAAGCGTTGTTTTGTTTTGGTCTAGAGGGTTACGTAAGGTAGATTCTTAGGTATCTGAGTCTTTCTAACAAAGTCTAGGAGTAGCGATGTGTCTAAAATCAACCTCAGGTATGACTCTGATTTTAAAAGGAGTTGATTTAAAATATCCAAGGTGGTAGAGCTCATTTTTTATATCTGATTGAAGTAGCAATCGAGTATACAGTGAACGTAATGTTAAGTGGTCACTGCCACCCATGGACATCTGTAAGGAACTTCATATAGAACATGGGTTCTATCTGTAGTCAATCAAAGATGCGTTGCTACTCCCGAGGACTATGATGGTCGCCTCATATAAAAGTGTGCCGGCAACGATTCGTAAGAAAAGCTTCACACTAGGAATAAGTGTGGTGGTGGTACTTCCCCCGTCGTACTACACTGGTTCTACCACCGTCAAAAGTGGTCACTTACAGGTGGTTTGCATAGTCTTAATTTAGTCTAGTTTAAATCTAACCAGCTAGGTGTTCTGCCACCTTAAAATCCCTTAGTCATAGTAGACAGCTTTTCATATACATTTATACAAACGTTTTATTAACACAAATGTAAGTTACACAGATTAAAATAAGTTTCAAGGAAAAAAATGAGATTTAAAGATCTCTACGTTGATATTTTAATTTAATCTTAAGTAGAAATCAAAGAACACTTTTGGCAGAATGTTTGATATCAGACGTCTATTGATATAACACCAGTATTTTTTATATTATAACAGGGGTTCATTTTCCTAAAATACTCCGCGAAATCTAAGTACTAACACGGCTTTAGGTAGAACATATTCTATGCGAAGTTGGTTACAGAATTTATGTTCACATGGGCAGCAGTGACCACTAATGTTAGGTTGACGGCATATTTGCTTGCTACTTGAAACTTACAAAAAAAGAAAATTGCACTAACTGTAATTATGATAGGTATATGCCTAATAGTTTAAGAAAATATTGACACTAAGCGTTACCTATTAAGCGTACCTATGCGTAATATTAGGAGCAGTGATAGCCTAATGGTTAAAACGTGCCCTCTCGATCGAGAGGTCCGAGGTTCAAACCCAGGCACGCACCACTGATTTATGTGCGTATTATATTTTAATTATCACTGCTTTTCGGTGAAGGAAAACATCGTGAGGAAACCTACACACCCGAGAGTTCTTTAAAAAAAAAAAATGTTCTCGGAGGTGTGTGAAGTCCACCAATTCGCACTTGGCCAGCGCGGTGGGCTATGGCCTAAGCTCTCTCATTCCGAGAGAAGACCCGTGCCCAGCAGTGGGACAGTAATGGGTTGACGACGCGTAATATTTGGAACATTAACAGAATTCCATCGTTATTTTCCTATTATTGATTGATACATAGGTTAAGTATATACCCGTTTGCTATTTCTATGCATCAAGATGGAGTGAGTTATAAATAAACTCTTCATAATATCGAAGTGTAACACAGAGTTGCCACGCCATACGGCTTAGAATTACGAAAATTGTTTACATTTTACGCATCTGAGATTACTCGTGACTAATTCTGTAGTAACGCAGCAAACCTACGATCGCAACTCCAAAAGTGGCTCACACGTACTCTGGCTGATGATTATAGCGCTATTTTAAATATTCACCGTGGTTGTCGGTATCAGAAGCGTTGTGTACAACACTGAGTCAACAATGTGACTCTTTCACTTTGTATACCTGCCCCATTTTATATTTAACTGGAAGTACCCTGGAAGTAAAAGAGTCCCTGGAGAAGGAAAATATTCCTGGTTTAGTTAGTTAGTTAGCTGGTTAGATTTCTATCCGTGTAGAATTTATAACCGACCATAAAGCTACCGACAGGTTCTAACGATTGACATTTAAAGACAACTACAAACACCAATTAACGTTACCACCAATGCGAGCCGCAAAAGCACATATGAAAATATCTTATTAGCGGTTACTGTTCCGTCTTGTAATATTGTTCAAGCCTGAGGTACCATTGTCACACCTATTTCTAACGGTAAGCAATGCTTGTTGTTCGGTAGAAAGGGGATTGTTGCAAATTCACTTTTATATGATACGGCCGTTTTAGCCCTCGAGAGAAGCAGGGCATTTGTTACGGAGTTATGATAGAAATCCTGGAACACATGAATTGGCTTATAGTCCATGGGATAGCAGTGACTGCTTACCATCTGACGGACTACATGTTCCTTTACTACCTCATTATTTATTCCCAATATACGTATATAGCTCAATATTAATAACAATAATAAAAGATTTGCCTGTGCTGTACTGTTAGATGGGTTGCAATAACGCAATAAAACTAATTTTATAACTTTTAGTCTTTTAGTAATCCTCTTTTTTCATTTCCCGCCAAAATTACAATACTGTCAAACGAATTTTTTTTTTTTCTGACAGCTGTCAGCTTTTTAAAACATACACATTCCCTGCATTCATATTATAATGCCATTATAAGTTACATTTTAATATCTTATTTTAAACTTTATTTATAATTAGTATCAATTTAACCAAAAAATATTATAAAGTTAACAATATTTATATATGCACCGAAGTAATCGGTACCTACATGTCTTCCTAGCTAAATTATTGCCGATGCAGTGAATGAATAAATCCTCGATTCAGCTAATGAAATCAGGTGCTCTCTTACAAATCGTTATACATTTATAAGAATCGAAGCTTGTAGTACTTGTTGTATTTTAAATTTCTGTGTTGCTAACGAAACCATACTATCTGGAAAGAGCACCGTCATAGTCTGTAGGCTGTATCCGATTCAAGAATAGAAGTCTGGATGCCTGGGTGACTGCGCATGAAACCATCCATAGCGTGGGTATCGGCGACAATGATAACTCAACGGGTACTCAAAAAAGATCGCGGTGGGCGGCGCTCCGCGTGTATCGCGACACCTTCTGGCCACCAAGTGTGGTATTATTTTGATACGTATGATATTTATGACATTTATTATAATTTTTAGGTGGGTATGAACGACGAGCAGAAAATAATTTCGAATTGTGATGAACACATGTGGTGCACCTGCATCAAATACTTCTTGTACTTAGTAAGGCATATATGCTTATGTATAAGCAATGTGAGAAAATAATATATAATAATATTGGAGAATTATAAATATACATTGTTTAATTTGATTTGAGATAATTTAAATCAAAATGTATTAAGCATTATTAAAAAGAAGTTCTGATGATAAATATGACAATGAAACTTACCGAAGAGCAAAGAGGTGGATTTTTTTTAATTATTAAAAATTGTAAAAATTATGTACAAAATCACTAAATGTAATCCTGATACAAAGCATTAGTGGTAGTAGTAGTAGCAAATATATTCTATTTAAAACCTCATCAAAGGCTATCAGTATTTTAATTCAGTAGCACTTAAGGTCCATTAGCAATCAGAGAAAACTGACTTAATATAGCGAAATAATCCAATGTATTAAATCATTTATTATGTTTATTCTGTACATCGCTTTAAGTTAATGGCGTATGATGATACACATGATGTGAATAGCCAATCAACATATCTATTTTATACATACAAATATTGTTTAACTAACACAGTAATGTACGTATGAAGATTGAGGAGTCTATTTCATCGCTTTGTTTTCGACAATTCGGAATTCTAATATTTAATAATAGTACCTATAGGTGCACATGCTCTACTCTATCTACAAGAATATTTCTTAAAACCTTGATTATCGCACTATTTACAAAATAGAGATAAGCTTGCGTTAAATTTTATTGTATAACGAGACAAAATTCAGTAAAACTCCTGCCTGTCAGCCAGTTTCACAATTAGAATCAGCTGTCTGAGGTCATAGAAAAATAATTAAATACACATCTAGCCTATCACTTATCGGCAAATATGTATCATCATATTATTTATTTACAGTCAAATATATCGTGTGGAAAGCATTCTATTGTAAATTACTTATTGGATTGAAGACCAGATAAAATTTACGATC
The DNA here is from genome assembly GCA_949699795.1 of Spicauda simplicius. Classification (NCBI taxonomy): domain Eukaryota; kingdom Metazoa; phylum Arthropoda; class Insecta; order Lepidoptera; family Hesperiidae; genus Spicauda; species Spicauda simplicius. The sequence goes on from OX453057.1 coordinate 12,865,947, forward strand.
GAAATATGAATAAATCAATACATGAATATCAATGCAAAGTTTTATATGTTGGCCAGTTATATACTAATACTATGAAGATGTTTCAGTTGCTCAAGTTTGTAAGAAGCCTTTGTGGTTCGGCTTTGCAGGATCCACTTCTGCACCTATTAACAGCAGTTTTAAATACTGCTGTGTTCAGGTTTGAAGTGTGTAAGAGAGACGTTTCGTATGTAACCTTTGAGGTGCTGCACATCTGTGAGCAATCGCAGGTAAGTCTTTATTCTTATCTGGGAATCATTGCACTTATTAGGTACTCGTTTGCTACTTAAATATATAAAAAACTAAATCGTGAAAATGAAATAAAATACAGCAAGATAGTAAAATAAACTAAAATTACAAGTTATTACGATGGTTTTCCTGTTCCTAATACCATGATTTTAAAGACATACTAATATTTTCATACTAGTTCTTCATATGTGAAAGATACATACAAACATACATTATAAAAAACTTTTGTCTTTATAATTTTGGGAAGAATATTTACAAGTTTTGCGCATATTCTTACATCAAGAAATCATTGGGGAGGTACCACCGCCGCACCTATTTCTAGCGCAAAGCAGTTCTTGCGTTTCGATGGAACGGTTTCGATCGAACCAACCACGTTGCCGGCACACTTTTCTATGAGACATCCATCTTAGTACTCGGGAGTAGAAACGCATCTGTGATTGACTTCAGATGGACTGCATGATTGTTTGCTACTGCAATCCTATGTAAAAAATCTGTTAAAATAGAAAAACCACACCTCATCGATAAAAATAGGTATATAAGTGTTTTTACTAAAAAATGGATCCTGGTTATCTAATTAATAAATGAATTTGAATTTGATAAGGCTTGATGGAATTTTATGTTCGTAAATCATTGCTTACATACATATATTAATGAATATGTATCGAAACGCGATGATAGCGTAATATAATAAGGCATTACACGTCAAAGGAAATAGCTTGTACCGTGTTAAATGTTATAAGACATTTCCCGCCACATGTCGCGCCCAACCGTTCCATTCGGCTGCCCATACATGATGCATCATGTACGCCAAAATTTCCAGATCGGAATTTTTGGAACCGCTTTGGAATGTGCCAACATGAGTATCGGATGTAATTGACAAATGTGGCTGTGCATGTAAGGGTATTTATAAAATTATTTAGTAGCGTATAGATGAGACACACGTGTCTATTAGGTATATAAAATAGGTATTTGGTTTAACTGTTTAAAAGTAGTTTAACAGGCAGTTTTGTATAAAATGGCATCTATAACCTGCGACAACTTAGTGGTGTAATTAATTTAGATGAACATGTATTATTTATTTATTTACTAGTTGATGCATGAGATTTTGTACATGTAAGCAATTATATAAACATTTAACAACTATTTAACATCTTTAAGGGGAACATTTAAAAAAACAAGCTGTTTTCACGCGTCAAGGTTTTCGCCTTTAAATAGGTAGATAAGTAGAATGATGCTTTATAACTTAAGCCAAATGGTACAATGGTAGGCTTTATGCTAAAAAGCAAACAAATTCAGGATACTAGGGCCTCCCTTTGGCACATCCGTTTTATCAAAGTTACACGCGTCTACAATATTTAATTATCAAACATAATTCAGTTTAGGAGCAAAGAAAACTTCATAAATATACTTACTTTAAGTTCACCATAACAACTTAAAACGGTTCTTAAACTACTCATTCTGACAGATCTATGCTTAAACCAAATTGAAAATAGGTAAAATAATAGTGATGTGCTTGATAAAATTATGTATTAAAACGAAAAAAGCTTACTACAAAGCTATAGACTCTATAATATGTTGTACTTACTTAAAAAGTTCCTACTTACACTTTATACCTTTAAATAATTAGGAATTTTCATATGTATTAGCTTTTGTAAATCCCTTTTTTTAATTTATCGTGATAAATCAAATCAAAACTTATAAATATTTGTCAAAATTAATTAGAAAAAAATTACCTCACATAACAAGTTATAAAGAAGCAAAATAAATAATGTGCAGATGCATAAATTACTACAATTAAAGAATACAAAAGATACATACAAATAAAGACGTTCTTGGGTTAATCTGAAAAGTTCAACGACCTCGTAGAATCAATGCGTACCTATATTCCATTATCTCTTAGAAATATCCTTAAATTATGCAGTAACATATTTTTTACATTTAAATGTGAAATATTTTTAAGGTAATGTGCGCGAGTGATCGTAGTATGCGCGTTTATTATGTAGCGTCACTTTTAATATTTTATAGAGCCCAATTTTTATACCTTTCAATGAGTTAGGTCTCAGTTCTTTAAAAAAATGTTTAAAATGAAGAAAGCTGTAACAATTGATTCATGTTAATGCAAACTTGTATTAACAATTGCTCCCAAACATTTGTGAGTCGAATAAATTATATGTTTTTATTATTCGGACATCTTGACTGCCATAAAATTTTGAAGTAAATTCTAAACCGCGTTTGCTATTTTGCCATTTTATGCATTCCTATTTGAAAGCAGTAACCATAAAAGAAATTTCCTTTAAACAACTATGTGTAACTTCGAATAGAGCTTTGAGTCAGCATTTATTTTGTAGCCGTTTAGTCGTCGATGGCGTGGTGTTTGCGAGCGAGTTTTCCAGAAGGGCAGCCTGCACGCTCTCTATAAATACGTGGCTTCAGCTTTCAGAGTTTCAGTCTAGCGGTGCTATCAGCAGCGATCACACTCCTTACACCAGCCACAGCCAAACACAACACAACATGTCTCTGGAACGTCAAGTCCGCGCTAAGGTGAGAATTAAAAATAGAACACTTTTTATTCGAAAAAATAACATTGGTGATAAGTTTATTTTATTTGTGTATTTCTCGTAGCTCGCTTCCAAGCGCAACCCAGAACAGGAAAAGGAATGCCAGGAATGGATCGAGTCTGTGCTGGGAGCTAAGTTCCCCCCTGGCGAAGTCTTTGAGGATGTCCTCAAGGACGGAACCGTCCTCTGCCAGCTCATCAACAAGATCAAGCCTGGTTCCGTCCCCAAAATCAACACCTCTGGTGGACAGTTCAAGATGATGGAGAACATTACCAAGTAAGTTAAAGTTTAATATTAACAAAACGTTACAAATATATCCTAAACCATTCATTTTAAATAAAGTCGAGCTTACATAAGCTTTTAAAATTGGAGTTTATTCGAGACTTATTAATATTAAGATTACCGAAGATTATAAGATAACGGGATCTGTAGTGTTAATGTATTTTTACAGCTTCCAAGCGGCCATCAAAGCATACGGTGTCCCTGACATCGATGTGTTCCAGACCGTAGACCTGTGGGAGAAGAAAGACATCGCCCAGGTCGTCAGCACACTGTTCGCACTTGGCCGTGAAGTGAGTATCAAAAATATAAGACAGAATAAAAACTACTTGTCAAATCACCAAATTAGAATGTTCCAACAATTTATCTCAAATTGAAATGGAGTAACAGACCATAACCTGCCGATTTTTAAGGTTGCTAAAAATACGGCATCCATGGTCGTATTTTTAGCAGTCTTCTAGACGAGTTAAGATAAACAAATATGAAAATTTAAAGAGTTATATGCAAGTTTATAATAACATCCGTTTATGATCCCATTTATTCTAAACATGCACGGTAATACGAATGGAAATGACGCGTTTACAAATTGTTTGTTATAAAGACGTGTTTCGAGTTAGAGTATTTGAAACTTTGCCAATTCCAACGGCGATTTACGACCTTACTGTAACATTACCTCACTTTTCACAAATATCCGAGGCCAAGTTCTCTTAGAGCCTAAGATTAAATTCCTCAAAGTGTATACCTAATATGTTTTGTGTTCACAGACATACAGGCACTCCGAATGGAGCGGCCCATACCTCGGACCTAAGCCCGCTGAAGAATGCAAGCGTGACTTCTCTGAGGAGGTTCTGAAGGCCGGCCAGACCATTGTCGGTCTCCAGGCTGGCTCCAACAAGGGTGCCTCCCAATCCGGCCAGAACATTGGTGCTGGCCGCAAGATCCTCCTCGGCAAGTGAGCAGTCCGCCATCTTGTGCAAAGTGATATTAATTGTAAGATAAGATATTTTTGTACAAAACTGTGGACGCTATAGAGGGACTTCAGGCATTAGTGAATATCTAGTCGAGAGTGATGTGTAAGATTTTTATTTTCTTGTGTATAACAAGAGAATGTAAAGATTTGTTATGTACCTGGGTATTGTTGACTACATAATGGTTACTTCGGTATGCCATGTAGCGCGGAATTGGTTTTGTTGATAGGATAAGAAATCTTATTTATTTTTTCCATTTTATTATTTTCTTTTGTAATAAAATTTATCTTATATTGCTGTTTCTCTTTTATTTGTTTACATCATTTATGTGATTTTTAATACACTGAGTCTTACATTTTAACCTCATATTGCACTCATTAATATGGTATTTAAACAACTGGACAATAAATAGACTACACTATTCTATACCTAAGTTCAGTAACTAAACAGGTAGTTATAGCAGTAGTTGGCTGCGTTTGAAAAGAATGACTTATAACACTTTTTGTTAATTATTGAAATAAGCCATTTTCAAATTGTTTTAGTAAGTAAGGAAAACACCGCAAAAAAAACGAAGAAGAAATACAGATTTAATTTTTTTATGCCTTGGTGTATCTTAATTATTTTTGTATGCCTTGGAGTACCTAAATCGTTTATTCGTTTTACTTTAGACTAAAGTGAAGTAAAATATATACCGAATCCATACAACTACTTAAGTTAATATATCCAGCTTAAACTAGCCTTGTCTTGGATCAGACGAAAGATTTTTTGTTTCGGGGGATTTTTGAATTATCCGACCTTTTTGAAGAAAGGGCGAGCTATGTGAGATTATAAATCGTTAAAACTACCTCTGTGGCCTCAATGCGCATATAGGGAAACCCCGAAATCTCTTACAGAACGCAATGGTGCTTCCCTTGGGTGTAGTCCAAGGCAAGTAACCTCCAAATTTTAACTCGCCTCAAAAGTCACGACAACTTGTAGTCATAAGTGGTAGTCTCATAGACATCGTCCAAGATTACTGGACGGATTAAAAGCGGACGAATTTCCTCCTCAACGCCTGCATGTTAGACTAAAACCACTACTATATTACTACTGTAATTAGTAGGTATTGGTTAGTGGCCAACACCCGTCGATTGTTTTTAACCACGTGAAGGTCTCCAACAAAGACTAAATTATATGAAAATATTTATAAAAATGGCTAACGCGTCTGTGGCTCTACTCAAGTATGACTTTAATGCTTCGCTGTGACCGTTACAGCTTACTACTTACCACCAAACGGATGTGCTTGTTTGTTACTTCACTACATATACAAAATAAAGGCACTTCTCGTTGTCTGGCCTTATGTATGCTTAGATCTTAATGCAGTTTTTTTAATAGATAGAGTGATTAAAGAGGAAAGTTTTTATGTATAATACAAGCATAATATCTCAGAGAAACACTGATAATTTTAGATTTTAGACTTTTAGGCGGAAAAAAATTGACTGGGTCAACTAGTCTGTTATAGAAATTGGTCAAATGTGAGTCGAAATCGCACAAGAACGTTATGGTAGCACCAAAACCTTAACTTTTAACTAATATAAAATCCACGCTAAAATACAAACTTTAAGTTTTGCATCCACTCCCTAGTCACAGAAATATTGCACCAAATTCAAAAAATAAGTTTGTTCTGCAAGAAATTGCACGTTGCCTTATAGGACGTAATATCTTTGAAATAGCAACATATGAGAAAATATTCTATATAAATGGTTACATTTTATGATGGCGTTAACTTGCCAGTTTGTTTGTATGTATCGCTGTGTGAATCAACTGACGGAACTGTGAAAAGGTAGTGCATATTAATTTCTACATGATATCTCGTCTTAACAAACTCACAAACGGATGGACGGTCAAAGTGACCAGTGAAAAAGATGACTTTTAAGATACTATGTAGAATAAAGTAAGCCTGCTAGCTCTCTCGCGCCCATGTTGTTCAATCGCATTCACAGTAGTATTTCAACATGTAGGTCTTTCTTCAAAGTACCATTTTGGACGTAGGTAGATAGGTACCTTTTTTATTTTCGCGGGGGAAACTTTCAAAAGGTACCCGAAGCCGTGGGAGCGACGCAGGTTTACGTGGGATTTTTACCGAACTAAAACCTCTCCGGTGGCCGTCCTCGGCACTTAAAAAGCTTCAAGCTCCCACTCTAGCCGCCCGCAACCCCAGAAACCCCTTTTAGTCGCCTCTTACGACAGGCAGGGGATACCGTAGCCCTATTCTGATCCTGGAAATACAGGGACGAGGTAAGTACCTACCGTATATCCAGAATTCTTAACTATCAATATGTATATCTTACACATCTATTTGATTATAACTTCAATCGAAAATATATTTATGCACTTTTCATACTGCAAAGGCTATGGCATATAGGTACTATAGGGAGGTATTGGAAGGACAAAGGTAGGTGGCCGAGGAGAGGGTTCCCTAGTTTTCCTAGGTTAATGGAAGCGCCTGATATACTTTTCTTAGAATGTAGTAGATATCTGATTTTGATATGTCATTTAATCAGTGAAACTACTAGTTTTTTATGTGTATTTAAGATCAATTTATATATTATGAAAATATTTACAAGAATATTTTGTCAAACTAATAACGATATTTTTAATACTTGAATCCACAGAGATAAGAAAGGAAACGTTTACGTTTAGAAAATTGTAATTATGTAGAGTTCAGATTTTCTTCAGAATGATTTATTTTCTTCAGACAACCTACACCCCTAAAAATGCTTTAGCTAAAAGTTATAAACCCGTTTAAAAATAGATGTAAATCATTAAGTTATCAGGTGGCAGAACCAGAGTAGTTCGACCAGGGAGGTACCACCGCCACACTTTCTAGCGTGAAGCAAATCTTGCGTTTCGATGGAAGGTGGTTGGCAGCACACTTTTATATGAGGCGACTATCTTGATCCTCGGGAGTAGCGCAACAAATCTGCGATTGATTTCAGGTACAAACCCTTGTTCTATCTGACTGATTCGTACAGATGTCCATGGGCGACAGTGACCACTTATCAGGTGGACTGCATGCTCGTTTGCTATTTCAATGAAATACGAAAAAAACGTACATCAAGACACTCAAAAAACTTCGGAGAATTGCTCCGTTGGATTTCAAGACATAAAAAACTATGCAGAACATATAATAAGTACTTGCCTGTTAACATTCATGTATGCATTTTTTCACATATTTTGGGCCGAAATTGGGGTAGATTTTTGCTTTAACCTTGGTTATAATTAATACATCCTATTTATAAATTTCAACATTTTAACATTTGATTTGAACATTGTGTACATCATTCGCAATTAAATTAATTTATTGATCATTATAACTTAGAAAACATGACTAAATATTTTGTAGCTATGTTCATAATGATAGACTAATTTCACATTAGCGTTATGCTTTCCTTTAACAAAAGACAATATTGAACACCCGCAACGCCTGGGTAGACACCAGATTTTTTCCAGAGATGTTTAAACGTCTCAATCATAAATAGGTAATTATAGACATATAATATACGTAAGTACCGTATGTAGTTAGAGTGACAGGTTTTAATTGTGGACTAAGGTTGTATATTATCATAATTTCGGTGTCCATTCTACAATTATTCATTTTATTTTTCGCTAAAAATAATCTTGCGTTTTAAGTTATTATTTACCATAATAAGTTTAGCACCTGTGAATTTGTATACATTTTATATCCTTTCAATTCTTCTTCTTTTAGTTATTTCAATACAATACAAAAGTTACTATTGTTCTCAGTTTCAGTACTTAGTTACTTTTTCTGAACTTAGAGTCCTTTGTATTAATTTTCCGTTTGATTTTATATCAATCCCTTATATACTTTATTCATGCCACTTTCCAAAAATAAGTTAAATCTTTTGAATGTTTATTGCATGCACGTTGCTTAAAAGCTTCTCAAATTCAAAAGTTGTCCGCCATCTATTGGAACGGACAGCAAACGGCGGGCGTTACCATAAAAGCTCGGTCTAACGGCGCTCAAATTAACGACGTCGTTACGTATAACGAAAATAACGACCAACCAAATCCGCTGCCGCTACCTTAAAATAGGTTTCAGCGTATCGTTCTCAATTTCAACGCAGCCTGTTATTAATAGATTAATACGTAGAAGCCTACGAGCTCAGTCGGATGGGAGCATTGGAGCCTTCCGCACTGTGTTTTAGTCAGCCAGATGGCGCACGTTTTAAGTTCTGTACATTTAATTTGCTTCAGCTCCGGTAGATGGAGTTGTAAAGTAAAGGGCTTGCCCTACGCCGTATAGTTTTAAACCACGACCGATAGATGGACCTACCAGCTAAAATGACACAGGTACGTTAGGGTTACAATTTATTTTATCTACATATTAATTATTTTCGTGTCTATTTATTTTAACTACATACTATAATGAATACTTAGTATAATTAATATATTTTTCTTTTTTCAGGAAAAACAAGTAATGTTTCTTATGCGTAAACGTAACCTGATCGAAATCAAAAACAAGTCATTCCTATGGACAATTCCTAACAACGTATTTCGTATTAGTTTTAAGGTAAGAAATGTTCTTAAATTAACTATAGGATTGTAGATTTTTTTATTTAATCCCAGTCAATAGCATATGTATTATTTAAATGGTAATTAGGTGCCATGTCATCTACTTCCTGTACCCATAGGTACTTACATTAAATCTTTAATAAATTGACTTGTTTTACATTCAATTTAAAATTAATTATTGGATTCAAGATATTGCGTTCCCTAACTATATCTATCAAAAAATAGTTGTAGTGTAGCTGTAGTTGTACCTAGTGTAGTTACATTGTAAAAAATAATGAGTAGGTTTTATCAATATAAATATTTTCAAAACACTAAAGCATGAGTTAATTTGTCAAGAGTTGTGTTGAGGAAATGCCCAAACCGGCGCGTATGGTGTATTTTGGTCAGTCAAACACAATTATGTAGGTCGGTTAAACCAACTGTTCATCGTTGCATTTAAAATTAAACTACCAATGGTACCTGTTTGGTATATCCTATATGGTATTCAAAGCAGTTGAAATTTGAGTTAATTAATATTTAGTGTATCAAAACTGAACGATTGCTATTACGTCAACATCTACTGCTAACGGCGTCTAAAATTAATTTTGGTATGTCACCTTCATACCCGCACTTGCATATTAAACTCAAAGAAATGAGGTTATTGTTTATTAATATACAATAAAATTATAAATGGTTGTACGAATTATACACCTATTGTGGTGTCATAACTTCCTAGATGCATATGTAAAGGGGAGAAATAAAACAAAAGTTAAAATAATATTTATTGAACACCTAGACAATAAAGTTAAAATGTACCTAAGATAAACCAAGCAAAATGTAAATAGCAAAATAGATCACGATACTTACGTGATAACTAATACAAATAAAAGTCATTATCTGAAATTTAAACCATACAATAAATTTTGGATGTGACTACAGTGACGAAATATTTAACGTTTTCCCGAAATGTACTTATAAAAATAATATGCGTTTCTTTATGACTGATGATATGTAATACTAATACCTAATGTAGAAAGACTACTTACCCAGGTAGTATTTCAAAAATAGCGAAATTTAGAGATTCCTTTGTTGTTTTTGATTTAGTGTTGGGCGCTGATTTTCAATGACGTTTTTCAGTAGTTTGGTGTCGCTGTAAGCTCTAAATCGTTAATAGCGGTTGTTAGTATAAAGTACTTTGTGATTACTTTCTCGACATAAATTATGAGATAAGTTTATATTTGACAAAGTATAAATAAATATGATCATAGTTCTATTTGTGTTTCGTATTATAAAATCCATGTATTTACAGTGTTCAAGCGCGTACATAATTAAATTGATTTGGTTGCGGCGACTTACGTATATTGGTTATCTTTCAATATAATATAGAAGACCAAATGAGCGTAAATTCACAAATGTCAACTGTCATCCAAGAACACTTACAAATATTAATCAATCCCAGTTAAAAGTAGAGTCCTCCCTTACACTACATAAGACTCGTTGTTATATCTAACAATTCAGTTGAACAGTATCATGGTATGTGACCACATTTTCAAACCAGAACATAGTAAGCCTTTACCCTGCTTAATAGTAGGTACTTAAAGAAAAATGTCACATTAATTATTAACCTTTTCTACTGAAAAGGTAGGACTCGTGTTTTTCTTTTGGATGTCACGTAGGACTCTTGTGTTTTAGCTACCATGGGCTACATTTATTGCTGCTTAAGAAAACTGTTCAATCACTTGCTCCTTACCTTTGGTACATATATATTATCCCTATAGGAACTAAACATTACATAGTAACTACAATATGTACAATTTTGGCACAGTCTACGATGAACAATACTTCTAAGTATTCGCCAAATGATGGTTGTTGATTTGACCGTGACGCACATGACGAATTCTTCTCTCCCGCGTCACTCAGGTAGACAGTTAGCAAACTTCCTTGAAAAATAGTTGTGAAATTATCTAGAAAAGTTTGAAAATACAAAGTATATAAAGTATATAGAAACAATACATTTTTACTCTTATAATATTCACATTTGTCCTTCTCTTTTACAAAGTCATTGAAATCAACAGAAGTTCTCTTGACTTTGTAGGAGAGAAACGACTAGATTAATTAGCGGAATTAATCAGTTTTATCTTCCACATCTGTCAGCAAAATAAAAGTTTTAAATTAATGACGAGCGGTAGCGGCGCAAATTTTGGCACCCGCTAAAAGCTCACATTATTCAAAAGTGTACATTTTTATTTGATACACGTATATTTGCCTGCAAGTAATTCAAAAGAAATTTACTTTCTTATTACACTTACAATAGTATAGTCGTATAAACTTGTTAACTTTAAATATAATACTTTAAAGAGGAAGTCATAAAGATTAGTTCTTTTTTCATCTTAATTATTAATTTCTCTATATCTGAGCGCCTAAATACATATATTATCCGGTCTTGAATACAAATTATTTAAAAAAGAGACGTTTCTAAAGTTACTTTTGTAAATGATGACTTCCATGGCTTATAATCTGGAACTTCTGGGAAACTGAGTCCAGCCACCGCTCATCTGTCCGCGCTTTCGCCTACCAAAATAGCGCCGGCACATGCGAGAAGATATTTCCCGCTGCGTCCGCTCTACGGTTTCTTCGACTTGTAAACTCGGCCACACTTTTTTCTTTTGCTTTGTCTTCATAATTACTATGCATAAAAAGTTCTTTTTGCACACGTTTGTGTTTTTGAAATTTATTTTGCGATAGTTCGCTTTAAAATGTAAACAATGCAACAATAGAAGTATTAATCATGCGAAAGCAGACATCAGTCATTATATCTTCGTAAATCCATTACACATCTAAAATAAAACAATGCCAATTATGGGTAGGACACAACATCAGATCTATTTTGGTAAGATTGGAGGAGTCAAAAATATCTGGTTTCAATTCTCGTACAATTCTCGTCTAACGGCGTGCATAGCAACATTCCTTCAAACAAACATGAACAGTATGTGACTATTTAGATATATTTAGAACTATGCTTCATACATTCGTTGCACCTCAGACCGAAATAAATGATTACAGACGTGTATATTTTATTTTTGAAGTGTTATCAACACCGCAAAAGTATGATGTCAGTGACAAGATTTATTTCGCTACCACACAAACTAATTCAAATATATAAATATTTTGCGGGGTATATTTTTCATGACTCTCAACATGACAGCGGTAACAAATTTTGTTTAGCGTTACTTTTCTTAGTGTAAGATTATTACGTTGAGTGATAATATGAACATGAATTGATTAAAGTCTTTTTGAACCAAACCTTCTAATGAAAAATATCAGTAAACATCAATAATTCTCTGTGTGTATGATATCTCTTTTTCTTGTGTATACCTAATCTCAATGGCAACAGAGGCTAGTATAATATTTTTGACAATATGGCAAGAAGCAAATGTCATTAATATTAGTCGGTCAGATATATGTCAGTCTGCTAAGATGATAATGAAATTCCGCCTAGTATTGGTTGACGAGCAGCGTGGAACTTAAAAACTGAATCTGAAAAGCATAGGATTTTGGCTTCTACTCTCGATCAAACAGATATCTGAATGATGAACATATTATTCTGTTCTGAGTTCTAGACTCAGAACAGTATAAGTCTATTTGTGTCTTTATCTGTCCGTGGCATATAAAAATCTTAGTAACGGGCTACGACTGTACAACAATTACAACATTAATAACTCACCTTAAATAGGCCTACAGTTAAATATAAAATAGACCGCCGACTTTTTTCCTCTTAGGAGTTCCTGGCCTTTTCTGCTTTTCTTTTTCGACCATATTCCCAAAACTGGAAAAAAATGTGATTATTAAATTAACAGAATTACTTTGTGGCTCAGTTTCAACCATGAAATTTGAATTGAAGAACAAAATAACAGTCTTTGAAACCAGTGTTTCTACGAGATGACGAACAGAAAAAATGGGTCACCAAGTCTTTAAAACTGTCGACAAAAAGGACCCTAAAACGTGTCGCCTCTGAAAGTTACGGTATTGGCGGCATCTGTCTACATTGGTACGTGAAATCAAGCCAACATTTTGATTCTTAAACATTGAAAGCCGGTTAACTTTCACGGGACCCCTCTCCCTCCTTACGAATTGTAAACCTTTTTTTTTTCACGCCAACGTAGACCCCTGTCGAGTGGTCCTCGTGGACCACTGGGGGCCCACTTGGACAGGTACAGGTTAGACAAATCAAATAATACACTTCATGTCGTTTACACCTTTAAATAGGTAATATAGGACTTATTCGAGTATACCATTACGTACCCACGCACATCTTTTTATTCTATGTCATTAACGATTTGATCTTGAAAATAACACTGATCTAATTCGCCCGCCAAGTAGGTTATTATTCTAGTAGAATTAGATCTAACGTGCATAATTTATTTATCCGCTAAACGAAAATAAAATGCGTTGGGTAATCGTTACCATTTTATTACAAGCTTTCATGTAGATACTTTACCCGTGTTATGTAAATCCAGGATAAACATTGCAAGCTCAATTTGTAGCACTTCACAATATCAAATTAAAAGGAGATTTCGACGTATTATGTGTCAATAATGTAATAAACTACAAAGGTGATGGGCTCCTTGCATTGACCGGAGGTACCACTGCAATGCCCATTTCTGTTTTTTTTTATAATTTGAAGTAGCAAACGAGCATGCACTCAACCTGATGGTAAGTGGTCACTGCCGCTCATGGACATCTTACTAAATAACATCTTAAAGAACATGGGTTTTATCTGAAGTCAATCAGGTACGGGTAGGTACCGAATGAAATATTAGTGTAATTTTTACTTGTTTTGCTTTTAAAACATCTTTGAATTCTGACTGATTACCAGCTGTGACATTAATTTGTATTTTTAGAAATAACGCTTCGTTTCATAGATAGATAATATATATATTATAGCTCATTTGCCATCAGTGAACCTCCACGCAAGTTTTCAAGTTAAAGTTAAAGTTTCCTTCTCAGTGCTTGTTAAAGTTTTTTGTTTAGTGGACTACGGATTTAAAATCTCCTAAGTTCCCATAAGTTGATTTCACTTAAATTTCCTTCGTAAATAAATTTCACTCGACTGAATTTAATCGAATCGAAATCGAAAACAATAATTTTTACCCTACTACGTCAGAAGCAGGTTAATGTTTTTTGTCCGCATGTATGCTTATGTACGTATGTATGTATGTATGCTTTTTTTTCTTTACGAGGTTTGAAAATACTTTTACGTATCATGGGGCTTTTATTCATACACCGTATGCCAGACTCGATCGGGAATCCGACTAAAAGCAATCCTCTTTCTCTTCACTCCCTGGACCCTGCGGGATCCGCAAGGCATTACTTCGCGGGGAGGAGCTTTTACTAGTAGTGGCTGTGTACTTTTTACACCAGCTTCTTCCGCTCCTGCTCTCTATTACGCAGGTCCTTCAGCACGGTAGTGTATGTATGTATATATGTGTTTTACTTTTATTTGATATGCGCTACAGCTCAAATGGTTTGACGGATTGTGAAATATAGCATATCATCAGAAGAGTTTTAGTTCATTCATTACTACAAAATAAGGACGGATAATAATTTAAACACCTATACATATAATATACACACGTAGAGATTTCGTAATACATATAATTTCGTAAATTTTGCGGTATTTGACATTGTTCAAAGACTTCAGTAGAAAATGTAATTATTTAGGAGAAGTATTTGGCTCGAGAATGACTATGAAAAATATTTTAGAAGTTGTGTATTACAGTAGGTATATATTCAAAGTATTTTTTGTAAATATTTTTTACTTCAGACTTTCGTTTCTGTAAAATTTAAGTAGTAAATCATCTCGAAGTAACTTAACATCTCTGAGTAACTTAATACAAAGGGTTCTGAATCTGATACATGCGCTGTTAATCAAGTTGGTTCATAGGTGGTAGAACAAGTGTAGCTCAACCGGGAAAGTACCACCGCCCCACCTATTTCTTCTTGCGTTTCGATGGAAGGTTGTGGTTGCCGGCACACTTTTACATGAATCGACCATCTTAGTCCTCGGGAGTAGCAACGCATCTGTGTCTCACTTTAGATAGAACCTATGTTCTATATGAAGTTGGTTACAGATTTCCATGGGCGGCAGTGAGCACTTACCATCAGGTGGACTGTATGCTCTTTAGCTATTACAATATGATAAAAAAGTGGACTAAGATAATAACCCCACATAGAAGCGTGCCGGCAATCACATCCTTTCATCGAAACGCAAGAACCGCTTTAAGCTAGAAATAGGTGTGGCTGTGGAGCCTTATCGAATAAACCATATAAGTACGTTGCAAACTGTCACACTTACTCTTTCTAAGCTTTACTTTACTGTGGCGTTAGTTTTTTTTCGTTATTTTCTTTCATTTTATTCCACAATAATATTCTTCTTTGAATCGCGTATGTCTTTCTTACCTAAATCCTTCCATCACGATGTGAGTTCTGTAGTCTGATGAAATGCGTTCCAAAGATTACATCTCAGTATTTTATATACATAACTAGGTGTACCCTGCGCGCGTTGCTATGCCATCACAAAAAAAACCTCACGAGGTCATGAATAACAACTTTGATAAAGATCATCACATGATCCAATGAATAGTTTACGAATCTATACAGAACATATAGACAAACATTCCTTTTTATATATAAGAAGAAGTTCGTGTGGGAATATATGGCAATTTTTCTTGCAACTTGTCAGTCATTTCCCTTTAGTTTGTTATTAGGTATGTATTTTAGCGCGCCTTGTAACTACATTTCAATCGCAACATCTTCATTTCTGTGTTGACTTTAATGTGTTGTTGTCCAAGCTTTAGATATTCATACTGTACAAACCGACAAATAGTTTTATGGTTTTACGGAGCGGCGACCCTATTACCTACACCATACACCTCGATTATCACAAGTTATAGATTACTACATCAATGATTTCGTTCAACTGACATTTGTCTGTAATTTATTTCATACGTACTGTGTGACAACAGATGAATTAAAGAACTTGTTCTCGCTTGGTATTGAACGAAGCCTTGTTAACATGTTTGTCAAAATTAATCTCATTATTCAACACCACACGTCATGTCTGCTATCCAATTTAGCCGAAGTAAAGGGAGTCCCGATAAAATAATCTGAGTCTAAAAGTAATGTTTAAAAATTTCGTAAAGCGTGGGAGGAGCACTGCCCACGGTGGCAACATGAGTAATGCTACGTTCGGTAGCGTCGCTGAGTAACTGGATTGCGCGAGGGTTCCCATATTATTTTAGCCTCCACCCACGCCGTTCTCCATGGAGAGATCTAACACACCTGCGGGCTGTGCCGTAAACACCTGAATGTTATTTAATCCATAACATTCTTCTCGAGTGGGTACCACGTAATCAATAATTATATCACTGGATCGTTTCGGAAAATTTTAGATTTTCTTGGCAAAATATTAATCCTAGAATAACATCCTAGATCAATGACAAATAGACATTTTCGCAACGTATTTCGTACACTAAATAATTAACACTTACGGTAACTTTTGCAACTGCTACGTCCCTATATGTACATTAATGTATTTTAAGGCTTTCAACAAACATGATTAGTTAATATAACTCAAATGATAATGCTAATCGTAAAGGAGCACAAAATATGGACACGTTGAATACTTGCCAGCGCAGATTTCACGTTAGACATTTTTCGAAGACCATTTCAAATTTATGTTGCCTGTAATAAAATACAATATAAAAATAGAGATGCACTCAACAAATGTATGTACTCATTGAATTAGAATGATGCGATGTGATTTATTATTCGAAAAATATTAGAAAGTAGCCGTTGTTAAAATGAATTGTAATTTATCCCAAGTATTCTAAATTCTAATTTCTAAATTCTCAAATTACATTTCAGTTTGAAGACAATTATGATCACATGCCTAAATTTAAGTTCGCTGCAAACCTTTCTATATTACACAGCTGAAGGAGGATTTCCCTAGTAATTAGGAAAGATCTGGAGGGTACTGCACCACCGTTCCAATGCGTATAGGTGGAGGCGGGACGAGTTAGCGGTCACCAACACGCATGCCAAGCGCGGTGACTATGGGCAAAACCCCCACAAATGATAGGTCATTTAGGGGAGGCCTATGTCCAGCAGTGGACCTCAAAGGGCTGACGGATGGATGGGACGAGTTAGCGGCCAATTAGTGTTGCACTCTTTTAAACAGTAAATGAGGCTTTCGGCTGAGGGGAATGACTACTATCCTGCGATAGCAACCAGCACTTTTCTGCTTTGAAATTACACCCGACGTTACTTAACTTTGAAGATCGGTCCTTTAGTAGGAGATCACTACGATATCTCAGACCGATCACCGTTCAACGTACGTTTTCGTGCTAACATTGCAAAGTATTGGCAAAAACGAATTAGTATACGTGCAATTTACTTCGAAATATACGGAAGAAAATGAAAATTGTGATTATAATGACAGTGAATTAACTCGTATCAAAGGTACGGTTGAGCCATCCACGTAGAGTCGTTATAGGGGGCGTCTTACCCTCCGGGACTCTCAAATGCTAAGGCAATGTCAACATATGGGCGGAGGGCAGGGAATTTCGGGCCTCGAAGGGGCAATTTTCAAGGAGATCGAACCTCCCGGATCCTTAACATTTATACATGTTAAAAAATATTGTAATATTATGTACAAATGTAAAAGATATTTACCATCCCCACTGTTTAGTGTGTGGTTCGGTGTACTATGCGTCGCTTACGAGCCGGCGGTCGTCCTCCTGATTGTCGGAGCACGCCAAGCCAACCAATCTATAGAACCAAGTTACGCATATTATATGAAGCGAAAGATAATTATATTACCATAGCACCACAGCGTAAAAACAAAACAAACTTAGTATATTTTGAGAAGAAGAGAGTTCAGTTCAATCAAAAATTTTATTCACGCACATTCCACAAGAGAAATTCAGAAAAAAAGAATGAATAAAAAATGTAAATTAATACACAAATTGTAATTTATGGTCAACTAGTCCCTATCACATCGGTCGAAATTTGACCGTAATTTAAATTAAAAAACTAAACTACATATTGTCCAAAGTAGTACGAATATTAATGTAAAATAAAATGTAATAATTTTCAAGTAATTTTGAACGCACTCGATAAATATAAAAAGAGATATAATTAGCTTAACCGCATTTAAAAGCAATAGCGGGTATTTCGACAATGACACTGACATTACTGACATTATGTGTTTTTAAAGTAAGGCATTGAATGTTCTATTTCGTCTATTATTTATGTGTTTATGGCAAATGCACCGTGCATAGTGTGTGTAATGTGTTTTTATTTGATTTTATGTATGTTTTAAGCAAGATTTGAAAAAATAATAACATTCTGCACTCCTTGTCTACGTCCACTACAACCGTGCAAAATTTCATACGAATCCGTCCGCGGCATATTACTTAAAAATGCTTCACAAATTTTTGCTCACGTATTAATATATAGACGATAGTTCCATAAAACCTATCTGGATGCATTAACGATGCCTACTTGATAGGTCTGTTTGCCAAACATTGACCGCACGTTGACTGACATTGTCTGCTGGAACCGCGCTGGCAACCAACAAAGAAAAATTTATAGTCTGTGAGAAAATGTAGTTAGTAGTAAAAATGTCATCGCTAATTACCCTCGCCCGACATTATTAAATATATCGTGTCATGAATATGCTGATGGATGGATTAGTCATCAGTACTTTGAGTAAGGTGGACGGTCTAGTAACGACCGCTTTAGTTATTTATGATACACATAACAAAGACCGCATGGCAGGAGTTACGTGAGCTTCAAAGTGTAATTAGGAATTCCTAATTTCGTCCAAATTTATTTGCATTAAATATTGGTAGAAGTCGAATTTATGTTTATATGAAATGTGTAGGTATGTCTGTATGTGTACATGAAAGGTGTACCTACATTATTTTACACATTGTGTAAAGTACAAGGGGACTTTAAAAATGGAAGTACATCTATGCTTCACCCGCTTCGGTGACGTCTACCGCGATAATAAATATCCTGTTTTAATGAAGAACCTAGACCATAAACTATTTATGTACCAAATTTCAGCGAAAACTTATCTGTAGTTTTAGCTCAAAAGTATAAAAAACACATATATCACTATAAACTTTCGTATTTATTTATTGTTATGAATACTAATTTATAGCTGCAATGTAGAGTCAATGAGAGTTAGTTCAATAGAAAAATGACTTTCGCATTAAAGTAAATTCTATATAATCCGAATAAAGTAAAGGATAATTTTCGCTCCTTTTTAAGGAATACTGAACTTATGGACTAGTTTGAAATTTGGTATAGATAAAATCGTTAAGTTTAGCAAGTTATTGAAGTGCAGGAGGATAAAATTTACGCGTAAGAAACGTTACAAATTCACTCTCTCTCGTCAACTCATTATTGTCCCACTGCTGGGCACGGGTCTTCTCTCAGAATGAGACAGTTAAGGCCATAGTCCACCGCGCTGGCCAAGTGCGAATTGGTGGACTTCACACATCTCCGAGAACTTTTTTTTTTAAAGAACTCTCGGGTGTGTAGGTTTCCTCACGATGTTTTCCTTCACCGAAAAGCAGTGATAATTAATTTCTAATACGCACATGAATCAGTGGTGCGTGCCTGGGTTTGAACCTCGGACCTCCCGATTGAGAGGGCAAGTTTCAACTACAAATTCACACATAAAGTTAAAGAAAAACAAAACACTTAATACACTTGACGACCCGCGTGGCGGAGCGGTAACCATACCGCTCTGACGCGCAATGGGTCCCGGGTTCGATTCCCGGCCAGACAGGTATATGATAGATTCCTGTCCTGGGTCTGGGTGTTTGTGTCTGTGGGTGTTGTGTGTATGTCCTTGGTGCCAACGACACAGGAGAAAATCCTACTGTGGGGCTATGAGTGTAGAAAGCGTGTCTAATACACATACGAGAAATACATATGAAGGCTTTTAGTAGATACAAAATATTTTATTTTCCATTGGAATTGTAAACAATTCATGGCATACGAATTCAAGTTTGGTTTTATTTGGGTTTGATTGTGTTTGAATTTCAATCACTTGGATAGGCCACTAGTTACTACTATTTAAAATACCATCGATAGTACAACTATGTTTAATATATATAAATTTAAAAATCTGAGACTATTATATTTAGTCGGTATGAGAAAATTATGAATTTGATTTTATTACATTCTATTTGATACTTTGATAATAAAAATGTGATTAATTCGGAATATTGCCAGTATCCTTTCATCTTCCCTTATATTTCAAAGACTCAGATTTTACAAAAGATTAAAGGTTACAAAAATATAAAGAAGGAAATAACAAACATATGTTTGTGAACATACGAAACCTCTTAGACGTGTAAGGTCTTCCTCGCGTATTGCGTGGCCATACAAGGGAATTCAAGATTGTATGGATACCATATATGGCGCATAACCCTCATGTCATAACTGGGTTAACTTGCAAGGTCGATTGTATGATTATTTTTATTTAATCATGTCATGTGTAGCCGAATGATTTTCAAAACAACCTTTTTTTATAAAAAAATAATTTTAATAAGTTATAGGAATTTTCTATGAAGAGTAGAGAAAGATAATGTTAAATTTTGAAATATTTTTAATGAACGAAAGATTTAATTCACTCTAAGAAGGCAAGTTATTTTTATGAAAAATATTAATAGATAGGCAGGTGTGCAGAAGTTGGCAGAGCTACGCTATGATGTGACACGCTTCTGGACTAATTGTGTACGTAATAAAGAGTATATTTTGTTTATTTTTACCACGATGAGTGCACGCCCTTATGCCATAATAGCAACCCGGTTATGATGTCTCTCGGCTAATGTCTTGCTCATTGTCTATTCACACACATGGATTCACTTTACTTGCCAATATTGTGAGTCAAATGTGTTTCTCGAAGTATTTTTGTTCAATGTTACTAATTTGGGAATGTGACTCATGTTCGTATGAGTTATAGATTTATGGGATAATTTATTGCCTGCATCACGAGTTGTCAGCAATCTGCAGCGTAATGTTTACAATATATGAATCTATATTTTAATTTCATCGCTCGCGTCGAATATGGAATTAGTAAATAAGTTAGTAATTTTATAGTGAATTATGTAATTTTATTGACATGAATTATGATATCTTTATATATTAATTGTTGAATCTTATTACACAAATGTTTACTGACTGTAGATGTCCTTAATGAAATGTACCTAATAAGAAAACGCAAAATATAGTTAGGAAAAATATAAAAATAATAAAATGTTTCTAGAAATTGATTAACCTCATGTAACTTTAACATTATTGTTACGATAATTCAAAGCATAGGTACATGAATATGCGTTTTTAAAAACGTTAGTAACAAATAGTTAATTTACTAAGGTAAGGAAAAACTGTTTAAAGTGACTTCGACGGTACAGAAAACACAAAATCAGGAAAACTGATAAATTTACTTTGGAAATGTAGAAATAATTTATCATTTCATAATGATAAAGGTAAATAACTGAAGGGCTGATTGTAATAATAAATTAACTATTAAGATCTAGGTATACCATTTTAAACAGGATAATAAAAATATTTAAGGCAGGATAATGTTTAAAAAATCAAATACCATACGCTACATACAGTTAATTATGAAAAATGTAAAAATAATAAAATGTTTCTAGAAATTGATTAACCTCATGTAACTTTAACATTATTGTTACGATAATTCTAAGCATAGCTACATTAATTTGCGTTTTTAAAAACGTTAGTAACAAATAGTTAATTTAATAAGGTAAGGAAAAACTGTTAAAAGTGACTTCGAAGGTACAGAAAACACAAAATCAGGAAAACTGTTATATTTACTTTGGAAATGTAGAAATAGTTTATTATTTTATAATGATAAAGGTAAATAACTGGAGGGGTGATTGTAATAACCAATTTTTTAAACAGGATGATAAAAATAGTTAAAGCGGGATAGTGTTGAAAAAATCAAATACCATACACATGTTACAAAAAGTATATATTAAATCATTATGACTCGTATTTACTAACCTTCATATTTCACGAACATCACTGAGCTGCAAATAAGACTGCATTAATATTGAGAAATGTGTATTTTGACCGTTTATTTATGTGTTTGTTTGTCTTATTTTAAGGTCAGTGGTTAAAAAAATAAAACTATATGACACCTGAAGGACTGAAGGATTTTGTAGACTTATTTGTAACTGTTGATGTCTAAGAAACAGTATTAACTAAGCAGCTGTTTTTAATTGGCACGGTAACAAGCTTTTTCTGTTTGTAGGTTTGAAACAGGTAAACTATGTAATTTTAAAAGGACGTAAAATTAGATGTTTATGTTCGGTTACTTCCATGAGTTATAGTTATTTCAAGGGAGAAGAGTCAAAACTAATGAAATGTCGCTGCAATGTGTTGGTAAAGATCATAATAGGTCCTGTTACTCCCTGTTGCGTACTAGGGGTAGGGGGGATGGTTTGGGGAGTCTGGAACCTTAAGCCTCCACATTTATGACTACCAATGGTTTTCACTATTTTATTATCTGTATGTTTTTGTGGTTTAAGTTACTACATATTAAGAATAGCGAAAGCAGATTAATATGAATGTAAATAAGGCTTGCCTTGTACCTATGATTTCTGATTTTTTTATTAGTCTTGAAAAAATATGTTTTGAAAAAAAAAAAAAATACTGTTGTAAATTAGTATGAAGGATAATAATGAATACATATATTTAAAAGCTATCTCAATGTGTCAATAAGATGAAGATGCGTTTATTACAAATTTTCAGTATTAAGCGAGATGTTACAAAATTCTTAATGAAGAGTTCAATTACAAATTATTATTACACTGGAAACTATGTTATTCATATGTATAGGTATTATTTAAGTAACATTTTGTACCTTTTTTTAACTGACTGAAGTAGCAAACGAGCATGCAGCTGCCTGATGGTAAGTGGTCACTGCCGCCCATGGACCTCTGTAATCAACTACATACATGGGTTTCATCTTAAGTCAATCACATATGCGACACCTATAAAGTGAAATATTTGTTTCCCAAATAAATAAATAAATCTGTACAATTTTACCACACGGTGAATTGTTTGATTGGTATAATAATATAAATAATAGTGAATATACTAATATCACAATGTCCGTCACCCGAATGAAATTAGGGATAGTAATAAATTTGCTGAACCACCCTTGTCCAGTTTAGAGTCACTTATAAAATTGTACGTGATTGTATTGAGTAGGTATACCTCAATATTACACATTCTCGAATTAACAATAAATGACCTTTATGATTTGTTATTTCTGCGATACAACAGAAAACACTTCTTTTCTTCGATGATGATAGTTTTCTAATACCATTATCTTCATGCAAGGCTTTAATATATTCTGAAGATACGATAATATAAATAGGTAAATGAGATGGAATGTAATAAAATTCCGAATAGCTAGATAAACATAATTATTTCATAGCGGCATGAATTTTGAGCTTTGTTTCGATCAGGATGTAAGTAACTACTTATAACTTGGTTTAGTGTAAAATGGTTATATGAAAAAAATGTAAAATGAAAGATTTACATCAAAATGAAAGGTTATGTAAACATTAAGGTACATGCATTTCAATAAGGACTTCTTATCTACAACAACATTTTACCGATATCTTATTCTCCAATAATATTTATTTTATTAACACAAGTAGTAAATAATTGTTATAGATTATTACTCACTAAATCCGTGAAGTCTTCGAAGTCTGCGAGTCCACTCATATATTTTTTGTAACGAGAATATGTAACTCTTAACAAGGAGATAAGGTCAACTGTAAGCTAGAGACTTGTTATAACCCTCTTGATATTTTAAAATAATTAGCAGATTTTGAAAATTAAAGAATAATTAAGTATTAATAATGTCACCTTAAGAAATAAAACACAAAAATTATGTTCTCTTCCGAACGTTAATTTTGTTTGTTTACATTTCATGTTGCCGGTTTCTAGTCTAAATGTTAGGTATGTAAACAAGGGCAGTAAGCATAGTAAGGGGCACTCACTACACATTATGATATCTGGTGGGTAGAAGCTTATGGGGTCTGAGGGTGGCAGCATCGGCAGCGAGGGCGGTGGCACGCCGCCCCACCACTGGGGCCGTGTGCAACTCGCACATAGACTTCGATGGCGCGCTGCCCTCGCGCATCATTCGACCTCCGCGCATCAGTCTTGGCACCACCGCCCTGCTGTATACGCGTACGGGAGATCGACTCTCGTAGCGACTCGACGAACAGGTCCGTGTCCTGGTGAAAGTGATATCAAATCATATAGCATAACATAACGAAATCGCGAGTGATTTCTCGGATTCTTCCTAATGCGGTCTATTAATAGCGATGCAGTGCTGTTCCAGTGGCGTAACTTTACCTGGACGGCCCAAATTAGGAGCGCCGGAGCGACACCCACGCGCCGCCCGCCCTATGTTCCACACGTTCTTTACGCGAATCGCTTGTACCATTCGAAGGGAGCCCGCGTAGCTAACATATCCTCCGGTACATGTGCTTGTTGAGCAATAAAGTGTCAGTTCGGATGCAATGGATGTGGTGCAGATGATTTGGATTTCGGCCAACAAACAAAGCATTTATTAGCATAAATTTTGCCACAGTTTCAATAAAATTATTATCTAGTGCGAAACTGTGCCTGTTACGTAAAAGTGACATTATGCAAAACGGTTGTTGATGCTTTTATTCTATGAATATCGTATGTCTTGACTTGGCCGGTCTCTAAATTGATTTAAGTTTCATAAACTGTAAATTCCACATCCAGAGAAAAGTTTAATTGGGCGGGTGGTGCACGTAGAGCTCTCTATTCGTAGCAAGTAGCGGAGTATGTATGATTGTACATTGCATGACGTTATGTTTCTTTTTTTCAGGATAAGTTAAAGAGAGCACAATGCCTTTCAAACCTGCAGATAACCCGAAGTGTCCGAAATGCGGCAAGTCCGTATACGCGGCGGAAGAGCGCGTCGCCGGTGGACTCAAATGGCACAAGATGTGCTTCAAGTGCGGTAAGAAACATTCTCTAATATAAAAAGTTTAAATCAAACAATAGTAGTAAGATCATACAAAGCCATGAAATGAACTCCAGAAATAAAGTAGTAAAGGGGGATTTTACTAACGGATACTCAAAAATATATTTCTATGTGAAACAAAATTCTGTCATCACGTACTTTTGACAGTATTGTTATTGTAGAACGATAATAGGTATTCAAAGCCTTAATAGGATTAATTCCATATAATATTTGAAGTAACTAAGACAAAACTTAATTAAAAAAATAGAGGACTATGTATGTCAAAATCATTATTTTAACTTTAAACATTGATAAATATTTGTAACAATACTTCACCTAAACAAACTTGGTAGCATTTTGTCTTAATATAGATATAATGTTTTTATACTAAATGACTCTTCAGTAAATGTGATAAAACCAAGTGTAATCAGCATGTGAAACGAATCCTACGTACCTACTACATAGTATGAAACTAAACTGAAAACACTTGTTTTGTTCAAATGTTTACACTTGAATAAATGATAAATAGGTATAATGAATGTATGAGTACGTTATAATTTTATTTATTCGTATCTGAATGAGTATTTCATGTGACATAAATAGACAAAAATATTTTATATTAACTCATGTCGTTACCGACGTGACATTTATTAATATCATCTTAATGTTGTTTAGAAGACACGTGCGATTTTCTTTAATTTTTGATGTCAACGCTAAGTATATCATGGTTTAAGTTAAAAATCCGCTGCTAGTTCATAAATAAGTAGCAACATTAAACGGAAAATATGATTTTATGTCTCCAGGCAGGCTTTTACGTATTCCTTAAAATATTCAATAATATGGGTTCCCATTTTTATTCGCCATATTTAGATTAGCTGTTCACGGAAAACATATCTATGCCTGGTTCTCACCTTTTTATTTCCTATTGGTGAGAACAGATCTTTTCTAATAAATTATGAACGTCTAAAGCATGCTTCATCACGCTGCTTGAACGCAGATTGGTAGAAAAATATACTGCTCAATTGGGACCTAGTATGGGGACTTTTTCAAATTGCACTTAAGGCTCTTGTTCAACTTCACTACTATTATCCTATGGTATAAAACAAAACCCTTAGGTTAATTATCCTCTCTAATAACGGAGGTATGTTCCCTTCCTAGGTAATAAAATGATGTAGAGTCATGAAATTGAATCAATTAAGATAAATTACTCATAAAAACTCAAATTTAGTTTTTTCTTAGGTTAGGTATCTTTGAGATTTTTTATATGCGATTAAGATTATATTAATATTAACAAAATCTAGAGACGTTTGGAGATAGGGAGGTCCAAGTATCAACTCTACATATTTATCTAAACGATCATGGACGGATCATGGACGATGTTACCCGATGTTATTGTTATGGATATTGTTTTAGTGTCTATATGCGACACTAAGATATTACATTATTTAACAAGTACTTTTCCTTTTCCTTAGGTCTTTGCCAGAAATTGCTGGACTCCACCAACTGCTCAGAACACGAAGGTGAACTGTACTGCAAAGTATGTCACGCACGCAAATTCGGACCCAAAGGATACGGCTTTGGTGGTGGCGCTGGTTGTCTGTCCATGGACACCGGTGACCACTTGAAGAACGAGGACGCGTAAGTAACAATGTTTTCACACTCCCGCCGCCCGCGCCACTGAGGGTCTTTCCTTATCTGAGGTCGCACCGACGATCGGCCTCCGGGCCCGTACGTAACAAATTAACCGCGTGTACATAAACTCATATAAAGTAGTAAGCGCGCGCTCGCCTGTACATTATGCGCCGCCTGACACGTGCATGACCAGTCTCCGTTTATGTCGCAACAGGAATTGAGCGTCAGCAGGCAACCAGCAGGGCGAGTCGCCGACACACATCTCGGCCAACCAGCGGCGCCTCGCAATACCATACCGTACTTTAATCTACTTTAGTTAGGATTATTTATTCGCTATCGCTTAATTTATTTTGTTTATCGGTATATTTATTATTTATAAAAAATGTATTAAAAGAGTCGACCACCAAATTTTGAGTTGTGTTTGAGTCGGAGCGCGGTCGACGCCGGCGCGGGCCTCCGGCGGCCGCCGAGCAGGTCCCCGCCGGCTCGGGCGCGTTCCTACCTATTCTTTCCTCTTCTCCTTGACCGGCGACCCTATGACAGCGGAGCAACGGTGAGACACCATATTTGTAAAGCCATGGCACGGCTTCTCAACGCTCCAAACGCACCTAAAGGCATGCTCAGTCTATGCACTATTCTTCTTTTATTTCGTAACTTTCAAGGCTACCACTGACCTACTCTAATCCACTGCTAACGCTTGTACTAGCTTTAATCGGATCTAATATGAATGTGATGGGATAAGGAAAGCGCCCTCTATGTCGATATGTGTAGTCTGTGTAGGCTATTACACGGGCCGGTGCGGAGCGGGCGGCCGGGAGCCCTTACCTTCTCCCATTACGGCGGAGGTGCGCCGCCGGCATCAACTGCTTCACCAACATCCGTGTGGGCAATTTAGTACCTACTAGGGATGACCGGAGTGCTCCGGCATCCAACAGCCTTTTAACCTTCCTTCTATCGTTGTCATTGCTCGACCACTCGGTTTTGGTGATAAGCGGTGACTGACATAATTTCTTTGTACAGAGGTGTACGAACCAACGGAGCCTGCCTGGAGCCACGTGTGATTGCTAAGGCACCACCGGGAGAGGGTTGTCCCCGTTGTGGCGGCTATGTCTACGCTGCCGAGCAGATGTTGGCTCGTGGAAAGGTAATAATCAGATTTATTCACATAATAATTAAATTTATACAATTGAAGTTTAAAACTTAATATTTAATGTATTAATTGAGATTTTTATAGATTCCTAACAGCGAAATGATATTTGGTTAAAAGCTTAACTTTTTACCTCATTTAGAACATCGATAAAAGACCGTAATACAGTTTTTATTATATCCTAGGGGTATCACAGACGCTGCTTCAAATGCTTAAATTGCAACAAAACTCTTGATTCAATGATACATTGTGATGGACCAGATAATGAGATATATTGTCGAGGTATTTAATCGTTGATTGTCTTGAACGAGTTCCGTCTGTGCATCGGGATAAGCGATAACAGTCATGATTTATTATTGTGATAACGGCGTGTACCTGTAGATCCTCGCATGCCACCCTATACCTCTGTTACTATATGTCCAGGCATGGCACAGGGAGTGCTTCAAGTGCGGTGACTGCCAAAAGCGGCTGGACTCAACGAACTGTTGCGAGGGCCCCGACAAAGATATTTACTGCAAAGGTTTGTTTCAATATGAAAACTACCGCTTACTACAACAGTTCGAATTGAGTCAATTTTTTAAATCTACCTGTCTATTTCTAACAGTAGCTGCTATATTATATTATGTTAACATTTTACCGCATGATTTTAATGTTATCTTTTTCTCTGTAGTATGTTATGGGAAGAAGTTTGGGCCTAAGGGCTATGGTTATGGAAAGGGAGCCGGTGTATTGCAGAGCGACCCTTACGCCAATGGGTAAGATAATTTGGGAATCGGTTAATGATTTACTCATCTGGCGAGGGCACATCATTTTATGATTAAAATATCTTAAACATGATTCTTAAAAAACATAGTGCTGTGCGCTCTATAGATGCATTTTTAATAACGCTTATTTGCTTTCGCTGTAGGATGCTACGCACAAAAGTTTGGGCCTAGGGGTGTCGGACACGGGGGAATGTCATCCTTGGGTCTTATGTGTGATATAAAGGACGTAGAGAGACAAAGGTAAATAAATATGTGTTACCGATACCCTAAAACAGTTGTCTACAATTCTGTCGGCCCCAAATATACACAAAACTAATTTCACCTTTTAACACAATATTTGCTTATAGAGGCTTAGCAAACGTGTTTAATACTAACCAGATTACCCTTAGTTGTAGCTCCAACTAAAGGTTTGGTACTCTATTAACATAACAAAATTTCCCATTAACAATACAACATCCTTATTAAAAGTATCCAGGGCTTTTATATATGAAACTTCTCAAATTACACGACAGGTTTAGGTTATTTCCATCACATAGTCACTTTCATAAAAACAGCTTATAATACAAACAAGAGGTGGCAGCGTGCCAACTTGAAAATAGAACGTACTCTCTGCTCTCCAACGAACTAATTTTATAAGGCGGGACTAGCCACGCAAGTGAGCTTACAACATATTTAATCTGATGCAGATTCCGCTCATATTTGTTCTTTTTACATAAAAATAGGTCACGTCTTTTATGTAATATCTAACACGTGAGTCACGGCGTCTTAAATAGATTCCTCAATTTATCAATGAAACATCTCAATCTACAATACTTACCTACATGATCCTGTTGTGAAATAGATAATTAAAAAATCTAAGGGTATATTAAATCAATTGATAATTTCCAATGACTGATTTAGTGAAGGGGTGGATGGGACTGGGTAATCAGCCCAACAAAGCCCAAGCGCTACAAATCTTATATGGATTGACACTTACGGCTACACTTTTACGGTTGCCATTTTTTGGGACCTTTTCAACATAGTGTACACATAATTATGATAGTTACACATAGGTAGTTTTTTGAAAGCCCCTCCTAAACAAATTAATATTAAATCCGCCACTGTAAAATTCCTAAAATTCCTCAATCCTTAGGAATATTGGTTATGCGGCCATAATGGTGTGTTAGATTGATTATAACATAACAATCATATAAGTATTACCTGTATATTAAAAACCTCCTGATATCCAGTGAACAAGCACCCAAGACGACGGTGATCGACACCGCGGCTATCAAGGCTCCCCCTGGCAAGGGTTGCCCTCGCTGCGGTGGCGTGGTCTTCGCTGCTGAGCAAGTGTTGGCAAAGGGCCGTGAATGGCATCGCAAGTGCTTCAAGTGCCGTGACTGCACCAAGACCTTGGACTCCATCATTGCTTGCGACGGACCCGACTCCGAAGTCTACTGTAAGACGTGCTACGGCAAGAAGTGGGGACCTCACGGTTACGGCTTTGCTTGCGGCTCTGGATTCCTTCAAACTGATGGCTTGACGTAAGTATCATTGAACAGACTTGGTTCATAATATCCAGCTACCGTTAGTAGCTACTGTAATACTGTTCCACTATTTATACTAGAATCAGACACAATTATGAATTTGGAATTAGTGCTGTTTGGAATTTGACTCTACCTCATAATAATGAGAATACGTTCGCTGTTAGAAATTATAGTCATTTTTGGGAATAGTTTGCGGGTTCGAAAATAATGTTATAGAGTCAAAATGTAATTACCAACTACTTTTATTATACAGTCAAGCCTAGCTCGTATCATAATATTACCAACCGACCGATATAGACTACCTGACATACTTTTAGCAATATTATATGATTGTTATTTAACAACCCAATTTTAATCTAAATATTATTTTTAGTGAAGATGAGATCTCCGCTAGCCGTCCCTATTACAATCCCGATACTACCGCGATCAAGGCGCCTAAAGGGCAAGGGTGCCCTCGGTGCGGAGGAATGGTCTTCGCGGCAGAACAACAACTGGCTAAGGGAACTGTAAGTGATTAAATTCATACTAGCTGGCCCGGCGAACTTCGTTCCACCTAAAAGTCAAAAATCTAAATATGAACCTTCCTCTTGAATCACTGTATCTATTAAAAAAACTGCATTAAAATGCATAGCGTCGTTTTAAATATATAAACGTAGGTACATAGGGACAGACAGCGGGAAGCGACTTTGTTTTATACTATGTAGTAATATAACAAGCTTTAACTATTATTATCCCCGTGTAATAAATCCTACAGGAAGTACGTTTTGTGCGATGAAACAGTAAAGATGTGCTAATCCAGACTACGATCAATCTTTATGCCAAATTTCATACACATCCGCTAGACGTTTCTGACGTTATTTAAAAACAAACATCCATCCAAACTTGCACATGTATAAATAGTAATAATAAGACTAAGAACTTAGTAAAAATTATAGATATCTTTTAGTCTTTTAGTAGTAAATAAATCTGTTCGATTTAAAATAAACCTGCTCGCGGTTAGTTATATCCATCCGTCAAAGTTCAAACATTTTTAATTTAATTACACTCGATAATGTATATTAGAAAATCCTTCTCCGATACTTTTGTAATAGAGCCTTTTTCTTGACATACCTACTGGTTTACTTCTACGTACGCGTCTCACCCACATGCGTGAATGAGTTCGCTACGGACTGTCCATGTCCCGCGTGCATGTGAATTACTTACATGAAAGTGTTCATATAAAGATAGGGTTCGAGTACGCAAACGGATCAAAATCACATGCCTAATCTGCGTGATAGGAAAAACATCATTGGTAGCTCTTTCAGATAATTAGGTGCTATATAATATTCCCACTTCAGTATGCCCACTTAATAATTAAATTGTCCTTCTAGATGTGGCACAAGAAATGTTTCAACTGCGCGGAATGCCATCGTCCATTGGACTCGATGTTGGCTTGCGACGGCCCCGACAAGGAAATCCATTGCCGTGCGTGCTACGCAAAACTTTTTGGACCCAAAGGATTCGGATTTGGCCACGCTCCCACTCTTGTCTCAACAGACGCTGAACCCACTGTCACATAGTAAGTTAGATTATTAGT
Source organism: Spicauda simplicius (assembly GCA_949699795.1). Classification (NCBI taxonomy): domain Eukaryota; kingdom Metazoa; phylum Arthropoda; class Insecta; order Lepidoptera; family Hesperiidae; genus Spicauda; species Spicauda simplicius. The sequence goes on from OX453057.1 coordinate 12,897,347, forward strand.
TAATACTAAATTAATTTAAATTTCTGTTATATTTAATTGAAACTTTTATATGAGGCGAACATCGTATTTGTCTTTGGGAGTAACAACGCATCGGTGATTGACTTCAGATAGAATCCATGTTCTGTATGAAGTTGATTACAGATGTCCATGAGCGGCAGTGACCATTTACTACCAGGTGGACTGCATGCTATTTGCTACTTCAGTCAGATAAAATAAAAAATAAAAGATTGGCATGCTTTCTAGTCAAAAATATTGGATAGTATCGATAGCCAAGTGGTTGGAAATCTGTCTCTTATTCTGGGAGCTCCAGGATAGAATACTACACATGCACTCCTGATTTTTTTTAACAATGTACCTATATTGTTAAAAATTAATGATCACTTGCTATAACCCTGAAGGAAAACATTGTAAGGAAACTTAGACAATTAAAATCTTTAAAAAAATAATCTCAAAGACATGTAGTCTACAAATTTTGCACTTGGCCAGCATGGTGGACCATGGACTCTGTAGACCCTTGCACAGTAGTTGGTTAGTAATAAGTTTACCATAGCAAGAATTTATTTAATTAGGCACATTTATAACACAACTAATTAATATGTTTGGCTCAGTTACATTCCGTTACAAATAAAACAGTTAATTATCTTAAACTACAATTATAACATGAAACTTTTGGGAGTATTAATTAACTATTTATTGCTAATTTACTGTACTATGTAGCTTGTCCATGAAGATGGAAGCCTTTTACAGCATCTGAATTTGAAAAAGACTATGTAAAAACTTAAGCACTATCAAATACAAATTATAAAATCGAAATTTTTCAGTTATAGTTTTTTCAAATGTTCTTTAAGTTTATAGAGCAATTTACAGCAGATTAACAAATGTTTTTATGAGTTAATCTAAACATTTTCGTTTGGCTACAGCACAGAGCAGTTACCCTTCACTGGCCAGAAGGCAGCCAAAGGCCAGGGCTGTCCCCGTTGTGGCTTCCCTGTCTACGCTGCAGAACAGATGCACTCCAAGAATGGCACATGGCACCGAAGGTGCTTCTCATGTGCGGACTGCCACAGATCTCTTGTAAGTATTAAATATATGATTTATATCTAATGTAGTTGTTTACTTTTTGTATCTTATTGTTTTAAGTGACTTCTTACAAATTTTAATATAGTGACAGTAGATCTAATGACTGAGGCTATTTTCTTAACAGTAAATAAAATTTTGCTATTTTCCTTTTTCAAATAACAAATCAATTCAATTCGCACTTGGCCAGCGACTATGTGGATTATGGCCTAAACTCTCTCATTCTGAGAAAAGACCCATACCCAGCAGTGGGACAATAATGGGTTGATGGGAGCAAATAAATAAAATAGAAACACATCTGCCATAGATTACTGTACTGCATGTTCAACATTCATAGTCTTGTATTTAAATTAAATAAAATGTAGACAATGTAATGATGTAGATGAAATAATAACGAAAAATACAATTGCAATTAATTTTTATTACTAAATTTGATTCGTTTTTAAATAACTACGATCTTCATCTTCCTCTTTTTCTAGATGAGTATTCAAAAACTCTTCCACTGAATCAGTGTTCCACTTTTCAATAGCGACGATGTCCTTGATAATGCCGTCCTTGTCGAATAGCTTAATAATAGGATCTAAACCACGAACATACTTAATTTGGAGATTCGGAAACTTAGCTGGTCTGTCGCTTTTAACAAAAGCCTGTATTTGCGGATACGCCGGAAACTTACACGTGCAAACCTCAAGTATGGCTCGGGCGTATTTCTTCTCCTTTGGTGCCGTTTCGTCCTTATGACAACATTCCTTACAATGCTCTACAAGTGGCTCTAGGCTAAAATCTTTCAGTTGATCACAGGAAGAGCATAACAGGTTCGCTTTTATGAAGCCAAGTGAAGCACAATCTTCTGTAGAAAAATTCGCCTTTACGTGTTGGACAGCGACTGTAGCGAATAGTAACATAGATATTTTAAAAAACACCATTTTAGTGTTTTTCCTTTTATATAATTATAGCGATTCGTTCAATTAATTAAATAATTTTTTCTACTTTATCTTAGCACTATTTAGACTGTCATTTTCAACTTTTGACATTGACGTTTTGATACGCTGGAATAATTTGATTGGGTTTGACTTAGTGTTAAAATAAGTATGAGGCAAATGTATACGAAATATACATCCATTAAGCATATAATTTTAAAACTAATGATAAATGTTGCACGATAACAATTTTAAAGCTATTATATTGCAGCTAGTGAAGAAAAAATTAACAATATTTGATGTTTTACATTATTCATAATTGTCTGAAATTGATGTGACAAAATTCTGGTTGACTATGGTCAGAGTTATATTTCACATAATGAGAGTACACCGGGGACACCGAGTGTTCTGTACTAGTTCAAATCTATCCTCTCTTAACAAAATTGACAATAGATCACATCTCAATAATAAGCGAGAACAAAAAAATTAATGTCTTGGTTTAAAAAACAGAAGCAAAGTATACAAGTAATTAATTCGTCCAGGCGTAAATAACATAGTCTATCTTGTTTACGGGAAATGACGATTTTTTTAATAGAAGCTCCAACCTTACAAATAATAACTTGCTGTTGTAATGTTTCTGTAGATACTAAATTCTTCCTGAAATGATTTTTATTAAAAATAATAATTTGTTACAGGATTCCACCAATCTAAACGACGGACCTAATGGTGAGATTTATTGCCGCGGTTGTTACGGCAGGAACTTCGGTCCTAAGGGTGTTGGATTTGGTCTGGGCGCAGGCACATTGACCATGGCTTAGATAACTATGAAGCTGGACTTTATAGAGAACATAAGTTTAGTGTGAACGGTAGCATGGAAGGAATTTAATCTACTGCGTGTCGCTACCAGTCTATTGATCATACCATTCATTAAACTGGTTTTAATAGTGGTTGATACTTCTTGATGAGACTAAAAGTATGTTAAAATAATGTTATGAAATAAGACCAAATATTTTATGATAAGAAAATATAAATTAAGGTTACATTCCTTTCATAATGTACAAACTGTGATGAATGTGTCTGGGCCCTTAGTTTATAAATTCGTCATAAAATATTGTAGCTTAAGTTGCATAGACTTAATAGTTATGTTATAGACTTGTAAGAACGTAAATTTCTTTATAAAAATAAAAAATAAATCTACAAAAAAAGTCGGTTTACGAAAAAAAAATTAATAATGGCATTGTGATTACACCTTACGTTTTCACTTTGTGACTGTAAGGTAAAAAAAAACTATCCTGTAAACGCGGATAAGATTGCTATAATGCAATCGTTTCGACCGACCAGATCTTTTCTTTAAGATCTGAAGTTGATATACATATTTTTATACACCAAAGATTTTTGTACATAAATTGTCATTTTACTATATCTAACAGCAATAAGCTGTGCTAGATCTAACTTTGCTTTGGCGCTTTTGCTATGTAACATGCATATTTAAGTCGAACTTCATGTTAAGACAGCCTATTGCCATATTATTTGACAATAATCGTCATAAGTTATCGTTTTTATTAAATAAATTTAAAAACTTACATAGTTTTATTAAATTCTTACTATCCCTTTCCCTCGCTATTATAGTTACTTTATTAGAAATGTACTAATGTATACAAGGGCAAGCAGAAGTGACTTGTTAGTTTATACTGAATAATTTATTTTAGAATATAAGACAGTCAGTCTCCGGAAATTTTTAAATATATTGTTTTTATTAGAAGAGGACTACATATGCTTATCCTCAATGAAGTGCTTATACTATGTACTAAGTATGAAATAATATTTAAACTTTAAGGAACAATACGTACGTCCCGCAAATTTGAACAATAAATTAAGGCCACAAGCACAAAGGACAGGTTCATGTATAAAAGATAAAGTTATCTCGCCACTGTAGATTTCAAAGTCACAAAAGAGTAAGAAATAGTACAATATTCCTTAATATTATCACTTGTTATTAGTGAAAAAAAATTAAATATTCCAAATTCAATTCAAATTTTATTTTGCTCACCAGAAAATAAATAAACGAACAATACGATTAAAAGTGCAGTTAGTATGTGATGTAATAAATGATGAATTAATAAATATTAAGATTATTAAAAGTTATATTTACAAAACTATTACATGCCTTGCTATTATTATTATAGGGCGAAAATCTGAAACGCCATTACTTAGTCTCGGCAAAATTATCAAATCAATCATAGTGGGTTCTACTATAAGAATTGTATTGTAAGGTGACAGGATAGCATAAATCCAATATTGAAAATATAAGCGGCAGGTCCCAATTAAAAAATAATAAAAGTGTACTCACGTAATAACATAATAAGTCACTTACACGAGCGACAAATAAATAATGTTGATCTAGAACAGGGCTAGCCCGTCGATAAAATAAAAGAAAAAAAAAAAATCGGCGATATTTATCTTCATCAATTTAAAAGGTGGAATATTTTACGTTACTTTCACTTTTTTCGCCAGCCAATAACCTAATGAAGACAAGGCTATACTTTATTGTAATCGACGTGTTAATTTTACCGAGAATTTATGACGAAGGACGTACATCATCGAAAATCCAAGTGACAATGAATGAAGATGCAGCAACTAAATTCTTTCTTGCTTTTTAAGCAAATAATATAATATCCTACGCAGGTACTTATTTAAGACAAACCATTAATTAATTCTAAAACTATTCTAAAACATTTATACATAATCATTAAAATCTAACTGTAAGGCGCTATGTCTCTTCATGCTTCAATTTTAATAACAAAAAAACATGCAACAAATAACTCAACAAATAACAATAAACGTTTTTATGCTGTCTATTAATAACATTTTTTGTGGATTAGTGTCTAATATGAAAAATAATGAGGAAGAGTAAGGTAATTATCAAATTTCTTCGACAGAAATTTTTATATTTTATTCTTAATTTCAATTAATATACACTCTTAGAATTATAATTGTAATAAAATATGGCTTGCGTGTAAAAAAGGCAGTGTTCACAATTTTTTATTTACACATGATTAAAAGCTATCAGATTGAATACTGTTTTTCTAAGACCGACTTAAAACTAAACTATTATATACTAAACATGATTTTGTGATTACTACCAGTGGCGGGTCCAGGTTTTTGGTTAGAAGGTAGGTGCTTGGCGTAGTTTTGAGTAGGAAGTTGAATTAGTGGCTAATTGGTAACCGGTTATTATAGACGTAGCCTACGATCATGTTGTCTCTCTTATTAAGTGGCTCTTGCTGCCCATGGACACCAGTTATCAAAATTAGATTAGAGCCCTACTAGAGGCTGATCACAAACGCGTTGATACTTATAAAGACCAAGTCGGAAAGCCTCAGATAATTCATTTTCCTGACAACATTCTTCAAACTAAAATACAGCAGCGCTTAACACAGCTATTATATCCCCAACCGTTATTGCCCCACTGCTGGGCACGGGTCTTCTCTCGGAATGACAGTTATAGGCCATAGTCCACTGCACTGGCCAATTGCGAATTGGTGGACTTTTTAAAGAACTTTCGGGTGTGCTGGTTTTACTCACGATATTTTTCTTCACCGAAAATCAGTGATAATTAATTTCTAACACATTAATTATCACATTAATCAGTGGTGCATGCCTGGGTTTGAACCTCGGACCTCCCGATTGAGAGGGCAAGTTTAAACCAAAAGGCTATCACTGCTCTAACGCAGCTATTATTAGGCAGAAATAGTGTATACCTTATTCCGCAATACAAAGCCCTTTTAAAAAACAGTTGGCGACCTGAATCATAACTGGTCCTCTAATTCTGAGCACTGAGCTCTCTAATTGTGGCACAGGTTTTAATTAAAATTTCGTCACGGTTAGACTTGAATAGTTTTTAGAGCATATCTGCTTTCCTCAATCTACCACTGATAGTTATGTTTTTCACAAAAAGTAATTATAACATGTCACAATTTGCTCATTACAGATTATGTGTAAAACTTTCAATTTACAATAGGCGGAATCGTTTCTTCGATAGATGAAAGTTGATACAAATATGACAGCAACAATTTCGTGCTCAAACTTTCTACATTGTTAAACTATATATCTTATTCATAGTACTACAATCTTATTTTAAATATAAGTTTGGTAAAATTACAGAGACGATCACTCCAAATAAGGTTTGTTTACATATAAGTTCACATTATACATATTTAATAAACTAACATGCAATACTTATCCGCACGAAAGCTTCTTCGAAAATATTTTTTTTATGAGGTTGAAGTAGCAAAGAGCACGCAGTCCATCTGATGGTAAGTGGTCACTGCCGCCCATGGACATCTGTAAGCCCCTTCATATGAAAATTGAAGTTCTATCTGAAGCCAATCACAGATGCGTTGCTATTCCCGTGGACTAAGATGGTCGCCTCATATAAATGTGTGCCGGCAACCACACCCTGTGATGATGTGATGCACATGACAAAAAATAATAATATAAACCAATAATCCTAGTTTTTTAAAACCAATATCCTAAAATGAGGTAGTGCAGTTCATAATATTAAATTTTAAAACAATATACACTTATTTATGGCAAAACTTACAGTAGGTTATATTATTAGAGTACATGATTGTTAATGCTAGATTTTTTTCTTCGCAACATATCTTGGGCCAGTTGACTTTTTCTTTGTGTCTTGAGAAGTGGTGGGCTCAGTAAACCCATATTTAAGCTTCAGACGTTCCCTAATAAACAATCCTCTTATAAGTCGTCTCCAGTTTCCATAGACTCTTGCCTCTAGTTTCTCTATCTCTTTCCGTTCTTGCTCTTCTTGATCCTGTAATAATATTGTATATAAACTATCCTTCTAAAGAACATTCAATTTTTTGCCTATCCACTATGTACATATGATAGTGGATGATAGTAAATATGAAATATTAATTACATCTCACTAAAAAGAGAGTTAATCTATGCATTTAATGTACAATTTGTGTATAATATTTTTTGCTATGCAGCATTTAAATACTGTATAAAAATAGATTTAAACCACATATGGGTTAAGAGACTTTAAACATAGTTCCATATGTGTTGATAGATACATTAATTATCTCATAATGTTTATAATAGGTCTGAGAATTTAAAAAAGTAAACCACATTTTGAAGTGATATATAATGAAAATGATCTGTACTTAATAAATTTTTGGGTATCAATAATTTTTAATACATAAGATGATTAAAAAGAGCGCCAAAAACTGAATATAAGCCGGTTAAGGCGATCTAAATATATGGTAATAACATACTCGCATTTAACTATGAAAGACTTAGACACTATATTACAATGCTGACAATGTTAGCGAATTGATATATTTTTTTGTAGTTTTATATCATTGTTTAAGAATTCATTATGAGTGTAGTAGCATTTTTCTATTAATATGATTTGGTTTTCTGACACATATGTAGCCTTTCTTAATTTGTTTTAATTGTTCACGTATTTTATTATATACTTTTATGGCCATACAGGGAGCGCCGTTTGTCAATGATAAAAGAAAGAATAATTTTTTAAATTTATCATAAGTGTAGTAGCATTTTTCTATTAATATATTTTTGATTTTCTGGCACATATGTGGTCTTTCTTAATTTGTTTTAATTGTTTGGGTATTTTATTATGTAATTTTATGACCATACAAGAAGCGCCTTTTGTCAATGATACTTAAACCCAACGATAAGACAGACGGATTACCTGATGGAATGTAGTCACCACAGCCTACAGACATTTGCAACACCAGAGAAGTCGCCAATGCATCGCCGGCTTAAATAAATATATATAGTCACCTCTTGCCAAGCTGTAATGATGATATCCTCAAACTCCTTGCATACAACGAAGCCATCATATACGGGATGTGACCAGCCTCCATTAAAATCAAATCCTGTCATTGCCGGCGCGCAGTCGATATTCAACTTCTTTGCCACGCGATTTAAACCAGGTACTGAAATAGTTAAAAAAAAACGTGTTAATTCTTAATTGTTTGTTTATTTTCAAACATCGAATACTTTTACAATGCATTATGTTTCATGTTAATATACATTATGTTTCAATATTATAAGACTTTCAAACAATTGTTAAATATTTTTTGGTACTGTGTATTGTTGTTTATAGGATCTGGCTAGTTTAGATATCTCTACAGCTTATTCACATTCGTGATTAACCACTGTGCTACTATTTCTTACTTGAAGATCGCGAAACATGCTCTACTACTGATTTTTATTCACCTTAAACGTCAAAAATTTAACAATTTCCGCATAATTCGTAGCTTCATAGGATCGAACATTAGGCTCACCGTTAACATTCGTAGCGTAAAACAAATTTTCTTTGAGCATTGCCGTTCGTGGCCCTTAATTACAGCACAAAATAAAAATACTTTCGTTCATTTCTGGGCCCAAGGATCTTTTTCAATAGATTAAGGACTTGGGAAATTAGAAACAGTTAATAATAATAAATTACTTACATTTAATGTGAGCAGTTCCTTTTGGCAGCATACATTCTTTGAATAGCTCAACATTTCCATATGCATTTCGTGGTACAATACCATTTTCTGCAACAGGTGGTTCATAGTCATCCACCTGCCACGGACCAAAAACTTCCAGAGGTTTATCTGTGATGAGTTTGTTTGAAAGCTGAAATGATTAAAGTATTTATTTAAAGGTACACTGCAAGCTTAGTATGATTTTATCCTTAAAAACAATGTACATTATAATGTACTAGTTAACCCGGCAAACTTTGTTCCGCCTAAAAGTCAAAAATCTAAAATTATCAGTGTTTCTCTACTATATTATAAAAATGTATTATACATAAAAACCTTCCTCTTGAATCACTTTATCTATTAAAAGAAACTACACTAAAATCCGTAGCGTAGTTTTAAAGATCTAAGCATACATAGGGACAGAAACCAAGAAGCGAGCAAAAACAAGAACAATGCTTGTTTTGAGGAAACAGAATAATGGTACTGCTTCTATCTAAAATATTATATTATACAATATTAGTTTTAGTCATATCTCAAGCCTCTAATTTTCATATGTGCGCGATAGAAATTATTAATTGTTTTTGTAGACAACAATCATTGGTCATAAACTATGTGTTCGGCAAATTTCTGTAAAATCCGAGAGTTGTAAACAACACACATCTTCACAAAATTTTGCATCTATAATAGTGCTGAATTATGAATGACAAATTTTTGTATGAGGCAATCATCTTAGTCCTCGAAAATAAGAATTCTTCTGTGATTGACTTTAGATAGAACCCTTGTTTTATATGAAATGGAATGTCTTTATTAACCGACTTCCAAAAAGGAGGAGGTTATCAATTCGTCTGTATTTTTTTTTTTTTTTTTTTTATATTTGTTACCTCATTTCTCCGGACTGGGTGAACCGATTTAGATGATTTTTTTTTATTTGAAAGGTAGTGCGTGTCATAGGGTCCCATTTTTTTTAGTATTTTTTTGACTAGGGCATCCATAAGAAAAACGCATAAGTCTTAAATTTGCATTTTCAATGTACGCGATAAATGTATGAATAACTCAATATCCCGCCAACCGATTTTGATGATTCTTTTTTTATTAGAAAGGATGTACTCCAGGGGTAGTCTGATAAGAGTTTGATAAGGTTCTAATCATAGGATCTTCAACTTTTTGGAGCAAAATAATAAAATTAGTGATAGTCGGCCGAACCTTAGCTGGAGAAGTCCAATTGAGTAAAATATAGAATAAAATTACTATGTAGGTATTTACTATGAAAAATTTGACCTTCAACTCTTCAATCCTGATGATGCAGGGGTACTGCTAGCCTGAACTATAAAAGTTGGTCGTTTGATGTTTGCGAATATATAATGAAATTGTTAAGCAAATTCATGGGACAAAAATTTGACCTTCAACTCCTCAACCCTGATGATGCAGGGGTACTTAAAGCCAAAACCATAGTAATAAGCCATTTGGTGCTTACTTATATGTTATAAGATTACTGAGCAAAAACATAAGATGAAAAATTTGACCTTCAACTCCTCAACCCTGATGATGGAGGGGTACTTCAATCCTAAACCATAGAAGTTGGCAATTTGGTGCTTACGGTTATGTAAAGAAAATACTAAGCAAAAATATAAAATCAAAAATTTGACCTTCAACTCCTCAACCCTGATGATGAAGGGGTACTTCAATCCTAAACCATAGGAGTTGGCAATTTGGTGCTTACGGTTATGTAAAAATAATACTAAGCAGAGGCACAAAATTAAAATTTTGACCTTCAACTCCTCGACCCTGATGATGAAGGGGTACTTCAATTCTAAACCATAGGAGTTGGCAATTTGGTGCTTACGGATATGTAAAAATAATACCAAACAGACGCACAAAATTAAAATTTTGACCTTCAACTCCTAAACCCTGATGATGCAGGGTACTGCAAGCCTGAGCCATAGAAGTTAGCCACCTGGTACTAACGTATATGTTATAAGATTACTAAGCAACAATATAAGATGAAAAATTTGACCTTCAACTCCTCAACCCTGATGATGGAGGGGTACTTCCAGAGGGGGCGCCCTGTTTGTATGAATTGTAAAAGTGTTTTATGTTTAATTTTTGTGAATATGTAGATGCACAAAGCAAACTTAGAGGCTTTATTTAAATACAAACATAAAAATATAGTCACTAAAAAGTGTAAAATAAAAACTTTTTAACAAAAAATATCTACCGACTTCCATGTCACAAAAAAGTAAAAAATAATTTAAATATATTTTGGTCTAGAACATACTCAGTACTTAGTACATAGTTCTGAAGTCGGTGCTCATATAGGACGTAGTTACCGTCGTCCAGCGAAATATGTCGAGCACCGACTTCAGGACTATGTACTAAGTACTGAGTATGTTCTAGACCAAAATATATTTAAATTATTTTTTACTTTTTTGTGACATGGAAGTCGGTAGATATTTTTTGTTAAAAAGTTTTTTTTTGTATAGGCCTTTTTGTAGGGGCACTTACAAATTGTCAGTTACATTTTTTTCCTACACTACCACCGGATCGGAACACGACCTCAACTGAGAAGATCCGGCAAGAAACTCAGCGGGTTTGTCTTTCTTGTCATTTATATCCAATTTTTAAAAAATATAATTCCAATCGTGTTTTTTTTACATGATAATGAAAGTTGCTTACAGAAGTACATGGGCGGCAAAAATCACTTACCATCAGGTGGAATACATGCTCATTTGCTACTTCAATCTGATATAAAAAATCTCACCTTATCCCATTTAGGTCTCGCCTTAACCACCTTATACGGTTTCTCGCCAAGGCGTACCACCTTCGCCTCCTTGAGCCAAGTGTCCCGCGAGCGGCACACGTACACACACTCGCGTGCGTACACCGCCTCGCCGCGCACGAAGCCCAACGTCGCCGCGTCCGGCGGGTATATCGCCTCGAACTTCAATAGATGGCGCTTTAACGCGTATAGGGGATGGTTTTTGTATCTGTAAATATACACATTTGAAGCGTATAGAGGATACAGCGGATAGTTTTTGTATCTGTAATAGATATAAAGCATTTTTGAAGTAATAACTTGTTTAAGCGTTGGGCATTTTTTGAGATGGGAAAAACTATTAGAATCGCGACACTGTTGCTGTAACCGACACCTCTATGTATAAGTATTGTGTATATTAGAGAATCTTTGGGTAATTTTTAATAATTACTTTTGTGAGCAGTCCTCATGACTACTAGTTATTTTAAATGTAATACTGATGAAATAAATTGTATTTATTTTGTATAGATTTACAGAGCCAACTAGAAATTGAAAGTTACAATATGTTTCTTACACTACTACTTGCTAAATACAAATTAATCATTCGCAAGTTACTATGTGATTTGAAAACACAATTACTTTAAAGATACTGTAATATTTAAACCACTTTTTACACACTTCAACTGGATTCAAACTGATGAATATCTTGAAACATTCAATACGGATTTGATCAATTTTATTGAAATGGGCATTGAGAGGCCCAATATATCTTTTTTTGTTTTATAAATAAATACTATAAATAGTGTAAAACTGTGATACAGCAGCAAAGATTTTTTCTGTAGTTAGTTGATTTTATCATATACTTACACAAATAATATTATGCAATAAATGTAGTTTCAATCTTCTTCAAGGTGGTAGAACCAGTGTAGTTTGACCAGGGAAGTATCACCGCCACACTTATTTCTACCCTGAAGCATTCCTTGCGTATCAATGAAAGGGTGTGGTTACCGGCACACTTTCACACGAGGCGACCATCATAGTCCTCGGGAGTAGCAATGCATCTGTGATTGACATCAGATGGAACCCATGTTCTGTATGAAGTTGATTACAGATGTCCATGAGCGGCAGTGACCATTTACCATCAGATGGACATCATGTCATGCATGCATGTCAAAAAAGAAAAAAAAAGTTTCACGCCTAATTTTGTATAACTTAATACACAATAACACATGATAAGGGATACAGTTCAGATATACATATGTATATTTTTACAATACTTACTCTGCAATACTTTTAGGTAGAGGTGCATCTAATTGCATTCGGTCCAAGCCTTCATCTTCCTCTTTATCCCGAGCTGTCTTAGGACCTACCCACGGCTGGATAGCAGTGTTCCACCAAACCTGGTCTACACGTTGCTTACGAGTCACTGTGTTCCAATGAGGCACATATCTTCTGGTCAAGTCTTTTAAGTAGTTATTATTATCCCAGCCAATAACATAGTTTACTGGATGGGTAGCTCGACTCTGAAGAATTTAGATTTTAATTAGTTTACTATGGAAAGTTATGGCTTTATTTAAAAAAAAATTAAATTCGCTCATAAAATTTATCTAATTAATAAAAGTTCTGCCTCCTACCTATTTGCAATTTTAATATGTATAACACTATTTATGTTTTAATAAGCTACGTCATTCAAAATAGTTAAAATCTGTGTCAATTTTTTTACATATATTTCTATTAACAAGTTTTTTTTATTAATACACACCTTAATTTTTCTTTAAAAAATATGTTCTAATATCAATCATGACAGTTGCTTTATTATAATCAAGATGCATCATTACTGTATGACACTTACATAAATTTCATTGACACAGTGAACTCTCCCTTTGATAATATCAACTGCAATCCATTGTTCCAATTCTTCCACAAATATTTCACACCATGTATCCATTTTGTTACTCGGCGCTTCATCATCAGTTGACAATACGCGACGATCTACTTTGCGACTTGTGCTAGCTTTCGCTTTAGTCTTTTTATTATTGATTTCTTTCTCTTGTTCGGTCATTTCTGGTAAATAATCGCTATCTTCATCAGATGATTTACTTGATTTTCCTGAAATGTTTAGATTTAAATTATGATATATTTTGGATAAAGACTTGGATATATATTGCAATACATGTCCCATTGTTAAAAAAAAATAGCAACACAATTTTAGCAACTGCCAATAAGTGCACTTACATTCTTTTTGACGATATTTAATGTAATTATTATGCAGCTTCATATGTTTTCTTAAATCTAACTTGATTATTATATCTTGAAAAATAAATGATTAAAACATGGATCGCAAAGAGCGTGAGCATACCTTTTTTCGTATCCACCTTTGCTTCTTTGACTCTCTTCTTAATAATATTCACCAAGTCATTTGTAACATCATTTTTGGGTTTGGCTTTTGGTTTAACCAAATCTTTATGACTAACTCTTTTGGAATCTTCATCTTTTACTTCGTTTCCTCTATATTTTTTTGTAAGAGGTTGAACTTTTTTTTCTATGGAAGCAGTGTCATTAGATTTATTATCATCAAAATATTTGCTTTTATTTAATGAGGGCCCTGGAACACTTTTTGCTCTAGGTTTCGTTATTTCTTTCTCTTGTTTAATATTTTGTTTTTCGTTTGGATTAGATGTATGTGAACGTTTTCGTGCTCTAGCATCTCTTTTGCTCACAGATGGCTCGACATTATTAAAGAATTCGCTTGCTATATTGCCTGATTTATCACTATTTGTGACAATAATTTTAGGTGTGTCTACAATTTTGTTTTCCAAATTTACATTGTCTGATTTTGTTTCTAGATTGTCATCCTTTTTAGATCCTCTTGTTTTACGAAGAGATAAGTTTTTAGCAGATATACTTTTCTTTTTGATGTCATCAGACTTATATATATCATTATTATCTTCCTCCTTTATAACATTTTTTTTTCTATTAAGGGATAACGATTTTCGCGTACCTTTTACAGCGGCATTTTTACTTTTTGTATTAGGGTCATCATTTGCTTGGTTATTTTGGGGTATAATTTTTTCACTAACATCAGGTTTTTTGTTCAAACTAAGATTTCTCCTAGACTTTTTTGGAGGGGAAACATCTTCAATTTTGCTATTATCAATTTTGTTCTTTCCTTGTACTTGCGTTTTTCTTCTGCTGGTAGGAACATCATCATTTCCATCTACCTGCATTATATTACTGTCACTATCACTAAAGGAATCGTAATTCCCATCCAACTGTGGTATTTTACCACTAGTACATTTCTTCGTATTTTTTTTCTTACAGGCTTTAAGTTTTAAATCTTCTTTTTCCTTTCCTTTATCATTTTCATTCGCTTTTGGCTTCAGTGATAATGAGCATAGTTCAGTACTTGGAGGTTTTATAGGCAATGTCGTACAGTTTAGCATAATGCGACATTGTAACCCTATAGCTCTTAACATGGAAACAAAAATAAACACAATATATTTTTTGGAAGTGACAGCCCTATCTTTTATTTGCTGCAATAATATAGTTTTCAATGGTGGTGATTTAGGGCGAAATTTACCTTCGTTTTTATCATACTTTACTGTTAGCTTGTCTTTAAACCAGGCAGTTATTTGTTCAACGTATTTCATATCAACTCTTTCTCCGGGATAACAATCTTTAGTTGGAATTAAGGAAAGAGCAGCAGACATGACTTCTTGACTGTTCAAAACTTGACTCACGTAATTACCATGTCCCAACCAGCACAGAACATGTACTTTGTGCATATATACTTGGTACTCTTTTTTGACCCTGTTTATTTTTCTTTTCATCATCATTTCTACATCAAGTTTCTTTGTCTTTCTATATGCTGCATCTGGGAAGTCCACAACAAGTTGTAAGCCCTGTTGTGGTATTGTTTTCCCTTCTGAAATTACAAGAATTTAGTTTGCTACATAAGTATGAATTTAATGGTAGATATTTGAATATGTATATTCGAGAGACAATTTGATAGGAGGATCCAGTTGGGCAGCAGCATTCGGAAAGCTTCATCAAGAGCGTCTACAATATTCAACCTAACTTTATTGTATTATATTGTCTTGGGATAACCCATATATTATACAGTAGTGGTGCAGATTAGGGGAGGCCTATGCCCAGCTTATTAAGGGCTAATGGATGGATGGATTGATTTGAAATCTTTTAACATAAAGTCGAATTAAAAATAATCATAATTAAATATGCAAAAAAATTACCTGCAACTTCTTCCCAGTCTTCCATTTCAGAATCACTATCATTTCTAGTTTTAGCTTTCCGTTTTTTGACCTTCGGTGGAGTCACTGTGGGAATTACATCCTCACCAAGTGCCAAAAGGTCATTGACATCGGATTCTCTTTTGTTTTCATTTTTCACTGTGTACTTTTGAATGGACTGTTTTGTTTCCTCGAGTTTAGTTTTGTGTTGTTCCAATTCTAAGAAGGCTCTTTGAGCAATTTCCTCACTCTGCTCCAAGTTACTTGACCATACCTGCAAAAATAAGAATCATGATTATAAAGCCAAGGACATAGAAAAAATTTATATAGCGCTGTGTCTAGCTTTTTAAATTCTATATACACAACAGAATTTTATTATCATTTTTATTAAGACACTAGTTGACCTGGCAAACTCTTTCCGCCTAAAAGTAAAAAAACGCAAAAATTATCAGTGTTTCTCCACTATATTATACATAAAAACCATCCTCCTGAATCATTCTATCTATTAAAAAAAAAGTGCATTAAGTGTAATAGTGTAAGTTTTAAATATCTAAGCATACATAAGGACAGACAGCAAGATATGTTAAGTAAAATATATGGTCATTTATGTGTATGCCTTAGATCAATTATTATCATTAACCTCATGTACATATACACCTCATTTTTTATTAATTACATAGAGGATAATAACCATTGTAATTTTCTTGAAAAGGCTTGAGTTGTAAGTATGTCTATCCTCATTTCAATTCAGGATATGGGGATAGTCATGAACAAACACCAGAAAGTTTATAGATTTTTCAGGCCATCATTTTCCTACTATTTTAATGAATATCAAGTTCCCTGGTGGCTATCTTTAAGAATCAAATTTTGAATATAAATGCATATTATTAAACAATCATCACTGGTTTAGTATCAAATTTTGAGGAAAGCTTGTGCATGATGATAAAGCATTGATAATGACTTTAAGAATGGGATAAGACACTGCTACTAAGGAATCAGAAAGACATTGACATTATGTCTTAATGTCTACTAGTCACCCGTCGCAATGGTTGAAATTCGACCGTAATTTAAAATAAAAAAAAATAAACTTCATATTGTCCAAAGTAACACAAATATTTTTCAAGTTCCAACAAACTGTAGCAATTTCCAAGTTATTTTAAACGCATCTGTAAATGTCGTCGTCAACCCATTATTGTCCCACTGCTGGGCACGGGTCTTCCTTCATAACGAGAGAGTTTAGGCCATAGTCCACCGCGCTGGCCCAGTGTGGATTGGTGGACATGTCTGTAAATGTAAAAAGTTTAAATAGCTAAGCTGCATTTAAAACCAATAGCGGGTATTTTGACAAAGACATCTGACATTTTTGACGCTATATGTTTTCATAATAAGACATATTAAATGTTCTATTTCGTTTATTATGTATGTGTTTGTGTCCAATGCAAGGTAGTGAGTGTAATGTGTTTATAGTTGATTTGATGTATATTTTATGCATTATTTAACAAAAATATCAGAATCATGCAATCCTTTCCTACAATAACTATAACCATGTGTAATTCATACTCCTTCGCCTGCAGCAAGTATCTTAAAAACTAATCACAAGTTTTGCTTCACATATTTTTGTATTTATTTATTTAACCATTAATTTCAGACAATAATAATAATTTATATTATTTTTTGCACTAATCTCTATTTAATTTTGCACCCTGCCTTTTTCTTTCTGTTCTTATTCTTTTTAACTCCGAACCTTAAGGTTGTCTGGAAGAAATCACTGTTTAGCGATAAGACCACCTATTGTATCTTAAACTGTAATAACCATTGTACATTTCCTGTTTTTTTGGGTACAATAAAGTATATTAATAATAATAATAATATATACATTTCAGATATTAATATATACATTTTGTTATATTATTTGTGTTTATTATGCCTATTAACATACAGGATACTCATTACTGTGTTAGACTTAACATTAGCAGGCAAAGCCACAAAAATAACCTAGTTCCTGAATATTACGGTTTACTCAAAGAATTGTTAAAAAAAATAGTTGGATACTGACATCTTTATATTCCCCAGCAGTTTCCATTTCAATGTCTTCATTCTCTGGTTCTGTGACTTTGTTAGTCGGCTTAGATGATACTGTAGGGGCTTCATCATCGCTGCTGTCTGGAAATAGAAATGTGTAAACATTTTTGTAATATCAAAAAGTTATCACGATAATGTGGCTGATATAAAATATATATACCACTTTCGGATAAATTAAGAATTGACGGCAATAGCTTGTCAGCATCAGTAAGATCTTTGATGGAGAATGCCGGTTCCTTAGGTTCCGATGCAAAATCATCCTCGGAATGTGTTTTTGATTGTTTACTAACTTTAGCAATGAAATTCTTTGTAAATTTAGGTTTTGGAGCGGGTTTGTTTCTTTTAGTCTTTTTCTTCTCGTCCTCCGAGGAATTATGAGTGTCTGGTATATCGTCGTCCTCGGAACTTGACGGTTGAGATATAACAGCCTCCGATCCCGAATCACTGAAATCACCGGCATCAGCTTCGCTGTCATCTTCGTCTTTATAAACAGTTTTTATTACTTTTTTCCGTGTTGTAGGCATTATATTTTATGCCTTTGTGTTTCAGAAAGCAAACTACACTATATTCGCCAATAGTTACTTTGAATAGATATGGCGAAATATTATGAAATCGACCGTCGTTCAAATAAAAACAAAGAAGCACGCGCGCAAATTTTTTACTTCTTTTGACATTGTCATTTTTGACATAACAAGCTGACAAATAAAGGACAGCTGACAGTTCTCTTTATAGTTTTAAACGACTCGATATTATTCTAATCATAATACAAGCAATAAACAGCCGGTATAAGTATAAAATACGCTACGTTATATTGATAATAAGGGTCCACCCGTGGTCCGTATTTAATTGATAAAGATTATTTTACATTTAGAAGGACTATTAGCAAGATAATAGTAAGGATGTTTAGTAAGGATGTTTGATGTGTATTGTGCTTAATTCCCCTTACTTATGAGTTCGACAATGTGAAACCGAAGGCCTGCCAGCCTTCCACCTTATTCCCTATGAGCGATTTCTAGGGTATATGTAATTTTGCATCAGTGATATTTAATGATAAAAGAATCGATTTGACTAACATAGTTAATTATGTCGGTTTTAATCTAAATGAAATGCTCAAAGTAACAAACATATATATAGAAGAATGTAGCTTTGAAAGTTTTGAAAATAATAAATCCCTTTTTATTAAGTTTACCTAAATAGGTACAAAAAATGCTAATTAAGTAGACAAACATACTAATCGTGGCGGACTTTCTATTCACTGGACTTTTGAAAATCTACAATTAATAAGCTTTATTCTACATCATATGGCATAGCAGCATGTGCGAATACGAAAACAATTCTTCATATTCAAACATCTGTATAGTGTTTGAATATTTATTTTGAAACATCTTAATTATAAAAATTTTTCACTGTTTATATAAATAAATATGCAATATTTGCCGGAAAAAAATAAAAAGTATAGCCCCTTCTTGTAACCTGTTACAAGAAGAGTTCTAGGTGGATGTATCATTATCCCCTGTGGCCGTGGAGCAGAATACGGCCACAGTATCTCTTTACTTCCCTGTCGTAAGAGACGACTAAAAGGGAGCTTCTGTGGTTGCGGGAGGCCAGAGTGGGAGCTCGGACCGCCCAGCAAGCAACCCAAAATAACGGGTAATAATATTATAATATAATAAAACAAAATTAACAGCGGCATCCGTCGATGCATGCTATCGTACACACCGGAAGGTTCAGGGGGCAGATACACGTCCTCCAAGAGCCCGTGAAAGTCGCCGCGCTAGGGGACACCGGTGTGTTCCGCGTTCCTATCCCGGGTCCCCTGCAGGCACTGAGAAATTCCACCGCTCCTCGGTGTTAGTGGTTTAAGTAGTTAACAATCCACATAACCGACGTCTCTCCCAAGGCCTCGGTGTACTTTTTGAAGGTTTCCTACCCGTTACAAAAAAGGTGGATGTGTCATTACGAAATATATTTATATATATTATAGGTATAAAGATCATTATTTCTCAGACTTATTTGTATTTAAATGCAACTGTCCTATTTTTTCCATACTTTTTTAAAAATAGTAACGGTCTTATTTAACAGGGATGTTGCGAATATTCGCATCCGCATCCGCAAATGCGGAGCTTCCGCATAGATTTAGACATCTGCATCCGCATCTGTATCCGCAATTAATCAATGCGAATATTCATGTAAGTGCTAAAAAAATCGGGAGGGGCCGGCGAAGTACGCGTACTGTACGCATGTAATATTAACAAATGCTAGCAAAAAAATTGATGACAAGATCCGACGCGTTTGTTGTGGTGCATGATTGGTTTTTTGTACATAAATAATTTATTACGAGTTTTTTTCTGCAGTGGATGACTTATGGTTTAGATGGATATCTCGAGCGCGTTGATAATTTGATCAATAAGAGTTTTATTCATTTCACCAAGCATCAGACAATTATTTGGTAGCGCGAGTTTAAATTACGAACCTCTGCTCAATCGCCCTGAATCAGAGAGTTATTAAGTGCAATGTTCCTATCCTAACTTTACATACTTCTATTAAAATTATTTTCAGTAATATAAATGTCAATAATTGCTTTATCTTTGTTTTTGTGGATGAGATCTTGAAGATCCGGTTTTTTTATGTCATCGAAGTATCAAACATGTGTCTGTAAGCAACTTCAAATAGAACAAGGATTTTATCTGAAGTCAATCATAGATGCGTTGCTACTCCCGAGGACTATTGTGGTCGCCTCATATAAAAGTATGCCGGCAACCATATCCTTCCATCGAGACGCAAGAACTGCTATACGCTAGAAATAGGTTTGGTATTTGTTTTTAATCAAAATCTACGAGTATGAATAAGTCATATTCGCATCCGCAAATGCGGAGCTTCCACATAGATTTAGACATCTGCATCCGCATCCGCATCTGCGAATGTGAGCGTTCAAAAATCCGCATCCGCATTCACATCCGCGGATGTGAAGAAATAAGCATCCGCAACATCCCTGTTATATAACAGTCATCCACGTTCTTTGACTGTTATTGATGTTGGCCAACCTGGAAAATCAGGACGAGTCAATAGGGCGTTAATTAGCAATCTTCGAGTTTGTATTGTGCGAAGTCTCGGTTCCACCACGATGGTGTAGTCGTGCGTTTTACTTTAGATATAGCACATACTCGTATTCATCGTAACAGAGGTGGCCAGTGAACATTTTCAGTCGGAAGGTAAATTTTCTGTTTCACTTTTAAATCAAGGGTTTGAAGAACAACACTACATGACTGTCTCGTAGTGCAAAAGGAATAATAAGGAATTTTACTGAGTTATTGAAAGAGACAGATGCTATCGTTTCATATATCGATGTTGCCCTAGAACAATATCGTATATGAAAAATTAGCAATTTACAGTATGAAGCTCAGAAGTTTTGTGGAAATCCAAACATTGATTACTTACGCCAAGAAATACATCTATGGAAAATCATTGTAAAACTTTACAATTACAATCAACAAAACTTCATACTGTAAATTGGTAATTATTCATATACGATTTTATTTATTTATTTATTTTATTTATTTATTTTATTCTAGATTTATTTTATTTATTTTATTCTAGAGGCCCGTCAATATTATGCTGTAGGTCGGATGTAGGTTATCTGTGCCCTTTTTTTTTGTTTTCGAGGAGGAAACCTTCAAAAGGTACCCGACGCCGTGGGAGCGACGCAGGGTTATGTGGGATTTTTACCGCACTAAAACCCTCCTGGTGGCCGTCCTCGGCGCTATAAAGAGGACTCCGGGTACTCGGTCCGACCGCAACCGGAATCCTCTGCCCCATCGGGCTCCTCCCAGGTGGGTGGCTGAACCACCGCTCCGTCTAGTCTTTACGACGGTATGCGACCACATATACCGCCGTCCTTCCCGGGATCGCCTGACCGAACGGTTCGAGCTCCCACTCTAGCCGCCTGCAACCCCGGAAGCCCCTTTTAGTCGCCTCTTACGACAGGCAGGGGATGCCGTAGCCCTATTCTGATCCCGGAACTACAGGGACGAGGTTATCTGTGCCCTAGTAGGCTGTTATACCTACTATGAACTGTGTGACCATTTGATCAAACAATAACTGCAATACTTAAGCAAAAACTATTTAAACAAAGATGAGGAAGCCATTCTTTAAAAATCCAAGATCGAACATATTTACTATGTTTAATAAATAGTTTTTAATTTACCTTTGACAATTATGGTTAATATCTATTTAATTATGTGACAGGAATAATGATACTCCGCTAGTCCATTTGTTGGTACACTTAGTAGGACCGTAGGAGGTCGTATCACCGCATAATGTTTAGAAGCCTTTGATAGCCACAATCAAGAAGTAATTAATCATCATCAATTATTTTTTCGTAGCATGTCAGTAGATTGGACCATAATTAATTTATGAAAAAGGGTACACTAAAACTTACGCAATAGGTAATTATTACTTTCAAATATCAGTGTAATTTATTAGTAACTTTCAATACATATCCATTTTCTTTTAATATTAATCCTCTATCCATACGAAACTAATTCTAACATATCCGATTTGTCAGTTTTGATTTGCTAAAAGGTTTTTTAATTCAGGATAATGGAAAGGTTTCGCGTTTGTTTAAGAATGGTAAATGGTCTGAATCAATTCCGCTAAGTGTTTTCAGCGGAGCTTTATTGCCTGTATAGACTGTTGAGTGGATGAGCACACGTCGCGGCGCCGTTCCCGAGCTTCTATTGACACCCTTGTAGATTGGCACAGCTCTACTAGTATTTTTAATTCGGTAATAAAATGCGATAGAATTATGCGGAGGAAATTTATTATTATTTTTTTTTATTTGACTGAAGTAGCAAACGAGCATGCAGTCCACCTGATGGTAAGTGGTCACTGCCGCCCATAGACATCTGTAATCAACTGCATACAGAACATGGGTTCCATCTGAAGTCAATCACAGATGCGTCGCTACTCCCGAGGACTATGATGGTCGCCTCATGTGAAAGTGTACCGGAAACCATACCCTTCCATCAAAACGCAAGAAATGCTTCACGCTAGAAATAGGTGTGGCGGTGGTACCTCCCCGGTCGAACTACTCTGGTTCTACCACCTTTTAAAAAATGTTTTTTTAACGGTCATTCATTGCGTGGTAACATCAATTTAATTGTTTCCTGGTATTTGACAACCCACCAATTCGCACTTGGCCAGCGCGGTGGACTATGGCCTAAACTCTCTCATGCTGAGAGAAGACCCGTGCCCAGCAGTGGGCCAATAATGGGTTGATGCGATGCGATTTGACAACCCTATTCTCCCTATTGACACTGTGCATGTAATTAGAAATTTAATACTATTGTTCCGTAATTTATTTAATGTACTTTCACGTTGCACTATACATTTAAAAAAATGACCCCTACATATTCCTTAACATTAAATGATATTACATTTTGTGCATTTTGTCAAACCCTCCCTCGTTTTAACCCTCTGACGTATTTTTTACGTATTACGTTATATTTTATGACATACATAAACAAATGAATATATTATCTAGACATAATATACACATTTCATATAAAGGGCGATAATCTTTAATATCCTTTATGTTATTACAACTACAAACACACAAGACCTCCAATAACGAATCGTATGCCGTGGCCCGTGGGTTGCTTTTTAACCGACTTCCAAAAAGGAGGAGGTTATCAATTCGTCTGTATTTTTATTTTTTTTTTTTATATTTGTTACCTCATTTCTCCGGACTGGGTGAATCGATTTAGATGATTTTTTTTTTATTTGAAAGGTAGTGCGTGTCATAGGGTCCCATTTTTTTTTAGTATTTTTTTGACTAGGGCATCCATAAGAAAAACGCATAAGTCTTAAATTTGCATTTTCAATGTACGCGATAAATGTATGAATAACTCAATATCCCGCCAACCGATTTTGATGATTCTTTTTTTATTAGAAAGGATGTACTCCAGGGGTAGTCTGATAAGAGTTTGATAAGGTTCTAATCATAGGATCTTAAACTTTTTGGAGCAAAATAATAAAATTAGTGATAGTCTGCCGAACCTTAGCTGCAGAAGTCCAATTGAGTAAAATATAGAATAAAATTACTAAGTAGGTATTTACTATGAAAAATTTGACCTTCAACTCTTCAATCCTGATGATGCAGGGGTACTGCTAGCCTGAACTATAAAAGTTGGTCGTTTGATGTTTGCGAATATATAATGAAATTGTTAAGCAAATTCATGGGACAAAAATTTGACCTTCAACTCCTCAACCCTGATGATGCAGGGGTACTTAAAGTCAAAACCATAGGAATAAGCCATTTGGTGCTTACGTATATGTTATAAGATTACTGAGCAAAAACATAAGATGAAAAATTTGACCTTCAACTCCTCAACCCTGATGATGGAGGGGTACTTCAATCCTAAACCATAGAAGTTGGCAATTTGGTGCTAACGGTTATGTAAAGAAAATACTAAGCAAAAATATAAAATCAAAAATTTGACCTTCAACTCCTCAACCCTGATGATGAAGGGGTACTTCAATCCTAAACCATAGGAGTTGGCAATTTGGTGCTTACGGTTATGTAAAAATAATACTAAGCAGAGGCACAAAATTAAAATTTTGACCTTCAACTCCTCGACCCTGATGATGAAGGGGTACTTCAATTCTAAACCATAGGAGTTGGCAATTTGGTGCTTACGGGTATGTAAAAATAATACCAAACAGAGGCACAAAATTAAAATTTTGACCTTCAACTCCTAAACCCTGATGATGCAGGGTACTGCAAGCCTGAGCCATAGAAGTTAGCCACCTGGTACTAACGTATATGTTATAAGATTACTAAGCAACAATATAAGATGAAAAATTTGACCTTCAACTCCTCAACCCTGATGATGGAGGGGTACTTCCAGAGGGGGCGCCCTGTTTGTATGAATTGTAAAAGTGTTTTATGTTTAATTTTTGTGAATATGTAGATGCACAAAGCAAACTTAGAGGCTTTATTTAAATACAAACATAAAAATATAGTCACTAAAAAGTGTAAAATAAAAACTTTTTAACAAAAAATATCTACCGACTTCCATGTCACAAAAAAGTAAAAAATAATTTAAATATATTTTGGTCTAGAACATACTCAGTACTTAGTACATAGTTCTGAAGTCGGTGCTCATATAGGACGTAGTTACCGTCGTCCAGCGAAATATGTCGAGCACCGACTTCAGGACTATGTACTAAGTACTGAGTATGTTCTAGACCAAAATATATTTAAATTATTTTTTACTTTTTTGTGACATGGAAGTCGGTAGATATTTTTTGTTAAAAAGTTTTTATTTAAGGGCAACTTATTTAGGTACAATAAAGCATAAACTTACATACATAACTCCAATTGTTTGCTGCCTTAGCCCTTATTGTTAACTTTAATTACATTTTGAATTAATTTTGTAATTAAAACGGAAGCTAGAGCGCGGCGCGTGAAGTTTAAGTGGCTGGAAACGGATCGACCCGGTGGGGGGAGGGGGGGTGGGGCTTTTAGATGCAATCTCTGAGTGGATTAATTAATTCTGAGGTGCCGGTTATCTTCTGTTATCATTTAATAAAGTTGTGTAAGGATGGAGAAATCCCTCTTTACGGCGAAGCAATGATCTAATGGAAAGCTATACAAATTAACGAAGCTGTAGTGTTTGTTTGTAATTTCAAGAATAACTGTAATTCTAATCTTTGTTTCTGGCAGGCTATCAAGTCATAGAAAAAAAGATATCCGATTGTCTCTCTGTACCTGCTCCTGTTAAGAAATATTGTATTGACTTGTGCTGGACTTAAACATAATCATAGGTACTAATATTATAATATAAAGGCGAAATTTTTGAGATACGCTCCAGCCGTTTAGACGTGAAAAAGTAACAAACATACACTTTGTTACTTTTTCACGTCTAAACGGCTGGAGCGTATTTCATAAAATTTGGTAGGGAGTTAGCTGACACTCTGGATTAACATACCTGTAGGCTACTTTTTATTGTGGAAAAATATCTTATTCCCACGTCACAAATTCACAATCGATGCATCGATTTTATACGTCGATTATCGATTTTAACGCGGGCGAAGCTGCGGAGTTCAGCTAGTCTTCAGTACATTTTGGTACTATATGGTTGCAGATTTCTTCTTACACTAAGAACGACTTAGCATGACATCATTCTGGCAAATTTCGTGTTGGTGAACTTTTACAAAAAAAATAACTGAAAATTGGACCAAAGTAATGCTGCTCTTTTAATTGATACTTGTTTCTTATCGCATTCAAATTGAAAACACTACAATTAAGAAGACATCATCCTCATCCACGGGTAGACGTCAGCATGCAAGAGCATGCACGATGAGGCCGTACTCATGCGCAGATCTTCGTTTTTAATAACATGGAATGCGTTAAAGCTGACGGATTATTCCATCAGCTTCGTCTATCCTATTGATATGTCGTTAAATGTTTCATGAGGTGTGCAGGCATCACCTGGTGTGATGAAAATAACAAATTCAGAACGCTTTTCAAAACAACACTCTGCCAGTGCTACATTATGCATGAAGCACTCCATTTGCTGATCCGCTCAGGAGTCCTGCTCGCGGTTCGTTAAGCGCTTACATTACCTACAAACACTTATTGATTTTGAGAGATTGATGTGATTTGAGAGAAAAGTGTCTTTTTAGCATCTTTTTAGTGTATTATTTGTAATTTTCTTTTTTTCTTTTTTTTTATAATAGTCAATGTATAGCGTTTTTATCGTAACATAGCGTCTTTGCAAATTTTATACAAATACATGAGCATCTTAAAATTCAATATAAAATTCGTTTAGTATATAATTTTAATGTTATATAATTTTACCGATTTATAGAATATTTATTAATAATCAGTTTTTTTATTTGGCGGATATTTAATTTTAATTGACTCTATATAATTTATCAGAGAGTAGTAATCAGAGAGTGCATTAACGACTTTAATTACTAAAGTTTTCTATTATAATCACTAAATTAATAAATCGTAACTATCTATGTGATACATTATCTTTATACATACTAAAGCATACCCATTTAAAGGAGTAGAGGAGTTAGAAATGCAATATTAATGCACTGCCGAGTAGCGGCCTGAGTGCATTTACTTAATGGATCGTAGGCAAAATGTTTACACTGTCGGCGAACATAAAAAAATCAGTTAGAAGCAGGATTGAGTCTCCTTTAGAAGGATTATCGCGAGTGACTGGGGACGCGCTAACTTACACAAATAAAAAGTTACTTCGTCTACTTAAATAAAAAAACTTATGCGACACCTCTACGATGTTAGGAAAGAGTGGGATACATTACCGGAGTGGAAAAGTTAAAAAGCTTAAATGTATCTCCGACGCGGCTAAAAGTGTCTGACAAAAGTTCGACTTCCATTTTAAAAAGCTCCATTACAAAACATCGGGATTCGCTTCCGCCACGGCGCCGCCATCAGGCCATCTGCCGTAGGTGAAAGGAATTAAAACTTTTGATTTATTTCCTTTATTTGAAACGGCTCTGTGACGTGACGTGTACCACATGTCATGTGAAGCAACATTGTAGCGTATTCGATATTAAAATTAAGCCAAGGTAATCCTTTTATTTAAATGGTTAACGCACGATACTTCTGTCAAAGTACCTACGTCCAATCCGTTTTGATGATTAGCTGAATAGAAAATTAAGACAAATATATCAATTTATATAACAGCATGTTCTTCGAAAATGGAAATAACTATATCCATATCTTATTAATGCGAAAGTATGTGCCGACGTACGTGGGTCTGTAACTCTTTCATTCAAAAACTACCAATCTGATTTCGCTGAAATTTGGTACACACATAGTTTATAATCTAGTTATGATACGCACTGCCGTGGTAAATGTGGTCGAAGCAGGCGAAACCGCGGAAATAAGTTAGCATAATAAAACAGCGCTTATTTTTACGTTTGGTCAATAGATTAAATAAATGCGTGAAAATAACTACAAGCGAAATACATGTTTACACCTGGCAACCCAAGCGTTATGCCAGGAAAAGAATAGGCAACTCTCCCGTT
This sequence comes from Spicauda simplicius, assembly GCA_949699795.1. NCBI lineage: Eukaryota > Metazoa > Arthropoda > Insecta > Lepidoptera > Hesperiidae > Spicauda > Spicauda simplicius. Next base: position 12,925,011 of record OX453057.1, read on the forward strand.
TGCATATCCTAGCTGTGTACTTATACTTACCGTTAGTGTTATTTTTTTTCGTTAAACTCAGTGGTGAAATTATAAAAGAAACATCTTTTAATTTTTTAATTAATTATAGCCTGGCCAAGATTTTATCAGACAACCCACGTTTTTTATCATTTTTAATAAACTAATTTAACTACAGAATATTTTTTATCTATTCAACAGGTCGGTGAAGTATGATGTTATATCGGATCCTAGGCTGATTGATAATCATAGACTTATGTAATCTTGTAATATATATGTAGTTCGTAGACGAATACAGGCTATATTGTAAATATAATTATTGCAATCTAACTTTGGTTTAAATGTATTTACCCAAATTTGTAGCATTATCGTTAATACTTAGCTAATAATTAAAGAACATACAATCTCTAACAACAATAAATAGACGTGACGTCAAAGAAAGAAACTTTCCGATATGAATAGAATCTTCACCTATTGATCAAAACTATTCAAAACGGACCGACACGTCCGAAAATATCCTTAAACCTGCTGAATCTATTGTCGATAAAGTTACATTATTCTCTTGTTTGCACACGATGACAGATGAAAGACTACGCCAGCATTAACGTGTCCGCACTAATGACTCCGTTATAGAAAAGATACTTATGGGCGCAAAAAAAAAAAATAGATAGCTGTCATCACCTCATTTTGTTAGGCACGTTAAACTTGCAGTCGTATACACTCAACTAAAAATCTTTCTTAAGTCACTCTTTAATTTGACCTAAGAGTATTTGGAGAAATGACAATTGCAAGAGTAAAATTTTCACTACCTTTTTTTTTGTTACGGGGAGGAAACCTTCAAAACCTTCAAAATTTTCACTACCTACGAGTAGGTATATAAGTTCTTTAACACTCTTGTGTTTAGGATGCTTGGGCTTGATGCTTGCTTGAAGTTACATCAAAGTACAGTTTTGTTGCCCATTTGTTTAATATATTGATTTAAGTACCCACGATACATGCTCTGGTAACTGAATATAAAACGAACTACTTATATAACAATACATAAAATATATCAATACGATGTGTATTGATACTTTCAAATGTAATTTTTATTTCAAGTACCAAAAGTTTAAATCGCAGTACACAACATCCACACAGGCACCTCCACGCGGAGCAAAGTAAGTTGAATTTGAGAAGAGTTGTAAGGCTTTGGCTTCGAGATAGTGCTTTTAGGCCCTAACCCCGGGGGTGATGCAGTGAGTCCGTGGAGCTTCTTAAAATGTTTTCACTTATGTATGTATGGGAATACATTACCCTGCTTCGGGTTACTTGAGCCACGCACACTTACTTTTAACAGAAAATTGAGGTGACATAAAGCTTTCACTCAGCTCTCCGGTGTATGTTGAGTTAAATTACATTTTATCTGAAATCTGAAACATCTTTCGTGTACGTTGCTACGGTAAGCGATACCGCTGGGTGTGTTATGTAACCGAATAAATCGTTTTATTAAGTACCTATGCAAGAAGAGAGAGCGCAAAATAATATTCTAATATTCTACATATTATCTGTATTATATTCTATATATTAATACGTGAAGAAAAACTTGTGATTCGTTTTTTAGATACTTGCAGCAGGCGGAGGAGTATGAAATTTCGCACGGTTATAATTGATGTAGAGAAGGATTGCGCAATGCTATTATTTTTTTCAAATAATGCATAAAACGGGAGCGTTTAAAATAACTTGAAAATTAATACAATTCATTTAAATTAGAGAAATATTGAGGCTACATTGGACAATATGAAGTTTAGTTTTTTAACAGTCGAATTCCGACCGTTGTGACGGGTGACTAGTTTTAAATAATTAGGGGTGTGCGAATAATTCGAAGTTACGAATTATTCGTTCCGAATCGAATAATCCGAACTTTCGAATCCGAAAGTCCCCGAATAATTCGAAAAAGTTCGCATAATTCGAAACATCCGAACTATTCGAAAAAGTTTCAAATAATTCGACAAAGGTCACGGCTACTTTGTGCCTAATTGTCGATAGATCATTACCGTACCGTATGTTTTATTTCTAGGCAGAACTCAAGAGAAATAATACAGTCTATGAGTTTTTTTATTTCTGGTTTAATGACAACTTCGCGCCATTTTCTCGGCAGTGTTGCCCTTTAAGCAATATTTGCCCAAATTTTTACGAATTTTGTATTTTAAGAGATTTTTCTGAAATATATTGCAGATAAATTATATTTTTACAAGCTTTCTATTAACTTGCAACGTATGTATGTTTGTCAGGGTGGAATCTTGCGACTGAATTTTTAAACAGTTATTAACAGATTGAGCTGAAATTTGGTATATACCTACGCTTAGTTTGCATGACGATTAATATTAGTAATTCCAATATGGCAGATGATCCGAAATGGCCTACTAGTTACTTTTCCTGCACTGACCCAGTCTGTAGCATACAATAAAATACAAATCCAAGATGGTGGTCATCAAACATATGGAAGATTACATACTTTCGTGCAACCCACGTAACATGGGTATCAAAAGGAAGGGCTTAATTTGTACAATACGAAACACTACAAAAAAATCAAATGCAAGATGACCGTCATTGAAACAACGGAAAATTACATATTTTTGTAGGATCCGCCCAATATAGGTATCTAATAGAAGGGCTTAATTTGTAGAATACAATACAAAACATTATATGCATGATGGCTGGCTGCCTTTAAAAAAACGGGAAATTTAAATTTTTTTGTCCAACACACCCAGTAGGAGTATGAAATGAGAGGCCGTAGTTTGTAGAATACAATACACTTGGAAAAAAATCAAGCCTAAGATGGCCACCCTCAAAAAATTGAAAGATTACATAATTTGGTGCAACCCTCCCTAAAATAAAGTAGGTATGAAACGTAAGAGTATTACGACTAAAAATAAGAAAATAAATTATTTTTTAATGTTATTTTTTTTGTACTCATAATAATATTTTGTATTTTTTTTGTAATTTATTGATTCCTATAATTATCTTTATTCAAATATGTGCAATTACGTAATTTAAATTTATTATTGACATGGTAGCAACACTGTGAGTTGTTGAAGTATTTTTCAGTACGAATATAATATTTTTTTAAATACCTAAGATAGTCTTTAAAGGGACTTACTTTTTCAGCATATATAATATATATATATATATATATATATAATTCATCATCGTTCTTTTATATCAAATTCTACAATTATAAAATTCAAATATTTTCTAAAAATTATAGAAGTTTGGGTTTAAACACAAAAACGGGTGCTTAGGTTTTACTCATATTTTTTATCATTACAATCTAATAAATAGTTTACAATTATTATCAACATTATAACTGTTTAAAATAAGTAATATATATTTTTTACTTACCTTTTATTAAAAAGTTACATTAATAAATAATCACTTACACCGTAAAATACATATATGTAGGATGTTTAATTTAGATATCTTGCTGTTAAAAGGAAAAAAATGTCTAAGTTAATAAGCTATGGTATATAGAGAATATTCTTCAGTGATCATGAAGACAACAATAAATTCGCGCCTTCCGAAGTTTCGAATTTAAAAGAAATTCGAACATTGACGAAATATTCGAAATTTTTCGAATATTCGAAGTTTATCGAATTATTCGATTGCATTCGAATTTGCGTCGAATGCCGAATTATTCGAAAGTTTGAATTATTCGATTCGAATTTCGAATTCACAAACATTCGATTCGATTCGATTCGAGCGGTATTCGCACACCTGTATAAATAATACTTAGGTACAGGATTTTTTGGAGGTAATAGATGTATTTTTAACGATATTTTCTAAGCGAGTGCTGGTGAACACCACTACGTACCTTTCGAGATTCGATTCTGAAGGCACCACCGCTACACAATATTTCCCTTCAATAACAGCAGTATTTGAAGGTATTGCTACTGAACATCAGGTGGACTAGTTGCTCGTTTGCTACTTCCTACTTAAGACAAATAATGTATCTACTTGTTTAGGAGTAACGCTTACGTTTACAGATATTATTATATTATGTATCTATTTACATATATATAGTTTTAACTTACTTTTACACTGTAATTTTCAATTTTTTTAGTATAGTGTCGGATTTGTTTAATCCATTTACTACAAATAAAAAACACTTGGAGAAAATGGAGAAATATGTTTGGATTTTTAAGGTCATTAACATTTTTATTACAGTTGGTTATTTGTCTACTGAAGCACGAATCACGCAATAACTATTGGCTCAATTAAAATTTACTCGAAAACATTAGGGTTTAATACGTGTACTCGTATTTTCCTTATTTTCACCGATCACATCCATACCTTCTTCATCAATCACCTACAACAGATCTTCAGTAGGTTTAAATACATTAGTCCTCATCTATTTTTAAGCTTTTTTTACTTACAAGGGATAATAAACAAGATGGAAAAAAATATACAAAGAAAAACGACAAACCGGCTGAGTTTCTCGGCGGATCCGGTGGTAGAGTTAGAAAAAAATGTAACTGACAATTTGCATATGCCCCCGCGAGCCTAGGTATGATAAAAAAATAAAACATAAAGACACAAAGGAATAAACCGATGGTTTATTGAAGGTGTCAGTAACATTTTGACTTAATTCTTATCTTGAAGGAAATAGTCGTGAGATACCCTAATATTTTTCACAATGAGAGGAAACTGGTACTTTAAATGGATGGATGATGATTGATGAATCATTTTTGAATGTTTTATTTTGTTGCTTAAAAAGCTATTTCCTTGCTAAGCGATTTTATGCCAATAAAAGCAGCATTTTAACGCATTTATAAACTTTGTTGCACAGGAAGCAGTTAATAAAAACTTTAATGTCTTTGTTTACGATAGCTCTAACCAGCGAGCACATGCTTTAAGTGACATTGTAGGAACAAAATGATATGACGTTATAATTTATATATATATTTGTCTTTTTGCAAGTAATTCACCTCTTAAACCAAGTAGGTATAAGAGCAAGTTGCAAGTTTTAATGGTATTCTTCGTTTAATAATAGGTAAATAATAAATAGTTACCAGTCGCAACGGTCGAAATTTTGACATAATTTAATTTAAAAAACTAAGTTTCACATTGAGCAAAGTAGCACCAATTTTTCTCCAATTTAAATAATTTGTAATAATTTTCAAGATATTAACTAAAGCTGCATTTAAAAGCAATAGCGGGTATTTGGTCAAAGACATCTGACATTTTTGACGTTATGTCTTTTGAATGTTCTATTTCATTTATTATGCACCTACGTGTTTGTGTCAAATTCAAGGTAGGGAGTGTAATGTGTTTTAGTTGATTTTATGTATTTATTATGCATTATTTAAAAATAATGTTAGCATTGCGCAATCCTTTTCTACATCAATTTTATCCGTGGGTAATTTCATACTCCTTCGCCTGCGGCAATTGTCTTAAAAACGAATTACAAATTTTTGCTTCACGTATTAATGTTTTAGATAGATAATTATGAGCATACAGCCAAAAATAGATAAATTACATTAGTTGAATATTGTCACGACATTGGTACATTTTAATATTTAACATTGAAACATATATATACATATATAAATAATTAAAAACAGCTTATCCTTCTGATAAGCTATTAGCACTAGTCGAATAATATAATACAGTCTACAATAGGACAATTGATTTAATATAATAATAATCACAAATGTACGTGCAATTTTAAATCATACCTAATATTACCAATGCTTTGTTAGTTCCTCAGTTGAGGGGTCCCAGAATTGATATCTAAATAAGAGTGTTAGTCTTCACTCTTATTTAGATATCAATTCTCGGATGAATGAAAAGAGTTGGTAAATTTGCTTTGTTCGTTAAACTCAATGATGAAATTTAAAAAAAAAATGCAATTTTTAATTAATTATAGCTTGGCCAAGATTTTATCAAGCAACCCATGTTTTTTATCATTAATAATAAACTAAATTATTTGTCGAATAATTTGTATCCATTAAATAGATCGACGAAGGTCGATGCTATATCGGACCTTAGACCAATAGGAATGTTCAATCATAATATCGATTTTAGTGTGATTGGTCGACACTATATTGAAGACCTCCCGGACGTCAGCTTGTACGAGATTAGAGAGGCCCTCAATCAGCTGAAAAACAACAAGGCACCGGGCGATGACGGAATCACAACAGAGCTGCTAAAAGCTGGCGGTAAACCCGTACGAGAGGTGCTCCAAAAGTTGTTTGATTCTGTCATCAATATCAGAACCACCCCGGAAGCGTGGAGCAGAAGCGTAGTGGTGCTGTTCTTCAAAAAGGGCGACCAAACTTTTTTGAAGAATTAGAGGCCCATTACGCTTCTCAACCACGTGAAAAAAAAGGATGGATGAGTGATTACATTAACATTTTCAGCTATGAGTAATATTCAGTTAATTAGGAACAAATTTTATCCTTTTAGACCGCCACAACTTTGTTGTAGCACTTACGCCAATACCCATAGCGTAACTACATAGCTACAATCGTAGCTTCTTGCATTCATAACAATAATCACTTAGCTTAATTACTGGCGTTAATTACGGTCGATCTCGCCGGTTCAAATTACGTACTCTAAAACGCATTAGCCCTGACAGCTGGAGATTATCCGTCTAAGCGTCGACAGGACCGCTCGCCGCGGGACCATTGCTCTAATGAAATTTAATGAGCCTTAATCGTCGACGACTTAATGAACGAAATGTAGATAAGTGCTCATCCATCGCGTTAAGTGCCAAAAACAGAAGATGCGTTCGCTACAGCAACCGCAGATAGAGTTGAAACTAAATAAATTTATTTAAAACAGAACAATAAACATTTTTTCTGTAAATTTAATTTTATAATGAACCGCTGTGATAATTGTATTGATTTTCTCCTATGTCGGGGATGCCATGGACATACACAAAAACGAATAAACAAACCTCCAGACCCAGAACAAAAATCTAAACTCATCATTCGGATACCTGTCTGGCCGGAAATCGAACCCGGGACCCACTACGTGTCAGTCCAGTATGGTAACTTCGCCTAGCGAGTCGTCAATTTGTATTATCTGGTTAATTATGTTATTTATGACATACACATATGCTACGTTTAGTAGTGTAGGTACTTTAGGTAATAAAAAGGTAAAATGATCTAAGTAACAGTCCCGTTAAAGCTAAAGTAAAGCAGTTCTTAGATTGGCTTGTAAAACAGACAATCAAAAAGTTTTTATTAGTTTTGGTACAATTTAATTAATTTGAATAGCAATTATTGTGACTTTCAAACAGTCATCAAATTTAATTTGGTATAGTTTTATTAACGGCAATACGGCTCTACACCAGAGATTCGCAAAGTGGGGTATGCGAACCTAGGGGTTCGCCATTCGATGATAGGGGGTTTGCGACAAGATTTACGTAATAAAAGTACAAAATTATTCCTAAAATTGACTCCATTTGTGACAACAAATAAGCACACCCATCTTACTAATAATAGTAAAAATACGTTTCTTTTGGCACCTTATTGTTTGTTACCTTTAATTGACATATACAAACATTAACTTCAACTTAATTGCTTTCTTTGGGGGGGAATTTAATTTCTGAAATTAAGCGGGGGGGGGGGGAGTCGCTCTCACTTAGACTTTAACAGGGGTACGTGGAGCCTATAGTTTGAGAAACCCTGCTCTACACCATGCATGATGCTACGATTGATTTCTACACGCCGTAGGTATATGATTTTAGATTATTATTATCGCGGAATGTATACATATTGTTTCTTAACGGATACTCATGATATGCGATTTTTAAATTCATGCATGTTGTCCCAGTTACGTGGATCGTGGCCGTGACCACGGTCCACGCAACTGGGTTGAAATATCGACAAAAAGAATTCTAAATTAAATCAAAAACCGCATTTCGTGACTGTTAAGCAACAAAACGCAGGTCATCGACTTGGACGTGTACAGCAAAGGCAAAACGCAGCTGTTTTCTGGTAAGAAGGGTGTTTTATGGTAGACTTTCTTATACGAGGGGTTCCGAGTAAGTCTTCAATGGCAACACCGCATCTTTGGCCGATCTCAGAAGGGGTTTTAATCTTACCAGGTGGACTTCATAATATTGTCGTGTGCTAATGAAAAACTTACCATAAGGTTAGCGGCAATATTGCAGTAGCAAGGAAAATGATGCTCATTTACCTTGCTTTTTATCTGATTGTAGCAGTAAATGAGCATGCAGTCCACCTGATGGTAAGTGGCAACTGCCGCCCATGGACCTGGAAGCAACCTCATATAGAACATAGGTTCCATCTGAAGTCTATCACAGATGCGTTGCTACTCCCGAGGACTATGATGGTCGTCTCATATAAAAGTGTGCCGGCAACCACCACACCCTTCCAACGAAACGCAAGAACTGCTTCACGCTAGAAATAGGTGTAGCGGTGGTACTTCCCCGGTCGAACTACACTGGGTTTACCACCTTATGACTTCACCTTGCTACTTTAATATTTAGAAAAGAATTAAAGAAAGACGATGGCAGAAACAATATAATCGAGGTATAACGGTTACCCTAAAGATTATTATGGACATACATATATGTCGGCGCGACACCGCGTATTTATGAAAAACACGTCGCCGATAATAATTATTTTAGTCAGTTTAAAGATCGAAAATTGTTTGTTTATTGAATTAGCAACATTTAATAATTTTTGGAATTGTAATTTAGTTTACCCTCCATAAATTTGTTATTGTCACACCACCAAACAGTGTTATAAAAGGCGAGCGAAAGCCGGTAGAAAAAGATTCTTGTTTAACCGTCGAAGCGATCAGACCTCCTCAAGTGTGAATAAATCGAAGAAGTTTACTCCTGTGTTTTACTTGAAATCTTCAAGAAAGGAAAATAATGAAGACTCCTGGCCTTCCTGACGTTACATTTCACATTCACTTCGTTATATATGATTCAGAATTATCTAAATACTTAAATATATATTTTGACTCCCGTGTATGAAGCATACCATATATTAGCAGTTTACTTGTTGATACTTCCTTAATGGCTGTATTAATTTACGTGTATGTATACGTACTGCCAAACCCGAATCATCAGCTAAGACGTTATGTAAGTAGATTGAATATGTGTTTACGAATGACAATAGCGTGTAGTGGGTTTCTTGTTAACTGATTAGAGGCAGGCTGAGTGGTGTCATCTCGGAACGTTCCAATTACTGGGAATGGGGGAAAGCGGGGCGGGGTGTGCAGGGGTGCGAATGATCCATTTCGAAAACTAATTTAGAGTTGGCAACTAAACAAAGAGCACTCCTCGCAGATAATAATTAACGCTTGTGGTAAAGTTCCACTAAGTCCGTACCGGTTAGACCTCGCTGCGCCAGTGACGAAGTTAATTAAATGTTTTTTCCGGTATGTGAATATTAAATAGTTTTAAAATTAGAACCGCAAACTAATATGTTAATTATATTAGTTTACACTGCGGTGTATTAATATTCCATCACGGTTGAATGCATGTTAATACGGTCGATAGGTAAACGTGTCCAAGCAAAAACGAATGGTAATTAATTTTCAAATCACGTGGTTAATAAAATCATGTACCTACCTAATAAATACAGTTTAAACTGTTAAAGAATTAAGGCAATACGAGTATGTACAAGTTAATTCTAATGTTATAAAAATAAAAGAAAACTAGGTAGGTATATCCAAATTTTGTGTTTTTAAGTTTTTTGTAGTTTCATATAGGTACCTTTTTTGTGACAAGGAGGAAACCTCCAAAATGTACTTCGAAGCCTTGGTAGAGACTTCAGGCAATGTGGGATTTTTACCCACTAAAACTCGTAGATGGCCTTCCTTCCTCGCGGGCCACGCCGGGCTCTCCAATAGAACGCACCGTTGTTCCCTAGCGCGGCGGCACCGGCCCCCACTGGCTCATCTTTTGAGGGACGTATTACTGTTATTTATTATTTATTTATTTATTTAAGGTCACTAACGCACTGTACACCATTACGTTGGTTAACATTAAACATAATATTGCTTATAATTCTAGGCGCCAGTACAATTACTAGTGACGACGACATGCAATACAACATTATTATAAATTTTGTAATAATCGGAATTAAATGACAATAAATTAAATAAAATTGAAAAGTTTGAATAAAATTAACTAGGCAGTTACAATAGGTACATGACTCAAGATCGTGATAACAATAATAGATAATATTTATAATTATAAAACGGATCGATAATGTAGTATGTCAAAAATAGTATAAATAACGGATCAAATCAAATCAGATAAATGGATATCAAATCTTCCTCTGTACCTCTCGGTGTTTACGACGACATGCAGCTATACATACCGCCGTCTTTTTTGACGTTGCTTCTTGGATGATTCGAGCTCTCACTCTAGACGCCTGCAACCCTAGAAGCCCCCTTTTTTAGTCGCCTCTTACGACAGCCAGGTGATACCGGAGCCGTATTCTACTCCCCGGCTACAGGGAGTAAGGCTAGGTAATCTGTCCATTTATCTCTTTTTAATGTTGCTATTTTTTATAAATGCAGATTTTTTACACATGCTCAAAGAAATTAAAACGCGGCTGATTTGGAAATGCTATTAAATAATTTGCATTTCGAAGATAAAAACGAACATTAGCGTGCAATTAGAAGCACCAATGTGAGTGTAATTATTGCATCATACGTTGTAAATATTCATGTGTTCTAATGACTTTAAGTTTGAGTGGTTAAGTGATCACGTAACTCAATATTCAACGTTAAACATTAATTCTACATTTCAATCCGAGCATTCCAGGTTCGAATTTTTGACTCGCTCGGATGTTTTTTTTATACTTAAACTTAACGATAAAGCAGACGGGTTACCTGATGGAAAGTAGTCACCGTCGCCAATGCATCGCCGGCTTTGAAGGAGAGCTCTTTTTGCACCTTTTTTGAAGAGCGCCATGTCATAACGTCCCGGGAATACCTCAGGAGGAAGCTCGCTGGGTCTGGCTTGGATGTTTCGCTCGGATTTGTTTAAAATTTATTCCCACTTGCTTTGGCCGCCAATAGAAATCACAGAGAAAACCTAAACGCCTGAGAATACCTTGAAACAACTTTTTAACTGAGTTGAAAATCTACAAATCTTGGTTTACCCACCGTGGTGCACTACGGCTTAAGCCCTCACCTAAGAGGAGATCCCTGTCCATCAGTGAGGCATGAGTTGATAACTAATATTTGAAGTTATTTGAAAGTTGGTCCCTTGCAGTGGGTATTTACGGTTTGGTGTTATGTGGAGACTTCCGACAATAATAGCCCTCAGAAGTATTTCCAGATGTAAGAGGAAATGTAGTTCGCCCGGGAAGGTAAACCTCGTTTTACCTTTAACGGGTGCGTTCAAAATAACTTAAACATTATTACAATGTATTTGGATTTGAGAAATATTCGTGCTCCTTTGGACAATATGAGGTTTAGTTTTTTAATTCAAATTACGGTCGAATTTCGAACGTTGCCATGGTTGACTAGTAGGTAATAATTAATAGCGATACTAAGGGTTGAATTGTGTCTTGTATGTCTCTGGGTCTTTTTCACTCTGTCTTTGTATGTCTCTGGGTCATTTGTCGTCAACCCATTATTGTCCCTCTGCTGGGCACGGGTCTTCTCTCAGAATGAGAGAGTTTAGGCCATAGTCCACCGCGCTGGCCAATTGCGAATTGGTGGACTGGGTGGACTGTGTGTGGACTGTGTGGACTGGGTCACTTACTATCAGGTAACCATTTAACAAGCAAGCCCTAGTGACAAGCAAGCAGTGATTTAATTTCGAGGGGGAAACCTTCCAAAGGTACCCGACGCCGTGGGAGCGACGCAGGGTTATGTGAGATTTTTACCGCAATAAAACCCCCCGGTGGCCGTCCTCGGCGCTGAAAAGGAGGACTCCGGGATCTCGAAACGACTTCAACCGGAATCCTCCGAGCGCGCTGCCCCATCGGGCTCCTCCCAGATGGGCGGCTGGGCCCACCGCTCCGTCTAGTCTTTACGACGGTATGCGACCACACATACCGTCGTCCTTCCCGGGATTGCCTGACCAAACGGTTCGAACTCCCACTCTAGCCGTCTGCAACCCCGGAAACCCCTTTTAGTCGCCTCTTACAGGCAGGGCATGCCGTAGCCCTATTCTGACCCCGAGGCTACAGGGACGAAGCAGTGATAGCCTAATGGTTGAAACTCGCTTTTTCGATCTGTGAGGTCCGTGGTTCAAATTCCAGGCAGGCACCACTGATTTTTCTAAAATTATGTGCGTATTACAAATTAATTATTACTGCTTTACGGTGAAGGAAGACATTGTGAGGAAATCAACACACCGAGAGTTCTTAAAAAAAGTCCTCAGAGGTGTGGGAAGTTTACCAAATCGCACTTGGCTAGCACGGTGAAGTATGGCCTAATACTCAGTATGGCTCTCTCATTTTGAGAGATTTTCGTTTCTCGTGCCCAGCAGTGGGACAATAATGAGTCAACGACAACCATTTCCCATCAGATGTTCTGCTAGTTCATCACTTTAATTTTGTAAAAAACATATACACAATATTGTTAAGTTTAATCAACAGCGATACTAAGGGTTGAATCATGTTATGTTAAAGTGAATGTCTCTGTCTTTGAGTGTTTGCGCTGCCGCGGACCTTGTCCAGATAAAAGCTTCTCCGTTGCACGAAAAAGCACTCAGTCCAAATATTGATTTGTTACTTCGCCGCTCTTAAAATGGGTAACATAGGTATGTCATAGATTCCAATTCTATTATGGGTTTCAAGTGGTTTGTTTATGTTAATTTATTTTACTTATACTTATTGCTTAGAATTTGTGTAAGAGAAAAAGCTTTTTTATTTTATATGTAAGTTTAGTTTAATGTTTAAACCACTAATTCTGCTCTATATTAAGGGCTTCTGGCTATTTTATGGTCTGAAGATTATGGCATGGGAATATTCTTATGTAAGGCGTTCTTATTACGATTTCTGAGCAGCCAGAGTAAGTAGGATTGATAGAGTAACAGTTTAGCGTTATATTAACAATAAAATATACTGTATGAATAAGACTTTACTATCACCTTAATATGACTACTGAGTCAAATACCACACATAATATTAAAATACATATGCATGGGTATATTCGGATACTGATCTGAACCGGTGTATCATGAAATAAATAAAGCGAATTTAACGCCAATTAAAAGTGTAAGGCGTGGCGCTAATGATTTGCGTTTATGCGAAACACGTTAAGAATTTTCTTATTACGAGAAGAATTAAGGGATTTCTTTATTAATACTGCGGAGCACTAATTGCAGGGTAGGTAACCTTCATTTGACGCCCCCGCTGGAGGCCGGCCAGGGCCGCATGTAACAACGCTATTAATGCTTACATTGCAATTAAGAACACCCATAAATTTACACACAAACCTCAATTAAGACAACAAATTAATTGAAATCATTGCTTCAACACAATTAAAGTTCTAAATAGTTTTGAAAATATATATTGTATTTACGAGTATGTATTCTTCACGAATTAATGTAGACGTAGGTATGATTAGAGATGAAAGATACTCGGTATTTGAAGACCTCGGTATTTAAAAAAGACTTCTCGGACTTGATGGAAAAAATAAGTCTTTCCACTTGACCGCTTTCAACTTGACCGCTGATTTGTTATTTTAAAAGACTTTTAAGACCAAAAGACGCGGTAACATATTTTCTAGAAATGTTTTTAAATCAAGACTATATTTTAAAACTATGATTTTAAACAATAAGAGATTTTGTGCTTTACAATGTAAATAAGACTTCAGCGAGTTTGTACGAGTCGGACGCGAGTCCTAAGATTAAATGAGTCTTTATTTTAGAGTTGAGTCTTTTAAAATTAAGTGAAGTCTTATATACTTTAAAGACGGAGTTTGTTATCACTAAGTATCTCTATGAATATAAAATCTCTATAAAATAAATTTAATATTCAGGTTGAAGATAATAAATGTTTCATTAATTACTTTTGACTCAATAACAGTTATTTAATTACCCAAAACCGTCAATTTCCACGATCATATAAATATGCAGTTGTATTTTAAATGCCATAGTTGATATTTGTATAACCGGTAATTAACACCAATGCCTCAATTAAACGGGTTTGGATACGGCTCTGGCTAGCAATTACAGTACCTATTACTTATTAACTTTCAGTCCTCCTTAATGGTTTCCGTATTACAATTTAAGCTTAATGTAGCTTTTAAATGTGCACAGTTCTTGTCTACAGAACCTATTTGGCGATGTAATTAAGTAGATAATATTGAAACACTAGCTTATTAAAATCATAAGCGCGAAGGTTTGGGTTTTGGTTGTAACTCTTTCGTGAAAAATCCACTGGTAGGTTTTCGCTGAAATTTTGCACATTATATAGTTTATGATGTAAATATTACATGGGGTACTTATTACCGTGATAAAAGTGACTGAAGTGAGTGAAAGCGTGGGATAATTCTAAAACTACTCATAAATAGTCAATTACAAATATTGTCTACCACTTTTGCATATTAACGCTTAACATGGTATAATCTTTTGCATGATCATTAAAAGAATAATGTAATTCTTGAAATGAAATGAAATGTCTTTAATTTGTATAGGCCTACGGGGGCACTTACAAATTGTCAGTTACATTTTTTTTCTTACACTACCACCGGATCGGAGTACGACCTCAACTGAGAAGATCCGGCAAGAAACTCAGCGGGTTTGTCTTTTTTGTTAATTATATCCATTTTTTTATTTTTTTTATATAATTACAATCATTCAAAAGATTCAAAAGATGTAACGAAGATAATAAGGGTCGAAACGGATTTTAACTTAGCTCTCAAGGGTGGCATGCATCAATCTCAGGTATTGTAATCTAATCTGGGGTAGATTACAGATGTCCATATGTGGTTAAATTACCTTTTCATCAGCTGGATTATTCGTTTGCAACTTATTTATTAAAACGTTATAGTTTGTTAGTCAATTGTTATGAGAGGCTGTTTGCTATAACATCGTTTCTGTTCCGCAGTCGCCAGCTTCTAACTTTTGCTACTCGTTAGCGGCGTAACGATGATGCTGTGGCCTGGTTGACAACTTTTCTCGTTGGTTACTGTCAGATTGATTGCAAATGGAGCGTTTTGGGTTTTTATAAGACTGGAGCAACGAGCATACAGTCCATGTGATAAGTGGCTGCAGGTCGTGGACTGGATGGACAACGTATAGCGACTCCTGATAATGACGATGGTCACCTCATATGAAATTGAGCCGGCTTCCACACCCTCCTACCAAAACGCAAGAATTACTATACGCCATCAGTAGGTATATGATGATGGTCAGTATATGGGGGCATTACTCTGTTAAAGCATATTCGCTCCTCCTTGGAAGATATCACACTGCTTATATGTAAATTATTTAGACGACCTGCGTTGCGGGGCGGTTACTATAGCGGTCTGACGCGCAATGGGTCCCTGGTTCGATTCCCGGTCAGACAGGTATCTGAATGATGAGTTTAGATTCATGTTCTGGGTCTGGGTGTTCGTGTATTCGTCTTGTGTGTGTCCATGGTACCCACGACACAGAAGAAAATCCTAGTGTGGGGCTAAGAGTGTAAAGCGTGTTTAATTTTAAAACTTTTTCAGGTTATTCATGACACGGTATTAACCGCGGTACGGTATGGTATAAGATTTTTAAACCATATGTTGAAAGTAGAATATTGTACTTTGTCTAGTAATAACGTACGTTGTAATTTGAGTTGGTTTTTGTATAAAAGTTTATTTGACAAGGGTTTCCACTTATTCTTATCAGTTGTAGGACTTGTCAAGACTTTTACTACCAGGTACTAAGTCCTGTTTCAATAAAGCCTTAAATATATACCGTTTATTAATCACGTGAAAGCTTATCATGATTTACTTTTGCGATCGGATAATAATTGCAATAAGTTTCGGATTTAAACTGAAATACGATTACATCATAGATACTTATTTATTATTGTTTATATATGCAATGTTTCTATTTTGATAGGTTGGAACCCTTAAGCTTACGGAGGGACATAGGTTCCCTTTGCGTGTTCTACCGGCTTTACAATGGTGAGTGTTCCGAAGAGCTTTTTGACCACCAGCTTGTAGGCACCACGTACTTCACTCTTCCTCCATCGCACCACTCGTCGAAGGATGAAGTTCCATCCGCATCAACTGGACCCGTGGTGGTCCTTCACGGTTCGGTTTGCACAGTCTTTCCTACCACGCACGTGCAAGATGTGGAATGAGCTTTCTCCTGAGGTATTCCCGGAGTGCTATGACTTCAATTGTGAGCTTCAAGAAAGGTGCAAAAAGAGCTCTCCTTCAAAGCCGGCGGTGCATTGGCAACTCCTCTGATGTTGCAAATGTCCATAGGCGACGGTTACCACTTTCCATCAGGTGGCCCGTCTGCCTTATCGTTAGGTACAAATATAAAAAAAAGAAATTAAAGCAATGGTTCAGCTACTAGTACTACCTCTTAAGGTTGACAGTACCTTGCAATTGATTTTTAAATATAGTACTTTAGAATAACCGTTTTGAATTTTAAGTTGTTTCCAAGAAATTGAGAATATAGAGCTGTTATTAGTATATAGCTGAATTTATTTGTTTTTTTTTAGCTGTTTTTTTTTAATGAAGTAGCAAACGAGCACGTAGTCCACCTGATGGTAAGTGGTCACCGCTGCCCATGGACATCTGTAAGCAACTTCATATAGAACATAGGTTCTATCTAAAGTCAATCACAGATGTGTTGCTACTCCCGAGGACTAGGATGGTCGCCTCATATGAAAGTGTGCCGGCAACCATACCCTTCCATCGAAACGCAATGAATGCTTCACGTTAGAAATAGGTGTAATAAAGTTTTTTTGTATATATATGACACAAAAATAAAAGTTTATATCCTTAATTTATAAAGATTGGTCGTAGTCTTCAATTTTCATTTAGTAATAAAACTACAATTTGATGTACAATACACGAAATAAAACAACAATGGTATTGTACGTAGGAGCTGGTTGCACCGCGCAGTCGTAAGTGGCTACAATAAAGCTCTCGCTACATTAAGCTTCCGCTATTGCGCCGTTAGCGAGATAACGAGACCCAGTGCCCGCGCCACACATAATTTATACCGTCCAAGCTCGTTAAAAACTTATAAAGACGCACATTGTTAGTGAGGCCAATATTCGCGGTTATCCAAGGATATACGACCGGTCTAACGACTCCTTGCCCGGTTTATGTGGACCATTGCGCAAACGATCCATAATAGCTATGAAAACGAAACCACTAAATGTGCTATCGATGCAACTCGTTTTGCTTTACTATATCGGTTTCCAAATAACGAGCATATGTCTAGGAGTCTAGACTAGAGCGCTATGTCATGTAGTCCTTCAAGACAGGTATAAAAAGAGCCCCTCTTCAAAGCCGGCGATGCATTGGCGACTCCTCTGGTTTTGCAAATGTCCATAGGCGACGGTGACTGCTTTCCACCAGGTAGCCCACTGCATTATCTTCAAGTGCAACCATAAAAAAAACTAGATCAGGGGTACAAAACTTCACTGTACTCGAGATTTATAATTTTCTGACAAGACTGTGATTAGCCAATTGTATAATCATTATAATTCTTTAATATACTTTTCTTTTGTTATATTTTTCTTTGGTCTACCTGACTAGTAGCCTCATTCGATCGGTCCATCGCGATCGGGCGGTTGGCTACCCCTGCTCTAGATCAATGTGTATTTGTACACAACAATTATGTACCAAGGTGGTAGAACTAGTGTAGTTCGACCGGGGAAGTACCACCACCACAGCTATA
The DNA here is from genome assembly GCA_949699795.1 of Spicauda simplicius. Classification (NCBI taxonomy): domain Eukaryota; kingdom Metazoa; phylum Arthropoda; class Insecta; order Lepidoptera; family Hesperiidae; genus Spicauda; species Spicauda simplicius. Next base: position 12,942,844 of record OX453057.1, read on the forward strand.
TCGAGCGTGAAGCATTCTTGCGTTTCGATAGAAGGTGTGGTTGCCGGCACACATTCATACGAGACGACCATCATAGTCCTCGGGAGTAGCAACGCATTTGTGATTGACTTCAGATAGAACCCACGTTCTGTATGAAGTTGATTACAGATGGCACGGGCGGCGGTGACCACTGACAATCAGGTGGACTGCATGCTCGTTTGCTACTTCAGTCAGATACAAAAAAAAACTTCGTAGTAGGTTTTTGTTACTGTATATTTCATAGATTGAAGAATCACCTGTAAGCAAATTCATATGAAACATGACGTATAATTAAAGTCATTTACAGATGCGTTGCTACTTCCGAGAGCTGAAATGATCTTCTCAAAGTATGCTAGTAGCTAGACACTTCCGTCAAAACGCCACAATTCTCACTGCCTTACGATGTAGAAAAACATCGTGAGTAACCCTGTACAGCTGTACACCTTAAAATTCTTAAAAAAATGTTCTCCAAAGTGTGAGAAGTCTATCAATTCGCACTTGGCCAGATCGGTGGACTATGACCTAAAGCGTGATTTGATTGATATGTTGTAGTGAAATTGCCTTTAGGAACGTCCTCACTTTTTGGGTGAACAAAAATCATGGAAGCGCCATCGTCACCGAACGCTATCCGTGAGCTGTCTGTAAACTGTGTATTAATGTACATAAATATGAAGTGAAAACTTCTTCAGGCGCGTTAAAAATTTTTAGGGGAAAAAAATATGGAACCCGCGTCATAGTCACTGAAAGCTTGCTATGAGCTATATGTTTACTCTATATGTGTACTGGAGCTAACTTTTGTTACCCATGTACTCGTAAAAACAAGATGGCAATTAAAAAAGATATACAAAGAAAAAAGACAATCCTACTGAGTTTCCTCCCGGATCTTCTCAGTTGAGGTCGTGTTCCGATCCGGTGGTTGTGTAAAAAATATATATATTTAACTGACAATTTGTAAGCCCTCCCGTAGGCCTATGCCAAATAAAGACATTTCATTTCATATATGTACATAGATATACGTCCGTTTATAATTTTTAAGTTTTAACTTCTATTCAGTCTTCATGACAGCCATTTTACAGAATAAGCGAATAAAGAACGCGTAATGGAAAATCCATGTGTTGATCCAATCTGCCGCGAAGCTTTTAGGCCGACTAGCGGAGTGTTTCGTTTTACACTTAGTTTATATGCGAGCAATTACTGTCTCTGCACGAAATGCACCGCCCCCGTTCTGTTGTTTTAGTTTTCCATTTTGTTATTACTCTTCCTCATAATAAATTGAATGTTCGAAGCACTTACGCCCGCATTAGATTTTATTCGCTTCAAAGGAATATTCAATTTGTGCTCTTAATAAAAAGCGATGGACTTATGGCTTGATGTTCCACTTCTCAAACTCCGGGTTAAGGATTCGAATACCAGGCACCTTTGATTTATAGTCAAAGTTATGTGCCTATTAGAATTTTGTGATTACTAACCGTGCCTCATTACTAATAAGAAATTAATTATCACTGCTTTACCAAAATTAAAGAAAACATCGTGAGGAAACCTACATACATACCCGAGAGTTCTTTAAAAAAAAATCTCGGAGGTGTGTGAAGTCCACCAATTCGCACTTGGCCTTGAGAGAAAACCCGTGCCCAGCTGTGCGATAAAATTGGGTTGTCGATGACGACGACAACCATGCCCCAAAACTTCACTTACATTAAAAAACGTAAACACATGTCACATGTTATTAAGTTGGTTCAATAGTGCGGGCTCGATGCAATTTCACACACTCAGACAAAAATAAATTAAAGAAACGTGTTATAACTTCATCACAGTTCTCCAAACTTTTTTGATATGTAAATGCGGAGCTTTCATTTTTACTACATTTAAGTATGTTTTTTTAATTTGACTAAAGTAGCGAACGAGCATACAATCTACCTGAAAAGGTTGTTGCCCATGGACATGTGTAAGCAACGTCATATTATAGAACTGGGGCTCACAATCACAGATGCACTGCCACTTCCAAGGAATCTCACATGAAAGTGAGTGAGTTCATTAGTGTGTGAATAAGTGCATCCACATCCTTCCACCGAAACGCAAGTACGGCTTCTCTTGAAATACTCATAGATGTAGCTGTTGTACCTCCCTTGTCTACAATGGTTTACCACCAGGTAATGATAGTCATTCAAAATGAAAGTTAAATCTTATTTTCTAAAATTACTCTCCTTGGACTAATCTGTATATGTATACCTATCTATACCTTTGGATTTGTGTTATATATGTATAAGGACAATTATTCTTCCACTTCTTGAGAATATGTTTGTTTATTTTTATTATATTTAGGTACTATCCTAGTATTTCATATGTATGTTTATATTTATAATTATCCTATAATTTCTTATATAGCATTATTTAATAATGCCGCCTTGTATGTTTTCTGTTTAGCCTAAAGGTTGACTGGTAGAGAATGCTCCTAGCATTAAGTCCGCCTTTTGTACCAAAATTGTAAGGTATATTAAAGTATAAATAAATAAATAAATTTATAGTCTAATGGTTGAAATATGGCGTCTCAATCGATATTACGACGTTCGAATTATGCAAAGAAAATATTCTAAGAAAACCTACTGAGACTACTTATAAAAATGTTCTTTAAGGTGTGTGAAGTCTAACCAATCACACTTGCCCAGCGCTGTGGACTGAGGAGAAGGCTCTTGCCCAGCAGTCGGACAATGGGTTGACAGCTCCTAAGGATCCTCCTCCTTGTAACGATGATTACTTATTAATTCTATAATATCAGGTAACATACCATGTATGTACGGTGGAGCCAAAAGCAAATAGGCTTAAGGCTTATTAAGTTATGTTCTGGACACACGGACAGGAGGATCGACATTTAAATATGAAAAAAATTGGAAAATCTAAAAGGGCACAACTCATATTTGTCAATCACCGCAGAGTAGATCTAAAGATAATAAAAAAAACTGATACTGTACGCAAACTATCGTATTTCAAACGAAAAAAGTATTGGTTGACTTTTTTCTATTCTATTTCTATAGGATTTCTATAGGATTTTTTCTATTTCTATAGTTTATTCCGGTTATTTTATCTTAAATCATTTATTACCAGTGACAGAATTAATCTCCATTAAATAAATGAAAACTTGTGATTCCTTTTTAAGATAGTTGCCGCAGACGAAGGAGTATGAAATTACGCACGCTTATAGTTGATGTAGAGGAGCATTACGGAATGCTAATATTTTTTTCAAATAATGCATAAAACCACGTAACGTCAAAAATCTTAGATGTCTTTATCTAAATCCCGCTATTGTTATTAAATGCAGCTTAATTAACTTTTATTACCTTTAACGGATTCATTCAAAATAACTGGAATATTATTACAATTGATTTAAATTAGAAAAATATTGGTACTACTTTGGACAATATGAAGTTTAGTTTTTTTAATTTAAATTACGGTCGAATTTCGACCGTTGCGACGAGTGAGTAGTACTTTTAATTTGATGATTTGCAATGTATGGGCCAAGTTCTAAACAATGGTCGTTTTGAGCAAACGTTATAACCTCGCACTAATACTTTTCTTTATGTCATCACGAATATTTGTAGTGCTGGCTTTTCCAGGTGCCAGAACCAGCAGTTGGACCGGGACCACTACACTACAAGCATTTCTTGCGTTTCGACGGAAGGGTGTGGTTGCCGGCACACATTTGATTAGGCGACCATCTTAATCCTCGGGAGTAGTCAATGCGTCTGTGATTGACAGTTAAAACCCGTATTCTATGTGAAGTTGCTTACAGATATCTATGGGCGGCAGTGACCACTTACCATCAAGTGGACTGCACGTTCGTCTGATGCTTCAATTTCATATTAAAAAACTAAAAGGATCTTAATAGTTTTATTGCTAGTCTGGCAACGGCTCCTGTTATTGCAACATAGTTTACAAGCCATTTCTGATTCGGTATTGCTCTAAAATTTAACTGTTGATATGAATTGTCATCACGTTCATGTCTATTGGGTTTATTTCCGTGCAGCTTTGTTGCAATACTGGTGGAATGGTTTGTACTGAAACTGGAAGTATGTTTATAACTCTATGTGAAGCAATAAATAGAGAAGACAAGGTTGTTACTGCTGATTCGCCCACTACAGTCACGTCCACCATGGAAATGAATATCCAATGATTTAATTTAGGTCATAAACTATGTATGTAGCAACCGAGCATGCAGTCCACTTGACGGTGGTCACTGCCGCTCATGGACATCTGTAATCAACTTCGTACAGAACATGGGTTCTATCTGAAGTCCATCACAGACGCGTTGCTACTCACACCCTACCACACGCTTCTATCGAAACGCAAGAAATAAAATAAAAGGTATCAACTATGTGTGTTTTTTATCTGACTGAAGTAGCAAACGAGCATGCAGTCGACCTGATGGTAAGTGGTCACTGCTGCTCATGGACATCTGTAATCAACTTCTCCTCATATAAAAGTAAGCCGGCAACCACACCCTTCCATCGAAACGCAAGAAATGGGTGTGGCGGTGGTACTTCCCCGGTCGAACTACACTGTTTCTACCACATTTATCTTTGTCTACATATATCAATCTTTATATATATCTTTATCTCTACCTTTTTCTAATTCGATGTATGTAGTGATACTATAATAAGATAATAAAAATATGTAGAATTTTACATAACCGCTTTTCTTTGGGATGTCGTTAAAACTTATAAGAATGGAATAAAAAATTATTCGTATAAAGTATTTTTTATAGTTATCATTAACTTGTGTCCCGCTGCAGGACACAAGATTCCCTACAGAATTAGAAGAGCTATTCTTTTGCTATGAAAAGAGTTATTTAATAAAATTTACAACTAATACGTTCAATAAGCAATAAATGAATGTGCTTAATTAAAGGGGTGACGGACTTTAAGGAAATAAAATAGTACTTCGTCTTGGCGCAATATTACTTTTCTTGTTCGCTTAGAAGAAATAACTACTTTATCGATAGTGACATCTAAGTAGGTACTTTATTCAGTAACTAGCTGTGCCCGCGGCTTTGCCCGCGTGCAAATCAACGTGTCACAAAGTTTTTCCCGCGCAAATCTCGACATCGTGGGAATTCTATGATAAAAAGTACTAACATTAAAATCGGTTTGGCCGCTCAAGGATTACCTGGTCAAACACAGAGTGAAAAAACGAATTTAAAGTGTGTATTTGTGGGTAGGAACGTATTGTTGTTTTTTTTTAATTAGACGAATTCTAATATTGTAAACCGCTTTTTTGAACCAATTTACATTCTTAGTGGTCTAATTCACAATATCGGGATACTTTTTTTCAATCAACTCCTCCACATTTGAACCAAAACGTATCGATTATAAAGATTGATTTGAACTTTTCCGAATTGGAAAATACTATTTGAAGTAATTTTGGCGGATTCAACTTTATAAGTAAGATTATAGGTAAACCTACTTTTAATTTTAATTTGTATTCAGGAGTTCCGGAAGGCATTAAGGAATTCAAAAATTCTGTTGGATAATGTACTGCTTCCTCCATCTCAATGACTGTGTCTACCGAATAGTAGATCTGTGACGCTGCTTTAAATTTTGAAAAAAATAAATCATTTATTTTATCGACACGTTCATTGGTGGGTGGGTATATAGGCGTCTTTTGGAACCAATTTATAGTGTTATTGGTTGTATTAACAATATCGGGATATGCTTTTTCAATCAACTCCTCCATATTTAAACGAAGACGTATCGATATAAAGATTGATTTTAACTTTTCCGGATAACAAAGCACTATTATCTACTTGAAGTAAATCATTAGAAAATTGGAATATCACTGAACAGCGACATATATTCTAAGTTCATATTTTGTTTCATGTGGCCAAAGATAAGGTGTTTAAAGATGTGCATCGGGCTATTTGTGTGCGTAAATCCTCTTGTAAAGTTCTTTGTAAAGCAGAAAACATAATCAAAACACTTACATTTCATACGGACAGGGCGCACCCGCTCGCAGGGCGCTGCCGCACCCTGCTCGCTTATTTTTTATGTTTTCTTTTATGTTTCAACCTAACCTAACTCTTAACAATAACATGACAATACTTCTGCATTTTTAGGATTTAGGTATTCAAAGTGACACTTTTCATCATAATGTTCTCTCAACGGTTTGTAATGTATTGTAATCAATAAGTACCAAAGTAGATTATCAGGGTTGATGAATTGAAGTTTAATTTATTAATCACATTTCAGTTTAATGAGCTGTCATTAAACTTATAATATATACTAAAAACAACCGTAAGCATTATGTGACTACCTTTTATAATTTAGGCTTGCACTATCCCGCATCATCAGGGAGGAGTTGAAGGTAAAAAAAATATCCCGTGTCGTTGCTTAGTATTCTTATTACTTATACGTAAGCACTTGTGAGACAACTTCTATAGCTTGGGCTTGCAGTACCCTGCATCATCAGGTCTGAGGAGCTTAAGGTCGAAATTGTCATCATGTGTCTTTGCTTAGTAATTATATTACATACCCGAAAGCATTAAATGACCAACTGCTATGGCTTAGGCTTGCAGTACCCTGCATCATCAGGCTTGAGGAGTTGAAGATCGAAATTTTCATCTTGTGTCTTTGCTTAGTAATTATATTACACACCCAAAAGCACTAAATAGCTAAATGCTATGGCTTAGGCTTGAAGCACCCCTGCATCATCAAGGTTGAGGAGATAATGGTCAAAATTTTCATCATGTGTCTTTGCTTAGTAATTATATTACATACCCGAAAGCATTAAATGGCCAACTCCTATGGCTTAGGCTTGCAGTACCCTGCATCATCAGGTCTGAGGAGCTTAAGGTCGAAATTGTCATCATGTGTCTTTGCTTAGTAATTATATTACATACCCGAAAGCACTAAATGGCTAACTTCTATGGCTTAGGCTTGAAGTATCCCTGCATCATCAGGGTTGAGGAGTTAAAGGTCAAAATTTTCATCATGTGTCTTTGCTTAGTAGTTATATTAAATACCTGAAAGCACCAAATGCCCATCTCGTATAGTTTAGGCTAGCAGTATCCTGCATCATCAGGGGTGAGGAGTTGAAGGTCGAAATTATCATTTTGTGTCTTTGCTTAGTAATCATATTACATACCCGAAAGCACCAAATTGCCATCTCCCATGGCTTAGGCTTGAAGTAACCCTGCATCATCAGGTTTTAGGAGTTGAAGGTCAAAATTTTTACCGTGTATCTTTGCTTGGTATTTTTATTACATAACCGCAAGTACCAAATAGCCAACTCTTACGGTTTAGTCTTGAAATACCCTTACATCATCAGGGTTGAGGAGTTGAAGATCAAATTTTTGTCCCATGAATTTGTTTAATAATCTTATGATATATCCATAAAAACAAATTGACTTACTTCTACGGTTCAGGCTAGCAATACCCCTGCATCATCAGGATTGAAGAGTTGAATGTCAATTTTTTTAGGAAATATCTGCTCAGTAATCTCATTCTACATTCAACCCAATTAGACTCCTACAGCTTAGGTTTGGCCGAGTATCGCTAATTTCGTTAATTTGCTTCAAAGAAATGGATCCTATGATCAGAACCGTATCAATCTCATCAGGGTACCCTTGAAGTACATTCTTTCAAATAAAAGAAAAATCATCAAAATCGGTTGGCGGGACACGCACTACCTTTCAAATGAAAAAAAAAATCATCCAAATCCGTTCACCCAGTGCGGAGAAATCGAGTAACAAATATAAAATTAAAAAAAAAATTAAAAAAAATACAGACGAATTGATAACCTCCTCCCTTTTGAAAGCCGGTTTAAAACTATGTTTTAACATAAAAATCAAAGCGAAATACTAAATTTTATTGAGGTGGCCTCAAAATTGACTGACTTTCATACAAACTTACATCTCCTATTTGGGTTAAATTGGTGGGGGGGGATCAGAAAATTCATTCATAACTGACGTCTACGTCATAAAAGGAACCCCTAGTAAAAATCATATTCGTATCTTTAGCAGTTTAGGCTCTACGATGTTTATTCAGTAGATGAGTGAGAGAGCATCCTTTCGTTTTTATATATAAGTATATGTAGATATGTATAGTATCAAATAACATAGGTACACACATAACCAATAAAAAATACATAACAAAGGAATACATTGTACAGACCGTAACATGTTTAGTTTCAACCAATTCAACTATGCAGTTACTTATCTTATTAACACTTATCGAACACAGAATAAATACTGCGTAGTTTTAAATTGACATGACTTTTTTATTTATAAACCGATTTACATAAAATAAACACTAAATGTTAAGTGAAGTTTCCCACAACACATCGGTGAAAATTATATTCAAATTGGATAAGCCGTTTCTGAGATTAGCGTTTTCAAACACACAGACAAACAGACAAACAGACAAACAGACAAACAGACAAACAGACAAACAGACAAACAGACAAACAGATAAACAGACAAACAGACAAACAGACAAACAGAAAAGATTTCTAAAAACCATTATTTTGGGTTCTATATCGTATTAAAGACCTCTAGAAATGGTTTTCACCTAAATTTATTCCATGTACAGACAGCGACCTCTTACAGATTTATTATAGTATAGATGATTGTTTCTTACACTATTACCGGATCGGAACGAATATAATAAGGGTTATTATTAATAACTAGTCACCCGTCGCAATTCGACCGTAATTTAAATTAAAAAACTGAACTTCATATTGTCCAAAGTAGAATATTTCTCAAATTCAAATAAATTGTTTTAATTTTTAAGTTATTTTGAACTCACCCGTTAAAGGTAAAAAGAGGTTTAATTAGCTAAGCTGCATTTAAAAGCAATAGTGGGTATTTTGACAAAACCATCTGACATTTTTTGACGTTATGTGTTTTCATAGTAAGACATTGATTGTTCTATTTCGTTTATTATGTATGTATTTGTGTCAAATGCAAGGTAGTGTGTGTAATGTATTTTTAGTTGATTTTATGCAAGTTTTATGCATTATTCGATAAAATATAGGCATTGCGCAATCCTTTCTACATCAACTATAACCGTGCGTAATCTCATACTCCTCCGCCCGCGGCAAGTATCTTAAAAACGAATCACAAGTTTTTGCTTCACGTATTAATATATAGATAGCTTGTATTCACGAGCGGTGTGTTCGCTATCGCGGTCGGGTGTGGGTTGTGTGGATCACGGACTCGGCTAAACACAAATCAACACCGATTCTCCATTTGTTAGACACGGGAATGTAATTATGGCCGGAACACTTGGCGGGATGGGGGCTGCACTGCGGAGGCGCACGTCATTCAAGCTTTTAGTTCGGCTCCACGATCGTTACTTGGGATTCATAATACTTTCAGAGAACATGGCTCCGCTGTTTTTCATTATGGGTTGCATCTATTATGCCCGCTCCATTGAATAAGATTTCGAGACCTACCTTCATGGCTGTTATTAACTGTAATGCAACATTAATCCACTGCGGGTAATAAAATTAATTAACTTGATATTACGGTTGATTCCTTGTTCAGGTCAACGGTTTGTATACGCAAGCATATATAAGCAAATATACTTTATTTAATTACTTTTGTTCTTGTATTAAAATTAATCCATATTACTTTGAAATGCTTTCATAATGCGCCTAAAGCAAACACGTCATGCCTCATTACTTTAAAATATTTACCGTGAACAATAAATAGCGTGGCGCAATCGCAAAACAATATTATATTATATATATTAAGTTAATGAAATGGTTTTTACATGTAAGGTAAAACGTTAATAGTGCAGCAAGTTAAATTAAAAAGTATGGTTATAGCGTGCGACCGAGGGCAGTACCGGTGCCGTGACACGAGTTAAACTAAATTAATAAACTTGCAGCAGTCTCGGGCTTTATTAAAAAACACTCATTAAAGCGGAGAAAAAGTAGGTAAAGTCGCCGGCGGGGACAGCCCCGCTAATTGCGCCGCCTTTATTGCTTAAATAAAGTTTTAGTGAGGGAACACAAGTTTTAATTAAAAATGTGAGAATAGTTTTTAATAAAGGACGGGCTCGGAGCGCGTATATTGCGAAACTTTAAGCGATACGCTTAGTACAGGAAGTCCGGCTATATTGCGTCTTGCGGACCTGCTCGCTGCGCGCCGCCCGCCCCGACGGAGCGCTTTCATTGACGACGCTGCTCCACATTGCTCAAAGGATATTACTTATTACTTTTATGATGCGATAATTACTTTGTTAACTACGACGCTCTCGTAATTCGAGCTCGGGTTTAAAGCCCTGCTTTTGGGACAAACTGAACTTAAGCGTTTGGCATACGTATTTTTACGTTTCTATACTTCACACATCGACACAACGTGACAAATGGTACAAGTAACGAGAGAAACTAATAATGCTTGTGATTTACGCCCGCCCTTGTTATTACGACTCATGTGAAATGTAATTTCGGCATGCGTGTAGTGTACGCACACACGGAAGTGTGTGTGTGTGCAATACGTTTAATAAAGGAGGGACGGGGAGTAAATCCTTCAATTTCGCCGGCACACAGCGGCGTATTCTCGTTAACCGTGGCAATAAGTTAAACGGGCGGGCCGGTGGCCGCGGCCGCCACGCCATCCGCTCCAGGAAATTAAAAAGATCTTGAGTCACTATGTCGAACCGCGACTGTTCTCATATACAGTAATATTATTCGCCTCATTTCACAAACAATATATATTTGCAAACGAGCATTAAGTCCAACTAAATGGTAAGTTGCTGCTTTCGTCCATCTGTAATTAATTACTAATAAGAATAGAATCTTACCTGGGGTTGGTCACCCCGCGTTGGTAACCTTGAAGACTAAGTCGGAACCTCTCTGGTAAGTTAATCTTTTATACACCCTTGGAACTAGAATACAACAGTATTTAACACTTAGGTATAAAAGGTGTGACGGTAGTACCTCTGGAGTCAAACCACGAATACCTTCAATATATTCCGTATCAACTAGCAGGCAGAACACGTCCTGCCATAAAAGAAGCGTACAACATGCAATTACCTATATTACGTACAACATAAATGTAACTAATAATAACTTTATATAAAGCGTAGCTGTTTTTATTTCAAAACACCACGTTTTATTCTAAGCGTTCTAGTAAAGGATAATGAAACATTATGAAAATTAACCACTAATTAATTAACCACACGTTGAGAACTCTACATTTGTCGTACAGCCCCAGAGGTAAAATACGGCTTTAAACTTTTCACTCACTATTATAATTATAAAAAATATGTGGTTATTGTAGAGTTCTCACATAAAGCACTCTCAAACGACATGGCCATTCAATTCGACATACCTACTTAGATGTTTAACTGCCGCTAATTAAAATTTTACCCCTCCATCGAGTGCTCATGTCACATTGTGTAATACTGAACGAGTATGTAAGCTCCTTTGTTACACTTATTGCATGGCTCGACTGCACTACCAATTAGATGTTCGATGAAAGTGTAATCAGACGCTGGTCGGATCCGGGACGTAATTAAACGGCGCTGGCGAAGAGTGATTTATTAATAGAAAAGCTCGAGCCATAATGAAATACTGACCGGACAATGGCGGTGAGGGCCGGGCCGTGGAATTAAATTCTTAGTGACGTAGCACCCTCAATACACACACTTGCCATTTCTTTGCGGCTTACCAACTGACCACCTTAATAATGCATCTAACCCGATCCTATCTCTTGCCTAAACTCGCCGGCTATCGGGAACGACGTACGTAAGAGTATAAATTTGTCGACGAGGGAATGTAAAGAAGATTGGTTTCTTACGAGGAGGAAGCCGAAAGGGGTGGAATTGAATTTAGGCCGGTATTCACTACCGATAAAGTGTTCCAGATATTCGCGTCTATATTACATTAAATTTGTACACAATGACTTTTTATAGAGCACGTTTTATTTTAAATCGATTTTAATAATGCGTACTAGAAAAAAATGTACCGAATGTTTAGTCCTTTTAACTGATGTCACGCCTGAACTTGGAAGACAGCTTTGAAAGCGTACTTTGCAAATTAGTGAATTAAAATGTCCCGACCCCATCATTACATTAGAGTGTTGTTCCATTTCACCCCGTGTTCCGTCCGCCCTTGCGGTTCGGCCCGTACCCGGCGGGCTGCACTCGGCTGCCGCTCGGCGACTCGGCTCATTCCGTCGTGGGCCGTTGCTGAGAGCACACTTACCGGTTTTTGCTCTTGAGCCGCAAACTTTACACGAGCTTATTTACTTATAGCATTTCCGACCCTCACTCAAAATACTTTAGAAATTCTATGCAGAATTGACGAGAACTGTCGCGCTACAGAATTTACGATAATAACGCGGACGAACTATGTTATTAGGAAGTGATTAAGACCATTAATATTGCGAAAAGTGACGAATTAAGGGAACAACTTTTAGTTTAGTGCTTAATAACACTACTGTGAAATCTGTGAGATACAAAGGACAAGGCTTAGAATCAACTATTTCCGCTGACTCGCGACTACTGTATCAACAAGGAGTGTTTTGTTCAGGTATGTTTATATATTTATAAGATATTTATACATGTTTTCGGTATGAATTGAAAAAATAATAAACTACAAACAGTGAATTCATGTAAAAATCATATTAACTACATTAAAGCGAGTTAAAACGTTTCCACTATTTACCTCTTAATTAATTCAAATAGGTACTTAAACGGACACAAGAAAGTAATTAGAATTTTAATATTGATGTAAGTAATCTAAAAATTAAAATTTCTTATATAATTTTCTTCGAAACAGTTTTGAAAATAAAATTCTATTTAAGTGAGTGTTAATTAGATAATTAATACAATTTTTAATAGTCTCAGAATATAAATTAACTGTTAATAACGAATTCATATATAATGTATATAATTATAAATTTTATATTATTTTGTTATATTTAAAACTACTCGAATAGTATACTAATATTTGATATAACAATCTTAAACTAAAGTACCTAATATGTAATATAAAGTATCAGACGACACGTATTATCCGATATTGCGATTCAGGCGACAACCCTACGGGAAACGAAAAGCATAAACAAACAATGCAAGCTTTCTTTGCGGTGTCCACGAAGATTAATTAACAAGCATGTTCGTTATTTCATATTGTTAAAAGAAAACGTATTTATTCGGAAAGTATGTCCTTTGGCAAGAAGCAATATGTTTCAATTGTAATCAATTGTTTGTTATGGGTCCATTTTCGCGATGTTTTTTTTGCTTACTCAAGAATAATAAAGAAATTACGCCGTTACACTATTTATTTATTTATTGTGTAAAAAGAGAGCAGGTAAGTAAGTATTCTTCAATTTTTAAATTTTGTATTTATTTTTTTGTTACATTATTTTATGAGATTTTATAACACGTAATTGTGGAAAGAAAATAGTAAATTACGTGAGTAACCAATTATATTAAATTTTAATCAGATTAATTCTAATTTATTACTCCAAAATAAAATTGTTTCAAAATAATTAAAATGCAAAGTCAGTTTGCATCGAAATTCGGCCTTTGTGTTGTAGTGTGTCGCAGGCTCGGAGGTATATTGAGAGGCGTGTTGATGGATTGGTGCCTTTATTGTAACTGCCTTAATACTAATCTAACACTAACTTATAAATATATGGCTTAGCTCCACACCACACCTCCTGGGGTATTTGAAAAACAAAAATTAAATTCGAAATTAGATTTTTTTTAAACAAAGCCAAAAGAAGATAACAACATATTTTGAAGTTGGTGTAGAACAAGCCTCCTTAATTATAAAAATTAATAAAAGTAATTTTACTAAGAAAATTAATAGTACGTAAAAGATAAAACATGATACATAACCTTATGATATAAATCTTACATATAATTAAATACAAAAAAAAAAAAAACGTCAAATCCGATTATCAAGTCATATCCATGAATAAATTCCATTCCCTCAATGGGTATATCAAATAAATCTAGGTAGGCGCCAATAGTCACATCCAAGTTTTACAGCTATATCAAGTCAATTTAACACAACACAACTCTTGTTTAAACATTCACAAGACCTTGTTTATTCTTATTTATTATATAATCTTTATATCACTTCATTTCTTACATTTATTATTTATCATAACATTTTACTTCATATCTTCTCTCTTTACAATATTTTAACTCTTCCTATACCTACCCATTTCTTTCACGTATACGGCTCGCGTAACTACATGATCAAGTAATTGGGCATAAATAGTATTTTCACTTCTTATTAACATTCTTAAATTCTTTCATTATTCCACTAACCATTTCTTTCACACAGACGGCTCGCGTACGGTATGATCAAGATTTCCTTACACTAATATATTCTTTCCTTCAATCCTAAAATTTTATTTCTCTCATTTGAAACTAACTTAAAAACTTATACAACATACGATATTTCAAAAGCACGTTAATATTTTCTTAAGTCTCGGGGGATCAATCCCAATTCTTACTAAAAATACTAACTTACAGAAGAAATCCATACATAATTACCTACCATACATACATTTCATAAGCCTATATTTTGATTTAGTATTAAACTCTAAATTAGTCATCATGTCATTTCACTTCAATTCAAATCATAATATCATGTACCATTTCTTAAATCGACAATACTTTAAATTAAAGTTACAAAAATTATGAATGGTAAAATTATAAAAGATCTAAGTACATTCATAAACATTGCATAGCAACATTGGTTACCTATAAATGGACATGTAATAAGAACTGCATCAGCATTGCATTGCAATCCGAATCTTACACATTCCATTCCTAAAATGAAGTGTAACGGGAGTCACGACACGTTTTTGATTATCAGCAAAATTAGAACAAAGAAATTCTACTACTGTTGCTACCTGTGTTTACTTATACCTTTCACTTTAAAAGATACTTAGAAACATTAATAAAAGTTGCATGTATTTAATAAGTTGCGAAAACCAATTACATTATAACAATAATAACTTTCTCATTATAAAGTTTTTTTAAATACATTTAAATTAGTTCATCAAAAACCTTTTACATTTAATTTAGTTGCTACATGGAATAGGAATCCGTATAAAGACGTACAATTTATCAACAAAAAAAAATGTATGATGATAACTAACATGGATAATTAAGATTTATAATGTGACAACTAAACTATACTATTATTTCAATTCAAATATAGTTTTATTTTTTCTGGAAAACTAAGATTATAAACAAACAAACTTATATATGTATAGATGTATTTTTTTTTACCGTAAATACATCGTGCTGGCAGGGGTACAAGTCCGTTGATCAATCGAGGAACTTGCTGCTGCGCCGCAACGTCCACGATGGGCGGGTGACATCGCGACGATGACTGCGATGACCTGGTTCATTATTTAGCCCGACGACATTTTTCCAAGATGTACCGTTGACAGACTGACTGCTGGTTTTTTTTTTTCTGGATTTCATTAATCAATGATATCAACGTTTTCCTCCATACATTTTCTATGCGATAACGTTCCATGTCCGTGATATCTTCTAACATATATTTTTTTTATTAATCTTCTTCATTATTCACGCGTCCCGGTACGGTCAGATATTTTTAAATTTTCTGTTTTCTTGTTCTCCAACGCCTCCCGGTACGCGTGCAACGTGGTAGCACCACACGCGCACCGGTCTGGCAGGGTCGCCATGTAGTGTTGTCGCAGGCTCGGAGGTATATTGAGAGGCGTGTTGATGGATTGGTGCCTTTATTGTAACTGCCTTAATACTAATCTAACACTAACTTATAAATATATGGCTTAGCTCCACACCACAGTGTATTCACCCTTAGGCTTTTACTTAGCGCTACAGATAACATTGCGTCGGTATTTTTTCAACTGCACTTCTCTGTCAGCGTAAAAATAATGGTTGGTAGTAACGACCTACATCATATTGCATGTGAATACTAGACATATTGCTTTTAGTAAACATATCGGTGATAGTGTGGTACGTATGTAATTTACATTCGTTTTACTACCAAGTTCTCAATTTAATGCATTCTCTATGTACTACATTGTTGGATAATGATATTAATTTCAACGAGATAAGTAAGTCATTGTCGTCAACCTAAATAAACTATAAGAGGAACAAATAAGCTCGTTAAGGTTTTATACTCTACACAAGTAAAGTTTGGGGTGCAGCACAGGTGGTCGTGTTCAGGGAGGAATCAAAATTTATTAAAAATTGATTTTTATATATCCATGCAGAGACCATATAGGTATCTACCATCAGTTGAATAAACGTTCATTTGTTACTTTAATTTGAAAAAAAAAAAATATGTAGGTAGGTATATGATTCGCACAAAAAATCGCACTGTGTTATTGGGCATAATTGGACACATGCACGTGCATATGAGCTTTTCTAGCAGTAATTTACAAAAACTACAGGGTATAAATTACTATTTGCGAATGCTATAATATAACACAACACAATCTTCGTATTAAAAACCAAAAAGACTATATAAATATTGTTATTTATACACAAAAATTAGTCACACAAAATTTTGTATGCGCTTTCACGAACAAGCATAATGATGCAGCATCACTCGGCCTACCGTATTGCTTTAATTATTGTCAATTTATTACGACGGCGTTATGAATAAATATATAACGGCATCATTTCCTATTCCGAAAAAATTAAAAAATACACATACTCCAAGGCTTCATCTTTGTCATTAGCGTTAGCGGCATTAACATTATAAAGCATTAAAAATAAGAATATAGTGGAAACTGGAAACATAAACCTTTTGGGAAGTCTGATAAAAGTTGGCAAAAGTGCTCATAAAGTCAATCAAAGATCTTTATTGACTTCGTATGTAGTTTACCGCTTATTAATAAGAATCATTAAATTAGCTATCTCATTCACACCCTCTTGTGTCTTTGTTTCGCTATGTACGGTGCGACAAAAAAGTTGTTTTAAACTACATTTGGTAAGAAAAGTAGTGTAAAACAGTAATTTATTTACAGTTACATTTACAGTACTTTAAAGATTATTTTTTCTAATTATAATAATTTTGTATTTTACTTTTATTTTAATACGTACTTACCGATATTTTTGAGCGCTAAAATACATTATTAACTAGTTATAACATCAAGTTAAAGTAACATTATAAATACCAATATTAACATAATTTCAAAATCGATTTATTCAATATTTTTAATAGAAAAAATTCAGAATTTAATTTAATATTTTTCTTCTGACCGTACTTCGTTAAATGCCGCCATTTAAAGTTATAATCATTATTGACTCAGATTATTTATTTTCAAAAGAAATCAATAATAAATGGAGATATAATCAATAAAAGTGTATTTATTCACTTTAACATAAAAATGTTAAAACTCAAAAGCTTTACATTTTCAAAATATCAGCTACCGACCTTAATTACTCCGGGTTAGTCTTTAAATTATAATGACTTACTTTCACAGCGGTACTAAAGTAATTATTTATTATCTGTTACTCATTAAATTAAAGTTCACGTTAATTAATTAAATTTTGACACAAAGTAATTATGTAATAATGATAAGGATTACATTGCACTAATTAAATGATAATAAAGTAAATAGATAATGTTTAATTGGAACATTTTTTGTCGGTACGATGTACAATTAACCTCATAGACAAAGTAATTAAGAGTTTCTACATAATAATATTTTATGAGTAATATCATGTACCAATTAGCAGTTGGTTCGATTTTATTTGTTCACGCTACACCGTATCAATCCAAAGATTGAATTACTAAGGTTTCTATGTAAAACTGTAATCATTTAGAACGAAATATAGTGTATATCTGTCCTATCCCCAAAAGACTCCCGACTTATTAAAAAATCACTACTCATAAAATACATTTATTTATTGTACGCCTAAAAGTCAAAAATCCAAAATTGACAGTGTTTCTCCATATACATATACAAGTATTATACATACAAAACAAACCTCCCTGTTGAATTACTCTATCTATTAAAAAAACTGCATTAAAATCCATAGCGTAGTTTTAAATATCTTAGGGACAGGGACAGACAGAGAGAAGCGACTTTGTTTAATACTATGTAGTGATATACCTTATAAATAATGTATTAATTTGAAAGTTATGTTTCATTTAATCTAACCAGTCTGAATAGCAATAAATTGACCGCGTCGAGTGTTGGGTTAATACCATTAAAAGAAGATAAGAGAACAAACCACATAAATAACACATAAATGCGCTTGGACTGACGTATTTCTATGTGTACTTATTTGTTATTTTATAATTCCCAAATAATTGAATAATAGTATAAAGTAAATAATATTATAGCTAAATTAATTAGTTTATAATACACAATTATTATGTATGTATAGGTAAAGAGATGGCTTCCCATTGTGTCCCAATTTAATTGATTTCATTAACTAAGCTTCGCCTATAATTGAAAGTAGACAGTTTCTGCACAAGAGAGGGTAAGGTAATTACAAGATCCAATTTAGAATTGCCAACTCTACACTTTGCTGTTAGTTTGAAACAAAAGCTTAATTAATTAAGTCGAGAACAATTAAGTTCACTGCCGTAATATTCTCAGCAATTACGCGGAATTCGATGTATTTTGTAGTCGTCGGTAATTACCGACGAGACTCGAATCAGATTGTATCCGACACTAATACAGCACATATCCATTAATTAAACAGTGAATACAAACAACGGGGTAATTGGAAAATCTAATCGCTAATTTATTATCGCAACTGGTAGAGGTTAGTTTTTTGTTTTTGTTATACGATAAGTCTTGTTGTGCAATCACTTATTACGTGTGTAAGATGAGTGCTTTGGGTTGTTTTCCATTATAAATGTGTACAAATTGGTTGCGGGTGAGCGGTGGCACGTGACGCGAGAGGGTTGTTGTCAATTTGGATGTATGGAAGTGATAAATCCGAGGTGTATCTGGGGTATCGGGGTATCGGCGTGCGGAGCAGATACCAGCAGCCCCGGCAGCGAGGCAGCGTGTAACGAGACACATTTCCGGGCGTATCCTTCCAATTAGCGAGAGCGAGGCGCGAGCGGGCGGAGGCTGGACACCGTTGCCTGTGCGCGCTCGTTACGCTCCCGCCTCGTTAGGAGAATTGTTTGTTCGAGTATGTAAAAATGTGTTTATTTGCACGTACGCTCCGGGCTAAAAAAATATATGAAAAGACCCTTTTAAGACTTTTAATGATTTCCCGGCAAAGGGAAATTGGGTTAGTTATTTTCCTCGGGGTTGCCCCTCGTTAAGTTTTAATGGGGTAGCTAGCTACGACGTAATCAAACGTGCTTATTTAAGTTAACGACGTTTACAGGTCTGTACTTTGTTGTCAATAGAAATTACTTAAAGAAGACTTCTGCTTGTTAGGCTTAAGTTAAAGGCTCGTTGAAGTGACTTCACGTTAACGAGTACTCGTACTTAATGATTTGTGTTCGAGGATAACTTTTTCTTCCAGTACTTAATAATGCATGCGAGACATTTGTACGAAGTATGCCACCTACTAAGCAACATGTTAATCAGTAACAAGTTAGAAATACAGGGTTTCCGGTGCGCTCGGTACTGACTCCCTGTATAGGCAGAACGCCTAATTAATCTTCAGTAAAATGTCGACGCTGCTTGTTTTTGCCAGGAACTCGGCTCATTAGAGCGACGAGGCATGTTGATTACATTCTGCAGCGCTTATTAGCACAAACTCTCATTAGGGGCCACTATTGTTGTAATTAAACAACGAGCAACATCGGCACAGATCGCGGCGCTCGAATCGACACGAAATAGCCTCTATCCACTCGGAATACCGGTTACGGTTATTCGGTGAATACTGAGCTATAAAATTGTGGAATTTTAATTAACAACTCAATAGTTACAGAGAACGAGGGGGTTCTTGCGGTGTCTGACATGATTCCATTGTTATCTGCAGCGGTGCAAAAAAGTGGAGGTTTGTTTAGAAGTGGCTTACACAATTACGTGAAGGTACTCGGTTCCGGCGGCAGTACGTCGTCGGCGGGCGTGAGTTTAATTGGACAAGCGAGGGCGGGGGGTGCGAGTCCGTACGGCCGGGTGTTCTACCCCCTAACACTTCTAATTGGCTCGCCAACACTAACAGGAGCGCTTTCCTCTAAAATGTTTACTCATCGTCATTACTTATAATAGGGCCTGATTTCTCAAGAGCACCTGCCCACCGCGTATTACAGTTTAAGCTCATTAACAATCCGTCCTTTTTAAATTCTTTCCGTAACGCCTCACGCTCTCTTAAGCCTAACTTTGCTTCTATTTTCGCCTAATCAACCGCCTTATTACTAATTATTCTGAATAGTATTTTAATGGGTAGCGTCATTTCATGTTATGATTAATGATAAATGATTAGGAGATCGCGATAAAGATAACACTTAATGGGGTCATTGAGTCATTGACGTTGTTACTTTGAAATAATAAAATCGGCTTAATGCTAGTAGTTACAATTATAATTTTTTTATACAACGTTTAAAAACGTTGAGTAAGTAATACAACTACAAGTTTTAACGGGTACATTTCTCAAAATGCCATAGAAAAACACAGACAAATTTAAAATTAATGAATTTAGAAGGAGACAACGTTTATTTCTTGAATATATATTATACTCAAATGGGTATAAATTGCAGTATGGTACCCATTATTGTCCCACTGCTGGGCACGGGTCTTCTCTCAGAATGAGAGAGTTTTAGGCCATAGTCCACCGCGCTGGCCAAGTAAGCTGGCGAATTGGTGGAATGCTGTACCCATATTCGACATATGTACCTATATTAAATAATATTAAAATAAGTGTTATAAAAGTACTGATGACAACCCTAGCGAAAACGGTAGTTGCCTAACCACGTACTTCGATAACAATCACTCATTAAACATGTATATTTTACAGCTGATAACATATGTGAAGATAAATTTACATGATCGTTTAATGCGCTGTCTATTAATCAAAGCCATTATATTTTATGTGTCATGAAATATTCGATAATAAGTAACCAGAGAAGTAGGAATAAAATTAATATTTATTAATTAAGAAAATAAATGGTTACTATTCGTTTTTTTTTTATAAAACTGCAACTTGTTGAACCTTTATTCTCCGAATATGTTTGATATTACTTGGAAAAAGGACTGGAGCTTTGAAACTTACACACTCAGAAAAGAGTGAGGTAGAGTATATGAGGTATAGAATTGTAGAGAATTAATAAATACATATATTTTTTAGATATTTTTAACTCTATAAGCGACCAATGTTGACCTTTTAGAAATTGTTAAGACAAACATAAACATAAAAACAAGACAAGACAAACATAAAAACGTTCAGGATAAAGTTCTTTAAATTAGTATCAGAAACAAATAGGATGTTATAAATTTTTTTAATATTTAATTATTCTATTTAAAAGACGTAATGTATGTATAAGTAGTATATATAGCAAACAGACAGCGAAAGAAAGACTTGTTTTTTTTACATACTTTTAGCTTTAGCTTATTTTTAGAAAAATAATATTGTCTTATAAATTGATCTTCGTGTCTTTATATGTAAAACCGTATATACTGTATGTAGTATATAACAGATATGTTTAGTGTCGAGCTCGATGGGTTCAGCGTGTAGTCTGACGCCGGCACCCGGCACTCTTCACCGCCGGATATAAGCGGCTATTTAATTTCCGCGCTTTCAATGATCGTTTTATATTCATCTACCTAGCTGCTTACCTATTTTTCAACTGTATACGATTTGTCCGTTGTTTTGGATACATTGCAATTCTTTTACAACACAATGTAGACGTGTTTTATACATTTTATAGTATAGGTAGATTATGAATTAAGAAAATCGTTTGACATATGTATATATAAGATTTGTTGTTTACTGGTCGACTGTCCCTGTTGTCGAAGTCAGACCACAATTAGACGCAATTTAAAACTAAATTAGAGATACACCATATTATTTAACACGAATTGTTTTCTACTATTTAATTTTAGGATTACCTGTCTATCTTACTACTTTAAACAAGTGTTCGTCTAATACAAAATGAAATAATGGTAAAACTAAAAACAAATTTAATTATTTAAAATTTAGTATTCAACGCCTTTTTTATTTTATTTCATATATTTTTTTAAAAGACATTGTTAATATTTGAAAATTGTTCAATTAACAATATGAACAGAAAAATATAAATTTATTTAATCTAAGGCATACAAAATTTATTTTTCTCTCTATGAACTTTAATTATGTCAAAACTCAATTTTTCGTTCGTGCAATAATTTAATATACTTAAAAAGTGATGGAAAGTTGTTTCTTAACATATCAATATGAAGATACACGTGGTTGGTATTGATTTAACAACATTGAGTTTTTACAAAAACGTATTAGATAGAGCTACTTTATCCATTCTACTAATTCCAAGAAAAACAATGTAAATTGACTATTGTTTATATGCTAACTTTTGTAAATTAATAAGATTATTGACCTTAATCCACGCAATCAAAGTATCTAATTTTAATTGAATTAGATAGGTACCTATATAAATAGTTTCTTTTGCCTTCATTTGCATATAACACTTTCTTGGGCGAACTTTCAGACAGTCTTATGTTTTGAGTGACAAATCCAATTTTATTCTCGACTGCCCCTCCGGCCCCTCCCCCGGACCGATCAGACCTTATCCAAATTGGATCTTGAATAATAAAGAATCGGGGCGATTGGATTTTATTCCTTAAATTCAATTAGCACACGAGGGTCGCGTGTGTGACTGCAAACGAAAGATAGAGGCACATTATCGTATTAAAAGGGATCTTAGGGTTGTATTTTGTTGGTGGGAAAAGACCCATGAAAATACGCGACATTGACTACGTTTAGTACCAGGATAATATTACTAAATAGTTTGTACCTAATGCACTTATCATTAATTGAAATTGATTAAAGTTACAAGTTAATTGAAATGGCTAAATATGGTAATTAAACACTTTCGTACATATTAATTTATAGCGTTTTATCAGGATATGTATTAATGAAAACCAGAAATACTTATCCTATTAAAATTTAATTATAAATTGCAAAATCATAATACCTCGAGTTGAATACTAATTAATTTAGTCAATTACTTTAATTTATTTTACAGCATATGTGTAAGCAAATCTAAACTACCTGTTCTTATGGCCTGATACATATTTCAAAACCGTTTAATTAAAAAACTATTAGGTCTATGCTCGCAATCCGACTAAATTTGAGCGAATTAATGCAACTCATTTAAGCTTCGACAGATAGATACTCTATTTAATCCTTTTATTAAGTCAAATTTAATTTATATGTATCTTATAATTTAATTTTATTCATAAAATATGCAAACATCAGATAGTGTTAAAAATAAGATGCTAATGCCTCACTTAAAAATATTACAAGATATTTTATATAATGTTACAAATTGTAAATTAAACACCATTTGGCATAACGTATCACACTAAAATAGATAAGACGATTCCACTATTTTTAGGATAATTGATATTATATGTTGATTCAATTCTGAATTAATTATTTCATTATCGTAAACGAAGTATTTAAATTGATCTGTTTTGTATAATGTCAATATTATAAGACGCGAGTCTTTGATATTCAAATTCGTTCATAATCGAAACAAGGCAACTATATTTTAAACTAGTTGAATCCCGCAGCTTCGCCCGCGTTAACAAAAATCGATTGTCCCATGGGAATAAGGTATTTTACTACAGTAAAAAGTAGCCTATATGCTAATCCAGAGTATCCAGAGAAAACGCTCCAGCCGTTTACACGTGAAGAAGTAACAATCATACACACTCACAAACTTTCGCTTTCATAATAATATTAGTATGACGTATGATTTAGATAAAATGTTAAAATAAATTAATTGTTACATTTTATTTTAATTTAAACAGTGCGACAAATTTAATATTATTTTGTGTATATGAATGCCACGAGATAAAGAATATAGTACAAAACATTACAACAAAGAAGTATGAAATAAAGACGCAAATATGAGGACCTTTAAACGCGGGGGAAGCTGCGGGGTTCAGCTAGTTATCCATAAATCGATAAACAACAGTAAACCCGTTCAGAACTGAGTTATACACCTCTAGAATCACATTTCATTCGAGCGAAGCCAGGTTTTCATCTAGTATTAAAAACTTGGTAATCTATTATACTTTGTTGAAATAGTAGCAAAAAGTATATAACGAACTCAGCAGTTTGTTTGAAACTAATCTTAATTTTAATTAATTAAGTAGACGTTCGACTTCAATCTTGTAAGATAGGAACCACGAGTAAAGATTATTTAGGACATAAATATAGATCAAAATACTTATTAATTTAATACAATGTTTTGTGAAATAGTGATATTTTTATAAAATAAAAATAACAAACGAGTTTTCTTGAAGGTAAGTGGCGACGGCCGTCTATGGACAATTGTAAACAACGCCATATAGGTTTGAAGTCTTTCTATACTCGGATAAAAATACGACTTTTTTATTGTGTTTTTTTAAATTGAAGTGGTAGAAGGGCACGCCGTCTACCTAATTGTAAGAGTTTATTGCCGTCGATGGACACCTGTATGCAACATATTCGTCTGAAGTCAATGACTAAGATAATGAAAGATGTAAATTGGAGATGTAAATTGGAACGCTTTGTATCTTTCCCTTATCACACCCTATAACCAGAACATAGCAGCGCTTAACATTATTGTTATAAGGCAAAAATACTAGAGGTAATGATAAGGCTTACAGAGTTGACGAAAAGTACTACCAATTAAATTAGTACCTCCAAATTAATTAAAATATAGATGGCAAAGCAATAAAAAGATCGGATAGTAATATCGCACCAATGTACTTTAAACCGTCGACCTACGTCCCATTAGATTGAATGTATAAATATAATAAATTGTCGTATTATCGCTGCTACGTTTGACATAAACATCGAAATCTACTTAAAGTAATGGAAACGATTTAATGTTGTACCTACCAGGGCAGAATCAGGCCGCCCGATAAGACGAGTTTCGTCGAGTTATTATGTTCTCGATCAGATTATGGTTTGTCATAAATTATTACAACACCGCATAATTGTTATTTTGTATCTCTGTATGTTGATATCTGACTGAGATGTAATAGAAAGTTATTTCTAGTGTTCTCACGTTTTACACGCACGAAGCACTTTGATTCCGTAAAAAGCGGCGATAAATCTTTAATTGTTGAGAATCGTATTAATTTGTTGTTAAAGTTGCCATTTTGTATAACTTCAACATCAAGTTACTTTTAATTATGGGGATACTAATTATGAAAACTGTACTTTCAACTTAATTAACCAACATCATGCTAAAATATTATTAATAATAATTCAATATTGACCTGGTAATTAACACCTATAAATATAATATCACTTAAGGTTTTAATTATGTATCATAGTAAGTTATAATTATAATTTCGCATATCTTTTCCGTGTAGCTATTTAATGTTCAATTAAGTTGTTTTTGCCTTGTTGTACTGCTTGTTATCATAATAATTAAGAAGAACATTTATGAACCAATATTATACACAAATACTTATACACAATAATTATTACTAGCTTTTAAATTATTTAATAGGTTTAATAATATGCTTTAGTGTTCAATTGCAATACCTACTATATTTCTATTGGCTATTATCTTAGAAAGAGTTCTAAGACGCTGAATATTTTTTTTTCCGATTTAAAAATTGGCGTAGACTAAGTCACCAGTAACAGTAATTAAGTTATTAATGTGAAAATACATGTAAAATCATTATAAGAGTTACTTTGTAGGAAACAGGTTATTTATTTACATGTTCTAAACATATAAGTGACACACTACATTAGAGAGAATTGAAAATTATGCACACGATAAGATTCTTAGTTATAAAATTATAATTTTAAATGACCAAACCAACAACTATAAATGATTATTGCTTGCAAAATTTTATTACTAAATAAAAATTAAGGACGTTTCAAAACGAATCACAATATTAAATTGGCATCTATTAATATTCATGTTATTTTAAGTGATTGTAACAAGCTGCTGACACATATAAAATATTTGTCTCTTCTAATAGAAGAGTCATTTAGTTTTAAGAAAGAGGTTACCTGAATTTAAATAACTTTAACATAATTAGCAATTTGTCTCATAATTAATTTATACAGTTACATGTAATGGAACTAAAATAGCAGCTACTTGATTGCTTGACTTTTTGCCCAATCGTCTGGTGTTCAAAAATAATCGTCTACATTTAATTATTAGTCGTTAATATTAAACAAGAATGTTTTTTTTTATAAGGTAATCACTATGTCGGTGTGTTATTATTTCATAATTAACAAATAGTAATAAGTATACAGTTCACGTGATGGTTACTGGTAACTGCCTTTTTTATCTGACCGAAGTAACAAACGAGCATGCAGTCCACCTGATGGTAAGTGGTCACTGTCGCCCATGGACATCAGTAATCAACTACAATGGTTCAACTACATGGGTTCCATCTGAAGTCAATCACAGATGCGTTGCTACTCCCGAGGACTATGATGGTTGTCTCATGTGAAAGTGTGCCGGCAACCACACGCTTCTATCGAAACGCAAGAAATGCTTCACGCTGGAAATAGGTGTGGCGGTGGCACTTCTCCGGTCCAACTACACTGATTCTATCACCTTGAATCCATAGCCGCCCATAGACAACTGTAATCAATCTCGAATAAGATCATCTTACTTAAAATTTCCCGAAAAATTCGTTGATGCCCCCGAGGACTAAGTTAAAATGCCTTGGATCAGTATGTTTCCCGTATCATAACCTTCGAATGAGACAGAAAGACCGTTTAACACCTCTGTTATTAGATAAAAAATGTGATGGTGTGAGATGGTGCCGTCGGAGTCGAAACAAAACAGATTTCTACCATCTTTTAATAATTCAATTGGCATAGAAATACTAAACGAATTTATACATGACATTTACACAATTGTACACAATTATATTCGAACTTTAAAAAGATATGCTAAGAAACTTTTCGTTAAATCGAAGACCACCGTGATAGTGCACTTTGTAACGTTTTATTGATTTAAATCCAGATGTAAATCACGAATGTCTGCACACTAGGGATGTGCGATGTTTGTATTTGATCCGATCTCTAGGACTATGATATCGCAATATGGTTTCTGATTAAATAATTAAATGTCTTTGATCCGATATTCTAAAAATAAACAAAAATTGAACATCAACAAAGATTATTTTTGACATTTACACCATACAATATTACTAGAACACTCTAGTGTAGAGCTAAGAACGTTAGTGTTTAACCTGTAGAATAATAATATGTAATAAGATTATATGCTGTTTAATTTGCATATATGAATGTTTAACGTAAATGGTTCTATCAGTTTTGACACGATTAGATCGAACCAGTATAAAATTCGCTATAAATAAATGCTTTTAGAGCGACGCAAAAATCGATTACTGATACGTTTGCGATCCGATCTTCTAAAAAAAATTTTAAACAAAAAATACAACCGACTTCCATGCCACATAAAAGTAAAAAATAATTTAAATACATGTTGGTTTAGAGCAAACACAGTTCTTAGTACATAGTCCCGAAGTCGGCGCTTACCATATTTTGCTGGATCATGACGAAACTACATGTATCTTATATGAGCGCCGACTTCGGGACTATGTACTAAGAACTGTGTTTGCTCTAAACCAACATGTATTTAAATTATTTTTTACTTTTATGTGGCATGGAAGTCGGTTGTATTTTTTGTTTAAAATTTTTTTTTTCACGCTTTTCAGTCACGATAAAATCAGTTATGGCTGTTGCTAGTCGTCCGCTAACCGGATGAATAAAATTAATTATTCGTCCGATTTTCGGATGAATAAAATTATGTGCTGACGTCATCATATAAAAATAGACTTCTTTGACACAACCGGTCGGGGGCGCTACCGCGCCCCCTCCCTTAGATTCTGAATTGGAAAAATCTGTTCGAACCTAACCTAACCGAATAAAACAACTTTTTCTGAGTAAACATTTATTTAAAGAATAGACCTATAATTATCAATATTTAAAGTAGAAAAAGTAATATAAACCTTATAACTAAGAGTATAATTCAACTGATACTGATAAAAATAACCCATCCAATTTAAAAAGGTTGGTAGTACTCTTGCATCTTTCAGGTAATTGTATTCAAAGTGGAATTTTTGATCATAATTATATCCTCTCCGAAACTCATTGTTGGTATTGTGAACAACAACATTATGTATACGTAAGCACAATATGGCCGATGCCTACGGTTTAAACTTGAAGGACCCCAGCATTATCAGGGTTGAGGAGTTGAAGGTCAAAATTATCATGTCATATCTTTGCTTAGTAATCTCATTACATATACGTAAGCACCATATGGCCGATGCTTATGGTTTAAACTTGCAGTACCCTGCATCATCAGGGTTGAGGAGTTGAAGGTCAATTTTCTTATCATACGTCTTTGCTTTGTAAATATATTACATATCCATAAGATTAGTATCAAATGGCCAACGCCTATGGTTTAAGCCTGAAGTACCCCTGCATCATCAGGGCCGAAGAGTTGAAGGTAAAAATTATCATGTCATATCTTTTCTATGTAATCTCATCGCATGCACGTAAGCAACAGATCCCCAACTTCTATGGCTTGGGCTTACAGTACCCTGCATCATCAGGGTTGAGGAGTTGAAGGTCAACTTTTTTATCATACGTCTTCGCTTTGTAAATATATTACATACCCATAAGCATCAAATGGCCAACGCCTATAGTTTAAGCCTGAAGTACCCCTGCATCATCAGAGTTGAGGAGTTGAAGGTCAAATTTTTCATCTTATATCTTTGCTTAGTAACCTTATCAGATATACGTAGCGATCATGTGGCTAACGCCTATAGTTTAAGCTTGAAGCACCCCAGCATCATCAGGATTGAGGAGTTGAAGGTCCAATTTTCCACCGTATACAACCATTTTTCTAATGTTTTACCTTACATTTTTTTAAATATCATTTTGAATGCGTAAGATTGAAATAGCTAAGTTTTATGGCTTAGGCATTCAATACCCCTGCATCATCAGGATTGAGGAGTGGAAGGTCCAATTTTTCGTCGTATACCTTTGCTTAGCAATGTTATTACAAATCCGTGAGCAACAAATGTCTAACGTTTATGGTTTAAGCCTGCAGTACCCCTGCATCATCAGGGTTGAGGAGTTGAAGGTCAAATTTGTCATCGTACATCTTTGCCTTGCTATCTTATTATATATCCGTAAGCACTAAATGGCCATCACCTACGGCTTGGGCTTACAGCACCCTGCATCATCAGGGTTGAGGAGTTGAAGGTCATTTTTTTTATAATATGTCTTTGCTTAGTATTGTTATTACATACCCATAAGCACCAAATGGTCAACCCCTATGGTTTAGGCTTGAGGCACCCCTGCATCATCAGGATTGAGGAGTTGAAGGTCAAATTTTCATCACATGTCTCTGCTTAGTAGTCTTGTTACATATATGTAAGCACCAAATAGCTAATGTTATAGTTTAGGATAGCTGTAACCCTGCATCATCAGGATCGAAGAGTTGAAGGTCAAATTTTTCGTCAACCTATATAAGCATAGATATATAATACATATTCCAAGTTTCATAAGAATCGATTCGGCAGAAGCCGAGTTATCTCAAATTATCTAAAAAACTTGAGGAGTGGTGGTGGTTTCCACCCCATAACTCAAAGAGTTAAGCATCACAGCATACCCATGTCCAAGAGAAAAAGTTGCGTGACAAAATTTCCTATCAAACGAAAGAAAGAAAATGGAAATCGGTTTATAAACACCCAAGTTATTTAAGATTTTAAGAAACCGACATTTTCCAATTTTCCGGGAAAACCGCCGGAAGGTTTTCATTTTCCTCAATATGGGACTGCCTGTGAAACTAGCCGCATACAATGTCGTATGAATCGTGTCGGTAGGTCGACGATTTCTAGCCATTTCGCCCGAACATACATAAAAAAAAAAAAAAAAAAAAAAAAAAAAAAAAAAAAAAAATATACGTGACGAATAGATAACCTCTTTCCTTTGGGAAGTCGGTTAAAAAACGATTGGGATCACATCACTAGTGCATCCGTCCTTCATCTCATAAGCTAATGTTGCGTTAACATCCTGATGTTTATTCGCGTGAATCAAAATACACATGTCGCCGCTCCGGCGTCGCCCTAAATTGACTGTCCATCAAGCATACGTCCTATGTTGCCAACGATGTAAATAAACGGCGTTACGTACAATATTCCTACATTTGTTCTATAAGCAAGCGGAAGTTTAATCTTAAGGTACTTAGTTATATAAATACAACAAAGAAAGTAAATAAAATTAAATGACATAAACTAGACTAAATGAAATCTTAAGGTCTGTCTCACTGATATGTCTTAAAATCAATTAAAAATATACTCTTAGTAACAAATACTTTTAGGTTTAAATCGAGTTGAATCCGCGTTAAAAAAATGAGTGATGAAACTTTAAATTGAGATAAATTTAATAGAGTAGATTAATTTCAGCTAAATAACAATTAAGTGTTATCTAACATTGAAAATTATTTACACAGTTGTACCTCCCTATAAATATATTTTCAATCTTTTCAAATACATTCGGTTATGTTGGTTTAAACATTGTAAAAAATATTAAAATGTCTATTCTCACTTCTCCAAAATATGATTTTGTTAATAAAGTTTGCAACGTACAGACGCAAGAAACATTTTATTTTCTCATCTTGTACGGATTAGAGCATAACACCTATGCAGGTTTTTCATCTGATTAATCTGTTCATGAGGGGTTTCAACTCACTAAGGATTACCCGGCCAATTAGATCCTGCAGAAACTTTGTTTCTATTACTACATCGGAGAACAACTCTATCATTCATAACTTATATGTGAGGTACATTACAAGCCACTTACGTAATGAAAAACAAAACTAGCATTTTGTTTGGCACAACTATTTAGTGAGCAAATAATATTTACGCAAGTAGTCCTTTGAAAAATTCTAAGCAGCTATTTATCGTTTTACATCGCGTTAGCATTGCCATTATCAAAAAAAAGGGCAAAAGACAAGTTTGTTGTGTGGGAGCCCTTTAAATATTTACTTTATTCTTTACGTTTTGTTGTTACACAAACGACTACAAAAACACATAAGTACATTATTTGTGAAAAAATCAACTATCTAGCTATCACGGTTCATGAGATACAGCCTAGTGACAAACATACGGATAGACGGACATACATACAAAATGATTGTTTTAATGAAACGTTACAAACCCTTATAGAGGGTACTGTTTCCAAGCTCGAAAGTACCACATTATCACAAGTAAGATGTTATTTTTTAAATCATACATCACTATTTGGTCCCGCTTATTGTGCAAATTACTTACGTACGGATTACGTCTATTAGTTTTGTCAATAATTACTCACGAGGAAAGTAAATAAAAACTTACTTATCGTCATTTCGTACGTAATCTAACGGCTTTTAGCTCAAAGTGCAACGAATATCGGGAATAAAGAAGTAGATTTTATTGGCAATATGCAACAAATAAAATACGTAACTACTTAAAAGAAATGAGAAGGTTGCTCGTTAAATAAACAATGAGTAATTTTAAAAGCGTCAGAGATTACGTAACTGAACTTAATTGAAGATGTCTTTATTTATGAATATTTTCGTAAATATTAAATCAGATTACAATCAAAATACTGGTTCTGAGTTTGAATCTGTATCGTTAAAAGGTAAGTCGGTGTGAATAAGCCAAGAGAGGATGGCGCACCGCCCGGATAAGGGCCCAGCAGACATAATACTTTTACCAGAAGCGATCGAGGACTGTATATCGAATGATCTAGATTCCAAAGCACAGTTTAACCGTCGATAGCAGCTATTCAAAGCTTCGCACCGCATACGCCAAAGCGTTTATACAGCTAATTCGTTCGTTCAGCAACTGAATGTCAAAAAGGCAGTCGTTAAAACGCTAGTCAATAACGTAAGTAGCAAGTCGCAAAACCGTAATACAGTATTGATGCAATCGCCAAAACGCGAATCGCCGTCGCTAAAAGCAGCTAGTGTGCTTGCACCGTAATGCGAGTGTTGCGAATCGGTGGCGTGCGGCGCAACCTTAAAAGCAATATCCGGCACCGCGCGCGCCGCCAGGAAATGAACCGGAAACAGCGGTGTATTAAGCCGCAGGTACAGCCCTTCAATTTATAAATGCTCGCGGCCGCAGTCCACTCCACTGCACTAGCTCTGTTCTAGCTTATATCCGGTGCGGTTAATTTGTAACTCACACTTAGAGGCAGCTTCGTCGAGCTGCACCATTCCTCCGCTTTATTCGATATATTGCTTACCCACGCTTATTCAAAACACAGCCGAGAGGACAATATCTGAAATTACATTCTCTCGGCCTGAACTAACAGCGAAATGAAATAAAGTCCGCAAACAAAAGTTTGCAAATCCAATATGATTTGGCGCGTCGGTAAACATCGGCGGCATCCCGGTGATATCGCAAACGAATAACATTAAACTTTGTATGGATTGAATGTAGAAAACCAATTTCGGTGCTCGGCGAGTGCGAGCCAATGGGATGAGGGTGTCAGAACGCTTTGACAGCTCTCTGATTGAAAAATACGGAAGCCTGTTTATGGAGCAACTGAGCTCTCGGTCTACGGGGCAGCGAAGTCGTTCGTCTCACGCCTTGCTCACGCTCACACTCGGTTTATTATGTAAATGACTCCGTAACTTACCTTTATACATAACCTGTGATAACATTTGTAAGTAAAGAACAATACTCTGACACTACAAACAATACGCATATAGCGATAATCTAAGGGCTTCAAACTGACTTTACCTTTACGATTTTAATTTATGGTTGTTCTATAACTTACAAGATTCTACATAAAAACCTTCTTCTTGAAACACTCACTCGATTAAAAATACTGTATCAAAATCCGTAGCGTAGTTTTAAAGATCTAAGCATACATAGGGAACGACAACGGGAAGCGATTTTATTTTATACTATGTAGTGATGTATTGTGTTAATTTAACGTGAGCTTAACTATACATTGCGAGTTTTATAAACATAAAACGAATTTAGTTAGTTGTAAAATCCGAATATTGAAACGAACGCTCTTAACTTCTAAGTGATGGTAAGTAAGTGAATTAGCATTCGCGCACCTATTAACACGAAACTCTATAAGGCCAACAATAAATTTACACCGTATCAACGCGGCCCTATTTACTTAAAATACATTGCGACACATTTTAACAATTTACCATGGCCGCGTGAAAAGGCAGGTGTGCTTAATGCTTTTGCTGGAATTGATTCGTTAGCAACATCATAACACTTTGTTATTCATTAGCACATCGCCAACAAATGTGTCTCTTAGATATTAAATGATTTGTCATTCAATTTATGGCTAGAATAGGTATTCATATTTTATTAGTATACGAACTGCTTACAATTTAACGGAGGGAATATAAAATAATGGCGACGAGGAAAAATATTGTCGTGTTAACTGGAACGATGGTTTCATTAAAAGAACCTGTATTTATAACATTCAAAAGTAGTTTACCCATAAAAGAACTTATAAATGAATTTCAACAAAAAATATAAGTACCTGTCTTGTGATTGTAATTAAAAATTATCCATATATCGTCCGATTAATATGTACGCTGTCATTTAAAGTGTCGGCTTAATTGCGACTTAATGTTATTTTATCCGGGTCCTGCTTTCCATGAATCTGTGGACAGACGATATTGCTTTTCTCCGTTCGTAAGACTGGGTTTACACAAATTGTACTGCACGCTTAGTTGCGTTCGATTTAAAACGTACAATCAGAAGTATTATGATCACTAATTACATTTTTGTTCTTCAAAGAATTTACCTATACGTTATTCTGTTGCACTTTTATATAGATATCGATGACTATTATTATGTACAAAACAATACCTGTGGCTTTGCGCTATGTGAACGAGGTGTGATGCAATGAACTACTCCAAATTAAATACGTTGATAAGTTTTTTTTTATTTACTTGACAATTGTCGTGAGAGTATTTACAATCAATGTAGTATTAACTAGCGTAATATGCAAAATTTATGCGCAACTATATTCGATAAGCTCTGTCCTGCACGAAAACGTGCCTACCATGTAGACGCATCCTAAGGGTATACGAATTCGATGATGAATGGTTTAGGAATTATGCATGTTATGAAATATCTCATAAACAGCCGCACCAGAGCCCCCGCCAATATATCACGAATTTGGACATCAGCACTGTGCTATTGGAATTCTGCAGATGATTTTTCCTTCACAATTTATACGAACTGCGGAACGAGCCAATCGCGGCGAGGATTTCGGGATAGGATATGAGCTCAGCGATTCATTTAAAACGGCGAAATTAAATGTCTAGGAGATTACATTCGGGCCGTTAGGAGATTACTTAGAGATAACTAAGACGTTTATTGAACTCCGGAGAACTTTTATTGTACTCATATCTATCACTTTTATTTATAAACAATAATTATGTTAGGCTTTCGAATATATTTGAAATACTAAAATTTATTTCATTTTCTTGAGTTTCTTAAACAGAAAATTAGCAACAAGATACACCGAACCCTTGAATAAACGATGTTTTCTAATTAAAAATTTAATTACTTTTTACTTTATTTTAATATTAAAACCATTATTCACATTCATAATCGTATAAAACGGTATGGTTGCCTATAATAAACTAAATGACGTAGGTACATTACAACCGTAACTAAAATATGTGTGGAATTGTGCAGTTATAAAGAAACTCAATTTCCTCAGATAAAGCAATTTAAATAAAATTTTAAGTAACGTGTTGACTGCAGAATGTGCGAGTAATGTGCATGCATTTAAATTACGTTCAAATGCGGCATATGTGGCTCCTGAGTGGCTGCGGACCCATAGGATTAGCTCCTTCATATGTATAGGCATCGGGCAATTTAGTTACGTTATTAAAATATTACTGTATGCACGTTCTGAGGAGAAAATACACGCTTTCTACACTAATAGCCCCACATTAGAATTTTCTTCTGTGTCGTGGGTACCATGGACACACACAAAGACGAATACAAAAACACCCAGAGCCAGAACAGGAATCTAAACTCATCATTCAGATACCTGTCTAGCCGGGAACCGAACTGTTTTTTCTGAAATATTTTTGTTGCTATATTAGCTTGCAGTCCATCAAATGGCCAGTGCCCAGTGGACATTTGTAATCAACTTCATATAGAACAGCAAACTACATGAAATTGATGAACAGGTGCATTACAAGTTGAAAGGACTAAGAGGATCGCCTTATCTTAAATTCATCTGATATTAACAAATTATTGTAACAATAAAATATATGAAACAACTAACAGCTCCTAAGATTTAGGTTAAGTTCAACATTAATAAAACAATAACTGATATAAACGAGTATAATACAATACCCAAAATTGAATTGTTACATGAAGGGGGTGAGTACAATTCCGGTCAAGACGATATTTAAATGATGAATTTAGATAACTTCCTTGGCTCTGGCGCTACATGTTTGTGTTCATGACATCTATACAAGGAATAATGTCGTATGGATATGACTTTTACTCGGATTTATTAAAAGTCAATCCATTTACATAATCATTATAAGACACGTAAATCTTAAATTATAAACATCAATTGCAGTTAATAGCAAAAGATGTAAATTAACTCTGTTTTTTTCTGAAGCTCGACAAACTCTATTGTGCTCTATCGGATCGCGTCTTAATTACAAAACGGGTGAATATTTAATTAAAAACTTTCCGCACGCGAGTAATTCCTTATTCCATGTATACGAGATTGAGTCAGCGTCGATTCTCAGCCGTCGACATTCGACAAGGGTTTTTAATTGAACGACCCATTGTGCTCGTTAAACCGATTCAGAGTTAATCACCGCGTTTTTCGTCCGGTAATGGAAGAAAGTAATTATCAATTAACTGCTCGGTAATCGATTGCGGCCGCTTATCCGACAGCTTATCTGTGCCTGTAATGACCGACTCCCGCAATTTTATCTTCTTTCAATAATAAATTATGAAATTGTCGCTTGTATATACGTGGGGAAATGTAAAATTAAGACATTCGGTAACCCATTATGGAAAATACGTTACTATTTTATATTTATAACATGGTTCCGACTTGGTCTTCAATTGCTGTTCCTAGTATAGTTGAGTTTGAAAGCAGATATATATTAATTGGCAGTCGTGAGTTCTTAGTTTTTTTTTCCGAGATTCGTAGGAATTGTATCGTGGCGTACAGTAAAGAATTGTCACCCGATGACTCCTGGAGAGTTCAGAACTTTACAGATGGTAAAACTATTGATAGATGAGGTTCTTTGGAGACATTTTATACCATAGAGATATCCCAGAAATTAACCGTCATGATTTTGGTGTGCGTATGCGAAATATGAAACAAATCTTAATTGTTAAGCTGATTTATTAATTGTGTTGCGACTAAAGTCTTCATTATTTACTACCAAATGCAATAGACACCGTACTGAAAGTCATGAAAAAAAGTTCAACGATTTATGTCAGACATAAAATTTCTTACCGTTTTTCCTCTTACTGTAAATTAATTAATAGTATTGTCTATTATGCGTATTGCTTCAAAACTAGAACTTACTTGGCATTCGGACCTAAAGAACCAACATAGGACGAAAAAAACCATAGTAATCGTACTAGGATATCATATCTTAGAGAAGCTTAATCGTTTACCAATAGAGGCTGTGGCGAATGATTCTCGAGTTTGCATTTTACAATCAGTTATGAAAACGAGAAGCGTCGCTCACTGACGTGGTTTTCTGCTGTGAATTAGCATTGTAAATGCAATCACAGATGTCAGGCTGCCACCGATTCGTCGAATTTACGCGCCTTCCGCTCCACCACTGCGAACAACAAATTATTAACTATAAATAACGATTTGCGATCAACTCTCGCTAGTAAAGTTATGATTTTCATTCGGATTAAGCAAATATTATAGCTACGATTATTAAGCTCGACGACAGTTAGGGTGACCGCACATCGGATACGTATTTGTTTAATTTGATTATTGTAAAAATCCTGTTAAGCGATTCCTCATTGATTATTTTTAACGATAATAATTATAACAACACAACTTACTGTTAATATACCTACTACAATATTTTTTATTATTATAACGATGGGTGAAACAGCTATTCCTATGTTAAGATTTTGTTGCGATATATACGACATGTTAAAAATATGCTTTTTTATCAATAAAAATCTAATTTAATTGCAATTGAAGAAAGATTATGAAGGGATCATAGCTACCATTTATGTTTCTCATAAATTATTTATTCCATATCAACCAGTATAGTCAATAATCATACTGGATCATCGTCTATTAATTGAATTGATCGTACAAAAATATGTTTAATTCAATAGCAATTTACTAAAAGGCCAATCCGAGTTGACTAATAATACTTTGTCGGGCAAAGCGTTTCGATAAAATGTTTCAAATAAATCAATACGTAACATTCTAGCTAGCTCGCTAACTAATGTTAAAATATACAACACCCACAACAAAGTAATCAGCATTGCGTATAACCGCTAATTAAGGTGCTTTATTGCAAAATCCATGGTAATTAAACGGAGCTAATAGTTGAGTTAATAGCTAATATGGCATCTTGTGGAACCGTTACGTGTGGCGATGAAGCAGGAAATTATGTAGAGCTCCAACAACTTCGAATTGAAATGAACACTTCCAAGTTCCCTATTGAACAACGTTTATGAAAAGCCAAACATTTGACTGTTAAAACATGTAGACACATTCATCTTGTTAATGAATATACAATCGTGTTCTTCGATGGCACGGATTGTTTGTTAGTTTACAACAATTTATCGAAGACAAACAGATAGACGGATGGATAAACGCAACACGAATAAGAAGTGCTCCCGTATTCTGGCAGAGACCCAAAACTTAGAAAGTGACTAAGTGCTTTCGGATTGAGATATAGATTATGTATGTAACGTTGATTAAAGTCACTCATGTTTGCATTTGAGCGAGGTAAAGACGCAGTCGATAATGCAGCCGTCATTATGCCAAGAGCCGTTATTATGCCCACTCAATTATAAACGGGCCTTAACATGGCAACGAGTTTTGCAGTAAATTACGCTTATTGTTGAGTTAATTTGCGCACAAATTGTGCCTCAGGTATTATGGCCAAGCAGTGTCGCGCCACCCGATCGAAATAGGTAGTTTAAAGTTAATTCTTTCTCTGGCTCGTAAATTTCGCAAAATTATGTTTTTACACGGGATGTTATTATTATAAGGCAAACATATTAAGGCAGCGCAATTAATATTTAATATGATGAGATATTTTAATTAGTAACCGGATTTTCTAGTCTATCGTCTAAGAGATAAATTGCAATTTGTTTACCAATGTCTTTACCATTATTTTGTCCAAAATCCAAATCCTTGACAAAAAGTAAGCCAATACATTTAACCCAAAATCTACTTACACTATACTTAAAAAAGTTATTTCTTAATAATAACGGAACATTCAACGAAACACTAAAATTAAACCAAATTTTCTTTCCAGCCAATTTCCATTATACGGCAATAACACAAAAATATGTTTGCATGAATATAAAGTAATATGTATTATGTTAATAAGGCAATAAAAGTGAAGTATCGAAAATGGAAGATTATGTTCGACGTTATCAGACCGAGTAATAAAAATATTGAATGATTAGTTCGCGTCGAATTACATTTAGGAACATTGAATAATACGGGAATAATGGCAGATAGGATCCGAACGGGCACGCGACGTCGCGAGGCAATAAAGGTAATGTAGGCAAGGTATTTGCCAATATCCGTCGAGTGGCCCTCCCAAATATCTTGAGATTGTATTCCCCCTACATAAAAATTGTTCCGGAATAGAGATACTACCCGGATAAATATTCAATTTCACTACGGACGAAAAAGATTTGATACCTTTGCTACGTACTAGCTTTATTGGATGATGGCCTTTGGAATGGTGTGGATAATCATATTCATAGTTTCACGAATTGACGATTTCTAGTTTTGTAATCGGATTGGCTGGAGATTTGATTACATTCAAGTTGCGAAAATATACTTGGGATGTAAAGAATTTTATTAACAAAAATATGATTCAAATGGATTCTCTATCAAATTGAATAAGAAAATTATAGAAACAAAGAGGCAGTGCAGTAACTTTTGAAGATAAAATTCCTTTACAAGGCTTATTGGTTAAATATATAAAAACATATAGTGCGAAAATTTGGATAATGTAGAACTAATGATACGATTTTTGTTTTATGTTGCCTATGTAACGCAGTCTTTTAAATCGCTGGCGTATACAAATTTTAAACGAATGAGTAAAACATAATGTATTTACGGAGATTTAATTATAAACCGCATAACACTAACCTAATTAAAAATATATATAAATATATAATTGTTAATGTTTAAAAGTATCCATGTTAAAACATTTTATAACCGATGTTGCATATAGAACGCACTATAGCGGCATTTTTCTGTTGATAATTGCTGACATAAAACATTAAGAAGCAAGTAGCGTTAAAGACGTATCCACAACTCGGTACCCTCTTG
Organism: Spicauda simplicius; assembly: GCA_949699795.1. Taxonomy (NCBI): domain Eukaryota; kingdom Metazoa; phylum Arthropoda; class Insecta; order Lepidoptera; family Hesperiidae; genus Spicauda; species Spicauda simplicius. The sequence continues at coordinate 12,982,545 of OX453057.1, forward strand.
AGAGGCAAGGAGAGAACGACATGTAGATGAAAAGGGCAGCTGAATCTAATACAATCGGAAAAAGCGATACTAGAAGATACCCACAGGGCTGACGAAAACATTTTTTTCAATAAAATAAAACGTAAAAAACAGTATTTCGCGTCATCACGTTTTTTATCTTTCGATGATAAAATAACCGTGCGAATATATAACATTTTAAAATTTATTTATTACTTATTTTTAAGTATATTTTCTGTAGTGCCTTTATTGTAAATCCTATATTTATGCCCCATTCCTATCACATACCGATTACTGTAGGAAAGTAGTTAAAGAGAAATGTAAAGTTTTATTGCGTTTCGTGATACGGCGCGCACAAAGTATCGCATTGTTAACAGCCCTAGCGGGGGGACAGTGGGGGCCTTCGGATGTGGGGAGAGGCGGGTATTGAATGAGATTGCTTCTTACTTCGGCAAATGGATCACGTAGTGGATGAGATGTCACAGTGTTTTAAGATACCAATTCGACCAATATGAGCGCTGACACACGTTTCAACTTATTGTTACACAATACAATAGACGAATGTATAACAATACCTATAACCAAATATTTCAGAGCTTTATTCAATTTGTTAGATTAATTGAACGAATGCAAGGTACAAGCGCTCTCGTGAGGTAGCTAACAATAGCGTTTGAAAGTAAATTTTATTATTCGGCAACTATATTCAGAAAGTTTTCACTAAACTAGGTACATGGACAAATTGGTACGAAGGTTACAATCATCAACTATACATTCACACTCAGTAATTGGGAAATTCCCGAGCCGAGATGCCGCTAGACGCGGCGGTGGGCGGGCGCTGAAAAACAATTTCACGCCAAATCTTAGCTTGTGTTTTCCTATTTCCTTTTTATTTATCTTTTCGTCTTTTCTTTTCTTGAGAATCAATTTCACGGATGAGTGTTGCGATGATCTCAGTTCAAAAAGGAGGGTTTGAGTGGAGTGCACGTGCAGTGGGGACAATGTCCGCCATTCTCATTACAACGCGATGGAAGAACGCGTCCTGATAATAAGCTTTCTGCTCGTTGCTCCCTGTGATTGGATGGGCCATGCGTGTGCTATCTGCGTATGCGACCCTGATACTTCGTAGTCAATTTATTTCTCAGTATATTATGATTATAAAGAACCGAGTACATAAACTTTAATTTATAGCAATAAACTTAACATTTCTGATAAATTACCTGAAGCAGTCTATTGTAATGGTAATTTTTTCACTTAATGCTAAGGATCTGATAAAAATATACTATCTTGACTGTTTGTAGTAGCAATCAGTGAATAATAGTGATTGTTTTGGCGCGCACCCAGATTGAAATGCTTATTTTCTTTGTGTGGTAGGTATACGTACGTTACAAATATGAGCTTTTCCATTCTGATACTACATTACCGAAAATGAAGTCATAGGATTATTCAGAGCAATACTTGAGGTTAATATCTAGTTGGCTTACGTGTTGTGAATTTAAAAGCAAAAAACAGTATATACATTTTAGTGGTAGAGCTATTAGTTTGACCCAGAGTATCTAAAGTAAAATTCTATATCTTATCAAGGCTGATCAATCTACCAGCAACCACTGATGTCAATGGACGGCAGTGGCCACTTAGTACTTGCATCGATATTATTAAACATAAAATAAAAGAAACGAAGCGGAAGGAAAAAATGGGAGACAAGATTGTTTAAAATGAAAAAGAAGTGCTGACAGAAAATGACTCTTAAACACCAAGTCAGAACAGATCGCGGTCCGCGAACCGGACGGTTCAAAATTGTCGGGTCCAAGCGGTGAAATTCCCTCGAAATTGACAATTTTACGGGCGGTTTATTTTCGGGCACCGAACTTCCTTGGACCGGTTTGCGCTTCCTCTACCCCTTTTATAACACCCACACCCTCTAAACCATTAAATAATTCACTTTTAAACACATTGGAGCTTTCATGAAATAATAGTTTTTTTGCTAAGTCAAAAATATGTATCGTGGTAAGGTTAGCTCATTTATAACATCATATACCACGTATAATTCTATTATCTTTTATTGCCCAAACATATTGAATATCTCAAACGGAAAGCGTTTGAGGCAATGCTTTACTCTCACTGCGTCAACGTGAAGCAATTTTCTCGACCTAAAATAATTTTATCACAAATTTTGCTTTTTTAGAGTAACATGAGTTTGCATATATCAAGAGTTTTTTTTATAATAATAGGTACTCCTTAAAAAAGAAAATAAGTCTATAAAATAAAAATTCTCAGGATGTCAGTATGTACTAAAGTCCTAAGTAGAATTGTGAAAGTTGATGGTACGAGGACGTGGACTTAATTAGTCGATAGACATTGATTTTTTAATTTAAATTTTATAACAATCACAGAAATGCTTACTTGATGTTAGAGTGAGCTCTAACGTAAACCAACTATTAAGCGAGTGTTATGCACATTTCTCCAACTATTTCTTGTTTTATTCGTGAAATAATGTTATTACGAGGCGTAATTGTCAACAATAACAAAATTAACAGGCTGACTTGGACGACCCGCGTGGCGGAGCGGTTACCATACCGGTCTTACGCGCAACGAGTCCCGGGTTCGATACCCGGCCAGACAGGTAACTGAATGATGAGTTTAGATTCATGTTTTTGGTCTGGGTGTTTGTGTATTCGTCTTGTGTGAGTCCATGATACCCACGATACCGGAGAAAAAACTATTGTGGGGCTATGAGTGTAGAAAGCGTATTTATAAAGCGACTTAAAACTGATTTTGTTGATATAACTTGCACTTGTGACCAGTGTCACAATCGTCGGGCCCAAGTAGTGAAACTCCCGCAGAATTGTCAATTTTACGGGCAGTTTAGTTTCAACTACATAAGTTTCTAACTAGTTTTTAAGAGCAAACCTTTAATAATATCAGATTGTTTGTGATTTTAAATACAAATAAAATTACCATTAATAGGAATGTAAACAAAGCAAGTAAAAGTTACAATACAAATACAATACAATACAAAAACTATTTTTTGTACACCAAATAAACATATATATCACAAATATATAAGTTAGTAAGTATTTTGGTATTATTTAATTTTTATATTTAATGACAAGGCTTAAAACTTTATGTATTAAATCGTAATACAAGAATGGCCTGGTTATAGCCCTTTATTAGCATAATATGACACATTAAAATGTTTTACATTACACAGTAAAACAGCTTAACGACAGAATCCATTCGGTTACCAAGGAGGTACATAAAATTTACATTGTATGTAAGTGTCTTAAGCGAAAGCTTCCCACTTAAAAGCTCTACAAATGCACTGAAAGCTCTTTCGCGCACTAATCCCAAACCTTTTAGCTGCAATCAAAAGCCCGGAGCGGCGCGGCCCGACGTGATGCTTGTGGAAGCGCCTAGGAATTTAATTTACATTTTTAATTAAGTTAAATTTTGTTCGGAAAGCTTTCACGGAATAGGAGTTTTCTTGATTAGAGTTCAGCCCAGCTGAAGTTTGAGATTGATTAGTGGAGCTTTAATTGCTCTCTGCCGGTGAATAATGAATTCGATCAGTGTGGAGTCAGAAGGGACTGTCTAATAGATTAGTTCTGCGTTAAATGGATCAAATTTGTGTTAAGCTGAATTAATTTTAATGAATTATTAGCAATATAAAACAGTATTTATTATAATGCAGTATGTTACACGTTTTATAAAGAGAATTAAATAAACGCTTCGTGTGAAAGGTAATGTCCATAGTTTTCCACGCAGTCACCCCAATGTCGGCGTCCATCAGGCAGGGTGAGTTTTAAAATAAAATACGCTTAATTGACGGTGTTGATAATGTGATGTAAGCACCGATAATTCGAATACCACAAAATCATGAAATAAAATACATGTATATTATGAATATTATAGTATGAAAACGTGGATCTCTTATAGTATGAATATACTTTACGGAATCCACGTTTTACGAGCAGGTAGTATTAACATCTTTCCGAACGTATCACGGTATTATAGGGTAACATAGCGTATAAGAAAATAATTAGCGGCCATATCACGCACTTCGGCTTATAAAACTCCCTAATGGACGCTTGTAAATCGGCTATGGCACAAAAGAGCTGTACTGCAGCTGACGTAAAAGCGAATAAATAAGAGACTTCCGCGAAGCACTCTCAGAGAACAAGTCGAGAGCCGTGACGTACGATTTGACATAGAATATTTTATTCGGGACGCCCGCCATCCATTCCACTTATCCGGGCGCTCTGTTGAATTTTTGACACCTTGACGAAGGACTGGCCTTTTTTGTGTCTGGTTTAGTGTGACAGTGCCCTTTAAATTCGCATTATACGTGAGGAACGCAAGACAATTACTCCTTTGTATGTATTCACTCGCGTAGACAGATGATTGTGAGCTTGAGAGCTAAGTGATTTTTTTCTAAGTGCGTACGTATACACTGAAAGTAAGTTAAGTAATATATTGTGTCTTACAATTTCTACGCGTACACGTCTACTGAATTTTGTAGTATAAGTCTTATTCTATTATTTTATACTATTTATTCAATAAAGAGCATTGAAGACGCACAATCTTATTTGTCGCTTTATCGATATCTCGTGAATGTATGTACATACAAGAATTCATATGTGCAGCTCGTCACGTGCGGCTCAGAACCTATCTATATCCAAATAAAGGCAGACTTTTTCTTATAAATTATTGCACACTTAAATTGAATTTTATAGTATTAAGTAGTGAAACATAGAAGCAATTCTGAACATTTTGCCAAAAACGTGTCTCAGCTGCCTGGCTCATCCTGCCAATCGGACCGATTCGAGCGCAAGCAATCTATATTAGATTTGCTCGCTCATATCCATTCTGAGATGTTCATATTTTATTGGGGCCAATAAAACGGATTCATGAATATGAGAAATGCATAACGAATACCGTATTTATGGACGGAGGCGCGCCCGCGGATATGTCGCGAGTAATTTGATAGCCGCCTTTGTAACAGGTGCTGATAGGAATTTCGATGCGGTTATAAAAGTTTTTGATTCAGCTTGGAGTTTATAGCGCTATTTATAGCACAACATGGATGTTATCCGATGCCGTTTATTTCCACGGTTATTTAGAGAACGTTTTCGACGTTTCGGGTAGCTTAAAAGACCATTCAGGAACTTTAAACATGGCGTAAAATCTATAATTATGCGTTATTTACATTTATGGACATGAATTATATATTAGTAACAGTGCAAAGATCCAACTTTGCGGATTTTAAGGGCCTGTGCGGACGGCACGACAGGTTTTTTTTGCGACGAATATAACCATGATTGTATGGAAATAAAAATGAAATTGCAACGATTATCACTGACATAAAAAACAAAGCGGTGATATGCTTAGACATGCCGTGAATGAATCATTTTAACTTAATATAACAGTTATGAGTGTCGCATAAAAATCCTCGGTGCCGTCGCGACGGTGTGCGCTGGCCCTTATTCTCCTCTACAATATTAATATTATCATAAAAGGTTCTAATGCCATTAAATGCTATTAACATTTTGTAATGACGATAAAACACCACGCATGGCGTTATGAAGCGATAATGCAATGTTATTAGCTGATTTCCAACAGACAATTAGTATTTTAATATTTCGCAAACATTTAACTACTGTTATTTGTACTGACGACGGCTTTTCTCATTTATTAAAGTGCATTATTTATAAGTATCCAATTCCATCTTAGTGGACAATTTTCAGTAATAAATAGAAATGCTTGCAACTTTATATGTTTACAAATATGTCGCAAGCAAAATTGCTTGTAATATTCTTAATTAATAGTAATGTAGATCCAGCAGAAATACCTAATAACCCAACCGGTATTACATTTCAAAGGGGTACAGATCCGCAAGAGTTATTAGTGCCTCCTTCGGGTTTCAATTTACAGCTTGCATGGACATCTCAACCTTTAAGGAGTAACATCTAATAGCTTGTTTGTTATTTCGATTACATTTCATACTACACTCTATGTTCCACTAATACGGACTGAAATGGCTTCCAACTCGTTCGAATATGGCGATGTTTTGGAAAGTATGCTTTATGTATGGAATGGAGGGCTCGTTTTAGAAGTAACGTTGGATCATCGTAGTTGCCGTTTGACGGCATTTTGTCGGAGTAATAAGGTCTCGCACAGAGTGGACGTAAGGAGAGGATATCGTTTATTCTAATGAGGTTTCACTGTGAGACGCGTGCTTGCGTCCGTCGCTCTTGGCGATATATAGGACTCGTATTGCCTTTTAAGACGGATGCCTTGAAATAAAATTTGCCCGCTTGAAACTATAAAGCAAGGCATTTTGTTGTTAGAATTGATGTACTACGGAAATATCGTCCCTAGCGAATGGTCGGAATTGGTAATTCTTTTATTTTTTACTATTATCTCTTATATGAGGCGACTTAATTCTCTGGAGTGACAACGCATCTGTAATCAGCTTCATGTAATCTTATTCTATAATAGATATATAAAATTCTTCATAGACCTCAGATATCACTTACCATAAAGCAGACTTAATGTTGTTTTGTTGCTATAATCTTATAAAAATATCCAAATATTAGAAAAATATCTTATTTCTCGGACTTACAACTTGTATATGTACACTTTATGCATTACGCTTATATAAATTTGTTTTGTTTCAGAAGAAAACCCTAACGTGTGATGACCGAGTGACAGCTTCATCATGATTCGAGATCCGCCGGCCATGCATAAACCTGACAACGCTACCAGTAAGTACATTAACACTAGTAAAACCGGTTAAGTGCGAGACGCACTCGCGCACGCAGGGTTCCATACCATTATCTATAAAAAAACCGCAAAAAATTCCGTTTGTTGTAAGGAAGCCCCCTTAAATATTTATTCTGTTTTTAGTATCACGGTTCATGGAATACAGCCTGGTGTCAGACTGGCGGACAGCGGAGTCTTAGTAATAGGCTTCAGTTTTCACCCTCTGAGTACGGAACTTTAAAAGCCAAAATGACTTTATTATAAAATGGCGAGATTCTATACAATACATAAAGGATATTTTAACATATTTTTATTTTTTATTATTAAAGAATATCTAAGGCAATTCATGAGAAAACAAAATGAGGTTAAACTACTAAACTAATCGTCTAACTAAAACTTAGTTATTGCACCTATTTTTATATTTACCACTTACTTTAACTCCATACCTTTAGGTTGTCTGGAAGAAATCGCTGTTTAGCGATAAGACCGCCTTTTGTATTGTTTTTATTTTGTATGTTTTTTTATCTATACTTTCTGGGTACAATAAAGAGTTTTATTATTATTATTAAACCATAATTTGAAATATAAACATCAGTTGATAATTTAAATAATATTCGCTAAGATATATTCAACATGGGTCGCATGATCCCGCCCGTTATTCTAGCGTTAAAAAAATAAAAGGAGCAAGTTATAGTGATATCACGTTTTCCTTTAATTGATTATGTCGCTACGTATTTTCCCATTCCGCGGCCACACGCAATTTACTTCTTCCGATTAAAGCACATAATTACTCGTACATACCTTTTATGTTCGCTGCATGATTCTTAAATTAAAGGTAAACTCACATTATAGGTTTTTTAACGACGCAAATTGAGTTGCTGGAATAATATTTGTTTACAATTTTGTCATATCTGAAAGTGAAAGAAAAATAAAAGCAACGTTCTCGTTTTGCTGACGTAATTTTTTTATAATATTAGGACAAACAGGTCGTGAATAAAACGCGGGAAGGGTTGTGCCATAAACCGCCCAGCGTCGTCCGTCGCGATATTAAAAAGGGGACGAACGATATTGCAATATCACATTTATGCGAAATGTCCGACACCCAGATCGTATTGATAAAAATAAGCGATTTTTTATTGTGGCCCGCAATGCCGTCCCAAGAACCACGTTTCCCTTCTGTATTCCTAATTGAAGTTTTAATCTAGGGACCCCTTATTTTGCAGACATAGCTAGTTGTTCATATATTAGAATGAATTGTTGTCGTAGTCGTAACATCTTTTACTTACAAAACACAGGCATCTATAGATACCCTTCATGGAAAAGACATTTTTATAGTTAGGATGAGTAGAATTTACATACTAAAACTTACTACTTAAAGTATTTTGTGATTTACCTTACTGCGTCAGAAGAAGGGTGATGTTTTTTAACATATATATGTACTCATATGTATGTATGTATGTATGTTCATTAGTTTGGCATACTCGACAGCTTAAACTACTTGGCGAATTTCAACATATTATTACTTGGTGATGTTAGCTCAATTGCCAGTGTTAAAATGATGTTTAGGTAACGTATTCAAATTATTGTTTATAAGCCGACAACAAGCAATGCTGTGTAGATTTTTTTTGTCGGTAATGACCACTTGGAAGTCATTATTGAGAACTTATTTTGTTTTATTTTAATTACTTCACCAAACGACCGTGCACGTAGGGGCCCGTGGCTATATCTGCTCAGAATAACACATCCTAAATATATAGTGGCAATTCAAGTTGCTATAACATTTCTGACATAAATATTAGGGATATATAAATAAAGTTGCCATAAATAAATTAAAGCCATTCGATTTATTTTCTGGTTTATGATACGCTCTACATGCCCAGAAGCGGGCTTTCAATTTTTCCAGCAATAACATAACCAGTTCACATGAGCATCTAATGCACGGCCAACAGCGGAAAATTGCGGAGACAGTGGCTGCGTTGGGTTATGCTTTCCATTATATTATTCCCGAATATATTTAAGTTTGTAGGTATCTGATTTTGTTACTTTTTTTTATAGTTACAGCACGTTTATTGCAATTATGTACCTTAGGTACATTCATACATTTTAATTGATTGTTTTCTTTTTATAAATCCGGTTATTCCTTCTTTATTTCTTGCTTATTATTATGTTACAAAATATTATTATTACCCCTTTTTCCCCCTGTATCTTGCAATACTAAAAGTTTTAATAAAGTAAATTGAACTATAGCTGCATCGAGAGGCGAATTCTACGGTTATTCGTGTTATTTTTCAATAAAAAATATACATATATAAACATCAATATTCCTAAGCATTCGATAATTATTTATTTATTACTAAGTAAATTAATGCGGGATTGAATGAGTTCTTAAAATCTTAGGTCTTGTAAGACATTTGTATGTCATTAGAAAAATGTGTGTGTGAGAGGGGAACGGGTATATCGGGAATGACCCACGGGAAGCGGGATGTGGCGGGCAGGAGCGGAGCGGCCCGCGGCTGGGCGGCCCTGATAAAATTTATGGCCACTTCCCCTTTAAAACAATATTGAGGGCTCAGTTGGGATTTATGTCTCGCCGCCGCTGCAGCGACTCAATTTATTCTTCAATTTTTCATACAATAACTCACATACGTATTACGAGTGATGGATGAAAAGGACTAACTTTCGGGCTTTAATAAGAGCCTCCAGATGCGAATCTCCAAATTGGCTGAAGTTTATTGCCCACTTATGTCAGGCTTAAGTTTCGCTCCGAGCCTTTCTCTGAGAAAATAATTTATAGCGTAGATTGTCTCTACTTAGATAAACTTTGATTGACCCCTTAATTTAATTATGTTTTAACTCTCATCTAAGTTTAACAAACTACTATTACTTGTTCTTATTATTTTAAAACACTTCTATAATCAAGTAAACTTGCTGGATCAGCTGAATTATTTATGTAAGGGGTAACTTTGTTTATAAATACCTACTGGTTTATATTTGAGTAGATATTACTTCTCGTGAGCACGAATATTTAAATGTCACGTGTTGTTTAGAGATATCATCGTATTTATAAATTGATGCATGTAGATAAATTATATTTACTACCTCTGTGGGGCGTAATCACTACAAAGTGTATAAAAGTAGCTAGCCGCTGTCTGTCCCTATGTATGCTTAGATCTTTAAAACTTGTTTAATAGATAGAGTGATTCAAGTGGAATGTTTTTGTGTATAATATATGCATAATATAGGGAAGGAACACTGATAATTGTAGATTTTTCACTTTTAGGCAAAACAAAATTTGTCGAGTCAACTAGTAACATATAAAAGCATGTACATGTATGACATTGTCAGCGTATTTGTACTAGTCCTCTATATTGATTACATATTTATTGACAAATCAATTAATAGAATGGTATTAAATTTGCATACTAAGTAAAGTATTATTGCAAATGTATGTATATAAGCAATTATAGATGTGGAGATAAAACCGTTTGAGTATGTAACAGGATAGAGTTTTTAATTAACTTTTAATTAGCTTGCCGCGTGGTTTGTGTATCACAATTACCCCTTAAGCTATGTCGATATTTTGCATTCTGTTATAGGTATAACTTGCATTTTTTGTCCAATCTTGGTACGAATGTTCCCGAAATAATAATCCTTACATGCAAACCATGACCATTTTATTCCTACCTGTTGGCTACCTGTTCTTGAACCGCTTTACTTAAAAATAGAAAATTGACTCATACTTACATATATTCACTTATTAAAACAACAATGTTTCGTCGCAAAAAGTATGATAACAACTATTTTATAATCAGCAATAAAAACCAATTAAGATACTAACGATTACTCTTGCGAAATAATTGAAAATTTAATTGCTCAAACAGAAAACTCTTTCTTTAGAAATCGTTTACCACTGCCATTAGGCTTAATTCAAAAATTAATTTAAACTTTCAGAAGGTTGAGTCGGGAAGCGAGCTCCGTAAAGGCAATATCAATTTCATAATTTTAATTAAAAAAAACTAACTTCTCTGATGACAAAGTCTCGTACTTTTTTAATAACGGAAATGTTAACGACGGCTTTAGGGGAGTTCAAGGTGCGAGGTGCGGGTAGTTCACGTGGAATTTTTTAATAAAGCAGTATGTTGCCACAATATCGGAAGCGGGGATAGTTTCCAACTATTGTAAGAATGCAATTACTTTTTCTAGCTACCGGCCTCGGGTTCTACAAATCGTCTGAACATGCTAATTTGATTACACTAGCGCTAAACTAATGACAATTAAATTTAAATTATTTTGAAACTTTATATCTTTGTTTAAATAAAAATATTACAATATTCATAATATTTGAAAGGTACAAACCTTGCAAAAGATTTGTTGCTAACGCTACATTGTACCGTCACCGTCCTATAAAGATAATGTTATACCAGCAAATAACTTAAGCCATTACGTCAATTAATGTTACCGTAGAACAAGTTATAGGAGTCGGGTTTCCGAATTCGATACTAATTCATGCTTGCCCTATCTGGTACAACGATACAGCGAAGTCCGCCCTTTAAAGATGTCAAAGGTTTTGAACTTCGCATTATAACGCGGCACGCAAGGAACTAAAGAGCACGCTAGAGCCTGGAGTGGTTTGACATGAGCAACTAATTAAGGAAAAAAGCTTTAAACAACTTCATTAAAATGATGTACGCAGCGAAGCATTGTTTACACAATTGTGGTTTACAAAAAAATTCTATTTCAGTCTTTATACCTCGATCTAGCGATAAGGCTAGTGGGCGACTAATGGACAGGAACGATTGCAATAAAATAGAGCATTTTGGAAGACTTGATAAATTTTGGGTCGCTAATGATTCGACGGAAGGAGTCATAATAGTTGTGCTGGTAGTGAGGCTTTCCTACACAGTGATATGCGCAATAATACATGCATACATGCAAGGTAAAGTACCTTAATGCAATATTTTGATACTCGTCGAGTAGGAGTATGTAAAATTGTAAATAACCTAGTCGGATGTATTCGGTATTCGCTACAATGCTCATCCCTTTTCGTGAAGTGCAGATCAATGTAATGCGAATCAAAAGATTATGCGTCCGTAAATATACCAATACAGCAATTACTTACCTACTTGTCATCATTTGGCGAATAACTCATCGAACTGTTTGCAACTATCAAAACATTTTTAACTTTTAGTTTTAAAGAAAATTGGACCCAGTAACAGTAAATGATTGCTCTCCGGAGCGTTATTTTGTTTTAAACCAATTTAGCCTCATAAACAAAACATATGTAGTTGTTGATATAATTAACACTTTACTTTGAGTTTAAACTCAAAATAAAGTAAAGAAAAAATATTGAACACCATACAATGACAGCCCATTAAATATAATGTACAGTCATTAACAAGCGGCTATGCTCGGAATTCAAGCATAAGTAAATTTATGCCAGCTTAATAATGCAAATTGTAGAAAGTACGATAATTTTATTCAGGGCAACATCCAGTAAAGTTTTTACAATCGAGTCATTATTAGCGTTAAACCCGCATTTGGTTAAATCTAATTACTGCCCGCATAATGGATATCGCGAGCGCAATCAACTTCATTGTTTAATGAATGACCGACTAGTGAAACTAAATAAACCATAACTGTACTGAAAGTAACCATTGGATTGTGACTTCACTGTTAATAACTGATCTATGGTTTTTAACTACTGTTCCTGTTTTTGTCTAAATCTTAATATAATAAATGGGGAACTCTGTGAGTATGTGTGTTTGTTACTCCTTCACGCAAAAAATACAGGTGGAATTTCGTTGAAATTTGGCACATACATACTTCATAAGAGTATATAGTGTTAATGTGTTAATCTAGATAGATAAACACATTAAAAGTAATGATGGCGAAAGAACCAACCGAAGCGAGTGAAGCCGCGAGAATAACTTAGTGGGAGCATAATCATTAGTAAGAATTTGAGGTTTACGTTTATGGATAAGCTTTTAAATACCATAATAAGAGAATCGGTTTGCATACAAACAGACAAAGGTCTCAATTGCCTATTTACTTATAGGTACATAGATTCGATCTTGATATCATTTTAAACACACCAACCTCATAAATTTAGAAAAGTGTTTTTCCACTTCGCTATTGACTAGTTATTAAAAAATAAACATAGTGAATGCTAACAAACGACACCATTAAGATAATATATGTAAGTAATAGTGTAAAATAACATAAACTGATAAAAACTAATTTGAAAACAAACAATTTGTTATTATATCGTGAAATCAATTTAAAGATATTTTTTGATGTTTTGTTTACCTAGCTACCTTGTACTTAATTGAATGCGTGTGCGCTCCACATATTAAAATAAGTAGTTCAATTGAATAAAGTACTACAAAACATAGATTATTAAAAATAAATTACTATAATTGAACAACGAAACGAATACAATAATTAAATATATTAAATTTTACAAAAAGGTATGAGTTAAATTATAAAATTACAGAAAATGTACCAAAATTATGTTTGACAAAAGCTAACTGTATTTTTATATGAATAGTTGTTAGTCAATATTTATTTTGAACCCTACCTGGGTCAGCAATATTACATTATAACTTTATGTATATTTTATTTCTTCGGTAATAGAAACCTAGTCGATAAATCTCTTAACCTTGGACCCTTACAGCAAGATCTGAGATTAGAAAGCGATATGGGAAAAATGTTTAAATATTACAATATTAGCCGAATTGGCATGAACACTGATTGAATATATTTTATACTTAAATTATATTGTTACTAAACTAATGCTTTAATAAACTATTTAAATTAACGACCCGTGTGGCGCAGCGGTTACCACACCGGTCTGACACGCAGTGGGTCCCGGGTTCGTTTCAAGGCTAGACAGGTATCTGAATGATTAGTTTAGATTCTTGTTCTGGGTCTGGGTGTTTATGTATTCGTGTTTGGTTGTGTCCATGCTACCCACGACCCAGCAGAAAATCATACAGTGGGGCTATGAGTGTAGAAAGCGTTTTAATTTTTTTCAATGGATACTAGTAAAGCCTTTTTATTAATTTTATTATAAATGACAGAACTAATAGCTAAAATACGGGATCTGTAATAGTATTAGCTAAGTTTACTAACGTAAAGCGATTAACATAATAAAACTATATCCATAATTACATACGCAATTCAACAATGTGTGCGTAACATACTATTAGCAATTTATCGCGATGTAAACCGCGCCATTTGGGATGGATTTGTTATAAACGTATTTTGACATTTATTAGGAAAAAATGTACCTTCATTTATGATAAGTTTAATTATTTGTATCAGAATTGTATGGACATGGTTCCTGTAATTTTGGCACAAATATTTAAATGTCGTAAATAGTTATGAGACAAAAATGTTTTTGTATATATTTTATTATACAGGTACCGTGTTTCTAATGAAATTATATTTAGTAGTAAACTAATAATACCTCAGTAGTAAACCAATAGTAATCAGAGACACTAAGATCGAATATAAACTTCAAAATCAATCGAATCTCTTTATTGGTCCGTGTTAGCATGGGAAGTCTCATACAAATATTTAAATGTCATAAATAGCTGTTATAATAAAAGAAGATGTATGTTTAGGTACCTATATATTTTACCACGGTACAGCTTCCGTGTTTCTAATTAGACATATTAAGTAGTAAATAACGAATAGTGCTTAATTAAACTCGAAGACATAAACATCAAAGCCAATCGAAATCACTCTTTACTGGTCCGTATTATATGTTAGTATGGGAAGTGTTAGTATCATACAAATATTTAAACATTATAAATAGCTGCTATAATAAAAGGAGATGTATGTTTATCTACCTATATATTTAAGCACGATACAGTTTCCGTATTTGTAATTAGACATTAAGTAGTAAAACTAATACTACCTAATTAGACTAAGGCATAAACATCAAAGCCGATCGAGACCACTCTTTATTGGTCCGCGTTATGCCAGTATGGGAAGGCCAAGTTAATTGCAAAACGCAATGAACATTGTAAATTGCACGGAATGATTGCGGAGTGCTCGTGATGCGGGTTCATTACAATAACCTGGCATTTAATTGAATTCGCGGAATGTTACCCACTCGCTGGAGACACGCATGACTACGCCAAGTTGGGCATTTCGTGAAACACTCAATGCGCTTAAGTTTATATTGTTAATGTCTTGCGATTACGTATATGTAGCCCATCTTGAAGAAAGTCTTTATCGGCTACTCTCTTTCTTAACACTGCTGAATGGTTAAGGCACTATCGGCTCAGCTTACTTTTAAGATGTTTTTTTATAAGATCGAAGTATCAAAAACGATCAAACTCATAAGGTTGGTCATTATTGTCTAAATGGACCTGTAACTAATTTCACACAAAAAGGGTTGCTTTGAATTCCATTACAAGGGGGATGGATCCAGGGGATAGAAGTGTAGAGTAGGGTGAAGTATCACCACCACACCTATTTTTGGCGTGAAGAAGTTCTTGTGTTTCAGTGTAAGAGTATGCCAACTTACTTTAGTTTACCTTAATCCTCCAGTAGCAATACTTACTTCGGGTAGAACCCCTGTTCTGTACAAAATTGCTTACAGCTGACCATGGGGAGAAGTAATCAACTTCCATCAGGTAGACTGTATGCTCGTTTGCTACTTCAATTTGATAAAAAAAGATGTCACTCCCAATAACTAAAATGTTTTGACTAAGGTTATTCTGTTATATTTTTTGTATGCAGTCTGGGATACACTTGGTCACCCTGCTCCACGCAGGATGTTTAGATAAATAAACTAATTAAGAATTAAAAATGCATTACGTCAAAGTCAAGCTAATTAGTTCATTTGTATGCCAATTAATTTCCTAGATCTGATGAGGTACTGTGATTACGGGCAATATAAATATAAATAATTAAGCGCCTTTGACATTTACGCCATCGTCCATCATATTTTACAATGTTTGTTGAAATGATCATAAAATAAAGATAACAATTTATTCATACATAATTAATTTTGCAATCAAATCCATTCTCGGGTAAAACACTAAACATACGAACACAAATAATTACTACAGATAATTGTAAAATTGCGATAAACCTTGTATAAATAACTAGTTGCATCCCGCAGCTTCGCTCGCGTTAACGAAAATCGTAAAAAGTAACCTATATGTTAATCCAGAGTATCAGCTAACTCCCCACCAAATATTATGAAAATTGCTCCAGCCATTTAGACGTGAAGAAGTAACAAAAATACACACTCACAAACATTCGCCTTTATAATATTCGTTTGATATATCGTAATTGTAATATATATCTTCCGTCAATTATGCTGTTCTAGCAGAACCCGCGATTTAGTTCGCACAAACTAATATAATCCATCCATTACTTATTTGAGATCCATTTCTGGACATAATCAATCTCCCAGTTTTGTCAATAGTCACTACATAGTATAAAATAAAGTTGCTTCCCACTGTCTGTCCCTATGTATGGTTAGATCTTTAAAACTACGCTACGGATTTTAATGCAGTGTTTTTAGTAAATAGAGTGATTCAAGAGGAAGGTTTTTATGTATAATATAGTAGAGAAACCCTGATAATTTTAAACATTTGACTTATAGGCGGAACAAAGTTCGCTGGGTCAATTAGTCAACAATATGTTGAATTACATGCTAAACACGAAGTATCATTGCGCATGCATTAAATTTGGCAGATTTCCGAAAACAAACTTGCAAACCCTATTTTACCCTCTTCGGGGATTTTTTGCGACAGCTGTGAGACCGATTATGTTTTATATCAAACCAAAAAGCGTCACCGCCTCACTTATTTCTAACGTGAAGCATTTCCTGTGTTTCAATGGAAGGGTGTGGTTGCTAGCTCACTTTCACATGAGGCGACCATCATAGTCCTCGGGAGTAGCAACATATCTGTGATTGACTTCAAATAGAACGCTTGAATGAAGTTGATTACAGATGTACATGGGCGGCAGTGATCACTTACCATCAGGTGGACTGCATGCTCGTTTGCTACTTCAGTCAGACAAAAAAAAATAGTAGATTGGGCTGTGCATTGATATGACAGTTAAGTCAGTTTTCCTATTTGTATAAATAGATTTGCGCTAAATTTAGCAAAAGCAATTAAGTACATACCGCTATTCAAGTGTAATCAGTTTTGTTAGGAAATAGCGCTATTGTATGAGAGCTAATGGTTCGTTCACGCCAAAACAAATTACTTTCCATGCATTCCCGGACTACTTTTCATTTCGGTCCCTTAATACAGTGCTTTTCAATCTTGACGGCGTAACACACTAAGGGGTATGTTGAAATATTTCGCAGTGGCCTTGTTTTAATCTTTATTTTACATTTTTACCATTACAAAAATGAAACCCCAAAATGATTTTATTTATTTTATGAACAACTTGGTTTAATACATACTTTACTTTATTTTTCTTAGTAAAACTATCTTTTGGAAATTATATCAGTTGTTGCTTTAATTTATTACTTCATGACCTTTTAAGAGTTGTTTTGCGAACCCCCAGGGTGACGCCAATTTGTGAGGGTGAGACAACACTTTGTAAAACACTGCCTTAATACGTTGGCGGCGACAGGGCTGTGTTGGCGAAATCATACCATTTCGGTGCTGTACCAACGGTAGCCAAGTTTTCAAATTTTCAACTCAGCACCAGTAATAAAACGAAATAATACGCCTTAACAGTGAAATGGAATGAAAATAACACGCATGCGAAATGTTAATTTTGTATTATTAATTTATTTTATTGCCTCCGTCCAATCTCGGAGTGTTTATAGCGTTCGTTCGAAAGTAAACGAACTCGCGTTAGGTAATATTGTTAAATATGTATATATGAAGAGAAAGAATGATCGCCGTGGGAACATGGTGATATTAAAGAGTTAACGACTACGTATATCAGTTTTGAACGATTTGGTTGTTAGTGTCTACATATTATATTTTTATTTTTCTTAAAGTTACATAAGCCTAACTTTTCTCGCTTTGTTTCTGTTTACATGATAATAAGTATCCCATGTGCTAATCGAGGGCATAAACTCCGTGTGATATATTGCAGTGAAATGCGATGTGTAATTTTTACGTGAAGACCAACAGATGAAAATTAGGGATTGCAATCCGGCCTCATTTTCAATCCGGGCGGATCCGGCCGCTTTTTCTCAATCCGGCCGGATCCGACCGGATCCGACCGGGTCCGGCCGGATTAATCGAACGGTTAAAACAGTGTAAAAAAAGGATCGATTTCTAACGATAATTATTTTTGTAATGTGAAATCTTTGTCAAAATATACAATCACCGGATCCGGCGGAGGTCCGGATCCGGTGGTGAATTGATACCGGATCCGGTTTGTGTAAATTTGTGCCGGATCCGCCGGATTACCGGATCCGGTTTTCCGGATTGCAATCCCTAATGAAAATACATCCTCACAAATTTTTATGTTTATAATAGTAATAAGGTTTATGTAGAATAAGAGCATGAGTCCATCTGTTCGTATATAGTCAACGCTGCCCATGAACATCTGTAAGCACTTCCATGTAGACCGGGAGTTTTACATCAAACCGGTCATAGGTTCTGCTACTCCTAGAGACTATTATTGCCTAATAGATCAGTCAATAACTTTACCTAAGTCCTTGCCACTGGGCTCCTCACACTACTGGATGAGGACTTGTGGTCACGTTTCTACAAAGCGGATTGATTTTATAGGTAAATTATATGATAGATTTTATACATTTATGCTAAATGTATCACCAATTATAAATCGAGTTGTGAATATTTTTTGTGTGCATGTAATATCAGGGTCCTTAATGAAAACGGATATAAGTCTGAGTTTTACCAAATTGACTTAGACTACCAAAAATTAATAGAGAAACGTAGATCATTTGACTGACTCCGTTTTTATTTTAAGATCTATAATATATATCTGTGAAGACCTATTGATAGACCTTGTTTTAAAAAAAACGTTTATAAAAAAAAATGTTTTTTTCCAACAATATTGGTATATAACGACAAATTGGCAAAACAGACTTACACCCATTTTCACTAGTTGCATATATAAACTTAGCGACTCAGTGTTTAAAGCGCACACATTAGTGGCTAGTCTATGAATCGATATAATCGATCTGGTTGTTAGAACAAGTCGCACTCGCTCCATAATTATAGCATTAACGACATGCACAGCCACAAATGGACAAAACACGCCATCAACCCCCGTTACAGAGGAATTTGCTGTACTGTAAGCTATTCCGCGGAAAAATACTCATTCTTGGAGCCTTGTAAGCTGCTTATACATAAAGAAACTGAATAGACTCCTAATACAAGATACACAAATCGAATAGAATAAGGAAAAACAGTATAGTATCTTTTTTTAAAAGCAATTACTTAACTTACAATGTTTGTGGTTGTGTGTGTGTTTAGGTCAAATCTTGCAACCTGAATGTAATCCACTTTTTTTAGTTTTTTTTTTAAATATTTTTAGTATTATTTTATTAATAGTCAAAATGACTGTTTTTTTTTTATATTTGACGAGCTAAAGTAGAAAAGATATACGAGTAGATCCATGATGACCGCGATCTAATTTCGACTGTTGATAGGAAAATAATATATAATGTAATATTTAAATCGATATCTATATCATAGGTAAGTATAGATGAGTCATGTAGTATTAGCTAGTTTGAATTAGACACGCCGAAAATGGACTAAACACGCCATCAACCCCCATTGCAAAGGAATTTGTTGTACTGTAAGCTATTCCGCAGAAAAATACTCTTTCTTTGAGCCTTGTAAGCTACTCATAAGTGAAAGAACTGAATAGATTCCTAATACGTTTAGTTAAAATTAAATAGACTCCTAGTACAAGAGAGACACATTCTGGTGTTGCAACACAACTCAAATTTAGCAAATAACAAATACAAATAGACAAATAAAAAACAGTTTAGTATATTTTTCTACTTTGTTAGTCATCTGATTTGCGTTTGTTTTATAATTTGGGAGCAAAGTTTATAAAAAAAAAAACAATAGACGAGCTAGGACCATTATCAAATTTCAACTATAGATAGGACAATAATACGCGTTGTAATATTTAAATTGTCATTTACCTAATACCAGACATGTTCTCAAAATTTAAGTCTATCAGCAGTGCTTGCGCGACCAAGTTTACATATTAATAAAAAGTAATGTTTATTTATTAGGAATCGTTTCAGTTACTTCGTCTATATCATAGCCACTTAAGTTTTTATCTAAAAAAAGTCCGTGTTTGCACACTTTCTGAGAATAACGAGTGACTTCACAACCCAACTTTCTATTATGACTTTAATTATAAAGCAAGAGATCATTTATCGACGGAATCCAGGACTGTGCCAAGGAACCTATAAATAGCCGACCATTAATCACTGATAATCACACTGGAAATCAATTTTATTTATTTAGGTACACTTAAAATCAGAACATGAACATAGTATGTAAAATAGCTTTCGCTCTCCTATAGCCTTAAATCATAATTTCTTGATCATAACTTGAAAAATGTTTATTAAAACAACTTATATAAAACAATAAATTATTGCAGTATATTAATACAATTTTATTTGAAAACTAATTTAATCAGTCAACTATTAAAAAATTATTTAATTCACATATTATATTACTCACTTACTACGTAAGACATACATAAATTTATAATCATTAAATAAAGAACTCCATATTCGTACTCTTTATAAAAAACAATCAAACATATAATATTTCTTAGTATATAATAGGACTACCATAATTGCGTACATGTTGTATGATAGTCCATAAAAAGTAAGTTTTTTTAAGAGCCTTTATTTTATTCATAGTATCCTCTTAAATATTTCTTGTCGTCCTTAATACAATAAACGTTAGTGTCATAAAGCTTAAACGTGTAGTATAATTGAAATCCCATAAGTGCTTCTGTTCGGTCCTCGCTAATTGTTACTTTAATTAATTCTAATTGCTACCCGACTAAATAATTGCGCTCGTACAAGTATAATAATAATCCTGTGAGAACTGGTGGGCGGTTGTTTTCACTAGACTCACTATTTGTTGATAAGCGATGTTTTTTATATTATAAACTAGCTGACTCGGTGAACTTCGTTCCGCCCAAAAGTAAAAAATCTAAAATTATCAGTGTTTTTCCACTATATTATATTATACATAAAAAACCTTCCTCTGAAATCACTCTTTCTACTAAAAATACTCCATTAAAATCCGTAGCGTTGTTTTAAAGGTCTAAGCATACCGACATAGTGACAGACAGCGGGAAGCGACTTTGTTTTATACTATGTAGTGAAGTAGTAAGACATGGACTTTGCCGAACATGGTCATTTCAAAGGCGGTAAAACGAGTATGGTCCGTCCGGAGAAATACACACGCTTTCTACACTCTACACTACACTAGGATTTTCTCCTGTGTCGTGGGTACCATGGACACACACAAGACGAATACACAAACACCCAAACCCTAACATGAATCTAAACTCATCATTCAGATACCTGTCTGGCCGGGAATCGAACCCGGGGCCCCCGGGTTCGATAGTATACCATACCATCAGACGCGACCACCACACCACATCTGTTTCTATTTTAGCGTGAAACATTTCATGCTTTTTGCTGGAAGGGTGTGGTTGCCGGCTCACTTTCATACAAGGTGAACATCTTATTCCACGGGAGTATTAACGCATTTGTGATTCATTTTGGATGGAACCCCTGTTATATATGAAGTCGATTACTGATGTTCATGGGTGGCATGGGGCTTCCGGAGCTGCGGGCAGCTAGAGAGGGAGCTCGAACCATTCGGTCAGGCGATCCCGGGAAGGACGGCGGCATGTGTGGTCGCATAACGCCGTAAAGACTAGACGGAGCGGTGGGTCCAGCCGCCCATTTGGGAGGAGCCCGATGGGGCAACGCGCTCAAAGTATTCCGGTTGCGATCCTTTGGAGATCCCGGAGTCCTCTTTCTAGCGCCGAGGACGGGGTTTTAGTGCGGTAAAAATCCCACAAAACCCTGCGTCGCTCCCATGGCGTAGGGTACCTTTTGAAGGTTTGCCCCTCGAGAACAAACAATATATATTACATACATTAATATACTTATTACTGCGGTAGACATGATCGAAGCTGCGGTAATAACCAAGTGAAATATAAACCAAACATAGCTAATCGTTCCACGAGCACAGTGCGACCGGTCCTACATACCCGGTGCGTTCCCCGCGGCGCACTAATTGCGAATTGCGACGCCCAAAGGCCGTACGTCATCTTTATTATTTTATTATTAACGATCCGTCATTAATATACTCCAATTAACTTTATTGTCACGACGTCGGCTTCAATAAACGAGATGTATCGGCGGACGGCGATGCGACTGATCGATTACGAGTTACGTCCACCTAGTTACCCCTTCAATTGGATCCTTGATTGGTTTGACGTACCTATTATTATGTGGACGGTGTTCCGATAAATTGGAAATGATTGTTTACTAACTCACATATTGTCTTTACATATTACATCAATCATTGTTGTATAAATGCTTTGTTTAACTGTTTGTTGATAATAAATCATTTAAATGACGCAGCGATATTTGTTAATTGAGTACTCTTGTTTATAATAATAATATTATTTGCATTACATCAGGTACTTGACTCTAGTTATACAGAAAGGCTTATTTTTTGATTTTAAAAGATAAAACAACATATTACTTACTACGTAGGTAATTAGTTTCATACATTATGAACCATGTAGGTATATAATTGAAAACTTTGCTCTCGTTGTAAACGAATTAAGTAGTCACATGAAACGCAGTAAGTCATTTTATAAACGAAAAAACATACTGCAATTATTATAATTATACCATCGAGTTATCTTTTTACAGGAACATTTCACTAACATTTATGCGTGGCGTTCAAACAATAAGACCATTTGTGATGTTGAACAATGTTGCACTTTTTCGCACGAGAAATATGCGTTTGCGCATCCTAATGACGTCAGCGAGCGGTGACTGCGTCACGCAATATGCGTCTGCTCGAATTAATTGATGCAATTAAGTACACTGTAGAAAACAATCGAGCCTAGATAAATGCCATAATGAGTCTCATATTATGAACAATTACCCACCAGTGTGTAGCGAAACAGAATGCATTACAATGTGCCGGTTAACTAAATTAAACATTGCGTTGCTGTATTTGTTTGTCTAATTTCGCATTAACAAGATATTGTAATTAAAACTACATTATGTGTTATCGGCCTCGTGACTGCAAATAGAATTCTATTTGTGTTCTTCCGTGAACAATGGTAGGTAGGTTTAATTATTAGATTGTAATTGCAGGGGCCTAACCAAAATTTAATTATGCTACACTAATGCATAATTTTGTGTCTATTAAATTGATTTAGTGGGCACTAATACCTATTTTTATCCATTTAAAGCGACAAATGACCAAGCAGTCCACCTGATGATAAGTGGTCACTGCCGCACATCTGTAAGCAATGTCTTATAGAACAGGGAGTCTATCCGACGTCAATCACAGTTGCTACTCACGAGAATTAAGATGGTCGCCTCATATAAAAGTGAGCTGCAAACACACTCCTCCAACAAAACGCTAAAACTGAGTTCCACTGAAAATAAATGTTTGTCTTATTAATACCGGTTAATTAAGAATTATTTTTGGTACACAGGTCAACAAGAAGACAACAAATATGCTTTGGGTAGCGTCGCGGGAAGCACGGCTGGAGCAAGACTCTGTGCCCAATGCGGGAAGGTCATCACCGAGAGATTCCTCTTAAAAGCTATGGAACGTTTCTGGCATGAAGATTGTTTGAAATGTGGCTGCTGTGACTGTCGTCTCGGCGAAGTTGGATCCAAGCTTTACTACAAAGCTGATTTGATGCTCTGCAAGAGGGATTATCTTAGGTACGTACATATTGTATTTCCTATTCATATATTAATAAATAATAATAAAATAGATTATTGCCCCAAAATTGACATACACAATAATTTAAGTACAAGCACGAGAAATAACAAAGGCTATGCATTAAAATAAAGACAATAACTAATTAAAGGAAAACAAACCGACTAGTAAAAACATAAGTATGAGGGCAAAGAAAGAGGCTCAGTATTTTGCTGGTCAGAGACCTGGGTCCCGTACAGCGCTGTTTTTTCAGCCAGAACCTACAGTAAGCTATTGTGCAGAAGTTGTTTGTATGCTCCCCAATCCCAACCGACAAAAACAAAAAGCAAACACAAGAAATATCACTCAATAACATTATTAAATGCAACAGCGAATTGAAAAGAAAAAGAATACAAAAATAAACAAATAATTTAACCTTGTGTTCGTGTGTGTGTGTGTGTGTGAGTGTGAGTGTGTGTGTGTGTGCGTGTGTGAGTGTGTGTATATTAATCCAATGCTGATTTCAACACTGCTTGATTGCTAACGTAGCCCACTGAAATGTGTTAATATAATGATACACGGCAGCAAAAAAAGTCTCAACGGACTGTCGTGGACAGATGTCGCCAATATGTTCTTCGTGATGGGACTACACATTTTCATACAATTTGCATCCATCCTCCCTAATACATTGTTGTGTGATTGCTATTACAACCTGTTTAAAGGCACTAAGTCAAAGCCCTTAAGGAGTACTATGTTAAAAGGCTTAGTATCTGGGAGTTTGAACCAAAAGTAGCTTTCAACAACCAGGCAGGTGGTATAAAGAAAGGTAGAATCAGTAGCAGTAGAGTTTGACCACTTATCATCAAGAAAATTGCATGATCATTGTTATAAAAACGCAGAGACTGAAAACTAGAGTACTAAAACTAAGCAATATAAGCTAGCACAATTAACGTTTCATTTGGTCCATAATACAAGATAAGAAAGTGCTATTTAACAAAGCAATGAGTTCGGGATTCGATCCCCGGCCAGACAAACGTCCAAATGATGAATCCAGATTTCTGTTTTAGATGTGGTCTTGTCTGCAGCAAGTCATAATATAGGGCAAGAGTGTATAAAGTGTTCTTTTTTATCTGATTGGAGTAGCAAACGAACATACAGTCCACCTGATGGTAACCATGGACCTCTGTAATCAACTTCATACAGAACATGGGCTCCATCTGAAGTCAATCATAGATCGCGTTGCTATTTCCGAGGACTATGATGGTCGCCTCATGTGAAAGTGTGGCGGTGGTACTTCCCCGGTTGAACTACATTGGTTCTATCACCTTGTTCTTTATTATTACGTTAATTTGAATATTCTATAGAAAATTTTCTGTCAACAGGTTATTCGGTGCTACAGGCAATTGTGTGGCATGCAACAAAGTCATTCCCGCCTTCGAAATGGTTATGCGAGCGAAGAGCTTCGTTTACCACTTAGAATGCTTCGCCTGTCAACAGTGCAATCACAGGTAAAAAGAATTCCTTACCTATTCCGTTTAATAAAATATTCAAATAAAGTCGTCTACAATTACTGTGCCACTGAAACGGGTCTTCTATTGGATTGAGAGAGATTTATGCTACATTCCATCGGGTTAGCCAAGTGCGGATTGGTAGACTTCAATTTGAGCACTTTTTTTAAACTTCTCAGGTTTCTCGCAATGTATACAATTATCCATTATCAAAACAAAGGTTCAGGCAGTTGACTAAAAATTCTAATTCTTACAGAAAATTCAGGGTCATGCCTAAAGTTAGAATCATAGGCCGCAAGATTTAAATATCCAATTTCCAACTACATACAAGGATATCACTGCTTCTAGCTATTATAAATATGTAATGTAAAGCAATAAAGTTTATTGAGAATTCTCGAGATCGTATGCATTAAACAGTAAATCAATAACAGTTAACATAAAACTTAATGTGTAAACGCGCTATCTAATCCGAATACATTAGGTATGCCATACGTATCGCCTCTCATTATATTTAACTAGCAATAACCCGAGTTAGGGTTAAATCACATACGCACGACACGGCGTCGCGTCGTGACCCGGTGTGACGTCGTGGCGATATCTTGTCGTGGAAATCTACAGCGGTTAACGTGCCACGATAGAATCCTGTATTGTGATTTTTTTTGCGATAAAATTGATGAGGCAATCTTGAATTCATTAATACTTCAAAGGAATTTCAATCAATTACGATGAAGTTCAATCATTGGACTTTGCATTTTCTGCATTTTGTTCCTTCTCAGTTTATCGAATTATAAACCACTTTAAACGAGTTTCCCTCTTGCTGAGATGATGATAACGCTTGACGTAAGAACAAAAGCAGTCAGGTTATATTAATAATACTAGGTAAATCACCATGGAAACAAATAAGTCAAGATTTTAAAGCCAATTGTTATCGTTAAAAACTACCAAAATGACGCCGTGTCGTGGAATCCAGGATCCGCGTCGTATAAATCCACGACCCGGCGTCGTGCGACTCCATGTCGCAACGTATCAAGGCGACATAACTTGTGTATGTATTTTAGCCCTTACACAGACATAATAAATTTGTGCAGGTTCTGTGTAGGCGACAGATTCTATCTGTGTGACAACAAGATACTTTGCGAGTATGATTACGAGGAGCGACTGGTGTTTGCGAGCATGGCAGCCAACCCCAGCGGACTGGCGCACATCAGGCGACAAGTTAGTGGATTACAGGTTAATAATTTATTCGCTTATAAGCATTCCAATAAACAACGTTCAGATTATTAATGTCATGAAAGTAGCAAACGGGTATGCCCACTTAGACTCGTGATTCGCGTTACGCATTACCGTCTTCCTTATTTGTGCCTTGTAGTGTAGCTATAACAGTGTAGCGCTTCTGTGTTCTTTATTGAAGACTAGCAACAACGTATCTCTAATCTTTTTTGTTATCACTTTGATCGGAACACAATAGTGTAGGCATTGCTTATAAGGCAGTAGATGCTTTCCTATTCGAACTACTGAGAGATCTACCTTTCTATTTTTTTATTTTAAATAAATTGCTTTTACTGCCTTTTAGGTCGCTGTCTCCAATTGCATTAATATTGTATCATTAAAAGGCTCAACGTCGGTACCATATTGTCTGTTCTCACAGCGTGGTGCGCCGACGATACGCCACGAATGGTTCAATTAGTACTTTTTGTTCCGACGTGGACCAATACGGATTGTGGGATCGCAAGCATGCTGGTACTATTAAGAACTGCCATGCACTCCCATATTAAATTATTACAAACTTAATAGCCCTCGGCCAATGTTATTACTCGAGGGAACGGAATAACCGACGATTTACCTTGTTTTATGTATATTTATCGATTTAATACGGACTCAGTTATTATTTACGCTAGTTTACTGTACAAGAAGCGTACACAAACGAGTTAATCTTGTATTTATTTCAGTTTACATCTTGTTGTTTTTCCAAAGTCCGCATCCTAAATAAAGGCACGTGAAAAAGTAGGCTCCGGAGTAAATAACTCCCACAAGGACACTGTTAGTAGGAGATTCTATCTCCACTTTATTATGTTTCTTTTGTGATCATTAATCTTTCTCGTACGAACGCTTGTCGGAATGCGAATGTGGGGGAATCTATTTCATTTTATGAGTTGCGCGAGTGGAGGGAACCATTCAGCCGCACGACATTTCTAATCGACTTTTTGATTGCGCTCACGGTCTACTGTTGGGAACTTGACAAGGGAATTGCCAACATTGAAAATCGAATTACCTTCGCACAAGCTCCTGATTTAGCGCGGCGTTGACAATGCTACATGTTTTTTCCCTTTTTGTTTCGTGACAATAGCTTTTATGAATATTGTTTTAATTCTAGACACAATAGTCATAGCAATACTAACTTTTCAATCTATTCATGATATGACATGTATTTTGTTTCTTTGTGCGTTGTATTAATTTTTGGTGTATGTATTTATGGACATTTCTACTGAATTTTATCAACCTTTTGATTAAATAGCTGTAATATTAGTAAAGCTAAAATAGCAGTCGTAAGGTTCTGCGTAAAATGTATAGTATTATAGTAAACTATGAATATGTTTCAAAGTTAAGAGATATTTTCTTTCAGCATTAAATTAAAGTTGACTAACAACCGTATTTCAAAGCAATTTTAAAAACACTGAGAGCGTGATTCAAGATACATTTAACGCCATTTTTTGTCAGGTAACAAAATTAGCCGCATCATCTTATTTTTTTATTTCTACAGTCCCCTAGCGGAGGATACGTGGCCGGAGCTGGATGCCCAGGCGGGGTGGCGGGCGTCGTGGACAAGGACAATGGAGGCTGCGCCGGCGCTGACGACGCGTCCAGCGGGTACGGCAGCCCGCCCGACCCGGACGTGTGCGACGCCGCGCGATGACCGCCGGCTGCCCGCCGACTTATGGCCTCGGTGAGACGTGTGAGAAGAATAGAAATAGAAATAGAAAATAGCTTATTTTTCGAAACAGAATTACATTGCGCAAACTACTGTTGCGGCATCCTTTTAAGTAAATATTTACCTGTACCAGGATGCGTCGCTCTTCCTTTAATGAGTTATGACAAAAATTAATAAAAATAGCAAGGTGTGGTTGACTCCAGATTGAACCCTTGTTCTATGTGAAGTTGCTTACAAATGTCAATGTGCGGCAATGACCACTTACTATCAGGTTGACTGCATGCTCGTTTGCTACCTCAATCTAGGCTAATAAATAAATAAATGAAGAATTGCGTGAGATATTTGGCACCCAAAAAAAAGAAAAATCTAGTAAGTATAGTAATGCTAATGCAGGGGTTATAAGCGTAGACGGTATTATTGTTATTATTTCATATTTAATAAAGACCCTTGAGCTTTACAAAGTCATTATTAACTATCGAAGGTATCCCTAAAATGCTTGGGTGGATTAGATTTGAATACGGTAAATTAGCGTCTAAAAATTCTTACATTCTATTCTTTCTTTATCCAAGACATGAAATTCAATCGATAAATTAACATTTTTAGAAGTAAAGCAATGAGTATGTATTTTTTAGAAAGCTTTTTTGGAGCGATTCACTATATTACGTAAAAATATGCCGTAATAAGATTCAGTCTACATTCCATACCACGTATTATTGCCTTGTGTTACGCATGTCATAGACTTACTAATATAGGCTCAAAACAGAACCCTAAATGTATGTTTGTATTACTAATTTGGAACTTCGCATAGCAATCTGTTGTTACTGAGATACGCCAATCGGATATAATTTTTTTTACAATAGGTTTTACAATGTACTTTAAATTTATAGACACTCAGCAGAATTACTAATTGCCTTCCTTTCACAGGTGAAACCTCACTGAGTGCTGTCGGATGTTTGGGACGCCTGCGACCTTGTTCAGACTGTCCCCCGCGGTGGGACGGCTGACAGCTGGCGAGTGCGTCACACCCTAAAACGTCTAAACAGTAGAAACGACGTCCTTTGATCATTGATCCATCTCGCTATGCAGCCATTTCGACAAAACACCGAACACTCACAATTTCGTTGCTTTTTCTACTAACTTTATAAAGACATAGTGCGTAAGGACACAAGTGAAGTGCAATTTGTACATAGTAAAGAAAATTGGAAACGCTAAGCGACCCATGTAGGTATAAATGCAAAGCCGTCTAAGTGCAGAATTACATCGAAGTGTCTCGACGAACATACTTTAAAAGCACCGGAGGAGTGTACATTAGGCTAGAAGGCGGGCCGTGGATATGTGGCCACTTTACAAAATGTCCGGGATGAGTCGCGATAACGTTGTCAGAACACGATATTTCCATTATGTATACGATTTGAGTCTACATGTTAAGATAGCGTCGCGTGGGTAGGACGCGCGAGTTCTCGCTTGTTTGTAATACTATACTGTACTTTGCCACAGTATATTGTAAGTGGATAAGGATGCTTTCCTTAAAACTTATAAATTACTTCAAGATATACAGTATTGATAACTTTAATACTAATTTTTATTATGGAATCGTTCGTAAGATGTTTCTCGAATTAAGGGCGGTATATTTTTACACATGGGAGCTTTCCTTAGGCGATTTATTACACACAGTAAAGCAGTATATTCCAGGTTTTACACGTTTTATTGGGAAGCCTCTCCATAATCTACAATATGTAAGCACCCTGCTGTTTGAGCAAGCACTCGAAGGATTTAGTAACTTACAGTTTAATATTAATAACATTGTTGTTAAACTTATATGCTATATTCAAGTATATTATTTCACTGTATTTTTGTCAGTTTACAATCATACTACCATGATCCTCTTAGTTTTATCTTCAAAGTATATTACAGTAACTCCTGTCATGCTGTTTGGTAAATCATTTTTAGAACCGGCAATTATATCAGCTAAAACGTTAAGCTTAAATAAAATACTGTGTGGAGTGCCTCTTGAACACGGAGTGATATTATGTAAGAAACAGTAGCGATGATAAATGCAGAAAACATGATACATGCCATAAATCATTCCTATATTGTAAGGCAGAACAAAGCAATTGAGAAAATCTCTAAGCGATTTGGTTCATAAATTTTGTATGTCATATTTGGTATTGATATTCGTATATGTAAACCAAATTCGCTACTGTTTTTCAATTCACGTTTCATGTTTATAAAGTTTGGCTAAATGGATTAGATACAGTTTTATTCAAGAGAAATATTTATAAGTAGTGTCTCCGTTATTTTTGTTTATTTTCCCATGAAACAACGATTCTGGTTCACAAATTTAATCACCATTTATTGATAAAATCGATCTCATTGTTATTAAAATTGTATGTACAGTAGTAAACCTTAAAGTTGTTATCATACAAGGTATGAAGTTTATCGAGTAACTTTATTTTCTTTATAAAATTCCATTTTATTGTAGGTGTTTAATGTTATTTTACCAAAGACAATTTTCCGTTCGAAGGATTTTATTAGTCTTCACAATATATTACGAGCTACAATATAGATATGGAACCTTTAGAGGTTTTCAAAAGTGGTGCAATGATTAGTTTAGTACCTCTACATAGAAATGAAAATATACTGTTAATTGCCTTTATATTGTTTTATATTTTCTTTTCTTTGTTTATATTTTTCTAGTATTTCGTTGACTATAAAATTGAACAGATAAAATTAGATATCAGATTTAGGATAATGCTTAAGTTTTTTTAAGATTTGAATATACTTGGTGTAAAATAAAGATACTTTAAAAGAATGTATTTATGTAAAAATTCAAACAGTCGTTATTTATGAATAATGCTTAGGATATAACAAATTTCATTTAATGCATACCTAACACAAAAATTACAATAAATTTTCTTAAACATCGACAGAGTAATTTTTAATTTTACCGTTACTGTGTAAATAAATATATTTATTTAATGCGAAAAACGTGTTTTATTATGTAATTGAATCATACACCTAAATAATTAAAACAATTTCAGGTTAATTGATGAAATACCAGCTGTTACATATATGCTAATTTTTTTTTAATTCATTTAAGAAGATTCGTAACATTATAGCGGACGCTTTCTTATTATTGAAATTATTATGCAGTATTTATTATTTTTTATTATTATTTCCATTATTGAAATAAAGCGCGCCACCCTTATCTAATAATTTCCTACGGCTATAGTTGTAATAAGAAAGCAATCGCTGCAGTCGCGCGGCTGACGCGCTGCTGCGGCACTTCTTCCGATCTAATGTGAAGGCATCCTAAACCCGAAAATACTCTATTTTGTTGTTGTTGCTGGTTATTTAAGCTGAGTATAAGTATATTTAGATGGAGATCCTGTAAACATCGTCTGGCTCTATAATCCCAGATTTAGTTGTTAAAAAGAGATAAATCTAATGAGCCCTCAGTGGGGCTACAATGACGTAACGTTTATTTTTTTCCTCTTCACTTCGTCGTCAACCCATTACTGTCCCACTGCTGGGCACGGGTCTTCTCTCGGAATGAGAGAGCTTAGGCCATAGTCCACCGCGCTGGCCAAGTGTGAATTGGTGGACTTCACACACCTCCGAGAACTTTTTTTTTTTTAAAGAACTCTCGGGTGTGTAGGTTTCCTCACGATGTTTTCACATAAATCAGTGGTGCGTGCCTGAGTTTGAACCTCGGACCTCCCGATCGAGAGGGCAAGTTTTAACCATTAGGCTATCACTGCTCATTAGGCTATCACTGCCTCTTCACTACTATCATTTAATTGTCAGGGTAAGCGATAAAAATATCTATTTGAAATAGTGTGTATAAAACTGAAGTAGCAATCGAGCATGCAGTCCACCTGATGGTAAGTGATCACTGCGCAACTGTAAGCAACTTCATACAGTTAGTTTTCTTCGTGGAGTCAATCACAGATGCGTTACTACCTCCGTGGTCTTAGTCGATCGCCTCATATATAAGTGAGCCGACAACCACACCCTTCAACCTTCACGCTAGAAATAATTGGTGTGACAATGGTATCTCCTCGGTCGGATCACGTAAGGTCTACCACCTCTGAATGTAGCGTAGGAGACTTATTATTACATTATTTATTACCTTTCCCTCCTTAATTATTAAAAATCGAAATAAATGGGTATATAATGAATCAGAACCATTATCCGTCTTCACTTGTTTGCTTGGTTCACTAGAGTTCTTTTATGCTAATGGCCGAGTAAATAAACATTCTCTTTTTAAAAAGCACTTAAAGAAATTCTCACGTAACTACCTACTGCTTAAAATATTTAGGGTTTAAACGTACTAAGAGTTGTGTACACGATGCTAATTGGCAAAGCAAGACTCCTTCAACACGAGCTCCTTTCAATCCCTTAAAAACACATTATGTCGTTAAACAAAAAATGAGTCAGAAGCAAAGAAACATATAGACATTACTTAAGGATTTATGTTTGTCTAGCTTTAAAGTCTGACAGAAAGAGGCAAGGCCTAATACTAATATTAACGAAAGTGTTATTCGTATTAAATATGTTTTTACTTATTTTTAGATCACATATAATAAATTACCAGCGAAAAAACTTTGCTAATGGAAATAATCAATAAGACGTTCAAACATGAGCGTACTGAACACAAATAAGCTTGTTATTTTTATTACTCGCTATGGGAATGTCCATAAAATTCTCAACGGCGAGACGCATTAACGAGGGACGTTTAGTTGTTTGCTGTTTAAATAAGAGCAGTAATGTAATTTTAATGAGCTCACAAAATGTGTGTATGTGTATCAAACGACGCCGGCGCAGAGACGCTTAACAACGCGCACATGTATGCCTATCTGCTCTTGTTTTTACAAAGCTTTCACGTTATTTTAATCGTCTACAAAGTATCTGAATGTTTTTAAGGACTTCTTAAGAATAGGCTATTGTATAATTCCCTGACTGCGTCAGAAGTAGGCTAATGTTTTTCGAGTGTACGTGTATGTATGTTTGTATGTCCATTTCTTTGGAACGTATAGCCAAACAGCTTGACGGTTTGTGGCATATGATCATTGAAATTTATTCAGTTTGACATGTGACCTGCTCTATATCGTTTTTAAATATGATGCTTCTGTCAGAGATAACCTCCTCCTTTTTGGAAGTTAAAAAGAGAGAGATTTTATTATCATAACAATATGGGTATAAAATAAGAGGTGTAATATATTAAAATCTATATTTCTTCCAGAAATATACGTTTTATAATACTTTTATGTGTTTATACAAACTTTTAAAAAGAGTTAAATTTTCAGCAGCAGTTGAATTTTTGTTTTGATAATAAACAATAATATCTTTGTTGAACGAACTCGCAGGTTAATTACAGAAAGCTATACTTACCTATACCTTAAAAATTGCTAACGTAAAGAATAGAATTTGCGTGAGTTATTGGAAGCGGCGCGGCGCACGCTCGTCCGTGAAAACTCACTTAAACTTTTTTAATTAAATTTCTGATTTTTCTTGGCCGCCATGAGAAATCTTATCCCTAAGCTTTATTCAAAACGCTGTATTAATTAGTCCGGGTACTGAAGGCTAATGACCAACGTAATCGACTTTCACGGCGTCATGCACTCGGCCGCGGAGCACAAAAACTTTTTGAGAGCTAATGAATATCCTGTAATGGAAAGTTGATGTTTAATTAAATTGTTGTTTTTATTTTTTGCAACACACCTATGCATGTACTTACATACATTAGAGTTACATATGAGATAGAAGCGATTTAGAAATGGGCGAGTTAAAGTGGGTTTTTTGTAGATATGGTTTATTAGACGTAGGTAAATATGTACTATGTAAACTATTTATTACCAATAAATTGTTTTGCTTAATATTGTAGAACAATGAGATAACACTTAAATTTACTTATTTACTAGCTGTCCCGACAAAAGTTGTTTTGCCATATAAAAAATAAAAAAAAATGTTAAGGGTTAAGGGGTATGAAAAATAGATGTTGGCCGATTCTCAGACCTACTGAATAAGCATATAAAATTTGGTAAAAATCGGTCAAGCCGTTTCGGAGGAGTATTGCAACAAAAATTGTGACACGAGAATTTTATATATTAGATTTAAGTCGGTAGGTATTTTTAATTTTGGATAGGATTTAAGTATTAAAATCAAACAATTAGACATTGTTTTTTTTATCTAATTGATGTCAGATGCCTATTACATCTTGGTAATTTGCAAACATCTTTTTTAAAATTTAGAATTAGGTATTCAATATGAATGATAAGTAGCAACTGTCGCACATCTATAATTAATCTTAAATAAGATTAGAATCCTACGTTAGGGTAGGTACCGATGCTTTAACCCTGAGAGCTAAGTTTTGAAGTCTTATACACCTAAGAGTCGTTTCGTTTCCACTCTCTACAAAGCAAAACGGTTCAACTTTATAATATTGTTGTTAGAAAATTCGGCAGAAAAAGATGTGACAGTGGTGCCTTCGGAGACGAACCACGAAATATTATTGTACCAGAGTCAATCACCGCACCCCTCTACCGAAACCCAGGAATTACTTCACACCAGAAATAGAAATGGGATCTGTCACATTTTTACTATCTTCTATACTCGATATTTACGACGGTATGCGGTCACTCATACCGTCGGTCGTCCCTCCTGATCCAGATCGCTGGCTCGAGCCAGCGAGGAGAGTTCGAGCTACCGACCTTGCTATCCGCAAACTTGGAAGCCCCCTTTTAGTTGCCTTTTACGAAAGGCTCTATGTATTTACTGTAGCTCTACCTAAACTAGTACCGAGATTACAGGGAAAATCTACATTAAAAGCTAACTATTACAAAATCAGGTAGGTAGTACTAGGATTTGTTTAGTACCGTAAACATGAAAAATCATTATTTTGAAGTGTCATGAGGATATAGTATTTTTTTTCTAGTTTATTTTAAGAACGAAGAAATCAAGCATAACTCAAAATCGATCGGTATATTGTATCTGATTTTAAAACTCTGGTTTTATTCAGGAAGACGAAGATACGTGCAAGAGTTTTACCTTGTTAGACGCGAGAACTTTCCGTCGAATCATTTAAATAAACGAACTCGCATCATTATGTCAGATCTAAGGATCGAACAAATTGCCAATTAGCGACGCTTGCGCTGGCCTTCGGGGTAAGCTCGGAGTAATGGTGCTGTAGGGTGTGCAGGCTAAGGTGTCACACAATTATAGGGGATATCATATGAGGAATTCTTTACAGGTGGTAGAACCAGAGTAATTAGTAGAGAGTACCAACGCCAAACCTATTTCTAGCGTGAAGCATTTTTTGTGTTTCGTCGGCAGGGTGTGGTTGCCGGCTCACTTTTATATGAGGCGATGATCATAGTCCTCGAGTAGCAACGCATCTGTGTTTGACTTCAGATAGAACCCACATTCTATTTGAAGTTGCTTACAGATATCAATTTCCGCTTTGCCAGTTACTCAAATCTAATGGAGCTTTTTTGTGCCGGTGGAGAAATCATCATGAGTGCCGGGGAAGCATTCTGGGTTCATGTGAGACATTTATCCACTAAAAGCGCTTTGTCTGCTCCCTTATCAAAGTATTTCACAGACTTGTTCTTGACTTTGTCAGATTCCTTTTCTCTTCCGCTTTGATTTTTCTTACAAATTCCTACTGAAACTTACTGAAGATAAGGAAGACCTACTTACCAGAGGCATTTCAATTTAGTTCTGTAGAGTATATGGCCTATATGGCATATATGGCCAATCGCAGCTAAACCACTAATCGTATATATGGGGTCGGTTACAGACATCCATGACTGAATGACTGCTCGTTTGCTATCTCTACAGCTTATGCAGAAGAAATAATGCATTAATGTGACCTTTACAGTAGGGTGTTCAGGCGAATGAAAAAATATCGAAGTCGGTGGTATTGATGGTATCTTCAGCACAATGACCCTGGCGACAACACCGTCCGTCACAGTCCAACACCGAAGAATTTGCTTACATTACGCTACATAAAACTGTTGAAAACCTTATTTTATCTTAGTATAAAATACTCCCACGATTCCAAATACACTACTTGCAGTATTCAATAGTAACACTTTCCAAAATAGTAACATGGTCAAGATTTTGCAATGATAGTTGATATTCGAAATCGTAAATGAAATCGCCGTCCAATCGCATCCCGACGTCGTCACGTCATCGTGTCGAAACGCAAACGCAACACGACTCAAATTCCCCTTAGACATAGTGGCTATTAATGGTTTAATTTTCTCGAAAGCAGTTTTAAAGACTTTCCATTCTAAAACTTCTTGGAAAATTACGGGCGACGAACAGCAATACTCGTAGAGTGGATTTTGCACTGAAATAGCATTTAGAAACATTTTCCTTTTCCACTTATAGCAATTTGAATTATATGTAAGGTTGCTCGTAAGTATTATGCTACGACTAATAATGTTTATTAATGAAATTGCCATAATTAGTAATTGACGCTCAGAAAATTCGTAGCATAAATATATTAGTGCCAAAATGTATTAGGTTACACTTTTATTAATCAAGATTCGTGTACATCAGGGTTCCCAACTTAGGGAAAAAATAAGTGACACGGATTTTTGAGGCTATTATTTTCTTTTTTAAAGATGTTTCTTAATTTTTTTAAGTTCGTAAGAAAAACATAGTCAAAAGCGAACAAAAGTAAATATAAAATCTGAAGCTATAATATTAATTCGACGATAAAAAGGGCTCCGGCTAAATCTTAAGGGTTCCTGAAACTATAGTGGCAAATATAATTTTTGACTTTAGCTGTAAGGCAAAATATTTTCGAAGTTGGTAACCCTGCTCTACACCGTCCGTGTTCGCCCACTGGGGGGTGGGGGGGCGTTCAGTATTCAGAGTATCGCAAATGTAACTTTCGGTTCTTTTCATGGCTAAAGTATGTTGGCGGCAATCCATAATGGGATCGCCATTATTCTTGCCATTAATTCGCATGGCCCGGCTTCCGTGCATTAGCGGGCAGTCGGGCTGCCAATCCACAAGAAGGGTCACCAGCTGAACAATATGCCCCATTCACTGGACTAACTAAACAAACATCGCACTCAAGTACTGTATAATAGACATTTTGCGGTTTGCAACGTGTATTATGTTCTTGTATAATATACTTACTTTTGTACTTAAAATTATATTATAATATGTTATAGTTTTAATAGTTATAATAGTTTAAAGTTAGGTATATAGTGTTATTAATTAAACTTGAAGATTGTCATGAATGAGTCAATTGATAATACAAGAATAAAATATATTTAGTTATGCTTAAACCAATGCATTTGTTTGGTTTATAAGCCATGACATTTTTTTTAATAGTTATGTATGTTAACGAGTGTGGAAACTGTAGAATAGAAACTTTATAATGACATTCATATTCTATTTTATATGGGTAATCTCTTTTGTACACATAGTTTAGATATTTGCCAATTTTATTCTATTTATTATAACCAGTCACCCGTCGCAATGGTCGAAATTAGATCGTAATTTAAATTAAAAAACTAAACTTTATATAGACCCAAGGTAGCACGCATATTTATCAAAATCAAATAAATTGTAATAATTTTCAAGTTATTTTGAACGCACCCGTTAAAGGTAAAAATGGTTTAATTAGCTAAACTGCATTTAATAGCAATAGCGGGTATTTTGACAAAGACATCTGACATTTTTGTAGTTATGTGTTTTCATACTTAGACATTGAATGTTCTATTTCGTTTATTATATACATACATATTAAATGTTTGTGTCACATGCAAGGTAGTGAGTGTAATGTGTTTTAGTTGATTTTATGTATCTTAAAAACGGATCACAAGTTTTTGCTTCACGTATTAATATAAAGATAGGTTTCCCAACTTCACCTAGGATTTAATTAATTTATATCCAACAATAAAACTGCGACTGTGAACATCGAAAATCCGATTCACTTGAAACCGAATAGATTTCATCCAAACTACCATCATCAACACTTAATACTGATATCTCGTTAAGAGACCGTCCAATAAACATTATATTGTTTATTTATTGCAAACATGTACAGGGTGCAATCCAATCATATTAAAGTAGTGAAAGAGGTTCGAAACGCGTAATAAACTAGGTATGACGCAACCCCGTAAAATTAATTAACAGTTGGTGGGCTATACAGTAAATAAATTCTTCAATTTCCTGCGCAGATTGCATAAAAATAATCAAATAAGTGGCATGGGCATTACTCAAAGCGCCGCAGCTGCATGCGGGAGGGAGACGGCATGTCATCCCTCTCCCTTGCACCTTCGCTACCCCACACACCCCCGACTGAAAGAAAAACTCTCGAAAAACTAATTACAAGTTGTAATTGAAATTTTGCGTGTTATATAATCGGATACTTGAGCCGTGAGTAATGTATAAATGCGCCGGGGAGATGAATGAACGACGTACAAGCGAGATAGTGCTTTTAATTTTGAACTTTAAATAGCTGGTGTAGATTTTTATTATGAAAAGGTTTTATTAAATGTACAGCCATTTTGCTGCAGTTTCTTATACGACACGTGCTGTTATTAAAATTGTTGTTCAATATGAATATATTAGGTGCTTAAGTGTTTGAAAAAAGGTCTTGATTTGTACAATTTGGCTCTTAGTTATCATTTCGTTCTTTCAAAAATAGGAAGATAAATGTCGCGAATTTTATTATAATTAGTTTTCGTATACCAAATAGCTCAGCGCTGTAGTAATGACATTAGCTTTCAAAACATGTTAAAAATGCAGTTAATGTAATATTAACTGCATTTTTTTTTCATGTGACCAATGAAATTGAAATTTTATTTCAATAAATATCACAAATTAATGTGACAATAAGTCAAATGACCTACTGCACCATCTTACAGTAAAATATCCTAAAATCATACACATACATGCATTAAACTTAGCTTGTCTTGTTTGTCTTTAACAAAGAACGAAAGCACTCCACTCCGTTGCTCTAAACAAGCATTTTTAATTAAAGCCCCCTTCAAAACTGCGCCAACAAAAAATGTTATCACAATAGCAACAATCTAGGAAGCGATCTAACTGTATAAACACGCGAATAATACGCAATCAAAAGGGCAACGGGGCACCAAGGCCCCTTATTCCACTAACAAGTAGTATTTGATTGTTATATTTGCTTTGTAGATTTATTGAAGAAACGTTCGGTGCAATGCGAAAAAGATAATATTATTTCGTAAGCAGAGATAGATTCATTGGTGTTAATTACATTTTTTATAAGATTCAAGTAGCAAACGAGCACGCAGTCCACCTGATGGCAAGTGGTCACTGCTGCCCATAGACATCTATAACTTCATATAGAGCATTGGTTCTATCTGAAGTCAATCACACATGCGTGGCTACTCCCGAGGAGTAAGATGGTCGGCTCATATAAA
Source organism: Spicauda simplicius (assembly GCA_949699795.1). Taxonomy (NCBI): domain Eukaryota; kingdom Metazoa; phylum Arthropoda; class Insecta; order Lepidoptera; family Hesperiidae; genus Spicauda; species Spicauda simplicius. The sequence continues at coordinate 13,022,077 of OX453057.1, forward strand.
AGTGCGCCGGCAACCATACCCTAATATAACAGAAAATTGGCAATAAGTGCCTTTTTTCAGTGATTTCTTAATATTTTAATAGACATGAAAAAACCGGATGGTAAAAGGCCTTCGTCGCCCATTGATATCTGAAAAATCCCAGACGAGTACAGAGTATTAACTTGAGGTCATTGACAAATTGCTGTCTACTTGTACTAACAATAAGTTGGAATATTTTCCTAACTCCTTATTCATGAAAACTCAGCAGAGTTCACCCATGCTGTTATGATTAAGAAATTGGTGTGAAAATGTGCCTCTGGAGTCAAATAACAATTGGTTACAGCAACCTTATTTCTACGAAACTTTGACGTATTATCATCAGTTTAATAATATATTAATTAATAAAGATAAATTATATGTTATGCAAAGTATTTATAGAAAAAATAACCTAGCTATACGCTAAGGCAAACATGTTTGTAGAATTGGTCTACAGGGGCAGTGCAATAAAGTAAGCGGCTGCCTTTTCGTGTTTTTTTGAATTAGTTTAATTAATTTTCTACGAATGTAATCTATTATTTATGTCTGCTATTTTAATTTAATTGTAACGCAATACACGGAAGCCGTAATATAATATCTACGTAAAATAAAAACCTGCAATGCGCTACAGACATTTTTGAAAGCGACAGCAAATATAACTTTAACAAGAGATATGTTACTTTTGTTTATTGGTAACGATTTTGTGAAATCGGTTTCGTCGGAACTACTTTCCTGTACCTACGTTAACTATACCTATTGTTAATTAATACCATGTTTTGTACGAAGAAAAAAATTGTTTGCATTAGTTAAAATGTCGCATAATATGCAATAGGTGCATGTTACAATTTCATTATATACCTATAACATTACATGCGTTAGAAATATAATGTAGTTATAATATTATGAAATGATAGCCGATTATCGCAATTTCACCCACGTTTAAAAAATGTTACTTGACATAGAATTATTTAAACGGAAAATGGCGTTTTTTCAAATAGGTATGATTGACAAGAACTGGTATTAGGGGTGCGATTTTCGTCCCTGTAGTTCCGGGATCAGAATAGGGCTACGGTATCCTCTGCCTGTCGTAAGAGGCGACTAAAAGGGGCTTCCGGGGTTGCGGGCGGCTAAAGTGGGAGCTTGAACCGTCCAGCCAGGCGATCCCGGGAAGGACGGCGGTATGTGTGGTCGCATATCGTCGTATAGACTAGACGGAGCGGTGGGCCCAGCCGCCCATCTGGGAGGAGCCTGATGGGGCAACACGCTTAGAGGATTCCGGTGGTGTTTGTTGGAGATCCCGGAGTCCTCTTTTTAGCGCCGAGGATGGCCACCAGGGGGGTTTTAGTGCGGTAAAAATCCCACATAACCCTTCGTCGCTCCCACGGCGTCGGGTACCTTTTGAAGGTTTCCCCCTCGAAAACAAAAAAAAAAAAAAAAAAAAAAGGGGTGCGATTTTATAAATTCAAAATAGACTAAATTGCATCCTTATAACATCAACTATTTACCAATGAAATTCCGTCCAAATCGGTCTAGGGGTTTCAGAGATTAACAAGAACAAACAGACTGACCGACAGGCAGACAAAAATTTAAGGAATTGTTTTTCTTTGACTTTTCATTTTGTAGCGCTTTTACATTTATCAAATCTATTTATATGTATAGATTATATGAGGTTTTCTTTTGACACACTAACAGTGTGAAATAAATAAAAGCTAGTGAAAATCTTCGGTCAGGCTGTCAGTGAAATGGACAAGGGAGTATACAGAGGCAGGAAATGGAAAAGCATTAGCGGATATGTCAGCACTGCGTCACAGAGTGCCTGCTTTCTAAAGCTGAATTAATACCTTCAGTTCATATTCCATGATATATCCGTTATAGAATTATTCAATTCATATTATTCTGTTGTTTCTGTTTGTGAAACAAACTGTTCGTATATTAATATATTAATACGTGAAGCAAAAATTGGTGATTCGTTTTTAAGATACTTGGCGCAGACGGATGAGTATAAAATTACGCAAGGTTATAGTGGATCTAGAGAAGGATTGCGCAATGCTATTAGAACAACTATAACACATTACATTCACTAGGTTGCATTTGACACAAACACATACAAAATAAACGAAATAGAACATTCAAATTTATTGTCTTACAATGACAACACGTAACGTCAAAAATGTCAGACGTCTTTATCAAAATACCCGCTGTTGCTTTTTTTACCTTTAACGGGTGCGTTCAAAATAACTTGAAAATTTGAAAATTGGGTCTTCTGTCAGAATAGTTATAGGCCGTATATAGAATAAAATAAATAAAAAATGACGTAATAAATTCCGTCCAAATCGGAATTTATTACGTCATTTTTTATTTATTTTACTTGATTTTTAGGGTCAAGGAAAACCATCATCCTTGGATTACATACAATGTTAGGTGCATGATGAGGACGCGTGACAAAGCCCACAAACGAGCTAAAAAAACAAAAAATGAAGGTCACAAAGCTTACTATAAGGAACTTAAAGCCTTGGTCTGCACAGCTATTCATTCCGAAAAGGGAGCTTATTTTAAATTTTCTATTAATTCTAGGATGACGCAACCAAAAGCAATGTGGAGACATCTTAAACAGCATATAAAATTAAAATCAAAAGACGATACCTTGCCTGTACATCTATGCGACCCTGACGCGTTAAATGACCACTTCCTACAAATACCAGGTGCAAGCCATGTCTCTGTCTCCCTCCTAACATTCTACGAATTCAACCGTTTCACAAATGCTTCTTTTGAATTTAAATTGGTTACGGAGGGCGAAATATCAAAAATATTACACTCCTTGCACTCGAATGCTCTAGGGTCTGATGGATTGTCACTTGATATGCTAAAGTTGGTAGTCCCTAACTGTATAAAGATAATGACTGCCATTGTTAATATGTCGTTTCGGACCAATGCGTATCCAGATGCCTGGCAGCAAGCTCTGGTCAAACCGATTTTTAAAAAAAGTAACCCAACAGAGATGTCTGACTTGCGCCCCATCAGCATATTGCCCTGTTTATCCAAAGTATTGGAAAAGATAGCCTGCAACCAGATTACTGAATATCTTATAGTAAATAATATACTTCCTACCTATCAGTCGGGGTTCAGGAAACATCGGAGTACAACAACATCCTTAATGCAAGTTATGGATGATATACTGACATCTCAGGCCAACGGAGAAGGAACCATTCTCACTTTGTTGGACTTTTCACGTGCCTTTGAGACACTCAACGTAGCATTGCTACTGTCAAAGCTGACATTTTATGGTTTGAGTGCTAATGCTATAACGTGGTTTGACAGTTACTTTAAGCATCGGTCACAAAGGGTAGAAATACAAAACAGTGCAACTGGATTAGAGAGCTCGTCTAAAACTCAGAGTGTTAAACGGGGAGTACCGCAAGGTTCTATCCTCGGTCCTTTACTGTTTATATTATATAGTGCGGATGTCATCACCAGTATAAAACATTGTAAGTACCACATTTATGCGGATGACTTACAACTATACATCTCATGCAAACCAAGTGACGTACATATTGCCGCATCAAAATTAAATTCAGATTTGGATCGTATATCGTCTTGGTCAAGTCTTAATACGTTAGTTTTAAACCCGAAAAAAACTAAGTACATGGTGTTGGGGACTCCTACGCAGATTCGAAAAATTAACGCTAGAATACCACCTATTAAAGTAAATCATGAAACGATTGAGAGAGTGACAGTTGCACGAAATCTCGGAGTCGAGATGGACCAAAACCTTCGTTTTGAGAAACATATTATTGAAACAGTACGGAATTGCTTTTACAGGCTTAAGGTCCTTTACCGCATTCGCAGCTACCTCTCTGAAACACTACGAATAAATCTATGCGAGTCCTTAATACTTTCAAAATTTAATTATGCCGATACAGTCATAGGCCCTCGTCTACTAAAACGTACGAAAAATCTTATTCAAAGGGTGCAAAATGCCTGCACGCGCTTTTGCTTTAATGTGCCGCCTCGCGCCCACGTTACACCTTTCCTAAATAATGCTAAATTACTTAAAATGGACTCCCGCAGGCGTTTGCACTTTGCGACGTTACTGTTTGGCATCATTAAAAATAAGGAACCTAGGTACCTTTACGATAAACTTATTTGGGCTAAGGATTGCATTAAGAAGCACTGCACAAGGTCGTTTTCACATAAACTGGTATATCCTTCTTATTGCTCGGCTGCTTTTAGGGGAAGTTTTAAGTACAGCGCCACGAGGTGCTGGAACAATCTCCCACCTCCACTTCGCACTCTAAAAACAATAGGGTTATTTAAAATTAAATATAAATTACAACTAATAAATGAACAAATAAATAGCAATAATTAGGTATTAATCAAATATTAAATCGTTGAACATTCTTATTTTTATCTTTGGCAATTGTATTCAAATTTCAAAATCATTATAATTATAAGAATCAAATATAGACTTACGGACATTTTCTTCCCATAGTCAGTGACAATTCGCGCCTCATTTAAGCCCGCTGTATGTATATTTGCTCCAAAAATTATATGTATGCGTCATGATATTTTCTTTCTTCGTTCCTCGTTACGTTCTACTTTAGTACTTTGCAGACCAAAAGAACAACTTGCATTCCTTATGAATTAATTTCTACCTCAATATGTCGGTATCTGCGTGACCTAAAGAAATATAATAATTTGTTTAGATCAATTTTATAAATAATTAGTGCAATGACTAAATATTATTACAGTCGATGCTTACCTTTTATTTTAATTATATTCTGTTTTTTAGGCTTTAATTAATTGATGTGTATTACGGTGACAGCCGTCCGTGTTCGTCCCCTGATTTCGGGTTACCCTGAAAATCAGCGCCTTGGTTGTACCCACTTCCATGGCATTTGCTGAGGGTAGTCCGTTTCACGGTTTATTATTTCGCAGCGCGGTACCCTCCATATATATGTTTTCTAGTTTTGTAAGAATTTGTTTTTGTTTACTATGTTTTTGTTTTATTTTATATTTATTTTTTCATGTGTATGCTGCTGTGTATTCCGTGAATAAAAATTTATTATTATTATTATTATTATTATTATTATTATTATTATAAATTTCAAAGTATAACTTTATCGACGACTATAGCTTTTTTTATTTCCTCTTACCTACAGAAATAATGTAAAATGACAGCCCAGAACCGCAAGGTCCATAGGGATCAATTTAACGACACTTAATCCACAGAATGCTTTTAAAACAACTCATCACACGTTAAAAAAAAAAAATTACCACGACAGTTGCATTAACTGATTGTATAGAGCTTGTCTATTCTCGTAAATGGATGGGATTAAAGATAATAAAAAAGTTTTGGTCGCACAAGCGCTATCCTTATTTGTGCCATGTAATAAGGGATATTTGAGGGAGAGAGTATTATACAAGTGAATTTGTTGAATAATATATTACATACGTACTGAAGTAAATAAGTGTTACCACATCACACATATGTACTAAAGTAAACAAGATTTACAACATCCACCAATTCGCACTTCGCCAGCGCGGTGGAGTATGGCATAAAACTATCCCATTCCGAGAGAAGACCCGTGCCCAGCAGTGCTACAATAATGGGTTGACGAGAAACAAGTTTTAATGTTTAAGTAAAAAATATTTGTAATCTAAAAAAAAGTCAGCACCTACACTTAGTTTCTGGACATGCCTCGTACCATGCGTTCTAAGTTAGTTAAAAGTGAGACAGCAAGTTAGTAATGCGTGTTCAACCTCAAATTAGTAGCCAGGTGAATTAAAGAATCCTACCTAGCTTTAGTTATAGAGGTCCATGACGTCAATAGATGGACTGCATCTCCGTTTTTTCTGTAATACAAAATCTCATTGCCAGTGTCTGCGCAAGTATGGATCAGACATGTTTTAGCTAAATCGACTGCCGGATTAAACGGATATTTTTAAAACATCGTCTCGCCTCATCCATTAGCGGGGTTTCACGATGTACTATAAAGATGTTAAGATCATAAATTCGGTGAGATGTACACTTGTAGCAAAAGATTTTACCTCTAAGAGACTTACATTTATGGCAAAAATGTATGACTACTTACACTATTAGTAGTCATATTTTAGCCATAAATGTAAGTAATAATGTCACTTTTTAATTTTTAATACAAAACAATCCATATCTACCTATCTCTAATGCAATTCAATGGAGGCACCCGAAAATCCCGTTAAAATCGGTCCAGCTGTTTCGGAGATTAGGCGGAACAAACAGACAGACAGACAAAAAATTTAGTAATTGTTATTTTGTTATCAGTATCATGTATCTACTATGTACTATGTGCTTTCACGTGCATTTGGCAAAAAGCTGTTATTACAAACAGACACTTCAATTTTATTTATAGGTACATATTTAATCTGAGGGAATATGATACCTTGTTCGCTCATAAATGAAATGGGGTATAAATAAGTTATTTTAATGTAATCCATTTACAGCGAAAACAATTTATTAAGCAGAACTTGTCTTAAATATAGAGCAATAAATTAAAATTTTTAAAACGCTCTTAATGTGTAATTACATTAAAAACTCGGTAATGTGCCGTATACAAATTCCGTGGAGTGCATAATGGTGGTATTTGGTGTAATTACAGCGCTAGCGGAGTGTCAGAGGCGGAATTTAAACACGGTGGGCCACACGACGAACTTATGTTATTAAGGCACTAGTTCCGTGCCCACTTTTATTACGTTAGGACGTGGTGGAATACTTAGTGGATCGCGACGGACGCACCACCGTCATACCTACTCATTTTTGTATCATATCACTGTAGTGTCCGACCGAATATTCGGTTTCGGTTGAGTTTCGGCAAAAATACGGGTTTCGGTTTCGGAGGAAAACCTGCCGAAACTACGACCGAAACCGAAACTGCACTCGGGAGTTCTCGCGCTGTGATCGGTCATGTTCGGCGCGTTGAATACCGTACGTATATTTCTTAAATTATGTGTTGTCACGTTGATTATGATTAATTATCCTCAAGTGAAAATATCGAAGACTGAATAGCTGTGACTCAAAGATGAAAAATAAAAGTCTGATGAATTTGTAAAAGTTTTTTTGTTTTTCCCTCAAAACTTGATCCTTGTAAGGAAGTTTCGGTTTCGGCCGAAACTCAGACCGTTGCCGAAATTCGGTTTCGGTTTCGGTCGAAAAACCAGTTTCGGTCGGACACTACATATCAGCAGTGTTAGAAGCTTTTTTTGTTTTGGAGCGAGAAACCTTCAAAAAGTGCCCGACGCCGTGGGAGCGACGCAGGGTTGTGGCATTTTTACCGCACTGAAACCCCCCCGGTGGCCGTCCTCGGCGTTAAAAGGGGACTCCGGGATCTCCAAAGGAACGCAACCGGAATTCTCTGAGCGCGTTGCCCAGTATTACAAGCTTAGAGATTCATACTTATGAGGCATTCTGACGTAGTCCTCAGAAGTGATGCATATTGGTCTAACCGCAGATTGAGACAAGTATTATCTTGAGTTGATTTCAGAAGTCCAGAACGGCAGTGACTACTTATCTTCAGGTGGACTGCGTGCTCATTTACAACGTCAATAATGTGATGCTTGTAAATGCTCAAGTGGAAAAAGAATGCTGAAAAAATTGAGTAGAGATTTGTTATGTATAGATAGATATTTACAAGAATAATATTTCATTTTAAATTCTGTAAAGAAAAGTGCTCATGAGAATATTCAAAGTACTTTTCAATACCAAAAGCTTCGTAATTCATCTTTGTTACTTACAAATCAGAATTGGCAACCACATGTCTTACCATTATAATACCGTGTTACGTACGAGTATTTACGTAAAGGGTCAATTGAATTCTGCCTTTTCAAATCATGTTTGGTAACGATAATGTACCATTTTACATAAAAAAAAATACCTTACTATAACGCTGTGGTTCTCAAACGTTCGTGTATCACTTAGAATCAATTGTTTTCAAGCGCCGTTGCCAATCGCCTCCGAACCGCTTTATGTGCGCCTCTACATTTCTTTTGGATCATTCAGCGCTCTCCTCTATTCCTCCAGCGCCCACAAGACAATGTTCTCAACCTCTTTGAGAAACACTGCTATAACGTCTCGCGAAATAGTCCGTTTTGTTATGGGTGTTGATTTTATTACCATAATGAGCAACATGAATGCGCGAGCGCATATAAATTTTTATATCCGACCCCTGAAATGCGTACGATAAAAAAATACAAGCTACTGCGTAGGCATCGTGTGGAATAATTGAATTTAGTGTCATGTGACGATAAATTATTAATGAACCAATGTCCTGTTTTGCTCAACCTGAATGATATTATTCGGGTCCCGGTATGTTTATTACATGTTTAGAATTTCATTCTTTGCGACCACGCACGTCATTATAACAAACATTGTGGCGTTAGTTTTTATAGAGTACCAACATAGTAGTGAACGTTGTCGTTTAAATAATGTATTTTAGTACGTTTATTATCCAATTATCGGCAAGCACTCATACCTACCTTAAACCATATTTCCTGGTATTTTGAGTGTCATGCAACAAAGGCAAGCATACTGACACGTAAACTCAAAACAAATGTATAGGTATTAAAAATCATAATGAATGTTTAAATAAACATGAACAATATACATTATAATAGTTCAGTATTTTTTCTTTTTAGTTTTCATCCGTTTTGTTTGTTTAGTAACTATTGATTGGCTATTTATTAATTTTTAATAATATAACGCCGTCGTAATAATATAAGAATATTTAATTTACAGTCGATATTATTATATTATTGTTGTTATTTATTTTTACGTCACACGAATATTGAGCCTGTTATTAATTGGGATTAAGAGATATATACATATGACGCAAATTATAATTAAGATATAAGTGCATAAACTGCGTAATTAAATTAAATTATTTCCTTACAATATGTACAAAAGAATAATAAATAATAGTTAAAAAAAAAAACTAAAAAACACGCTCTTTATAGAAAACCGAACTAAAAAATAGAAAATAATTTTAAATGAATTTAAATTAAGAAAATAGTGTAAAAAATTTCAATGAATATAAATTAATAATAGTGTGAATAAAAAAAAATATTTATAAAAAAGCGTGGGGTGCATGGTGTCAATGGTTATAGATATTTTATTGACAGATATGAGTAGAGTGATTATCATTTCGATAATATCTTAAAAAGCGCCCCACGCTTTTATTTTAAATATATATTATTTTTATTCACACTATTATTAATTTATATTCATTGAAATTTTTAAGAAGATATCTTAATTTAAATTCATTTAAATTTGTTTTCTATTTTTTAGTTCGGTTTTCTATAAAAAGCGTGTTTTTTAGTTTTTTTTAAACTATTATTTATTTTCTACTTTTTAGTCAAATTAAAAAATGGAATAATTTTATCAAATTAGTGTATTGTCATCGGTCCTCAATAAATCTACAAAGTTTGAACGAAATTTGGCCGTTTAAAGTGGGTCAAAATCGCGCCCAAAGAAATCGGTTACAAACAAACATACAGGTGAAGCTAATAAAAAGCTAATAAAAATACATGTGTTATTGATAAAAATGTGTTCTATTTATATCCATGACGTAAGTATCTTAAAGTAATCGTGTGAAGTAATCTACAACTATGTCTTAATTAGCCTATTAACAAGAAATGTGCTTTAATTAGTCTTACGTACGGTGTTTGGTTATTTATTAAGAAAAAACGGGTAAGTTTGAGTCGGGGTCGCGAGTGGAGGCATCCGTACATTTAACTTAATAATTTAATGTTACGTCAAAACAATTTTTATGATGACTGTTTTTACCTTTTAATAATACTATCAATGCAATATTTAAGATTTATTTTTTTATTTTTATCGAAGTCGTTTAAAGAATTTTCATGTAATGGAGTGTTTTAGGTGTAGCTCGAAAGAAGAAAGGGTCCTTGACAGAGTTAAATCATATGGACAAAAGTGAATACGGCCATAACATTCTAGTAGAAAAACATAATCATACATTCCATCTGCGGACGCGGTACACGTTTTTCTTGTAATCTTGACGTACGGAACCCAAATATTGGAGTAGTACATTCCTAATTGGCTTGACTTCCTTTTTATAATTATTTTATTATTAAAAACGCCTGGCGCGCTTATTAAATTGCCAGGGGTAAAACTAGCTGGGCCTAAAATTAGAAAAAGTTTTTCAACATATCTTTTGCGTACGGCTATCTTTTTGCAGAATAATGAGGGCGTGGGGTGTAACACTTGCTAACTAAATGTAAGGTACCTTGGTAGATAATACACTCTTTTAATAATTTAACAACTGGCTTTCAGTAAACAACACCTTTACAATGTCTCTCTAAGTGTGGCAACGCTCCTATTATCAGTTTCAAAACCCTGCTCTATATGGAGTTGAGTACAGCTGTCCATGAACAGCAGCTTTTTTATCTGATTGAAGTAGCAAACAAGCATACAGTCCATTGGATGGTAAGTGGTCCTTGCTCATGGACATCTGTATGAAACTTCAATAACATAGGTTCTGTCTAAAATCAATTATAGATGCGTTGCTACTCACGAGGACTAATATTGTCGCCTCATATAAAAGTTTGCCGGCAACCACACTCTTCCATCGAAACGCAAGAAATGCTTTACGATAGAAATGGGTGTGGCGATGGTACCTCCCCGTTAACCGCTTACCTTCATGTGAACTGTACACAAATATTTTTTTCTGGTTACACTCAGGAGCACCATCGTCCCATCTATTTCTGCCCAGTGGCATTATTAAACGCTAGTGCAATACAGTTTAAAGGGCACAGTGAGAGTAACATACCTACTACATCCTCATTGATAGCAACGCGTCTCCGGCCAATCAACCTCATATAAGACTATAATCTTATATAAAAAAATATAACATAACAAAAAACCAAAAAGACAAACCAGCTGAGTTTCTCGCCTCATTTTCTCAGTTAACGTGGTGTTCTGATCCGGTGCCAGTGTCAGGCAAAATAAAAAAAAATGTGTGCGTGTACTAGCGTACACTCGTAAGAAGTGAAACTTCTTTATGACGTTATTTTTCAAAAAATAATTTACTATATGCAACTTTACAGAAATTGGTTAAATAAAGTTAAATTAGATAAAATTTAATAAAAGGCTTTTATTAAACTTTATCTAATAATCTAATCTATAATAATCTATCTAATATCACGCGTGGTAGGGATAAGAGAAAGATGGCGCGTAACGGAAAAAAAAGGCGCGTAACAGAAAAAGATGGCGCATAACGAAAAAAAAAAGATGGCGCGTAACAGAAAAAGATGGCGCGTAACGAAAAAATGTTACACTAAATTTTTTTCCAACCCCGATAAAGAAGTTTCACTTCAATTATATAACATAACAAAAAACCAAAAAGACAAACCAGCTGAGTTTCTCGCCTCATTTTCTCAGTTGACGTGGTGTTCTGATCCGGTGCCAGTGTCAGGCAAAAAAAATGTGTAACTGACAATTTGTAAGTGCCCTCGTAGGCCTATACAAAATAAAGACAGTACACAAGTGAAAGCTATGTTAATTTTGTTTACGCGAGTGAAAACAATTGGCCAGAAATAGTTTCCAACAAAGCTTGTACTAATCATAAGACGTTACACATTAGGTTCACATGCAAATGCAAGGCCTTCAAGCCAGATGGTGGTAAAGAGTACATATGGATTCGTGACGAACGACCGTGAGCAACTTAATAAGAAGATCAGAACTCGGGCTTTTAACTTTTAATACTCTTCTATACTGGCGTTTTTATGACGTTTATAAAAGACCATTGCGGCATGGACTGGCGCGTATTCTTGACGATAGGAAGCATTTTTGCGTTTCGAAGGGTGTGGTTGCCGGCACAGTTTTATATGAGGCGACCATTATAGTCCTCGGGAGTATTAACTCATCTGTGATTGACTTCAGATAGAACCCATGTTCTATTGGAAGTTACTTACAGACGTCCAAGCGCGGCAGTGACCACTTGCCATCGGGTGAACTGCGTGCTCGTTTGCTGCTTCAATTAGATGATAAAAAAAATAAGAAAAGAAACGACACATTGCAGGTGACCAAAAAAAGATTTGTCAGCCGATGGTGTCTAATAGATTAAGTAGTGCATTTGCAATAATGTGGTGGCTTGGGTACGCCAAATGTTAGATATCCAATATCAACGACATTGCCACTCGCGATCATGTTGATTGTCGTTATTGTTTAACGTTTAAAAACCGTTCCGTTCGTTCTTAGTGTAAATTATACGATTATTTTTATAAGACGATAATATTAAAAGCAATTTTTAAATTAATATTATCGTCTTTAAATTAATATTAAAAGCAAAATTTGTATGTATTCCCACCGATCCTTCTACATCGCTGACACGTCGCGACACGACCACTTATGATCGGAAAATAAGCTTGTTATATTCGTTAGTGTGAAAGAGTTCTAAATCCGCTCTTGACCGACAACTTTGTAAATTAAATTGGCTCGGTTCCGACCGTACCGGAGAATTATGCTTCTTATGGTGGGCATAATTACCGGCCCTGTTTAAACGCCCCGTTAAAACTCGTGTCAATTACATTATCTCCATACGCAACGTGTTTTAATACAATGTTAGCTGTCTAATTAGGTAGTTTACTTAGTGGCCGTTATTATGGTAAATTGGAATCCGTTACTTTAATAGACTTGTAGAAAATGCAGCCAACATTAATGCTTCAATTTTTAAACGCGCAACCCAGCTATTTTAATGATTTCAATAATCCAATACAAATTTTATCAATAGAAATATAGAGCAAACTAGAACATTGAGATTATTCTGTCTATTTCAAGGTTTTTATAGCAGAATCAAATGAAAATACTAAGTAATTAACTATCTCGTCAACCTATTATTGTCCCACTGCTGGGCACGATCTTCTCTCAGAATGAGAGAGTTTAGGCCATAGTCCACCGCGCTGACTAAGTGCGAATTGGTGGACAATTAACTATAATATTATAATTAACTATAATATAATCGAAAAGGTCATAAAACCATTAAAAATTGTAAAATGCAACTAAATAAGCTGCTAAATTGCTTGTGAAATGAAGCTAAGTCACCTTAATATACAGGTTTTTGTTACATTATTATTAATAAGAACATAATTAAAACAAGGCGCCTTTTAAATACACAAGAACAACATCACAATCCAAATAAAAAACTTGAAAAAAGTAGAGCTGGCAAGCTGGCGTACATAATATCGTTTGTGGTAATGGGACAAAAAGTGCTTCATACGAGTTAATTGTATCCTCTGCCTGTCGTAAGAGGCGACTAAAAGGGGCTTCCGGGGTTGCGGGCGGCTAGAGTGGGAGCTTGAACCGTCCAGCCAGGCGATCCCGGGAAGGACGGCGGTATGCCTGGTCGCATATTGTCGTATAGACTAGACGGAGCGGTGGGCCCAGCCGCCCATCTGGGAGGAGCCCGATGGGGCAACACGCTTAGAGGATTCCGGTGGTGTTTGTTGGAGATCCCTGAGTCCTCTTTTTAGCGCCGAGGATGGCCACCGGGGGGGTTTTAGTGCGGTAAAAATCCCACATAACCCTTCGTCGCTCCCACGGCGTCGGGTACCTTTTGAAGGTTTCCCCCTCGAAAACAAAAAAAAAAAAATACGAGTTAATTATTGCCATACATATTTTTAGTATACTCAAATACGTTAACTTTGAATTAACTCCAAACATTGATTGGTATCAAGGTATGCGTATTTATTGTTTCACCCAACAGCTTGAAATGGAGCATACAAATGGCCACTGGAAACAGTTTAAAAACCCTTATTGTAGTATCAACATGAGATCATTAAGTGAAGCATGAATCTTAATGAAAATTGCTTAATGGCAAGTCGTAAGATTGGCGCCAACACCGGAACCAAGCCGCCCCCCACCCTTTCCCTCGCCCTCGTCAAAGATTAGATACTAAGGCTAGAAGTTCAAGTCACTAAAACTGTAACAATGAATGCGTACTAAATTATTATTATTTTCTATGTTTTATTACTGAATGCATATGTTATACTATTAAATGCATCAATCTGGATTAATATACATTCGTACATAGTTCTAATTGTTTGGAAAAACATTTAAATTAAAAAAAAAACTCTACGTCCATAGTGCCTAACTTGTTAAATATCATCTTCAACACTTGCATCTTTTTAGTCTTTAATCTTTTTTACAACGGACAAGATTTATTTAATTATTTTTTACATTTTTATATTTTAACGGATGCTCAAGACATGCGGTTTTTGAATTCTTTTAGATTTCTTTTTGCCGATATTTCTATTCTGTTGCAAGGATCGTGGTCACAGCAAAACTATCCTGACCGCAATCCATGCAACTGTGTTAAAATATCGGCAAAAAGAATTCTGAAAGAATTCAAAAACCACATATTGTACGAAATATTAAAATATATCAATTTTGTGTTAATATTAGCCTAAAACCATACGAATTAGTTAAACAAATTCCCGTGAATATTGCTGACGTAATTCTTTCACCAGCTCAGTGTTAGTTGAAAGCGTACGTTTATATGTATTTAGACTACAGTTTTTATCATATTCGCTTTGCTGCCGGCCGAGTGGCAAAACGTGCTCAGTAATAAGAAGCAAGTTATTCATTAGTGTTTTAAGAAAAAGTTATTAGTGCCGACAAGTCATGCAGAGTACCGTGCGCATGCGCTTGCATTTCTTTGCACAATTTTCTGGGTCAAAACACCTTAATGAAGTCCCTGAACAACTTACTTGAAAACTATTTATACTGAGGCACAAACATGACTGTATATTTTTAACGATCACGAAACGTAATCACCTAACTCGTTATTGTTCTTGTTAAAGCGACGGTCTTCTCATATTTCTGGCATGATACAACTGTGTAGATTGTGAAGGTGGTAGGTAAACATCTTTCTGCTCATGTAGTTCTGGGAGCAGAATAGGGCTACGTTATCCCTAGTCGTACGGACGAATAAAAGGGGCTTCCGGGGTTGCGGGCGGCAAGGGTGGGATCTTGAAACGTCCAGTCTAACGACCCCGGGAAAATCAACGGCATACGACCACACATGCCGTCGTTTACACCAGGATGCCAGCGCAAATGCTTACCAGGGAAGAGCCCAAAAGGGGCATCACGCTCAAAGGACTCAAGTTGTGTAAAAATCCCACATAATCCGGCGTTGCTCCCACGGCATCGGGTGCCTTTTGAAAGTTTCCCCCTCGATAATAAACAAAGGATATATGTATATATCGATCTTGTCCGGGAGATGAGCACCAGTGGGTTCCTGTGTTACGTCAACACCAACTGCGGTTACCGACACGCATGCCAGGGTCGGTGGTAAAAGACGGATGGATGGGTACACGGAAATATAAATAATATCCTTCAATATCGGTTCATTTGCGTATTTTTCTACATACCTATAATACGGAAAAAGGCTTACCATTTAGCTATTGGTTAATTTTCGTTGCCTTAATTAAAAATGGATCGTAATTTAAGGGTTAAGTTAATTAAAAGCTGAACCTTATCTTACAGCTTCCACAGATAAGTTTCATGTTTATATAGTATAGTGGTTAGCAGGTAAATATAATTTAGCAGGAAAATATAATTTGAAACAGCTCAGAATAAAATAAATTGTACACTGAATCGTATATTAAATCGTAAAACAAGCCATTATAGATTACACGCTTTCTACACTCATAGGCCCACACTAGGATTTTCTCCTGTGTCGTGGGTAATATGCACACACACAAGACGAATACACAAACACCCAGACCCAAAACATGAATCCAAACTCATCATTCAAATACCTGTCTGGCCGAGAATCGTAATTTCGTGCAAAGCTTAAATATATTTACATGCAAAAGTAAAGCACATTAATTTATCCTTCCTTACAAATTTCATCTTTATAATTATACGATCTATAGTTTTACATCTTGTTACAATCAAGACCGCAATATTGGCACTACTTATCAGTAATTAAACGTACGATTAAAACAAATTGAAAATGCATGTAATTATCATCTATAACTATGACTTTTATTATTCGTTTGTTATTACATAGATATGTCATTATCTTGATTTTTAATTAACATAACGTGCCTTCGTAATTTTGCAACACTCATTACTTTCCATCACATAAATGACCGGAGACGTCACGTCGGGGTCTTTTATTATTTGCTCCAAAAGATACATACCCCTTATTACAACTCATAGCTCGTTATTAGCTCCGAGCTGCCCACTAATTGATAGCATTCACGTACAAATTAATTAGGAAGAGCTGCTTCACTTCGTTTACTTGCAACGTTTTAATTAAAGAGAACAATACCACTATGTGAAGTGATTACAGCTAAGTCGATAAAAGGAATTCAAACGAACAACGAAACGCCAGTTATTTTCCTCGTAATAACTGATTTCATTATGGCACTAATTATGTTTATTCAATTGCACTGTTGCATGATCGTAGGCCATATACGATAAATCGTTGTTTTTCTAAGGAAAATTATGAGTTAACGAGATGCAGTTCACCTACCCATATAAGTTAGCATTGAGCCAATTTCCACGATGTGAGATCTGCAGATAATACATCTCTTGGTATATTTCATCTGCATAATAGATTTCGAAGTAATCGAGTTAGGTATTTATCTACTAATGTCCATAGTCGATAAAGTTGAAGTAAATATGTGCAGTGAAGCACGTTATACCACGCTGTATTTCATGCATACTTTTGTCGTCATCTAATACCGTTGTAACTGATATTGACTAATTGACATTTCTGTAGGCAGGGTCAGTAGTATCGTT
Source organism: Spicauda simplicius (assembly GCA_949699795.1). Classification (NCBI taxonomy): domain Eukaryota; kingdom Metazoa; phylum Arthropoda; class Insecta; order Lepidoptera; family Hesperiidae; genus Spicauda; species Spicauda simplicius. Next base: position 13,038,890 of record OX453057.1, read on the forward strand.
AACTGATTTTTTCGATTCCTTTTAGCACTCTTCGAAATTAAATAAAATCAGAAACCGAGCGAAGTGATCGAGACGTTACAAGTATAACTGAGATAACCTCTTAAAGTTCATCTTATGTATGATGGTAGAGTAAATTTAACAGGGGGTTTTAATATATTCGAGGTGATAGAACCAGTGTAGTTCGACCGGGGAAGTATCACCGCCACACCTATTTCTAGCGTGAAGCATTTCTTGCGTTTCGTTGGAAGGGTGCGGTTGCCGGCACACTTTCACATGAGGCGACCATCATAGTCCTCCGGAGTAGCAACGCATCTGTGATTGACTTCAGATTGAACCCATGTTCTATATGAAGTTTATTACAGATGTCCATGGGCGGCAGTGACCATTTGCCATCATGTGGACTACATGCTCGTTTGCTATTTCAGTCAGATTAAAAAATGGGGCGGTAATAAGTACTTTTAATAAGACTGAAGCAAACGAACTTGCTATCCACTAACGGTAAGTGGTCTCTTATACTTAAAAATCTCATCGTTCCAAATGAAAGAAGGTTTCCACCTAAAGGCGATCCTGAATGCATTTTCAATTCTGGAGACTCATATGTGGGTCAGCCAGCATTCACACCTTTCCACGAAACATTAGAACTATTTTACCATAGAAAATGACGTGACGGAGGTAGTTCCCCAATTCAACCATATGACATAATTATTAAGTACTACCACATTTCAAGTACTTCGAAATTTCTGTAGTATACTGATTTGCATACGTAAGTTCTGTGTCGCGAATCCGATCCTGTTATTCGGCTAACGAAGGCAAGGGTATCCCTTGATTATTAAAAGGAACTTGGAGCCACCCATGGCGCCTCCCGGGTGTTAATTGGGCCCCCGTAGACAATACTAATAAGGCCCGTCCGCGCCTCTATCTGTCTAATTAAACGCGAAACTTGAGAGTAGCACCCTCGGCGACGAGAGCCTGTTTGCCGAGCCTCCTGAATACACTGTAATAATACCGGCTAAGCGTGTTTGAGTGGCTCTTTTTCGGATCTCTGTAAACCCGCGTTTAATTAGCAGTATTATGCGTCTGAGTGCCGACTCCCGGCTTGTTTAATTAAGCTAAGTCAGTAACAACAATCCATTAGCGCTATTCTCCCCGGAATTCGTTTGAATATTATTGACTCGATACTGATTAAGGTTGCCGAAATTAAGGTCACTTAAAATTACGCTTCGTACCATACCACACCTAAATGTTTACCTTTCCTTACTTTTTGTTTCATATTGGAGATGTTTTTTCTTGGAATTATTTGGTTTCTTATGGCATATAAACACGTTTTAAAAAGTTATTATTAGTTAGTTATTCTTCGCATTCCTGGAGATTGGATTATTATTATTGAGTTCAGGGTATTGGTATATTCTATTTATTTAATTGGTTTTTATTGATCATTATTTATTTCTTTATTGTAAGATACCTTTGAAAACAATAAATAATTTATTTGTAAGTTTAATATGTAACAATAATATTTCAGCCAAAACAGATTTCACTACCGTAATTACATATTAAATTATCCAATTATGCACTATAGCGCCTGCAGTGTTACATCTAGACACATATAAAAAGTAGAAATAGGTGTTCATGTGTAAATAAATATGTGGTAGTCTGTGCGTGACCACATTGAACGCATTTCCAATTACCTGAATTTGATTTTACGTTACAATACGTAAGATCATAAGCGTATTATTTTTAAATGAGCTAATTATGTTGAGGCGTTCGGATATCCCCAGTGTCTCGATGCTCTTCCGGCACTCGATCCTAATTACAGATAGCAGCCTCCCGCCTCATCTCGTCCGTCTCCGAGCGCGTACCGACAATGCTACTATCGTTATCATCAAAAGTTAATATGATTATTTTTATATTGCATTTTAAAATTATGTGGAGAATTAAATTTTAATATAAGATGTTGTTTGGTTAGATAATACGTAACAACTTAAGATAGACGGTTCCTTCAATAGGGAGTGAATACATTAGTAACCGACTTGGTATTTTAAGGAACTCACAACTTTTTTAGATAAAAACTGATTTGCGAGACTTGGATTTTTGACAAGTATCTATTGTTTGGAGAATGAAATTTTAAAGTTTACTTGTATTGCCTGTGTATTTCGTGTTAAAGTGACCGCTGTTTTTTTCCAATGTTTAGTACTATCAGTAGGTACTACATCCAGGCATATATAAAACGTAGAATGATACACATATGTAAATAAATATGTGGTAGCCAGTGCGTTAATATCGATGCACTTCCAATTCTCTGAATTTGATATTACATTTCGTAAGATCATGAAATCCTCAGAATTTGATTTTCAATACCTACATTACGTAAGATCATAAGCGTATTATTTTTACATGAGCTAATTATGTTAAAGCATTCGGATATCCCCAGTGTCTCGATGCTCTTCCGGCACTCGATCCTAATTACAGATAGCAGCCTCCCGCCTCATCTCGTTCGTCTCCGAGCGCGTACCGACAATGCTAGCGTTACCATCAAATGTTAATATGATTATTTTTATATTGCATTTTAAAATTATGTGGAGAATAAAATTTTAATATTAGATGTTGTTTGGTTAGATAATACGTAACAACTTAAGATAGACGGTTCTTTCAGTAGGGACTGAATAAATTAGTAACGGACTTGGTATTAAACGGATCTCACAACTTTTTTCGGTTATAGAACTGATTTGCGAGACTTGGTTTTTTGACAAGTATTGTTTTTATGGGATTGGGTTTTACATTACATTACATTAGATCATAAGCGTATTATTTTTACATGAGCTAATTATGTGAAGGCGTTCAGATATCCCCAGTGTCTCGATGCTCTTCCGGCACTCGATCCTAATTACAGATAGCAGCCTCCCGCCTCATCTCGTTCATCTCCAGCGCCCGTACCGACAATGCTACTAGCGTTATCATCAAAAGTTAATATGATTATTTTTATATTGCATTTTTAAATTATATGAAAAATGAAATTGTAATATAAGATGTTGTTTGGTTAGATAATACGTAACAACTTAAGATAGACGGTTCCTTTAGTAAAGACTGAATAAATTAGTAACCGCCTTAGTATTACATGGATCTCACAACTTTGTTCGTTAGAAGGACTGAGTTGCGCGACTTGGTTTTTTTGACAAACATTGTTTTTATGGGATTGGGTTTTACATTACGTAAGATCATAAGCGTATTATTTTTACATGAGCTAATTATGTTAAGGCATTCGGATATCCCCAGTGTCTCGATGCTCTTCCGGCACTCGATCCTAATTACAGATAGCAGCCTCCCGCCTCATCTCGTTCGTCTCCGAGCGCGTACCGACAATCGTTACCATCAAAAGTTAATATGATTATTTTTATATTGCGTTTTAAAGTAATATAGAGAATGATCTTTTAAAGTTTACATATTGCCTGTGTATTACGTGTTAAAGTAACCGCTGTTTTTTTGTATGTATAAGAAAACTTCTGTGTTCTACTTAAACATTGATATCAACCCAAATTCAATATTTCAAGCTGTTATAAATACTTTTTATCAAAATAAAATATATTAACAGCTTTTGTACGTATACATAAAACGTAAATGAAACGTTCCTTATTATTTGTCTGATGTAATAATCACAAACTTAAATCTTTGTTCAGTACAGAACTAGTAGGTAAATAACTTTGCGCGCTGATGGAAGTTACATGGGTGATCACTGGTGGGAGAGAGCAGTGATAGCCTAATAGTTGAAACTTGCCCTCTCGATCGGGAGGTTCGAGGTTCAAACCCAGGCACGCCAGGCAAAGCACAGATTTTTTCTAAAATTATGTGCGTGTTAGAAATTAATTATCACTGCTTTTCGGCGAAGGAAAACCTCGTGAGGAAACCTACACACCCGAAAGTTCTTAAAAAAAAGTTCTGGGAGGTGTGTGAAGTCCACCAATTCGCATTTGGCCAGCGCGGCAGACCATGGCAACTCTCTCATTCTGAGAAAAGACCCGTGCCCAGCAGTGGAACAATAATGGGTTGACGACATTGGTGGCAAAATTTTAAAGCGCGCTACCGTATTTCAAACAGCACTTTTAAACATCGGTCCGAGTTGTTATAAAAAAACAGAAGTCGTGAAACTTTGTAGAAATAGTCTTAGAAACAATTATAACATATCCGATCAGACACATATTAGCCACTAACCCTTAGATAACACTTATATTAAATCATCCATATACAGCAGTGGGGCATAAAAGCATTCGCAGCTTAGGTACACCTGTTCGATGCTCAGTTAGAGAAAGATTTATATGTGGAGTAAAGATAGCTCTTCGATCTATTTATACAGATTAATAAAATGGAAATGTAATTGAACAATACAAGCCATTTCTTGCCTAACCACGCTATGATAATGCTGAATAATAGATAGGAGTGTATCTACTATACTGTATTCATCTACATTGCAAAAGGTAGCTGCCACTCGTATAAATCCAATCAATATTCAAATCGATGCAAAACGAAAGATTAATTGATGTTAGCATGGCCGCAGCGCTGCATGGCATGATTATGAATAACATTTATTTACATATTTTGTTATCCACCAAGAAATCAAAGGCTGAAACGGGATATTCCCGCCGTCAGACTGTTGATGTGATCATGTTACACCTCTTTGTTCTGAAGGGTATGAATAGCTACGCACGTCACTCTCACGTATGCTAGGGCATTCTATTTTCTAATCCATTATGATTAGACAAAACATCAACTAACGCGAAAAGCAATTTAAGAAAAACAAAACAAAAGCCGGGAGCGAGCGAGCTAATATAAACTGCATACATATAAATCTATCAATGGTGACGTTGGCAGAGTAAATTAATTCCACTGAGCTACGCAATTGGGTTTTGTTAGTTTCTTTCTTAATAAGCCAATTGCTGTCAACGGCGACTCGCCTACGCGGTGGAAACTGATTTCAGAATAGACTCCGTCGCAATCCCACGATTGATTCTAATTAACGATAGCAGTATTTATTGGAGCAGTTCGCAAACGAACCTAATTGATTTCGCTGCTCTGCCAATGTCGCATACATAGACACAAATGACTGCTGTTTGCCGTCCGTCAGTTAATATTTAACTAGGCTTTGTGATTGTATCTGTTGATTTGTTTCTGCGTAATTAATTGCTTTTATTCGCTGTAATGTGATCCTAAAATAACAAAGGATTATATGCCTATTTTACATCATCCACTATAAATTTTGTGAAACTAAAGGAGTTATCAGATATAATTTTGGTTACATAGAAATTGTTGACATATTGATGAAATTATGATAACGTTTTTGCGGAAACAATTTTTATTCATATTTTCATAATCGTTAGGTTAAATTTATAAAATTCGAATTAGCAAAGAATTACCAACTAAAGTTTAAATCAAATGTATACGAGTACAATTATTCGTACCGTTTTTTCGCAGTTTTCAACGCAGAAATTACAGAACAAGCCGCCCCGCTTCTCTCAAAACCGATTGTTGTCCACCCAGACAGGGCTAGATTAAAATTGCAATCAAGATAATTTGCACACGTTAACTAGCGGACACAATCATCTCTTTAATTAAGCCGTGTCCATGTGCCGTGTCGTCCACCTGCCTGATAATGTATGCATCGGGTTACCCTAAACTGATGGCGAGAACTCCGTCTAAACTCGTTAAACAAATTAAACTTAAAGTTAATGAACGCTTAAATTTAATAAGTAAATTAAGTATAATATAAGTATTATTTATCTATTAACTGTAAAAACTTGTCGTGAAAATTATGATAGTTCAAGCTTGCATTATAAATTGTAATTAATATGATGTTTATATGTCATTAACATTGCATTAAAATTTTATGGTAACGATGGGAGCAGCATAGTTTTAGTTTAATTGATAGTAAATGGGCACTACGGCATATAAATTAACTACTACATAGATTAAAATATGTTTCTACTTTCAGTCCTAGTTTCTTCGTGTCTCTAGGCACTCATAGGACAACTTTAAATGTTTTGAAAGCAAATAAAGTCCTGTCGGATCCAAACTAAAATCTCCATATTGGAACACTATACCAAAATGTTCCGTGTTAAAAATGCAATTAAGGGTAATTTGCAAGTCTATGATCAGGCTATGTCCGTGTACCAAATTCTACCGGTATACTAAGTCTACTGCCCAATTAATTTATGCAGCAACTAATCCACCCTAAACTAGAGTGGGGTGAATTTTAATCTGGTCTTGTTATTAAAAACGTATTGTTCCTCAAAGAGTTCCTCAAATTTTAGTAAAAAGCAACTCATACATTACAAATTAATGATATAAGTAAAGAATAAAGAACTTCGGTAGCATGAAAAATCAATCTAATAACAATAGCTTAAGCATAGAAATATACGTTAAAATACAAAATAAAAATGCATAAAACTCCATAATGACTTCGCTAATTAACAGTAACAAAATAGAAAGAACTGTTCAAATAATTGAATTAAGAGAGACGAGTTAAAAATTAACGATCTAAAGACACTGGGAATCAAATGCTTTATAGAATTCGTTCGTGCGGGTAATTAAAGCCAAGCGCCGTAATAAGAGGCCGGCAACACTAATTAGGCACCAGTGCTCCAGAAACTGTATACTAACTCTCCCAATTAGCAACGTACGTCATCCTACAGTTAAATCCGTATAAAAAATTAGCTTCAGGTAATGAACGAAATAGCTCATTAATTTGCCGGCAAAACAATATGTACAGCTATGAAACGTTATCTCAGTACTTATTGCTAGTGATGTGCTCGATGTCTGTATCCGTATCCGCAAACAAACGAGAGGAAAAAGATCTGTATGCGTCACTTATTTGCGGACTTACAAAAGATGTTTCTAATTACTTTATGCGATTCAAGTAAGCAAATAAGCACGCAGTCTTAGACATGTATAAGCAACCTTAAACAGAACATGGGTTCTATCAGAAGCCAATCACATATATGTTGCTACACAGAACTAAAATGGTCGTTTCAAATTCAAGTGAACTGGTAACCACACCCTTCCAGCGAAACGCAGTAACTGTTATACTCTATTATATATAACGAGTAAAACAGTTACAGTTAGTATATATGTAATGGTGGTACGTCCCCGACAGTACCACATACATTCTACCTTATATATGTGTTACAAGGTAGAAAGACAAGTTTAATACCAAATTAAATGTTCCTCAAAATTATATATTGCAAAACTTAAAGTAAAATCATTTATAAAAGTGAAATATCGATGTGTGAAAACGCCAAGCATTGTGTCAAAGTCACGTGCAGAGCATCGAGTAGGTAAGTAAAAAGTTGTGATTCGTATCCGCGGATCTAGACACTAATGATCCGTATTTGTATCCGTGCCCGCGTATAAATATTTTTATGAGTGGGCACATCACTGCTTAATGCCTTTAATAATTACAAACAAGACATAAATTCCAATAAAATATCCGAGGCAATTTCGTATATTGGTATAACCTAATCAAAGTCCAATGAAAATACCGTACGCTGTAGCTCATTAGTTAGAATGTACCGACACAGAACGATACTCGGTAAAATTAGTTTTGGTAACCATTTCGCCTCCATAAATATAATTGCGTTCCACTTATTGCCCATAAAGGGAAGGGAACGTGCGAACGGCCCTGTTGCAAAATTGTACAAAAGGAAAGTAATATTAGGTGGAAGTAGACGCACTGCTACCCATGTTTCGGTGACTGGAGCGGGCTTTCAGATAAATTATTTATCAACTGTATAGCAATTTTCTTTATGACTCCTCCGACGGAGCAGAGCAATTTACTCGTGAAAGAGATGCGTAAACTTGCAAGGACTCCCAAATTGAGAATGGAACAAAAGAGGCTAGTAAAGATTTCAATAAGGATACTAGGTCCAAGTCGTTAGCTCGTCGGAGGCCTTTCTCTATCCCCCTACCCTCGTCAATACTTATTTGAGCTTATAATACGTGCCATTTTCTTATATCAACACATAAAAAAGCTATTAATATACTAAAGCGCAGTTATTCTAAGTTGTTGGTGTTTTTTATCTGAAGCTTTTGAATTAATTGGGAACAGAGATACAAGTGCATACACATGTGTCTCATTAGTATAGCTTTGAAATGAAAACCTAGTCGCACGAAGTTAATTGACTTCGATACAACGAAACATTATTCATGCTTAATTAGAATTTATTATCCTTTTTTACGGTACATCAACTTTGACTTTGAAGCTATGTTATCTTTAATAATTTGTGTAATCTACAGTATAGTCTGTATAACTTGCGATTCGAGTCATATTCAAGCACCTCTAATTTTACTTTAGAATGGTGAAGGATACCACCATACGGAAACCTAGACGTTCGAGAGTCCTTCACAAAATTATTAAACACATGTAAGCAGCGTGGTGAACCATGGCTTAACTTTCCCTTCCCATTTTGCGAGACAGAACCATACGCCATTGACTTTCTTTAAATTGCAGTGTACAAATCAGATTATTTAATATTTTAAGGAAGTTTGTGTTATTTAATTCATTTTTACTGAGTGTTTTGCCATTTATGTGATAATTTAGCGTGTGGCGAACTGATTGAGAGCCGGCGGGGGGAAGGCCAACCCGCCGCAGGCACTTCCAATTTCCGTAATTGTGAATTCATCAAGGAAATTGACTGGCAGTAGCGCTATGGAATCTACTATTTATTTTTTAGTCCGCACCCACACAAACAAACTGGGCTATCGTGAAAGATTGATACGATTTCGGGATTTACAGTCAATTTACACGTAAACCATTAGTTGTTATTGGAAACGAAAATTGTTTAGAAAAGGTTTTCATTAATTAATCTGAGTTTTAAGGTTTACTGTTGGACATAGACCTCTTGTAATGAAAGTTTTGCAATTAGTCATCGCAGTTGGTACGCGTCTTGGTGATCGTAGTGGGTATTAATGTTCGTCCCTGTAGTTCCGGGATCAGAGGGCTACGGCATGCCCTGCCTGTCGTTAGAGGCGACTAAAAGGAGCTTCTGGGGTTGCGGGGGGGGGGGGGAGCCCGATGGGGCAACGCGCTCGGAGGATTCCGGTTGAAGTGGTTTCGAGATCCCGGAGTCCTCCTTTTTAGCGCCGAGGACGGTCACAGGGGGGGTTTTAGTGCAGTAAAATCCCACATAACTCTGCGTCGCTCCCACGGCTTCGGGTACCTTTTGAAGATTTTTTTGAAGGTTCCCCCTCGAGAACAAAAGAAAAAGATATAATGTTACATAGGAAGTCCCTGGAGCCCATCTTTTGGATTATCCTTCCTTTCCTTAGTGCCTCCTCCGACATCCACGGGCAGAGATGAATTTGTGCTTTTCAAGACCGACACCTCGCAGCATAGCCAGTTGAATACTATAGAATCATCATATAATCAGGTCTCTTTAATTGTAAATCCATCCAATAAAATTTCAGAAATAGGAGTACCTAAATCTCCACTCCACAAGAATCTAAAAGTAAACATTCACTTTATCGGATCAATTTCTTTGAAAGCCTACCTTAAGCTGGTCAAGCCTCCCGCCCTTTTAACGAAAACTCTGAATCCGTCGGATAAGGTCAAAAATAAGATTTTTATAACGTAGAACGCTATCTAATATAGAAAATATTAATTAAATGAAATAAACCCCTTGCATATTTGCAACACATTCTGATCTATAACTGACATGAGTTTAAAAAGAATAACAATTATTTAATAACAACAGGTGGTAGAACCAGTGTAGTTAGACCGGGGAAGTACAACCGCCACACCTATTTCTAGCGTGAAGCATTTCTTGCGTTTCGATGGAAGGGTGTGCTTGTCGGCACACTTCATTATGAGGCGAACATCTTAGTCCCCCGGAGTTGCAACACATCTATGATTGACTTCTGATACGAGTAGCACCCATGTTCGGTTTGAAGTTGTTGACGGACGTCCATGGGCGGCAGTGACCACTTATCATCAGGTGGACTGCATGCTCGTTTGCTACTTCAATCAGATAAAAAAACAGTAGCATTGAACAGTTTATAATATTCATAAAGATACGTGAGCTTAAATATTTGAAAATTTCATTCATATATCAATTCAGACATAGTCGCAGGTGAGGCTAGTATGCAATAAATCATTAGGTTCTATGTAATAGGGAAAAGCCGTGAAGAGATGCGAATGTTCGGTAGTAAATAAAAAGCTGCGGTGTTCGGTGTAATTGATGGGGACCGGCAATCAAATTAGGCTCCGTCGCGGGTAATCGGCTGAAAGCTGCCCGACAGAGAGCTTTTGTAGGTCGACCGAACAACGGATGACCGCCCGTGAGCTTTTGCACGAGAATTTTCTGTATCTAGATTGGCGTTGGATAATGTATTTTTATAAATGTATCGTTAAAGATGCAACAAGTTAAATGTCTCGGATGAGTATTAGTGATTAAATAACAGTATATTTTGCAAATTATATTAATCAAAAAAACAAATTTAAATATTTTTTTCATACATAAACTACATCTAAGTAAATAACATACGGGTTGGAGACTGAGATTAATAAAGTATAAATGCCACGGCTTTAAATTCGATTAGCGTCCCGCCGATATATTTTTCATTTTAATATCTGATTTGACTAAATTCTTTTGTGTATAGATATGTAAACTTTATGCAAATGAATACTACAACAAAGCGAAGCATTTGTTTAAACATATAACATCCCATAAAACTCGCAGTGTGGACGTGCATAATGTAGTTTAGTTAAGCGAAGAGCGAAGGCGGGACAACGAGCCCGTCATTAGCGGTCCAGAGCCGATCTCAGTCGCAGCATCCGCCGTCCGCTCAGCTTTTATCATAATTTAAGTTTTCCATTAGCCGTAATTGACGCGAACATCGTTCGTCGCTTACGGCTGCCCCGGATCGCTGCTACGATTGTTATTTTTGGATAGATAAATATTTCCTATTTCCAAAAGGCCTTCCCGACCTTATGCCTTTTAATTGACAATCCTATTAATAATTAATAAGAATTATGGCACATTGCTTTTATCTTAATGCGGCTTTTAACGGTACATTTGTATTCGAGAGACCATTTCGATATAATTTCCAACGGCTCGACTGTCTCGCTAATGGAGAAGTATAATGTAATTTACTAGTGATGTGTAAATTATTCAGTTGATAACATGCATACTTTACTCGGTAGTTAAAATTGTAATCCAATTAATTATGATAGTGAAATTATCAGACCAAATAGCATTGGTAGTGAGAGTAATCGAACATCTAAGTTTGAGCGGTATCTGAGTAAAACGACTATAACTACACAATACAAATTATTAAGAGTGCTCGGCATCACGGGAACGCTTTCAGAAGTAATGAATTAGAAAAGTTGCGCAGCACTCACGCGGATTGAGCCTCGCTCGGCGTCGGCGTCGCTACAACATTACTTTAATTAAATCTATTTGAACAACAAACTTTAATTAAATTTCATCCAGCAGTTAGGCGTCGCGGAGGAATAATCGCGCAATTAGAGCGGCCGTGAGCGTCGCCTTACACGCTCCCAGTTAATTAACTCACTTGGGCGACCTATCCGACTCTACCAACATAATAACGCATACTGAGCCCACCGCAGAAACACTAATGTGTACAACACTTTAATACTTTTATTTGTATTGTTATCAATGGAACTGATTTTTCAAGCTTATTTGGACATTTGCAACCTCATATATAACAGAGGTCCTATCTGAAGTCAATCACAGACGCGTTGCTATTCCCGAGGACGAAATGTCGCGCACATGCAAGCCAACTGCTCAACGCTAGAAATAAATGTGTCCGTGGTATCACCCCGGTCAAAAAATTAACATTTTACCACCTTACAATATTTTATGGACGTGACATAATATTAAATATTTTTTTATTAATTATCTATATTTTTTATTATTATTATTAGTATTGTCACACAAAAAAGGTATATGTGTATACATACATACTTATAGGTATATGCATATGAATAAATTGTAGATAGGTAAGTAATATTAAGATATCGTAATATTAGTGATTACCAGTATGCTTATCGGGTATTATACTTTAATAAAAAAAACAATATTTATTTTATATATGACAAGTATGTCATTTTAGATTTAATATGGAGCAGGCATATTTAAAAATTGTCAGGACTGTATGCAATATTACAAGTTTATTGTTTAGGTAATCTATAAATTGATAAGTGAAGCAAAAGCTTGTGATCCGTGTTTAAGATACTTGCCGCAGACAGAGGAGTGTGAAATTACGCACGGTTATAGTTGATGTAGAGAATTATTACGGAATGCAAATATTTTTTCAGGTAATGTATAAAAGAAACAAAAATCAACAAAAAATCACATTACACACACTACCTTGCATTTGACACAAACACATCATAATAAACGAAATAGAACATTCAATGTCTTATTATAACAACATATAACATCAAACTAGTCAGATGTCTTTGCCAAAATACCCGCTATTGCTTTTAAATGCAGCTTAGCTAATTAAACCTCTTTTTACCTGTAACGGGTGAGTTCAAAGTAGCTTGAAATTGATTACAATTTATTTGAATTTGAGAAATATTAGTGCTACCTTGGAGAATATGAAGTTTAGTTTTTTAATTTAAATTACGGTCGAAATTCGAGTGTTGCGACGGGCGACTAGTAATTATAATACGGCTTAAATACGACGTAGGCAAGATAATGGATATTCTCATTATTCTTAAAATGTTATCAGTAAGTTAATACATTTCTTCTGCAATTACATAATTAGGAAAAATTTCTTTACATGTACTTAGTGTCCGCACACCTTAACTTCTGGCCGACTTATTCATTCCATACACAATGCAACCTTCTACGTATGTATTTTACTTGAACAATTTAATTGTACTACTTTAATTGATTTTCGAACATTATCATGAGCATTAACATTACAATAAATTAACATTTTTAAAATTTAAAACGATAAATACGGCAGTTTTTAGGGATATTTTAAAGATCCGGTATAAGTATAATAGACACCTTACCAGAGGTTTTAAGCATTACAATGTTAGCCTCAGATTAATAAACCCCAGGCAGTGAGTAATAACACTAACTAATGTCCGAGGGAAGTACTAACATATAGCGAATCTACTAAGTGTTCGCCTGATCCATTATGCGCACATCGTAACGTATAAATAAAGGCAAAAACTCACAGGATCCATTAAAAGTATTGCTACGGAGCGTCGAGTAATGTGGATATGACAGCCACTGACTCGATTTATTTTTAAATTATTTCCAATAAAGCTTTTAGACCGTCACAGTAAGTATGTTACGTAAACCTAAGAGTGATCATTTATTGAAGCGAAACTTTTATACGCACCGTGGAAGGGAAAAATATTGGTGTAACGGCATTCGTTACGGAAATGGTTACGCTGCAGCGTTTGTTACATTGTGATTGTAATATTTAATTATTATCTATTTACAGAGATGATAGATTATAATACGATATATATTAAACATTTGTTCTGTAACAGTTTTACTTCTAGCACATGTACATAGAACACACGTACTTTATGTTAATGTGTATTTCGGTTTTAATTGCGTTCATTATACACTTGGTCCATATCAATTTAATTAAGAATATTAATATATAAACTAAGTACAATTCTTTAGTTTATTAGTATTATTAAATGACGTTCAAAGGCTAGTTTAAACAGTAATGTCTTTTATTGTCTTTACTGCAAAAAATAAATATTTCTCGCTGATAAACAGTACGTAAGAACGCAGCAGTAAATTCCTTCGATTAATAATTATAAAGTACAATTAACGTCGCTTATAGAATTAAAATTACGCACATATCTAAATGTCTATAGACTTGTGGTAAAGTTTGAACAATATTATGTCATAGTTTGTCTAAAGTAACGTTAATATCTAAAATTACCTGTTATAATACGTTAGGTCTAATATTCTAATATTACATTACAGAGTTTGCTAACGCGTGCTAGTTAGTTAATTATGAAGATAATGAAACTTCTACAATTAATTAGTTGTTTGTATATTGAAAACGACGTGCATGTAAGGTTATAAAGTGATATTATATACGAGAAAATATATTTGTCGATCAGCATTTATATCTGGGGAAGAAATATATTTTATTGTGAATTACTACTATAAATGCAAAAGTTTGTGAGGACGTATGTGTGTTTGTTGCTCTTTCACGCAAAAACTATTAGTCGGATTTCGCTGAAATATGGCACACACATAGTATATAACCTAACTTAATAAATAGACACCTCATTACCGTAGTACACGTTACCGAAGTGGACGAAGCCACGGGTGTAACCTAGCCTTAATAGATTTACTTCAGATCTGATACGATAAAATGATAAAACAACTTTGATCAAAACAGCTGGGTCCGGATCTGGTTTCGATGTTTTTTTTTTTTCTTGATGTAATAACTACTAGCTTATATCTGTGTATAGTACATAACAATGTGAAAATACACTCGTCTCTCTAAAATTAAACAAAGGGATTCCGATCAATCATTTGTATTCGCTCAACTGTGCTCGTGGAATTGTTAATGTTGACTAGCTAGTCATTATATGGGTAATATAATGCTAGCTAGTCAACATTAACAACTTGTTTAGTTCTCCTTTTGCAATCTACACCCTCCACACATCTTTTATTTGCACTTTTGGCAAAAGGAGATCTCCCGCCGGGCTAGGTGATCATGCCTGAGGAGCGGTGGTGCTCCGACAGTCGATGTTCGGAACTTGTAGGCAGGGTATTGAGAATACTTCGATAGCGTGTTTCAGAATAATAGTAGCGCCATCTCTTGATGAGTAGCGGGAGGTCGCGACACACTCAAGAGTTATCTACGCCGATTTAAAAAAATCCGATTTAATTACTGATATTGCAAAATTTTGCGGATCTCTCATAATGTTATAACGTCGACAGTTGAAAACATATAATAAAATAGTCCATTCCATTATAATCCGTCGTCGTCAAGCACTTCCGTAAGAGAGTGGGCGTTATAAAGGAAACCGAGCGCGCGCTGACCGGGCGCCGCCACTGGCTTTGATTTGACGCACAGTACGTCTTTACGACATTTAAGTTTTTTTTAATAGCAACTTTTAGACAAGACAAACGTAAAACACACAAAGGTAAAGAAGAAAGTCTAAATCGCAACTTGAAAATAACCAACATAACTGTTATATCACAGCATCCTCTTTATAATATTAGTATAGATATAGATATACCTATATTTGTATCTATACAGATATTATAAAGAGGAAAGTTTTGTATTTTAATATTTTTGTATATTTGTTATGAATTAACTTAAAAACTACTGAACTAATTTAAAAAAATATTTCACCATTAGAATTCTACATTATCCCCGAGTAACATAGGCTATATTTATTACTAGAAAAACTAAGAAATCATTTCTAAAACTTCGGTAATGTAAACCAAGCTGTAAAACAAATTTGCTTATTTTTTTAACGCATACGCTGCGGAAACGATTGATGATAGAAGATAAATATTGTACAATATTAGACAACATATCGATATCTAAGAAAACACTTGCGATACACTACGTTCAACTGTAGAAATTATGTCACTATAACCAGAATAAAAGTACATCTATGGTGGAAGGTGGTAGAACTAATGTAATTGAAGGTGGGAGAATCACTCTAGTTCAACCGGAGAAGTACCATCACTACACCTACTTCCAGCGTGAAGCATTTCTTGCGTTTCGATGGAAGGGTGTGGTTGCCGGCACACTTTTATATGAGGCGACCCTCGGGAGTAGCAACGCATCTGTGATTGTCTACAGATAGTACCCATGTTCTATATGAAGTTGGTTACAAATGTCCATGGGCGGCAGTGACCACTAACCATCATAGAGGTGGATTGCATGCTCGTTTGCTACTTCAATCAGAAAAAAAAAACACCTGTGCGAAGCCGGGGCAGGCCGCTATTCAAATATATGTTACACATAGGCAAACCGCGCATTGGCTGCTATCGCTTCTGCAAGTAGTACCTTTAGCTATTAAGTAGTGGTTAAAGCGACTCTGGTGATTCTTAAAAAACTATTTAAGCTACAAAATGGTACCATTAGCTCTAGTTATTATAGCCAAAGGGTGGTCAGCCTTAAATAGAATAGGTGTCCTAATATTTGTGCTAATTTTCCTACCATACACTGAATTTTCGCTGCTTCTTAGAGTTAGAGATAGTGACAGTAGAGTACCGTACTCATACCATTTTGCTAGCAAGACAAAGCAATTCACTAATGTACATACATCAATAATGTTACATTTTATGATACAGGATTTTTAAGATATTTTTTAAGAATAATTTTAGAAATTTATATTCATCATAAACCACAGCGACGAGACAAAATAAAATTTAACACTTTATTGGAGACTTGTGAAAATTAAATTTAGTATTAAAATATTAAGTACGACAAAGCCAATCGCATGAAAACATTTTTTACTTTTATCTCCGATTAAAATACTCGCGAAATGGAGTCTGAAATACACGGAAAAATAATAAAAGTCAAAAGAAACGAGTTCTTAAAATGTCGCCATATCGTTTTACTGCTTCGAAATTTAGTAGTCGTAAATACTGTCTCAGTATGTGGTTTTAATGTAGTGATTGGTCCAATTTTACAATTACCTTCACCCGGATAAATTGAGTGATCCGGAGACATTTTAGCTCTAATTGCCTCTTAATAGGTACAGGCTCCACTAATGTGGCTTTAATCTCGTTTTTAATTGTTTATGTACTTTTTAATTATAATATTGCATTTGTTATAGATACAGATAAGTTAACACGACTTTTAATTAATTTCATTAAAGTAGTGTGACTTTAATTTCAAGTTTTAATTCAATTTCCTATTCCCTATCAGTCAGCTTATAGATATCAGTTAAACAACATAGAGACGACATACATAAGTAACCTCTACGTTTCTTTAAAATTATGATTGATAACTCGAATATTATTAAATTTCATGTCAAAAAAATCTTAATTTATAAAGAATAATTTGTCTATAAAATTATATTAAAAATATTTTTAAAAACAAGCTTTTAATTCTATGCACTGAAAAGAAAAAAATAATATTTGTAGTACTCAAACCCATCATTTTGTGGCATTGTACAATTGATCTGATCTGATCTTAAAGCTTGTCACGAGACTAGATTTACTCAGGTCTAAGTCTGTTGTTTCTTGAATTATTCCCGGGACAAGCTTTTACATCACTTATCATTGTGAAATTCGACAAAATGATGGGTTTGAGTACTACAATTTTTTTTTTCTGTGCATTGAATTAAAAGCTCTTTTTAAAAATAATAAATAAAAATTATTTTTGATGGCCGCCATCTTGGATTTGATTTTTTGTAGTGTTTGTATTCTACAAATTAAGCCCTTTTATTTGATATCCATACTGGGTTATTCCGAGAGTAGTAACGAATCCGCCATCTTTGATTATCCGCCATATTGGAATTACAATAACAAAATATACCTATTCGTCCACCAATTCGCACTTGGCCAGCGCGGTGTACTATGGCCTAAACTCTCTCATTCCAAGAGAAGACCCGTGCCCAGCAGTGGGACAATAATGGGTTGACGACAATATACCTAAACATATATTGTCATGCAAAGTAAGAAATTTCAGCTCAATCGGTTAAAGATAACTGCTTCAAAATTCAGTTGCAAGATTCCTCCCTGATAAACATACGAGTACATACGTTGCAACTCAATAGAAAACTTGTAATAATAATACCTACATAGTCGCTGCCGCTCATACAATTCGATATAAAAGTTGGTATTACAACGTTGTCCATTAGATTTAAATGTTGGGTCGTACCTACTCGTACAATCCTTTTCTTGAATACAGCCTACCCTAGACTTGTCAATTCAATTTGGTGGAGTTCTAAACATACAACTCCTACAAATTGAATCAACAT
This sequence comes from Spicauda simplicius, assembly GCA_949699795.1. Lineage (NCBI taxonomy): Eukaryota > Metazoa > Arthropoda > Insecta > Lepidoptera > Hesperiidae > Spicauda > Spicauda simplicius. Next base: position 13,056,837 of record OX453057.1, read on the forward strand.
TATATGTATTAATTATCATATTTAATTTAAATTAAATGTATAGTACAATTAATGTTTATTTGCAAATATGTATTTTTCTCTTGAAATCTGCTCTTAAGCAAAATTATTTTCTTCTCCATTCTTTTAAAAGGAGTATTTTTGAAATAAGGATGACGACTTAAGAAACAAAACTATTATATTTGAAGAATACCAAGAATTTATAAGAGCAGGAGTTGCTCTAAATAATGTTCAATGCCAATCGGCAAAGAGAGACTTTCCGCCAGGGCAGTTGATCGTGCCTGAGCAGCGGCCATGCTGATAATCACTGTTCGGAACTTGTGTATATGCCTAATGTTTTGAATTCTTCCATATCGTCATTTAGAATACTAACGGCGCCATCTCTTGATGAGTTGCTGAAGGTTCCCAAACAAGGTTAGGATCTAGCAGGGAACAAACTTTACGGTACGGTAAAATCAAAGTAACAACAAAATTAGCTTTTTACGTGTTTTTCAAACAGAAATAGCTTTAAAATCCAGACTTTCCGGGTTGCACATTAAGTGCGGCTAAAAATAAAATTTTACTCCGTGGACTTTTTTTCGTCGTCAATGTAGTAGGTACATTCTACATTTTATCGAAATTACTATTCATCGATCTCAAATGCTGAAAACAAGAAGAGCCTCTATGAAATTTCATTTCAGTGCGCAGGATTCGATTCTACACTCTTTTTATAGATAGAAAAATGTATAACAAAAACGATTTTTTGCTTGAAAATAATAGCGTTAAAATTTAGATGCTTTAAATATTCACAAGATATTTAGTTATATTCACTTTTATAAAATTAATACTTTTGTTAAAATTAAGATCCTTACAACAAACGTGATTTCTGTTTTTTATAGACAATCATACGGAGTTCTCAGTGTTCGGGTCCGATTTACTCTGGGCCGGTTCTTTTTATAAACAACCGTTTATTTTATTGAAGCATCTACTTATTTCTAATGCATTTTTTTCCTTGTCCTCTAAGAACGTACAGCTGTGAGACGAGTTACTTGAGTAGATCTAGGCAGAAATGCTGCTATTCCTTTTCATACAGATTTAATTAGAAGCGGCTTATACGAGACTACTGTTATGTAATTGAAACACATTCTGATATGCCCGTAATCCGCTCTTTAACGTTACGCACTTTGGATTTAGATAATCAGATAAGCTGTTAATTGAAATGCTCATACTTGGGTGTAACAAACATAGCTTAGGTATATATTTAATTTTGAAATTCATATAAAGCTTTTGCTATAATAATGTGTTAATAAATTTATATTAAAAATGAATAGTTACTAACGTTGTTTTATTTTTATACGTATTTATATATTTAGTTATTCTTTTATATATACATATAGTTATAAAATAAGTTATTTAATATATTCATATTGTTATTTGAAAATTAATATATACCTATATTTATATAAATTTAGTATTTCTATCAATACTTGGCCTGCCACCTTAGAGGTCTGCAGTAGGTATTGGATTTAGAATAAGCTCACACTAATAGTATCCTTACAAATAAGGCGTGTTAATTTAATGCTTGTAAAATATAGGTATATAGTTTATATTTTTTTTATTATTTTATTAAATACACAAACAAAATATAGTTACATTAAAATTCAATTTAAACGGAATAAAATAATTCGGATGTTGTACAATATGTTGAACTCAAAACACAATCACAAACAAGACGAATTATCATAAACAGACAATGAAACTTAGTTTATCGATATTGAATCGATTCGATGGAGGCAAAAAGTTGGGAACGCAATGCGTGAGCGCCGGCATCTGACCACGAAGGATGCCAGACAGAGCTCATTAGGCTACCTTCACGTCCTTCATTGAGCTCAATATTGCCCATATAACATCGCAATGTCAATAGCAAGAATAGCCTGATTAAGAAGAACCTTGAATTCTTAAATGAAACAATGGAAAGTTTGCTGGAACGTTTTAGCTTTAATTGCTCTAATAAAACGTTTAAGAATAATACAGGTACGTAGCTCGATAATTTGCAATGGAAACTTAAAATTACTGTAAATTAGATGCTTTTTCGTACTGAGTGCATATATAGAGGTTTTTAATAAAAATAAAAAAAATAACTTTAATAATGGAAAGAAAAAATAAGTACTACATGAATGAAATGTATTAAAATATACGAGTACATTGTACGAGTAATTATGCTAGTGAGCTTTATTGCGATTATTTACTTTTTAGTCATTAAGTGAATAGTAACTACGTATATTATAATAATTATTAAACTCACTTTAAGCTCTTTAGGATTATAATAAAATAATTCATAATTTTAATATACATGTATATTAGTGTATATATTATGTGTATTTATGCTGCGCTACATAATGTCCCTTAGCCTATTTTTGTTATCGAGGTGGAAACTTACAAAAGGCATCTGGCGCCGTGGGTTATGTGGGATTTTACCGCACTAAAATCCCCCGGTGCCGTCTCCTTGCCGTCCACAGCACCGGAAGCTCCCTTTCATCACCTCTTGCGATTGGCAACAAATATTATTACTATATATTCCCTCGCAGTTGGTGGACACGGATTTTAGCGTCTACTCGCCGATTTGTTCATCAATTGCATAACACACACTGGCAAACGCGAAGACAATGTTATTGAATATATGTACCGTACATACGAAGCATTTACCAGCTATGAGTTTCTAGTTATTCCTGATACAACTACCTATATAGGTATAGGAAAATAACCTCAACACAGAAGGTATTAAAACGGTTTGTGAATCGAATCCAGAAGCACAACCGGCGCACTTATTCTGGTCTTAAGGGTTCGGAAACAACTGTAGCTAACATCAGCTAAAATCCTGTTTTTATCTGGGACATAATATAGATGCCATTTAGTATAAAAACCGGTCAAGTGCGAGTCGGAATCACGCACAAACGTAAAGAAAACAGCAAAAAAATCACATTTATTATTTGGAAGTTACACTTTTTTAGACAAACTGGCAACCAGCTTGTTTGTAGTAAAAAATATGTATGATCCCCCTTCCTAAAATATTAAATTCTGCTTTTACTATTTCTTGTAGCGGAAAAAGAAATACAATATCTGTGCAAATTTCAATTATCTAGCAGTCACGGTTCATGGGATGTAGCTTGGTGACAAACAGACAGACAGACGGAGACCGGAGTCTACAGGGGGGGTACAGACCCCTAAAAAAAGGAATCAACAGAACAGCAAGTTTGTTTTTGACGTTAGCGAAATACTTTTTAGAAGCAGCAATTATACATTTTTTATGACGGAAGGTTGGAAATCTAGGAGTCGATCCAAACTGTTGTAATCAACTAGCATAAGTTTTATTTAGGCCTAAATAAAAAGTATTTTTATAGTATATAATTTAGGCCTAAATGCTGTGTAATAATTAACGGAATAATTAAATCATAATTTAATTTTTTAATACTTATATGAATAAGATTTTTCAATATGTAGTCATACATCCAAACATCCATTTTGTTGCATCGTACAATTTTCTATCATATAAAAGCTTGTCGCTAGATTAGTCCAAGAAACCACAGACTTGGATCTGAGCAAAATTTAATGTGGACAATCTCGCGACAAGCTTTTATATAATAGAAAATTGTACGATTGTAACAAAATGATGTGTTTGACTACTACAAAATTTATTTTTCCTTCTCAGTGCATTGAAATAAAAGCTTATTTTAAAAAGGTTTTTTTTTTATTTCATTCCATTTTCTTATCTTTAGTTGTCCCAGAACCCAATGCTCTTTAATTTCATACTTATATTGGATGGGTTGTATTAACATCTGTAATCTTCCATTTTTAATTGGCGGACATCTAGGATTTGTTTGTAGTGTATGTATTGTATTCTATAAACTAAACACTTTCATTTGATCGTATTGGGTAGGTTGTACAAAAATATCTATGTTATCTTCCATTTTTTGAAGGCCATCTTGGATTTGATTTTTTTCGTAGTGTATTCCATAAACGATAGGTTGTACGAAATCATATAATCCTGCTTTTTTTACAGCGGCCATCTTGGATTTGAAAATTTTACGTGGTTTACGTGTTCTACATATTAAGCCCTTTAATTTCATACCCATATTGCGTGTGTTGTACAAATATTTATAATCTTAATTTTTTTAGGGCGGCTATTTTAAATTTGAATGTTTTTTCCTATTGTACTGCATTTTTACATATTAAGCCCCTTTCATTTGATACCCATATAGGGTAGGTTGTACAAAAATACGTAGTCCGCCATTTTGTTGCGTCGGCCATTTTGGATCAATAAGAATATTGATTATATATAATTGCATTGTCATCAGAACTATACATGTATTCCAAATTTCAGCTCAATCGTACACTGAGAAGTGGGTTAAATTCAGGTTGCAAGATTTGACCTAAACACACACTACTTACCCACAAACATTGTAAGTTAATTAAAGTTTTTAAAAAGGCTACTGTTGTTTAATTAAGTGTAAATTATAATTAATTAAATACATTTTAGAAACCTATAAAATCTTCATTCGCCTAGTTTTAAATGAGGTAGTTAAATAAATATTGATATAAAAAGTACATGAAGACTATCAATACATTAATAGCGACACATTAATCTTATTGCCTTATTACCAGGAAACTGTATGTGTATCTATAAAAATATTTCACATGAAAAAGATGACAGAGCCGTAGACATCGCAGACTTTTTCCGTGCTCTAAATTCATTAGAAAACTTGCGCACGCGCATCCGTCGTATGCGCACGAACGTCGCGCGGTGTACATTCCGAGCTTTTTGCGCGCCACTCAGTCTAACGAGATTGAAATAATCACTGGCCTTCCAAAGAGACTTTGTTTCGGAGAATCAAAAAGAACTAATAAATTATAGTCATCGTCTGTGTTTTTCGACGTTTAAAGGCACGCACAAAAGTAATGGCTGTACTGAATACCTCTCACGCCGGAATGTTTCGCAAATTGTTTTTTCTCGTAACAAAAATATAATTTTTGTTTGACAATATCGTTGTTTATGTGTAACATACAAAATATTCAGAAAACCGTTTAAAATTATTGTGTAAGCTTATTATTTTTGACTAGCTGTTGCCCGCGACTTCGTCCGCGTTTCCGTTGTTTTTCGTAAAAAAAAAGTAGCCTATGTCCTTCCTCACGGTTCAGTGGTTTTGATGTAACAGACAGATTAACTTTCGTATTTTAGTAGGGAAATATAATATGTCATATCTACAATACTGTTGAAAAATATCGCAATACGGAACCGCACAATATTATTGTTAATAGCTTTGCCCGCGACTCCGCCAGCGAGTAACTCTTTGTGTGTTATTGAGTTATAATGTATTGGTAATATTGTTTAGATCACGTTCACATGAGGCTTAAGAACCTTTTTTATTTTTGTTTTCGAGGGGGAAACCTTCAAAAGGTACCCGACGCCGTGGGAGCGACGCAGAGTTATGTGGAATTTTTACCGCACTAAAACCCCCCCGGTGGCCGTCTTCGGTGCTATAAAGAGGACTCGGGCTCCTCCCAGATGGGATCCATACGGGCCCTTCCCGGTATCGCCTGGCTGGACGGTTCAAGCTCCCACTCTAGCCGCCCGCAACCCCGGAAGCCCCTTTTAGTCGCCTCTTACGACAGGCAGGGATACCGTAGCCCTATTCTGATCCTGCCGAAGGCTTAAGTACTTATATAACGAAAATACTTCAATGCAAAGCTTCCGGGTAAACTATGTTGAATGTTGATCCATCCGGCACGTGAACGTAAAGATTTTTGGAACTACTGACCCGGGAAAGAGCGACGTACAACTGACCATGCGAGAAACAACTGACACCGAGATCTACTCCAGCAACACGAAAAGTCTGCCCTTGAGCCTTATTAATTGTCATTGCATAACACACCGATACTGGGAATTGCGTTCTTTTAAATTGGAATGGAAAATTATTAGGTACTAAGGGAATTCTGGGAATAAAGACGGTTTCTCCTGCACCGCCTGTTAAAATTTGAGCCTCGATTATATTTTGTTGCAACCGGGTTACTTTTAGCCGAGTTCCATTGCAAAGTTGTGGTGGTCTTAAATTTCGGAGCAGAATAATCGGAATGCCAATTTTTAAACAAATTTCATGAGAAGGAAGTCCGGGCATATTTAAAGAATTTAAAAATTCTATCGGGTAGTTAGTGGCGTCTTGTTCATCGACCATTCTATTTATTGAACTATAAACTTTGCTTTCCCCTTGTATATTCGACAGTATTTTATTATTAATCTCAAATGCCTGGTCATTGCGAGGAGTTAAGATGGATCTTTCGCATAGCCAAGAATTGTCCCTATTTAATATATTTGTTACGTCACCGTAAACCGACGATATAAGATGTAGTTGGGATTGCACTATACAACATAACTCAGGCGTCAGAATAACTTTTCCTTGGTGTAGTTGTGGATAGGTAGGTACCTTCGCCAATCTTTAACAGTGTATCAGAAAATTGACGATCATCCGGGTTATCTCCAGTTCTCACTCGCATGTTTATAGTTAAATGCACCGATTGTATATCACGCCACAAATAAGAACTTTTCAGGCAAGCCCCAACCTCATCAGCTCGGGTTCCGCGTGGTATTACCGGTAAAGTTTGTCGAAAATCACCACAAAATAAAACCGTCATACCGCCCATTGGTCGATCATTTTGTCTTATGTCCCTTAAAGTTCTGTCTACCGCATCTACTCCTTTTCGGTGGGCCATCGTACATTCATCCCATATGATTAAATTACACTCACGTAATAGCTTTGTCGCGATTTCTTGAAATACTACATGTTGGACTTTCCGTGCGATCTAAATCTATGGGTATTTTAAACATAGTATGAGCAGTTTTACCTCCTGGTAGCAATGTTGCAGCTATACCTGATGAAGCTACGGCAAGAGCAATTTTACGCTGATTTCGAACATAAGCTAATATTAATTTAGTCAAAAAGGTCTGTTCACTGTTCATTTTTCATATTTCATTTTTCATTTTTCATTTTCTTTTTCATTTTTCATTTTTCATTTTTCATTTTTCATTTTTCGTTTTTCGTTTTTCGTTTTTCGTTTTTCGTTTTTCGTTTTTCGTTTTTCGTTTTTCGTTTTTCGTTTTTCGTTTTTCGTTTTTCGTTTTTCGTTTTTCGTTTTTCGTTTTTCGTTTTTCGTTTTTCGTTTTTCGTTTTTCGTTTTTCGTTTTTCGTTTTTCGTTTTTCGTTTTTCATTTTTCATTTTTCATTTTTCATTTTTCATTTTTCATTTTTCATTTTTCATTTTTCATTTTTCATTTTTCATTTTTCATTTTTCATTTTTCATATTTCATTTTTCATTTTTCATTTTTCATTTTTCATTTTTCATTTTTCATTTTTCATTTTTCATTTTTCATTTTTCATTTTCATTTTTCATTTTCCATTTTTCATTTTTCATTTTCATGTTCATTTTCGTACAGATAGATGACTGAGTTATAAACGTAAGAGTAGACAAATATAATCAGAAAGCTTTGAACTGCTAAGCTATCGGGAGTTACACGTGTTATTGTGAGTCAACCATAAAAGATGGACATATGCTGTCGTAGGATATTTTTTAGATAATTTTAAGGAAAATATTTCCCTCATACATGATTTCTGTGTAGCTTTAACCATTAAGGTTGCACACGCGACAGAAGCTTAAAAAAGTAACTTCTCCCGTTTTCCCAACATTTCCCTTTACTGCTCTGCTCCTATTGATTGTAGCGGGATGAAAAGTATACTATAACCAGCCCAGGAGTATAAAGAATAATCGTACCAAGTTTCGTTAAAATCCACTGAGTAGTTTTTGTTTCTATAACGGTTATACAGACAGACAGACAGACAGACAGACAGACAGACAGACAGACAGACAGACAGACAGACAAAAATTTTACTGATTGCATTTTTGGCATCAGTATCGATCCCTAATCACGCCCTGATAGTTATTTTGGAAAAATATTTCATGTACAGAATTGACCTCTCTACAACTTTATTATAAGTATAGATGAGATAAATAGAAATCTTTATATTTTTAAAATAACGTGAAAGGTACTTTTGTATTTTTGTACGTTTCGAATGAAATGTTTAGTCTATTTTTTACTATTAAAGTCGCGGGCGAAGCCTAGTATAAATGGAAATATGCGTTGAAACAGTTTCCCTGCTTATGGCGCTGTCGTCTGCACCATATACAGAAAATAAAACCGAACTACCGATTACACACTAATTGATAATGCTAACATAACTCTGTCCTGGTCTTCCTACCATGCCCTTACCTTACAAAGTCTTAGTTAGCACGACCAATTAAAGTTCTCCAAAATGGGAGAGTCCTCTTTTTGCGTGTGCTCTTCGCAGATACCGACGATTTTGGGACATGTGGAGCATTCGTGGAATAATCCGATGCTATTTACTCGTAATTTATTTCTTGTTTTAAAATGTATTTATTCAGTAATTAGTGAAGATATAATATAAATGTAGGATAAAGTACCTAAAGATTAATGTACCTCTAGAATTTCAGTTACATGCATGCATAAAAGTAGCGTAATAAATGATTAATGACCATTGAGTTATAAAAGTATTATATGTAGGAAGCCGATTTTAAATAATGCTTATTGTATGTTTTTGTTATGTTCGCATTAAAATCATCATCTTCGTATTTCAATCTTATTGGTGAACAAAAGTTCTTTCAGAATTCTTCATACTTTCATTGATTTTACCTATTGTTCACTTATACAAGTACTTTTGTAAGCTTAACTTTTTGTATGTTCATAGGTTAATCGAAATGCTTCACATTATTGAAAAAAGTGTAAATTTGCGGATTATTAGAGCCGATGAGCAATAAGCAAGTATCGCGTGATTAGGGGTAGCCATTCTGATTGCTGGTCCAATTGGGTATTATCCGTCGCCCACCCAGGGGAAATGTTTAGGGGGGGAATCAAGTCATCAAATATAAAAGGAAACGGTAAATCGATTCAATTCTTTGCTTTTTTCGTTTCCTTGTTATGTAACGTACTTAATAAATGCTTAATGAACCTTGAGTTGAAAAGTATGTACGAGGCCGATTTTACTAAATAATCTTTGTACATTTTTAATGCTACTGAATTAGATTTGTTATGCTAGCATTAAAATCATCATCTTCGTATTTCAATCGTATTGGTGAACAAAAGTTCTTTCGGGACTCTTCATACTTTCATTGATTTTACCTATTGTTCACCTTTACAAGCACTTTTGTAAGCTTAACATGTTCATTGGTTAATCGAAATGCTTCACATTATTGAAAAAAGTGTAAATTTGCGAATTATTAGAGACGATGAGCAATAAGCAAGTATCGCGTGATTAGGGGTAGCCATTCTGATTGCTGGTCCAATTGGGTATTATCCGTCGCCCACCCAGGGGAAATGTTTAGGGGGGGAATCAAGTCATCAAATATAAAAGGAAACGGTAAATCGATTCAATTCTTTGCTTTTTTTCGTTTCCTTGTTATGTAACGTACTTAATAAATGCTTAATGAACGTTGAGTTTAAAAGTATGCAGGAAGCCGATTTTATTAAATAATTTGTATGTTTTAATGCTACTGCATTAGATTCGCTATGTTAGCATTAAAATCATCATCTTCGTATTTCAATCTTATTGGTGGGCAAGAGTTCTTTCAGAACTTTTCATACTTTCATTGATATTACCTATTGTTCACCTATACAAGTACTTTTACAAACTTAACATGTTCATTGGTTAATCAAAATGCTTCACATTATTGAAAAAAGTGTAAATTTGCGAATTATTAGAGCCGATGAGCAATAAGCAAGTATCGCGTGATTAGGGGTACCCATTCTACGCCCTGTAGTTCCGGGATCAGAATAGGGCTACGGCATCCCCTGCCTGTCGTAAGAGGCGACTAAAAGGGGCTTCCGGGGTTGCAGACGGCTAGAGTGGGAGCTCGAACCGTTCGGTCAGGCAATCCCGGGAAGGACGGCGGTATGTGTGGTCGCATACCGTCGTAAAGACTAGACGGAGCGGTGGGCCCAGCCGCTCATCTGGGAGGAGCCCGATGGGGCAACGCGCTCGGAGGATTCCGGTTGAAGTCGTTTCGAGATCCCGGAGTCCTCCTTTTCAGCGCCGAGGACGGCCACCGGGGGGGTTTTAGTGCGGTAAAAATCCCACATAACCCTGCGTCGCTCCCACGGCGTCGGGTACCTTTTGAAGGTTTCCTCCTCGAAAACAAAAAAAAAAAAGGGTTGCCCATTCTGATTGTTGGTCCAATTGGGTATTATCCGTCGCCCACCCAGGGGAAATGTTTAGGGGGAGAATCAAGTCATCAAATATAAAAGGAAACGGTAAATCGATTCAATTCTTTGCTTTTTTCGTTTCCTTGTTATGTAACGTACTTAATAAATGCTTAATGAACCTTGAGTTGAAAAGTATGTACGAGGCCGATTTTACTAAATAATCCTTGTATATTTTTAATGCTACTGAATTAGATTTGTTATGCTAGCATTAAAATCATCATCTTCGTATTTCAATCGTATTGGTGAACAAAAGTTCTTTCGGGACTCTTCATACTTTCATTGATTTTACCTATTGTTCACCTTTACAAGCACTTTTGTAAGCTTAACATGTTCATTGGTTAATCGAAATGCTTCACATTATTGAAAAAAGTGTAAATTTGCGAATTATTAGAGACGATGAGCAATAAGCAAGTATCGCGTGATTAGGGGTAGCCATTCTGATTGCTGGTCCAATTGGGTATTATCCGTCGCCCACCCAGGGGAAATGTTTAGGGGGGGAATCAAGTCATCAAATATAAAAGGAAACGGTAAATCGATTCAATTCTTTGCTTTTTTTCGTTTCCTTGTTATATAACGTACTTAATAAATGCTTAATGAACGTTGAGTTTAAAAGTATGCAGGAAGCCGATTTTATTAAATAATTTGTATGTTTTAATGCTACTGCATTAGATTCGCTATGTTAGCATTAATATCATCATCTTCGTATTTCAATCTTATTGGTGGGCAAGAGTTCTTTCAGAACTTTTCATACTTTCATTGATATTACCTATTGTTCACCTATACAAGTACTTTTACAAACTTAACATGTTCATTGGTTAATCAAAATGCTTCACATTATTGAAAAAAGTGTAAATTTGCGAATTATTAGAGCCGATGAGCAATAAGCAAGTATCGCGTGATTAGGGGTACCCATTCTACGCCCTGTAGTTCCGGGATCAGAATAGGGCTACGGCATCCCCTGCCTGTCGTAAGAGGCGACTAAAAGGGGCTTCCGGGGTTGCAGACGGCTAGAGTGGGAGCTCGAACCGTTCGGTCAGGCAATCCCGGGAAGGACGGCGGTATGTGTGGTCGCATACCGTCGTAAAGACTAGACGGAGCGGTGGGCCCAGCCGCTCATCTGGGAGGAGCCCGATGGGGCAACGCGCTCGGAGGATTCCGGTTGAAGTCGTTTCGAGATCCCGGAGTCCTCCTTTTCAGCGCCGAGGACGGCCACCGGGGGGGTTTTAGTGCGGTAAAAATCCCACATAACCCTGCGTCGCTCCCACGGCGTCGGGTACCTTTTGAAGGTTTCCTCCTCGAAAACAAAAAAAAAAAAAGGGTTACCCATTCTGATTGTTGGTCCAATTGGGTATTATCCGTCGCCCACCCAGGGGAAATGTTTAGGGGGAGAATCAAGTCATCAAATATAAAAGGAAACGGTAAATCGATTCAATTCTTTGCTTTTTTCGTTTCCTTGTTATGTAACGTACTTAATAAATGCTTAATGAACCTTGAGTTGAAAAGTATGTACGAGGCCGATTTTACTAAATAATCCTTGTATATTTTTAATGCTACTGAATTAGATTTGTTATGCTAGCATTAAAATCATCATCTTCGTATTTCAATCGTATTGGTGAACAAAAGTTCTTTCGGGACTCTTCATACTTTCATTGATTTTACCTATTGTTCACCTTTACAAGCACTTTTGTAAGCTTAACATGTTCATTGGTTAATCGAAATGCTTCACATTATTGAAAAAAGTGTAAATTTGCGAATTATTAGAGCCGATGAGCAATAAGCAAGTATCGCGTGATTAGGGGTAGCCATTCTGATTGCTGGTCCAATTGGGTATTATCCGTCGCCCACCCAGGGGAAATATTTAGGGGGAGAATCAAGTCATCAAATATAAAAGGAAACGGTAAATCGATTCAATTCTCTGCTTTTTTTTCGCTTCCTTGTTATGTAACGTACTTAATAAATTCTTAATGAACCTTGAGTTGAAAAGTATGAAGAAGGCCGATTTTATTAAATAATTCTTGTATGTTTTTAATGCTACTGCATTAGATTCGCTATGTTAGCATTAAAATCATCATCTTCGTATTTCAATCGTATTGGTGAGCAAGAGTTATTTCAGAACTCTTCATACGTTTATTGATTTTACCTAATCTTCACCTAAGTACTTTTTCAAACTCAACATGTTCATTGGTTAATCAAAATGTTTCACATTTTAAAAAAAAGTGTAAATTTGCGAATTATTAGAGCCGATGAGCAATAAGCAAGTATCGCGTGATTAGGGGTAGCCATTCTGATTGCTGGTCCAATTGGGTATTATCCGTCGCCCACCCAGGGGAAATGTTTAGGGGGAGAATCAAGTCATCACTACATAGTATAAAAAAATTGCTTCCCGCTGTCTGCCCCTATGTATGCTTAAATCTTTAAAACTGTGCTACGGATTTTTTATGAATTATTTTTAATAGATAGAGTGATTTAAGAGGAAGGTTTTTATGTATAATAAATGCAAAATAAAGTGGTGGAACTCTGATAATTTTAGATTTTTGACTTTTAAGCGGAACGAAGTTCGCCGGGTCAACTAATATCGATTAGTTGACCCGGCGAACTTCGTTCCGCTTAAAAGTTGAATCGTCAACTGTTTGTTTTTTGTTTCCTTATTATTCGTTTGTTACAAGAATAATAGAATAGGCTTATTTTTATAGAATAAAGTCATAGCAGTAAGTAAAAATCGTAAGCAGTATCTATATATGAATTAATTGTATTTAAGTTGAAAATATTGCAAATATGGGCGGGAGCCCCAACAGTATTTACATACTACTAACCACATAAATAGACAATTATTAATTGATTAACCAGCAATAATTTATAAGTTATTGTACTTATCAAATAAGAAACAATGGCTTCTGTGCATTTGTTTTTTTATTTCATAAACAATAATTAATTATCGAGCAATACTGGGTGTATTAATTAATAATTAATTATTAGTAAAACTAAAAAGATAAAAGCGATTCTAAGAATTCTAACATTTACGCCTTTTAATTAATAATTTAATGAGAACACAATCGTCATTATAATAATAATAATAATAATACTCTTTATTGTACCCAAAAGGAATAAATGACATAAAGTAGCAAATTTAACTAACGATACAAAAGGCGGCCTTTTCGCTAAACAGCGATTTCTTCCAGACAACCTTATGGTAAGGAGATAATGTAAAAAAAAGAATAATATTAAATAGGTGAGGTGCAATACCGGTCACTATACGGCACGACACGAACTAGAGGAGTAACTCCCCTTCTCTATTCCTCTCTCTACTTCTAGAAGCATTAAGGCAACTTAATCCAGTATCATTATTAAAAATTGAATCAAAAAATATACCGCGCGTAACCCGCACAGATTCTAAGTGTTGAATACGTGGATGATATCTTACCCAATTGTGTTATCTGTAGTCATATTTAATGAAGCAATAAAATCTTTAAGCTTCCTTCTTAACAACAGCGATGCAAATGAGCCTTGAAGTGAGACTGGCGTGATTAGCGGTCGAAGCGTTAATTGCTCGCCCAATTGTGTCCAGCAAGAAACGCAACAACAGATCCTTAAATCGAACATGTTCTTACCAAGCGAACAAAGCCTTCTTTAGAGCAGCATATACAAAGAGTGCAATGCGAGTGGCATGATTAGCGGTGGACGCGGCTGATTGCCAGCCCAATTGGGTCTTATCCGCCCGCACATGGGAAATATTTTTAATCAACACCTCCATTGAACTTACGAGCGGTCGTACGTGAGCCCAGCGCACAGGAGCGTATTCGACGGATGGAATAAATCATTATTGTAAGACATGTAAAATGCGCTTTATATTTTTGGCATATAGACACGTTAATGATTTATTAGGTTCACATTTCTGAAATTACAAATTGTTTACTCATATGTACGTACTTAAACACAAATTATATGCGCATCTGTCATATTTTATTACACGAAAAGAAGCAAAAATATAATGATGACATGGGTGAAATGAAGCTGTCAGTTTTATGGGTCAATGCATTATTTCAAGATTTGTATTGATCAACGCCAACCACTATTAGTTCACTAGTTTATTAACTACTGCCACACCAATTTAGTCTAATTGATGAACAAAATATCTTTTGCAATATAATTTTATATTTATACAGAGAGTTAAAGATACTTTAAGATATATATACAACACCATAGATGAAGCAAAAACAATCAAAAACGTACGAACATTGGCCAGCATCAACAGCCAGGAGGGTCGAACTACACAAAAATGAATGTATTTTAGTAATCTGAGAGAAATTTGCTCCTGTTTGGAGCGGGTAGTTGTAGCGAGTGTCTAAGGGCGACGCTTGTTTGGCGATTTAGCGCTATGAATGTAAGCAGATTGCATCACCGCAGGCACCGCTCCCGCTCTCGCGGCCGCCTGCTTCACGCACCATAGATTATTTCGACCATTTGTAACTGTCAATCCAATAAAAATAGAAAAATATATACGCTCGAAAAACATCACCCTCCTTCTGACGTAGTCGGTTAATAAATGAAATATATTAGTAACTATAGTCATACCATTTATCCATTTACCATTAAACAATCATAAACGTACATATGTTAGAAAAAAATAATAAACCACCATGACAGTCAGACTATAGAAAAATAAGTTTATTTTATAAATCCGAGAGAAATTCGCCCCTGCCCAGTGGAGGCACGGTAGCGGGTGGCGACGGGCGCTGCTTGATTGGCGCTATGAATGTGAGCAGATTGCATCGCCGCTGCCACCGCTCCCGCTCTCGCGGCAGCCTGCTTCACGCACCATACTTTATTACCATGTAACTGTCAATCGATTATAATTCGATTACGTTGGTACGCTTATTGCATCCGCAATGAGTTTTACGATACTTTTCTTAACATGTCTTTTTTATTATAAAAATAATAAACAATAAAAGTTATTGCGAAATATCTGAATTTATAATTTTTCTTCATCAGAAGCGTTGATAATAGTCTTATTGGTAGAAAAAATAAATGTCATAACAAAGCGCGCAAATAGAAAGAAAACCGGATGTACCTAATATATTTATTCCCTATATATTTCTTCCCTTTTATTATGTTCATACTTCAATTAAAACCACTTACAAGCCTTTTGATGAAATTTTAACACGATTACAAAGTTTTGTTCCACATTGTTTGGAACAGTATGTACCTAACATGATGATATAATAAATTGATATTTCAGGCAAATTCGTATTTTCGTATAAGTAGGTACATAGATTGGTAACAACTGTAAGCAAGATCTTTTGTTGTGGGAAGAACCACAGGAAAAGATGGTTTTATCGGCTAGCTAATGTTCTTACAGTAAATTTATATAAGGTATGTAAGAATATTAGGGAAATATTCAAATTAAACAAATGTTACACAATTAAATATTTATTACAACTCTGAAGTTAATGACACAATTTATTTAATTTATACAATACGATCATTGATATTCCCTAATATCAGCGAAAGAACATGAGACTAAATACAACAACGGACTCAGGGCCGCTTGTGAGGATCCGCGAGGTGAGCACATATAATCCCTTAAACTCAAGCACTAGGGCATAAAGTTATAACGACTGCGCTTACAGATAAACAAATAAACAGTCTAAGTCTAACACGGTTTAATAATAATCGTAATACCAACAATAACAACAAGGTTATATAATTTACCTTTGAAATGATAAAGTAACAATAAAGGTGGCTATTTTACTTTTATAACGGGTGGTAATAATTTACTTTTGTAACGGGTTAATAATTGCTTTTGTAACGGAGCAGAGACCCTTGGCATCGGAGAACATGGATAACCATGTGGCCGCAACCTCACGGAAGACCTACGGGTAGATATAAACAGGAAATCCTATCCTACGTGTCTGTGGTTACCTCGGAGACTGGGGCAGACGCCCGCGACGGCTGTCCTGGTGTGACGCTTCGTCGGCACCCGAAGGCACACTGTCCAGCCTCGCCAACGGCTACAGCCACCGGAGGACGGACTTCGAGGACACCACGTGGCACGTGGTCTGGACTGGACTGCAACCTCTAGGTTCAGGCTAGCGCACACGCAATAGACCTGAAACCCATATCCCCGCAAATTAGAATGACACTCCTAACAAGTATCCTAACAAATAAGGGCTCTAAAATGAACGAATTCGACACTCACGTGGCATTGGAGACTTTGAGGCGGATTAACTGCTGCCGGGCGTCAGGGAAATCACATTCCCTATTACATTTTGTGGTCACACCCTCCCTGGAACCACCATCGACTTCACAGGGTCACCACATGGCCATGACCCGTACACAGGGCTACCGAACTTCCATGGCCTTCGACTTGACTGCTCGACCGCCAAAACTAAAAGAACTCCAATAACGACGATAGGTACTTATCTATTTTTTATCCTTACCTTAAATATAGTAACGGGATTTTAATACATAATCGTTCAATATCAATCTTCAAAACAACTTTATTGTAAGAATGTTTTATACGGTAGAAAATTTCAGAACAAAATGAAGTCTCATATCAGACCGGGTTAAAATTATGAAGCTAAAACTGAAGGTTATTGAAAACGTGACTTACATTTATATAGGTCATATGGTACGAAATTTTATACTACAGGCGGCAACAGTATTTTGTTATCATTAAACAAAATATTCTTTTATATTCGTGTATAAGCCAGCGTGGGATTTGTTCGATCGTCTAACTAAATTATAGGGAGTTTATAATAAACAACGTTTATTTATATTAAACAGTAAACGATTAATTTAAGTTATTTTTTAATACTGACTTCGTATAAGCAGACTGGAATAGCAGTATTTAAAACCCTTAGTAAAGAAATATAAAAAACACTTTTCATAATATATCTACATCAAAAACTGAACCTGTTGTATTTATTTATGGCTCTGTCTTATCAATTCAGGTTGTATGCTAAACGATGCGCAGTTTTGACTAAGATAGTCAAAAATGAGCATCGTTTAGCTTTTGAAAATGAAAGAAAGTTCAAAAGGTTGTGATCCAGTATGAACAGGGATAATACCACCACCGCACCGACTTCTAGTGTAAAATTATCATTGTATTGTAGGTGGCTGACTTGCCTAAGAAACATTCATCTCAGTATTAAAGTGTAGAAACGTATCTGCGTTGTAATTATTTGTTTAGAACCTCGGTTCTGCATAAAGTTGGTTATGCAGAACCGAGGTTCTAACTGTCCGTGAGCGACATTGACCACTTTCCCTCAGGAGGACAGGTATGCTCGGTTCATTCTTTAAAATGATGAAAAAATAATATGCGTATAAATTGGCATAATTTATTATGTCATAACAAGATATGAAAATATGTCTTCTGCAAACTAACGTTTAATTGGGAACCACTTGGAGATAGTAATGACCATATGCGATTGTCTACGTTTGTCGTATATCCACGTATTATCAAACGGTCTGTCCTGCTTATGCTAGTCAAAAATATAACATAAACGAAACAATAAGACTTACTCCTCTTACGGTTAAATTACGATTTTGACTTACAGTTAAATCTATAGGTACCTAACTACTTACGAGTCACAACTTTTTTCCGCTGCTCGTTTCACACAATCAAAAATATTCTGTGTTAATATTTTTATAAATTATCTATTTGCTCAATTTCATCAATTCTATTTAATAATTTAGTATTAAGGAGAAACGAACATCCATCTGTCCATCCTTATAATATTTCGCCTTCATAATGTTACTAAGAGAAAAACTGCGTTAAAGTAACTATTGATTAAGTAAGTATCTATCATATTATTATTTATCTAAGTATAAAAGTCTAAGTATAAGTTCTTTGCTGGATCTAATGATCGTATCTTCGTCAGATCACGTTGCAAAGTACGGTCAGTGCGCTGCTGAGGGTTTTTCGTATCATGACCTCCTCTACTTGTCATATAAAATCCGACCTCCGAAAGCTAAGTCAAGAACTCTCTTTCAGCGTAATTTTAGTGGGATGAACATTGAAAAACTCCGAAGTGATGCTGCCCATATCGATTGGGGTGTTGTAGAGAGTAAGAAAACTGTTGACGAGCAGGTGGCTATATTTAACTCATTGGTAATCGAATTGTACGATCTTCATGCTCCTGTTCGTCCAGTCCGGATCCGGCATCCACCAGCTCCTTGGCTTACTGACCACGTGAGGTCCTTAATAAATAAGAAAAACTCTGCCAAATGTAAATACAAGTCTAATGCCAGTGATGTAAATCTCGAGAGGTATAAAGCTGCAAGAAATCGTTGCAATATGGTGTGTAGAGATTTACAACGACGCCATATCTATAATTCCGTTCATAATGAAGACCCTAGCAGGGTCTGGAAATTTCTTAAAACTTTAGGAATTGGGAAATCGCCCAAAAATTCTCTTCCACATAATCTAAATCTAAACGAATTAAATCGTCATTTTTCTGTAACTTCTTGCATTGATAGCAAATTGAAAGAAAAAACTCTAAATCAGCTTTCTCAGATTCCCAATCCAAAGTTTTCCTTATTTTCGTTTAGTCAATTTTCGGGTCGTGATGTGGAGAGAGCGATACTCTCCATCCCCTCAAACGCGGTAGGTAGTGATAGCATTAGTCGTAGTATGATCATACCTCTCCTTGACTTACTCCTTCCAACTATTACCTTCATAGTCAATAGTTCCATCCAAAATAATTATTTTCCTTCTTCCTGGAAAGACGCAAATATTATCCCTTTACCTAAAAAATCCAACCCATCCGAGTTTGCTGATTTCAGACCGATATCCATTTTACCTCTTCTATCTAAAGTCCTTGAGCGCCTCATCCATCACCAACTCAACTCCTTTCTTGCCACTAATACCCTACTAAATCCTCTTCAATCTGGTTTCCGACCTGGCCATAGTACGGCTACTGCCCTGTTGAAAATCACAGATGACATCCGCATGGGGATGGACAATCAACAGCTGACGGTGTTAGCACTGTTGGATTTTAGCAACGCGTTCAACACTGTTGATTTTGACGTCCTTTTAGGTGTTTTACGTTCTCTCTGCATATCTCCGACAGTGATTGATTGGTTTCGTAGTTACTTGTACGGACGCCGGCAGCGTATTCAAATTGATAATAAATATTCCAACTGGTCGAATACAACTGCTGGCGTGCCACAAGGTGGCGTGTTGTCTCCTCTCCTTTTTACTATCTTCATAAATTCTATTAGTCTTCACCTAACTTCTCTCTACCACCTATATGCAGACGATTTGCAAATCTACAACCATGCTAGCCTGAGCGACTTGCATAACGCCGTCAAATCTATTAATGCAGATCTGACTCGTATTTGCATATGGTCCAAAAACTTTGGTTTAAAATTGAATGCCGCAAAGTCACAGGCAATTGTCATTGGGAGCTCCCGTTTGACCGCTAGAATTAATTGGCATCAGTTACCGCCTGTAAAACTTGATAACATTATTATTCCTTATAGTAAGATTGTTAGGAATTTAGGAATTTATATGGACCAAAATCTCTCCTGGACACCACAGATCACGGAAGTTAGTAGGAAGCTCTTTGCTGCAGTGGGATCTCTTCGACGGCTGAAAAATGTTTTACCCATTCCTACTAAAATTACGCTTGCGCAATCTCTCCTTCTGCCAATACTTGACTATGCTGATGTGTGTTATCCAGATATTACTGAGGAGCAATTAAATAAGCTTGAGCGCCTCCAAAACATGTGTATACGGTTCATATTCGGCTTACGAAAATATGACCATGTTTCAGAATTTCGTGCTAAGCTCAAGTGGCTCCCAATTCGTCTTCGCCGAAATGCTTACTTTCTGTCTCTTCTGTACTGTATACTATTTAATCCCTTATCCCCACCTTACCTCAAGGAACGTTTTCACTATCTCTACTTATCCCATGACAAATCCCTTCGTTCCACCCAAAACCTTGCTCTCTGTACTCCTTCCCACTCAACTTCATTTTACAAAAATTCCTATACTGTGTTAGCCATTCGTCTGTGGAACTCCCTTCCTGTATCCATTCGTAATGCTCAGTCCCTATATTCCTTCAAAATCCTTGTCAAATCTCATTACCTTCAGCTTTAATCCTATTCACTGTTTTTCAGATTCTTTTCCTTAAGCTTCTTGCTATCTTTTGTCAATAATCATTTTATATATTTGTTGCTATCTTCCAATATTTCAACTAAGTATACTTGCTTTTCTTTAAGTTACTCCTTAATTTATATTATATTTTGCACTAATCTCTATTTAATTTTGCACCCTACCTTTTTCTTTCTGTTCATATTCTTTTTAACTCCGAACCTTAAGGTTGTCTGGAAGAAATCGCTGTTTAGCGATAAGACCGCCTATTGTATCTTAAACTGTAATCAATATTGTAAATTTCCTGTTTTTTGGGTACAATAAAGTATATTAAATTAAATTAAATTAAATTAAAATAAATCTGCAACAACTTTTCGTAACGTTCACCTGTACCATGAAAAGAAATAGAATTTAATATGTGGGATATAAAGTTAACTCGCTGAACCCGCAAACTTCGTTCCGCCTAAAAGTCATTAATTTAAAGTTATTAGTGTTTCTCCGCTATATTACGTATATATTATACATAAAAACCTGTTGAATCACTCTATCTTTTAAAAAAACTGCATTGATATCCGTAGCGTAGTTTTAAAGAAATGAGTATATATATATATAGGGACAGACAGCGGGAAGCGACTTTGCTTTGTACTATGTAATGATAATGCTGACTTTCTCAGATCAAATTATGTATTCTCGTAAGAGTATGGTTTACTTCACGCCAACGTACCTGACCCTGTCTTCGTTAATTTTCACTCTGACCTTTAGAAGTATCATTTACGAACTACACGGTTGGAAGGTGCCTTTACATCTGTATCAACCGAAATAGGATACAAAGCCTTTTGAAATCGATAACTCGTTTATTGCTTCTCTTCAGAAATAAGTTGTTGTATACCTAAACGTTTCTACATTCTTTACTGTTCATATCTCATAAGCACAATTCTCAATATGTCTCAAATTCTCTATATTTCGTAAGCCCTTAAATTATCTCATAAGCACCACCACCTCTAAATTGAATTAATATTTCTTTAATTATTAATAATATGCATATTTATTTGCAATGACAAATAAATAACAAATGAAACCAAAAAGAAAATAATTCCGAAACAAAATCAACATCTTCAGGGCTCAAAATTTACGATAGCTACTCAATGAACTTTTCAGTTGTTAATCTGAGAACCGCGGTGGCTAACTGAAAAGGAGGCCCATCACGTCATAATCGGCAACCAACTGAGCTCCTCGTATTATTAACGACGTGTATTGTAATCACGCGGCGGGCGATCGCCTCCGAAGGTAGGGCGGTATTAAATTCCGACAGCTACGTGATAAATCGAAATTGGAAAAGTTTAATAATGTTCGGTTGCTCCGAAAGCAATAAAACCGTTTATAAACGGGCACAAGCGAACTAGACGGGCAACAGGGACGCCTTCGAGCCTTTTAGGGACTCTTAGGTGAGTCCGTTTTGCGTAACGGGCCCTAAATTGATTTTACTCGTATCTTGATGAAGCGGTAATTTAAGAGGAACTAAATTAGATACAGTGTTTATTGATGGGCGGATGCGGATTAGTTAAGTGCCAGTCAAACAGTTGATACTTGTCTTACGCTTAACGTTTTGTTTAATTACGTGTGGAATGAGTTGTGTAAGTGAAAGTTAAACCAAAAAATGTATAATATATTAGGTATTCAACTTAACATTACTGACTTAGACGTTTAAGTAGTGCGGGACTTCATATAATAAGCTTTCAGGTGGTGCGAAATAACACATTATTGTCTTATAAGAATGTTATCTTTAAATCCCTATTATTTAAAAAGTCCAGTGTCTGAAATATTAAAATATATACAAGAGATTAAACGAAAAATAATAGAACTAGAATTGTCCTGGTCGCACCCTGATAATGAGGATAATTTATTCTCATTTTCAGGGTACGACTAGGACAATTCTAGTTTTTCTCTATATGGTCTAAAGATGTTATTTAATAAAACGTAATATGTTTACGATAACCACTGTAAACTCTTCATTTAAAATTAAGACGTCACATAAGGTTAATAAAATTTGCTCTATTAACTAATTAGCCTTACACCTACCTACTTAAAAAATGTATCTATTTCCAAATTATTTTCAACTTCTTCAATATCTTAAATGATACTGAACGAAATATAAATAAATTAATATTATTGCATTCATCTATATTCAATAAAAGAATTTCATATAGTATTATTATAATTAAATTATTATCACCTCGCACAGAGATAAAGTAAAAAAAAATCCGATTCACACCACGATCAATATTTACAGGACAAATGTGTCCAATGCCACATCAAACGATTAAATCTAATCTTCTGTTATTAAAATATATAGCTGGTTATCTTTTATTTGCAAGGCACAAAGGAATGCTTATTGAGCCTCAAATTTATAAGACTAGATTGAAGTATAAGCCAAGCGTAGAGGCAAGTTAAACAATTTTAGATATTTATAAGGATTACCTTTAATATATTCTTCGGATAAAAAAAGATACGCCGTAATTTTGATCTGAGGCAGACACTTTTATTTGAGACGACTATTTTAGTCCTCGGGAATAGCAACGCATCTGTGATTGACGTCAGATAGAACCCCTGTTAAGTAAGAAGTTGCTAACAAATGTCCATGGGTGGCAGTGATCACTTACCGTCAAGACTGCAGGCTCGTTCACTACAAACAAATAATCGAATTATAAAGTCGAATTCCGTTAAATAAAGTAAAGGTGGTCCTTCAATCAACATTATTTCTGTTTGCATTATACACCTAATTCTCTGTTCAAGAAATTGAAAGACGGCAAATTAGGTTTCTGGTTATAATAAGCAATACGGTGAATAATATTATTTACATATTCAAATTACGTCTATACAAAACTCCTGTTTTTAATTATAAACTTAATTTCGTTATGATAAATCTATGGAAATTTTTACCTCGAGCTCCAACCCTCTGCAGCGGTAAGGGTAGAGTAATTACTTCTTTTCTTTGTAATAAAAACGGATTAAACTTTACTTAGGGCGGCCTATTCATTTTGTGTACTATTCATAAAGACTTGAGGCAGGAAAAAATTGCCAAGCGTAATATGTTGGTGTGGACATATACCTAAGTTAAATGTGTATATGTACTGCAATGACTTAAAGATAGAAATCACTGACTATATTACAGCAAATATCTAGGATGTAGTAGTGATGTAACGAATGTCAAAACTGAACATTCGCGAATGCGTATACGAATATCCCTTACCGTCATTCGCGAAGACGAATGCGAATGAAGGAACCAGATTTGGCGACCATTTTATGTTCGTCAAACTGCAATTCGATTTCAATCTTTGACAGATTTGGAGACATTTATTAACGACGCATTGCAAATCAATATTCGCAAAACATTCGCATCAATTCATGCAAATGTTAATATCTAAAAACATGCGAATATCCGCGAATGCGAATATTCGTTACATCACT
The DNA here is from genome assembly GCA_949699795.1 of Spicauda simplicius. Taxonomy (NCBI): domain Eukaryota; kingdom Metazoa; phylum Arthropoda; class Insecta; order Lepidoptera; family Hesperiidae; genus Spicauda; species Spicauda simplicius. The sequence goes on from OX453057.1 coordinate 13,080,701, forward strand.
AATATGTAGGTAGTTAGAAAGCCATGGCCAGCTGAGGGGTATAAAATAGAGTAGTAATCCTTGAATGTCCCTAAGTGACTAAGTTTATGTATTTCTGTATTTTAGGTAGTTATAATAATTAGCCAGAGATATTCGGATAACTTAAAAACTTATCTCATAAGAATTAGTCGCATTAGTCTCGTTTCCAAGTGTAGAACAATAGAAACCATGACTTAAACACTATATTAAAACTTAGATTAAAATTTATATTCTTAGTGTGTACATTTTAATTAGCAAATTCTTTAAATTGACGCAACTAAAAACAAACCATACAGCAATAAGAAAAGAATAAACACTTAATTTGTCGCCTTTGTACGTGGAGCATTGATATCAATTACTAGGAAGCCAGCGCCGCATTGTACACCGACTTCCATAAAGCCACTAATCCCGGCCGCGAGCCACAATTTGTCCAAACGGTTATGTTATTGCGGTGCTGCCCGCGGTCACGAATAGCTATTTGATTTTTCTGCTAGATTCTTGTTTAAAGGACACAATTATGGGTTTCAATTGGAATTTCTCTTGTAGGTGAAGAATGTATGTGTATGTATGTACATATTTTTCAGTAATAATCATTACTTAAAAAGAGGATTCACTAACTATATGGCAGCAAATGTAATGATACTTCGTTTGTAAACAGAAAGCCGTGTTCAGCAGCAGGATATAAAAAAGAATATTAATCTAAGATCCTCCCTAAGTGAGTAATTCTTATAAGTATTCCTATCTTTCAACCAGTTGAACAATTTCAAGCGACTTCAAAACTTTCGATAAGAGAATTAGTCAAATTTGTTACACCTTCAATTGTAATCCTATACAGTAGTAGAACAATAGATATCTTAACTTAAACACTACATTAAAACGAAGATTTAAATGTATATCTTACGTCTGTTTAGTGTGTACATTTTAATTAATAAATCGTTACAGTCAATCAACTAGAAACAAACCATATTTACAGCAAAAAGAATAAACAATTAATTTGTCGCCTTTGTACCTGGAGCATTGATATCAATTACCAGGAAGCCAGCGCCGCATTGTACACCGACTTCCATAAAGCCACTAATCCCGGCCGCGAGCCACAATTTGTCCAAACGGTTATGTTATTGCGTTGCTGCCCGCAGACACTAATAACTATTTGATTTTTCTGCTAGGTTTTTGTTTAAAGGATACAATTATAGATTCCAATTACAATTTCTGTTGTAGGTTTTGATTAATGACAATTGAAATAATGATTAAAAGTAGATACTTTATAATAACATATCTTAATTTATTAAAATTAACACATCTGTATTTTTGCAAATAGAGCTTGCAATGAAACTACAGCAGTATCTAATTCAGTATATTTATCATAATTGAAAAAAACCCGTTACTTATAATATTGTACTTATAATATGTCTATAGAATTTTAAATATTTAAATGCATCACACTGCAACTGCAAGATAACTATAATTGGGGGAATATTACGATAGCAAATCATAATTCAAATCTTCTACTTAAACGGGGGTTAGAATAACGGGTCATGCTTACAAACATGTCCTTACAGTCATGTAATCTTAGTTAGAGGAGCGAAAATGTATTAGGCTTTTAGTTTAAAATAAACGTCCGTGGCGTTCTAATATCAATTGTCAGGAAGCAGCGCTGCATTGTACACGAACTGTTCCATAAAGCCACTAATCCCCACGACCGCGAGCCACAATTCGTCCGAACGGTTATGTTATTGCGGTCTGTAAGCCCGCGACCGCAGTCGTGATTTTCTCATAAAAGATCCCTTAACAAACTCATTTGAAAATAATCTGTAATTGTAAGTTTTTAGGGAAATAAAATAGTGTTTTATTTGTATTTTAAAGGCAATCTTTTAATATCCATCTAACCTTAAACTAAAATAAATTTAAACTCTCATTAACTTTATGTATTACCTGCTAGAAATAATTAGACGTTTTAATATTAGATTTTATAAATAGTATGTTAAATATTTGATCATCATTAACTAAATAACTGATTTTTTATACAACTTACAATTTACAAATACATATTTAGCGCTAAATTAATCGTTAATAAAAAATATATACTTACATTCCGATACGAATTTAGCCAAGTTTATTGCATTTTACGAGCTTGACTTTCGAAACTTTTATAGCCACGTTCGTAATATCTGCGAGCGTAAATAACGGGGGGCCTTAAAACTAATTAAATGGAATGAATATCCCGCTACCCTTTCATGTCCGGCTTCAATGTCAGTGGACTCAATTTGTCGAAACTGTTATTGCACGGGTCGTACAACCTCTACTAGTTTTATATAGAATCGCCCATAACGGACAGCTCAGACCGTTCTAACTCCCCAGAATGGATACTTGATTAAGATACCTACTTGTGTCAGTTTATTTTGCGATTACATCTGACGTGGACGCCCAATCTACTTTATTGTTAATCCCCAATAAATTTAGTTAATTGTATCACTAGCCGTCTACTAATTTACGTTACTGTTTCGTAGAATCGTGAATAGAGTCATAAAATTCCTGTGTCTTAATAAGGAGACGAATTAACTATCCTGCTACTGTTTATCCTGCATAATTGAACATAAATGTTTAATTATAAATGTATAAGAAATGTACCTTTGCATACAATTTTATCTGCATAATATAACAAAGAGTTTGAATCGTACCTCACCTATATCTAAAATTTTTCTTACTTTTTTACTTATTTTATGCTTTCTTTTTTCTTTTAAAAACAGTTATATTATTATGCTTACTTGGAAAGTTCAATTTCACTTTTATTTAATCACAAACCAAACAAGTAATATGTGCTTGATTCATAAAAAAAGTTACATTAAGTGAAAGATATAATAAGCCTACTTAAACCAAGATTTCCGTTTTCAGTATGTATTCTTTATCTGATTGAAATATCAAAGGAGCACACAGGCCACCTGATGGTAAGTGGTCACGGTCACCAATGGACATCTGTAAGGAACTGAACTCTGGAGTCAAATTACAGACGCATTGCCACTCCTGAGGCCTAAAATGGTTGCCTCATATAAAAGTACAACCACACCCTTCCATCGAACCGCAAGAAATGCTTCACGCTAGAAATAAGTTAATTGTTAAACAATGTATTTAACTATTAGGTACCTTATTTCTAATAATAGTAATAGTAATTTATAGTAATAATGAGAAGTTTAAATAGCTTTCTTGTATGTTTATAAGCAACGCCGTTTAAAAATGCACCATCATGTTACATTTCAGCACGCCTTTCAGTGACATAGGTACACTTTAAAGGTACATATTATTTAGTGTGAAACCGGGAGGCTGACCCAAACGTAGTGTAGCAACAGGTTATGAAGACTAACAAAGCTTATAGATATTGTTACGAATGCTATGTAGCCGTTCAGAAATACGTCTTTTTGTTTAAGTACGCGATTTTAACATCGAATTTGATATAATCAAATAAACATAGACTTATGTTTGATACTGCTAAGAATAGTATGTAGTTCTTCTACAATAAGTAATGATTCGTTTATGATGAATAATTTGGGTATATAAGCATATGTCTTATTTTTTTTGAAACTGTTGCATAAGCCTTTTAGGACAGCTTATTTTCGGAAAAACAATTAAAATGATTTTTCACGTTCAATTTATATAAACTTAAAATCTGTGTTAAATAAGAAATGGATATTGCAATTTATTATAAAAGTATTCTGAAATAGGAACGTAGGTATGTTATGCGTCAGATTACTACTTAGAAACTAGAGAATCTATCTCTATCATATCTAAAATCACGTCATTATCTAAAGTATTTATTTGCAATACAACCAAAAGTTAGTATACTACACTCGTATGTATACGTAACTAATCCATTACCGAAGAAACAGTGGTTTATCCTATTCAATATTGTCTAATCTTACGAATAACATTAGATGTATGGGTATTCGAAATTGGATCGAAGATCGTAAGAGGGATTGAAGGACAAAGACGGCGTGGTGTGGGAGGGTAGGGGGGGCTGCCCACGCACCACGTCCAACCCGTAATGAGTTGAAAGCGGATACTTGTAGCGCACTCAGAGCGCGCGTGTCCGGTTACCCGCCTAATGTTGCCCGGATAAACAATGACGTCCAGCCTTTTAGCGACATTTGTGAACCCACTCAACACTAGACATAAGCCTAAAAAGATCTCGCATTTTTACCAGTCGGCCTTTTTCGTCCGTATCAGACGCCAGTAAGTGTCTTATTGTTGCTATGTATTCGTAAGTAAATTGAGATCCCTACTTCGTGGATTTATATATTTTGTGTACATATATGAAGGATAGCTAAGTAGCTGTATTATTTCAAGGTGTTACTTTGAATATGTAAAGTGTGCCTTGCCATTAAATATGAGCCATTTTAGACCTTAAAACAACGAATGTGTGATCGGCTTTTGTTATGAAAAATTCATTTCTTATAATGGGCAAAGACCTGAAGGACCACTTATCTACGAATGACGTGCATTCTTGTTTGCTACTTTGACCTCATAACAAAAGAATAGGTTCAAAACAATTGTAACAAAAATGTCGTAAAATATTTAAGTTAAATATTGAGACTTGCAATTTCTTATTAACCTAAGGATGACAAGTGACAATAAACGTGAACTGTCAAAATTATAATTATACTCATACTAATTGTCAATTGAAGCACCACATCATATACCCTTTAATCTACCAGCACTCAGTCGTAAAGCCACCTAGCCAAATGCACAGTGACGGAGCATCAACGCCAGTCCATTACTGAGCCGCGATACGCCATTAGTTCATTAGAGCTCTCGGGTGCCGCCAATGCCGTCATAAGCCGCTTATAGTTTCGTAACTTACGTACAAACTACGAAACAATGGGTAACAATTATGGGACAAATATTATTATGTTTCCAATGCGTTAGTAATTAACAAATTAACAGCATATTTAATATTGAGACTTGCAATTTCTTATTGTCGTAAGCATGACAAGTGACAATAAACGTATACTGTCAACAAACAACATAAAATAAGAGTATGCTCATATTCACTGTCAATTAATGCACCACATCATATACCCTTTAATCTATCAGCACGCAGTCGTAAAGCCTTCTAGTCAAATGCACAGTGACGGATCATCAACGCCAGTCCATTACTGAGCCGCGATACGCCATTAGTTCATTAGAGCTCTTGTATGCCCCCAATGCCAATATAAGCCGCTTATAGTCTCGTAATTTACGTACAAACTACGTAACAATGGTTAACAATTATGGGACAAATATTATTATGTCTCCAACTCGTTAATAATTAGTGAATTAACAGTATATTGAATATTACGACTTCCAATTTTTTATTGTCGTAAGTGTGACTGACAAATGGATACACACGTCTAGGTACTGCCAGAGTTATAATATTATGCTCATATTATATTCACCTTCAATTGAAGCACCACATCATATACCCTTTAATTTACCAGCACTCAGTCGTAAAGCCGCCTAGTCAAACGCACAGTGACGGAGCATCAACGCCAGTCCATTACGAATACGCCATTATCGCGATACGCCATTAGTTCATTAGAGCTCTCGTGTGCCGCCAATGCCACCATAAGCCGCTTATAGTTTCGTAACTTACGTACAAACTACGTAAAAATGGATAACAATAATGAGACAAATATTATTGTTTCCAACTCGTTAATAAAATTAATAAAATAATAGCCCATTGAATATTGAGACTTGCAATTTCTTATTGTCGCAACAAACGTTTACTGTCAACAAACAACTTACAATATGCTCATATTCACTCCCAATTGAGGTATCACATCATATACCCTTTAATCTAACAGCACTCAGTTGTAAAGCCACCTAGTCAAATGCACAGTGACGGAGCATCAACGCCAGTCCATTACTGAGCCGCGATACACCATTAGTTCATTAGAGCACTTGTATGCCCCCAATGCCAATATAAGCCGCTTATAGTCTCGTAACTTACGTACAAACTACGTAACAATGGTTAACAATTATGGGACAAATATTATTATGTTTCCAACTCGTTAATAATTAATGAATTAACAGCATATTTAATATTGAGACTTGCAATTTCTTATTGTCGTAAGTATGACAATTGACAACAAACGTTTACTGTCAACAAACAACTTACAATATGCTCATATTCACTGTCAATTGAGGCATCACATCATATACCCTTTAATCTAACAGCACTCAGTTGTAAGTAAAGCCACCTAGTCAAATGCACAGTGACGGAGCATCAACGCCAGTCCATTACTGAGCCGCGATACGCCATTAGTTCATTAGAGCTCTCGTGTGCCTCACATACGCCATAAGCCGCTTATAGTTTCGTAACTTACGTACAAACTAAGTAATAACGGGTAACAATTATAGGGCACATATTGTTTGTCAACTTGTAAATAATTAATTAAAATACTGATCACGATAGATTTAACTACACTACTACAGTTAGTAATAGTCATCAACATTTTTGTCTAAAAATAAATTTCAGAAACAAAATCGAAGATTTTTCCTTCTGTTTTCAACGGCTTTTTCTTTTTTTGTTTCGTAGCTGTCAGTTTGCGACGGTTTATCTATTTCCTCGAATTTCATAACTTATGTGCTAGTTAAGTAACTACTAGACGATATATGTATAATAATCAATGTTGTTTCTAGCTCATTAATAATGAAAAAATAAGAGCATATGTAATAGGCTCTACGTAAGTAAGTAATTTTTACTTGAAAATGTAATGCATGAATGACAATGGAATCAATAAGCTGATATTGGTGTTAATGTTGGTTGGTAATAATGGTTGGTTTGCCAGATCATTATCTCCCAATTAATATCAAATTGCCAATTTTAGATGAGATTAAACCTACGACAGAATATGAGTAGAATAATATCATGAGAATAAAGTTGGCCGATCACATGTATAATGACTTAACAGCATCAAAGTCAAGTTCATTACTAAATTGCTAGCCATTACTTTATTAGGGCTCTTGAGCTCCATCATGAGCTGATTAGTAAGTAAGTTACAAGTGTCAGAACTCTGTAACAATGGTTTGATTTCGTACGTAAAAAAATGGGGTAGCAAATGAGCAGCCAAAGGGGGTTCAAACCCACCTTCCCCAAAAAAAAAATATATAAACGTTTATAATACTTAACTATGAATTATGAATCTATAATATGTTGTTCGGATTGATTCTCCTGAACCAAACGTCAAACCGAAACCTGCCTACGCCCGTGAGTGGTAGATACTGTTACTTGTATGTTTGCGTAATCCTAAAAAACGTTAAAGTGGTAACCAGAGTAGGTACTGTATAGATTCTTATTTATAACTTCAATTTATTAATTTAAAGTAATCAATGATCAGCTATTAGTAAGAACACAGAATTTAAGGGTTATTCGTAATTTATATTACTTACCTACATGTCTCAAAATTAGACTCAAAAGATAGCTTCAATGGTCAAAGCTCATTTACTCACTTCATGCGAAACTTCTCGGATGTGGAAACGAAGAATACTGTAGATATATAAAATTTCACGTTGAATGGTTTTGATATAAGTATAGAGTTGCATAACACAAATCAGCATTTCGGATGTCCGACTAGTTTTTGGTAACTTCATAATGGAGTGGATTTCCAAAGGTAAGGTTAGAAATGTACTACTATTTTTAAATATTGTAACCGTTAAATGGTCTTGGTTTTAGATTTTGTGTGGGGAAAGAATTACGAAGCCACTATCTTCCAGGATCCACCTCTAAGTACAACCATAAACAAATAATACATTCAATATATTATAAATATATTTAAGTAACCCGTGTGAGCTTAGCCTGTATATATTTTCAGTAAGTGGCTTCACAAAAGCTGTCAAATGTAAAGGGATGGAGCAAGCACGTTAGTCAATTATAGCTTATAGCAGCCAGCGATGGCTGAGATACGCTATTAGTCCATTAGTGCCTCCATGCTATATTTGCCACCAGATGTATCCGCGACTTCACCTACGTAGACTTGAAGAGACATTTTTAGTAATTGCTGTTGCCTTGGAAGAATATATAAACATGTAAATATTCTAAAATTTTAAGAAACTTCGGAGTTATATGCTTTACTAGATGGCGAACTTGGTTCCGCCTCAAAGTCAAATATACATGTACTATGCATAAAGACCTTTCTTTTGAATCTATTAAAATGCATTAAAATCGCAGTAATCGTAGTTTTAAATATCTAAGCATACATAAGGAGAGACAGCGAAAAGCGACTTTGTTTTATACTATGTAGGGATAATAAAGAACTATTAAACAAGTATGTAATAAATTCATTTGATAGGATGAAGCAACGTATATAGATATATACAAGCAACCCTAATAGGATTAAATTTCTAACACAGGTCAGCCACGTACGCATTGCCAGTTCTAAGGACTAAGTGGGTAAACCTCGTCTCTATCTTAACTTCAACCCATCAGGTGAATTCGTTTAACTGGATTTGTGGCAAGTTAATCGAAGTCGAAGATAGGTACTAAACTTATTTTTGCAGATTAGAATCCCTTGATACGTTGCTGCTCTTAGGAGTAAATAGGAAAAAAAACATTGAAGTATATCTCCAATAATACCCTCTGGAAACAAAATACAGCGATGCTTGATATTGCAAACGGCAGCGTTGATCACTTAATATCGGATGTTGTATTAAAACTGATAAACTGTAACAGGAATTAAATCTGTTGAGGAATATAACTGGTGAACCCGAAAAGTAGTCCTTAATAACCTCCCTAGCAGAATCCACACGACTTCGTTCGCGCAGACGCAGACTATAATGTAATTTATCCGACCGCGGCGTATGCGATAAAAAAAAATTTTTAAGCAATTTTTTTTTCACCTTGATTCACGTTACTGAAGTTTTAGAAAGGACGCCTTATATATTCTAATAATAAAAATATAAATATTGTAGGATTCTAATACGGAAAGAATTTTTAAAATCGGTTCAGTAGTTTTTAAGTTATTTCTCAAATATACAAAAACACAAAGTTTCCTCTTTATAATATTAGTATAGAGTATAGACTAATAAATGTTGCACGAATATCCGACATGATTTTATATTTTAAAAACAATCAGACTCATATTCGCACGTGTGCTAACTCCTCCGGATTTATGTAAGTGGTCCTAAAAGCCGTCTAGTCAAATGTAAAGTGACAGTGACAGAGCATCAGTGTTAGTCCATTATGGCGGGGACGCGGGAGACGATACCCATTAGTTCATTAGCGCTCTTGTTGTGTGCTGTCATAAGCCGATTGTGGACGACTCGAGTGATAAACAACGCGACAATAGCCGCATATTCGGTTACTAATTTCTTAGAACTATTTAATGGGGTCGCTCGTCATTGTCCGAGTACTCGAATGCTCATATTTCAAAGGTCTGTTAATACCATTGATGTGTTTTTAAACTAAATATAAATGTCTTCTTACTGTGTATTAGTATAGTATTCATAAAAATCTCCTCAACCCATTATTGTCCCACTGCTGGGCACGAGTCTTCTCTCAGAATGAGAGAGTTTCTTCGGCAGTATAGTGGTCAGTATCCCCGCCTGTCCTAAAAATAAAAGTTAGTAATTAAATCTAATAAGTAAGGATATGAACCTAATGAGTAGTCGTAAAAAAACAAATTTCGATAGAATTTTTATTCTCTACATAGAACCCTTTTTAAGTATTCTTGGAGTATAAATAGTATTCCCATATTTACTAATGGTATTACTGTTTTACTGCGGCAGCATCCTTGACACATATCTTGAGCAGCAACAGGACGTCATAAATTACAGTGGCGATGTGCAGTGTGGTCCATGGGTGGGAATAACCGTTTAACATCGAGTAGGCACATCCATTTGCTATTTTTATCACATTAACAGATGAAAACCAAATAACACTATTAATTGTATTAATACATAATGTATTCGTATGTATACGCGAAAACCTAATCCACTTAAAGCAACAGCTCCATTAAATTCAATACAATATTAGAAGTTAACAGTAATCTACATCTCAGTGGTGTATTTTGTAGGATCGGCGGGCGTGGGGGGGCTCGGTTAGGGGTGCGGTCCATTATCCCGAGGTGAGGGCATCGCAACAGCAAAGACGTTAGTCCGGCTCTGTGCATCGGCGACTTTATGACGTTATCTCTAACAGGTTTCGTCCCCGGAATGGGGTTGCCTCACTGAAAGCACGGGATCCACCGCTCTGCCTGATAATTGCCTCTAATGGAAAAGTCTAGTCACTTCGTGCGAAGTGCATTCCGAGTTTTCGCTCCTTCTAGATATAAGTTATTAAATCTTATGCAGACGAAACTTATAAATGGAAGGACGAAATGTGGCGCTTTGGTTTTATCAGTTTATACAAGTAATATTCTATACCAATAAATAAATACTATTACTTTGTACATAAATATAATAAACGCTAAAAGAGCTCAGTAGCTACCATACTTAGATGCTTAGACAAAATGAAAAAGCGGGCAAAATGTAATACACTTACGAGTATGTTACGGGACATACATATTTAACACGCATATTTACCGATTGGCGTGTATCAGAGGGAGGGCAGATACCATGAAGTAGGGGTGCGAGGGGGAAGACGGTCATTCAATGAGATTGCTTCTTGCCGCCACTCTCAAGTAATGGATCTCGCCCAAATAGACTAGATCGAGGAAACGCGCCACCCTATTGCGTTAGTGGACTGGCTTTACCCGCTCTACTCTTTGAGAGGACAAACATTAAATATTATGTAATAAACGTAAATGTTTTTATTTGTATTTATTTAAAATCGCATTAACAGCTTTAGTACGAAACCGCATTCTACTCTCATTCTTGATTAATTAAATTTAAATTTTTGTTTCATGTATTTTATAGCATAAAGCAACAATTATGTCAATAATTTAAATATTAGTTAAGTAAAGTTAACTTTTAAAATGCACCTTCCATACAATTCGAAAATAGGTATATCTCTCATGGGCACGGGTCTTCTCTCAGAATGAGAGAGTTTAGGCCATAGTCCACCGCGCTGGCCAAGTGCGAATTGGTGGACTTCACACATCTCCGAGAACATTTTTTTTTCAAGAACTCTCGGGTGTGTAGGTTTCCTCACGATGTTTTCCTTCACTGAAAAGCAGTGATAATTAATTTCTAATACGCACATAAATCAGTGGTGCTTGCCTGGGTTTGAACCTCGGACCTCCCGATCGAGAGGGCAAGTTTCAACCATTTGGCTATCACTGCTCGTATTGGATATATATTTTCGATATATTTTTTCTGTCGAAAATATATATCCAATACAATTTATTTAGTTGTATAACACAAGTCCAATATCTAGCATATAAAGAAGTGGTACGGAGAAATGAAACTATCATTCCATTATATTTATTGAGACTTAAGGTTTCAAATACTTGAAAGAAATATCTATCTTTTTGCTCCTATACACAGGATTTTACTTAACAACAAATAAGTTATAGATAGAGTATCGCGGCTCGCACAATGGATTCTGTATAGATTGAATTATGGAGGCGAAACTGGGCCGTTGTAAGGACAAGGGGAAATGGAAAATGTGTGTCGCCAAGTGTCGCCTAACAGCCCCTGGACGGGCTCGGTAATGGACTGATCAGATACCACTCGGACGGCCATCGCTATACGCCACTATTGGTAATGGAACTTAAGTAATGGATCTTAATTTTCTTATAGTTCTTAGTACTCCGGTATATCGGAAGACAGAATATTAAATAATAATCATCACTTTGAGCGTCGTCAACCCATTATTGACACCACTCCTGGGGTCGGATCCTTTCAGGGAATGAGAGAGTATTAGGCCATAGTCCATCGCGTTGACCAAGTGCGAATTGGTGGACTTCACACACCTCCGAGAACTTATGTTTTAAAGAACTCTCGGGTGTTTACTTTGAGTTATTTATTTCAAATTCTAATCATAGGATTGTCTTGTAATTATAGTTAAAAAAAAATATAGTGTTTGTATTTTTATAGTAATGTTGTCTACCACTTGCAACCCTGTTAAAATAAAGATGACTTCAAGACCAAAATTTGTGATGCCGAAAGATCTAAACATGATTTTTTATTCTATTTAAAAAAAATGTAGCATAGAATCACTTTTTTAATTTATCGGATCACGTATCTACATTTTTTGTTGATGAAACACTATTTGCAGCTCCTTCTAACAATAAAATATTTCACTCTAATATTGTACTTATTATAGAGACTATATCCACTTTTCTAATTAGTTTTAACAATAAAATATTTATTTATTTATTTATTTATGCACACAGAATAAACAAACATACATAAAGCTTAAATATATGATTAAGTGCAAAGGTACTGCTTATTTCTAGTGAAATTTCTTCCAGCAGCCCTGAGATTGGAGATTAATTAACACCAGATAGTACTGTGCGCACTTTATTGCGATATGTATAAAAATACGATATTATTATACATACACGTAAAGGTAATACCTATACTTACATAAAATACATATTATACATTTTATAGGTACATACATAGGTACATAAAATACATATTAAAATATTTCACACTACCTAATATTGCACTTACTTTATCAATCTAGAAACTATATCAACTTTTATAATTTGTACTTCAGTAACGCATACCTATATCATGGTAGTCTATACTATAATAAATCTGTAAGAGGTCGCTGTCTGTACATGGAATAAATTTAGGTGAAAACCATTTCTAGAGGTCTTTAATACGATATAGAACCCAAAATAATGGTTTTTAGAAATCTTTTCTGTTTGTCTGTTTGTCTGTTTGTCTGTTTATCTGTTTGTCTGTTTGTCTGTTTGTCTGTTTGTCTGTTTGTCTGTTTGTCTGTTTGTCTGTGTGTTTGAAAACGCTAATCTCAGAAACGGCTTATCCAATTTGAATATAATTTTCACGGATGTGTTGTGGGAAACTTCACTTAACATTTAGGGTTTATTTTATGTAAATCGGTTTATAAATAAAAAAGTTATGTCAATTTAAAACTACGCAGGATTTATTCTATGTTCGATAAGTGTTATTAAGTTACGTAACTGCATAGTTGAATTGGTTGAAACTAAACATGTTATGGTCTGTAAAATGTGTATTCCTTTGTTATGTATTTTTTATTGGTTATGTGTGTACCTATGTTATTTGATACTATACAAATCTATATCTATACTTATAAAAAAACGAAAGGATGCTCTCTCACTCATCTATTGAATAAACATCGTAGAGCCTAAACTGCTAAAGATACGAATATGTTTTTTACTACGGGTTCCTTTTGTAGACGTCAGTTAAGAATGAATTTTCTGCCCCCCCCCCCCCCCAATTTAACCCAAATAGGAGATGTAAGTTTGTACGAAAGTCAGTCAATTTTGAGGCCACCTCAATAAAATTTAGTATTTCGCTTTGATTTTTATGTTAAAACATCGTTTTAAACCGACTTCCAAAAAGGAGGAGGTTATCAATTCGTCTGTATTTTTTTTTTATTTTTTTTTTATTTTATATTTGTTACTCGATTTCTCCGCACTGGGTGAACGGATTTGGATGATGTTTTTTTTCGTTTGAAAGGTAGTGCGTGTCGTCGGGTCCCATTTATTTTTAGTTCACTTTTGACAGTGGCATCCATAAGAAAAGCGCATAAGTCTGATATTTGCATTAACGAAGTGCGCGATAAATAAATGAATAACTCAATTTCCCGCCAACCGATTTTGATGATTTTTCTTTTATTTGAAAGAATGTACTTCAAGGGTACTCTGATGAGTTTGATACGGTTCTGATCATAGGATCCATTTTCTTTGAAGCAAATTAACGAAATTAGCGATACTCGGCCAAACCTAAGCTGTAGGAGTCCAATTGGGTTGAATGTAGAATGAGATTACTAAGCAGATATTTCCTAAAAAAATTGACCTTCAATCCTGATGATGCAGGGGTACCGCTAGCCTGAACCGTAGAAGTAAGCCAATTTGTTTTTATGGATATATAATAAGATTGTTAAACAAATTCATGGGACAAAAATTTGATCTTCAACTCCTCAACCCTGATGATGCAGGATACTGCTTAGCCTAAACTATACGAGATGGGCATTTGGTGCTTTCAGGTATGTAATATAATTACAAGCAAAGACACATGATAAAAATTTTGACCTTTAACTCCTCAACCCTGATGATGCAGGGGTACTTCAAGCCTAAGCCATAGAAGTTAGCTATTTAGTGTTTTCAGGTATGTAATATAATTACTAAGCAAAGACACATGATGAAAATTTTGACTTTTAACTCCTCAACCCTGATGATGCAGGGGTACTTTAAGCCTAAGCCACAGAAGTTAGCTATTTAGTGCTTTCAAGTATGTAATATAATTACTGAGCAAAGACACATGATGAAAATTTTGACCTTTAACTCCTCAACCCTGATGATGCAGGGGTACTTCAAGCCTAAGCCATAGAAGTTAGCTATTTAGTGCTTTCAGGTATGTAATATAATTACTAAGCAAAGACACATGATGAAAATTTTGACCTTTAACTCCTCAACCCTGATGATGCAGGATACTGCTAGCCTAAACTATACGAGATGGGTATTTGGTGCTTTCAGGTATTTAATATAATTACTAAGCAAAGACACATGATAAAAAATTTGACCTTTAAACTCCTCAACCCTGATGATGCAGGGGTACTTCAAGCCTAAGCCATAGAAGTTAGCTATTTAGTGCTTTCGGGTATGTAATATAATTACTAAGCAAAGACACAAGATGAAAATTTCGATCTTGAACTCCTCAAGCCTGATTATGCAGGGTACTGCAAGCCCAAGCTATAGAAGTTGGCTTGCAAGTGCTTACGTATAAGTAATAAGAATACTAAGCAAAGACATGGGATATTTTTTTTTACCTTCAATTCCTCCCTGATGATGCGGGATAATGCAAGCCTAAATTATAAAAGGTAATCACATAATGCTTACGGTTGTGTTTAGTATATATTATAAGTTTAATGACAGCTCATTAAACTGAAATGTGATTAATAAATTAAACTTCAATTCATCAACCCTGATAATCTAAGTACACAACCTACTTAAGCCGTATGAGTTTGGTACTTATTGATTACAATACATTACAATCCGTTGAGAGAACATTATGATGAAAAGTGTCACTTTGAATACCTAAATCCTGAAAATGCAGGAGTATTGTCATGTTATTGTTAAGAGTTGGATTTAGCTGTAGCTTTTTAAACAGGATGGGTTAGGTTAGGTTGGAACATAAAAGAAAACATAAAAAATAAGCGAGCAGGGTGCGGCAGCGCCCTGCGAGCGGGTGCGCCCTGTTCGTGTGTATTGTAAAAGTGTTTTGATTATGTCTTCTGCTTTACAAAGAACAATGCGGGGTTTACGCACACAAATAGCCCGATGCACCTCTTAAAAGATCTTATTTTTGGCCACATGAAACAAAATATGAACTTAGAATATATGTCGCTGTTCCGTGATAACCCAATTTTCTAATGATTTACTTCAAGTGGATAATAGTGCTTTGTTATCCGAAAAAGTTAAAATCAATCTTTATATCGATACGTCTTCGTTTAAATGTGGAGGAGTTGGTTGAAAAAGTATATCCCGATATTGTTAACACAACAAATAACACTATAAATTGGTTCCAAAAGACGGCAATATACCCACCAATGAACGTGTCGATAAAATAAATGATTTTTTTTTTCTAAATTTAAAGCAGCGTTACAGATCTACTATTCGGTAGACACAGTCATTGAGATAGAGGAAGCAGTACATTATCCAACAGAATTTTTGAATACCTTAATGCCTTCCGGAACTCCTGAACACAAATTAATATTAAAAGTAGGTTTACCTATAATCTTACTTAGAAATTTGAACCCGCCAAAATTACTTCAAATAGTATTTTCCAATTCGGAAAAGTTCAAATCAATCTTTATACTTAATACATACGTTTTGGTTCAAATGTTGAGGAGTTGATTGAAAAAAGTATCCCGATATTGTGAATTAGACCACTAAGAATGTAAATTGGTTCAAAAAAGCGATTTACAATATTAGAATTCGTCTAATTAAAAAAAATACATAACAATACGTCCCTACCCACAAATACACACTTTAAATTCGTTTTTTTACTCTGTGTTTGACCAGGTAATCCTTGAGCGGTCTTTTTATCATAGAATTCCCACGGTGTCGAGATTTGCGCGAGAAAAACTTTGTGACGCGTTGATTTGCACGCGGGCAAAGCCGCGGGTACAGCTAGTCTACAATAAAATAATTCACCGAGGCCAGAGTCGCTAGTTCATTATCCAAATGGACTACAGCTATTTGATCCACTTATGTGATTGCCTGCAAGCATTATCTCTCTCCTACTGAATGGAAGCCATGAGTCTACCTCGTAACTCTCTGCTCCTTACAATATTCGTTTGTACGTTTATACGTTGTATTAATAAAATACTTACGTATGAATACAAGAGTTACTGGTTCCACTCACTTTAATAAGAACTTCTCATAAATACAGGAGCCGAATTAACGTGAAATGGCTTCCAAAAAAAGCAAAGCAGATTTATGCGATATGAATTATTACATTTTTTATAACTTGTGGATTCGGGAAGCAATTGTGCTGCAACAAAATAATCGTAGAGCGCCCTGTATCGATTTAAAAAAAATGTATTTCAAGCTGAAGTCAATCCCGCGCAATAAATGATTTTTCTTAATTTTTCATACAGTTAATATACAATTGAAAATCAGCACCATGTAGTAGAATTATGTAATGTGTCTTATATTTATCGGAATACGACCGTCCTAGCATGTAAAACAATTTTTCAACAAATGTCGAAAAATTTTGCGATGGTTAGATTATTTCGATGGTTATATTAATTAAAAATTAGTTAACTGTCGGCAAAATACATAACTGAGTAAGTATATAATAACGCCAAACGCCTGTCATTATAACTCTTTTAGTTATTATACATTTTTGAAGATTTTGTCGATTTATTTTCAGAGGTTTCGCGATTATCTATGGAGGCTTGATGATAATGAAACAGACCGCGATACTAACTTTGAAAAGTATTGTCATATAGCGTGCCCTTTAGCGGACTTTGAAAGGCAGAAAAATCACTTTATAATTTAAATTATACATACTCGGGTCTCTGAATACAGCACCATACATCGCCATACCTATTTCAAGATTCACAAGGACAAGTTCTGCTTCGTTCTTGTTGGTAGTGATACGAAAAAGGACGTATACAGAGGGTTCCAACTGAGATATCAAAGGTAATATTACTCACAACAGAAGATCAGTGACCGACGGTAACTGGGACTCCAAATCTAAGTATTCGCAGGTCGCAAATGTCCATGGGCGTCAGACAACACTTATCATCACGTTTGTATGTTCGGTTGTTAAATATAACCAAAAATATATATTGGTAGATTGTTCACCAGATTGTAGACCCAGTGTTCGACCGGAGAGGAACCACGGCCACATTTCTAGCGTGAAGCAGTTTTTGCGTTCCGTTTGGAAGTGTGTGGTTGCAAGCTTAATTTTATATGAAACCACCATCCAAATCCTCGGGAGTAGTAATGCATTTGTGATCCACTTGAGATAGAACCCATATTCTATCTGAAGTTGCTTACAGGCATCCATGGGTGGTAGTAACTACTTACCATCAGATGGATGCATGCTTTGCTACTTCAATGAGATAAAAAAGATATTTGTCATTAACAGTATAATGATATCTTTATGATTATTTTCTTATGCCTTTTAATCTATAGCATGAAGGAGATTCGCTCTGTTCCCTGCAATTATATTCGTCGGAAATGAGATTTCGGATTAGACCGACGGCTGATGAAGACGCCGACGAAATGGACGAAACGAAAAAACAATTAAGGACGGAATTAATATGATTGCATCGCGATTTACGGACTACAGTACCTATACAAAGAACAGTTATTAACACACGGGGTAAGTAAGACGGTGTGATTAACATTAAAATATGTACGAGTATATGATTTCATCACAGACAAACATTAGACAAGTAAAAGTAAATAAAAGCTTGTCATAATATGCATGATTTTTTACCGAAATTGTTCCTAATTTTATTAACTGATTACAATTAAAATAATAATTATTAACATCTTAGGTATAAGTAGTTACCTATAAATTGTTTAAAAAATCTTTCATAAGCTTTATTGGAATCAAAAGGGGAACAAAACAGAAATTCTAAAGAAATTAAAAACCCAACATAAAGCTGCCATAATACATACAACAAATTTGTATCCAACATAATTAATAAATTGTCAAAAAAACAAGTCCATATAAAACTGTTTAAATAGATGTTTATTTATAGGGAGTAGGTATTTGTAGCTTAACAATAGCGCTGATTTCAATCATAAATAACATCATCCAATCATTTTATTTAAATCTCACTACTTTAAAATTTATTTACAGTTTATTTATAAGGTATGAAACGTATATAAATGTTTCTTTATGTTTCATATTAAATTAGTCGGTCTTTACTCGCAATAACATTGAAATAACTACATTAATTATTTTATGTCGTTAAAACCAGTCATAAATATATGTATATACCATATCAGGTATTCTATAGAAATAATTTCAAAACATAGCAATATGACATTACTTGGTCTGCGATTAATGTTAGGTCTGAGATAAAACTGACCGTTTATGGCGGCCTTTACCCTCGTGTATCTGCACTCACAACCCGGTTTAATTAAAAGTTAACAATGCCAACGTCTAATTGGATGGTTTATCTGTGTGTCTCTACTGAATACTACCTATAGAAGCAATTAGCTAGGTCGAAGAAATGTACTTATAAATGTATTATAATAATAAAATTGATAAGAGATAGCGTAATGGTCGAAACTTGCCCCCTCGAATGAGAAGTCCGAGATTCATATACCAGGCACGTACCATTGATTTTTCTTAAATTATGTGCATAGTAAAAAATAATTATCACTGATTTACGGTGAAAGTTTCGTGCCCAGCAATAAGACAATAATGGTTGTCGACAAATATTGATAAAGGTATTAGTACTATTAGATTAAGTTACTGTAAGAGACAATATGGATTTACAATAATCAGTGTGGCTTGACGTACTGTAATACTTTATATCCAGCTAAGTCCATCATGCTTCCGCATTCGTTCTCACTAAGAAACAGTATATACCAAGTGTTATGATTATTTAATTTAAATGGAATTAATAAATTAACGATCTCTCTGCCAAGAACGATACTCTTCAAAGGAACGCCTTGGTCAATTAATTCTTGTTATATTATGCATACAATAAGTGATATCTCTAATAATTATATAAAATTCTTCTGTCACAGTTTTAGAAATTAAAGTTTTCCGAAACGGCTTGACCGATCTTGATGATTTTTTTATATGTACATTCAGAAGGTATGAGAATAGACCCACTACATTTACATCCCTAAGTATGAAAGGTGGTTCACTCCAAAAAATTTTTTTTAATTTTTTGGAGATTTTTTTTACGGTGTGGTATTAAAAAAAACTTTTAGTCCTAAATTTTTACTCTCCTACCACCAACCCCTATATTTTAATAGCATTTTATGTTTTTAACCCCGGTCGATAGCTGATCATGCCGCTTATGCTGCTTCCAAGCGGAGGAATTTGGTAAAACGGGGATAGGAGTGTTCTCCTGTCCCTCTTGCAATAAACTGTATTTTACTTATTAAGTACTGTTTTCGGGAAAATTTCGGCCATTATTATTGTTTATATTGTATGTCAATCGCAGTGATGTTTACCATCATTATTTTATCATTTTCATGTAATTCTCAATCTACATAATTATATACAGGAAGATCGTTTTTCATTATATACAGGAAAGTCAAGAACGCCTGGATTACTTTTTATGGTTGTTGTGTGTTTGCATTTATATTAGTCAGGAATAGGATAATACGTGTTAAAATAAAAAAAAATGTATAATTCATTAGCTAATAAAGGTATAAATTAATAGATAAATCTTAATAATATGGCTAGTTATGAACTGATTTCATTTTTTTTATTTAATAGGAAATTTCATTACGAACCCTTCTAATTTGGACATGTGAGTTATGAAGTGGAAACCACCATCACTATCATCACCTAGGTACTGTTTTTTTAGATAATTTAGGATAACTCAGCTTCTGAAGCTCCAATTCTCAAGAAACTTACAATTCACATCGGGTATCTAGAATGATAATATCATGTATTATGACAAATTTAACCATAAACTCCTCGACGCTGATGACGCAGAGGTTTTTGAAGCCTAAACCATAGTAATAGGATTAATAAGAAGACTTGATGAAAAATTTAACGTTCAATTCTTGAACCCTGATGATGCAGGGCAATCTAATCTTTCTTTGGCGAAACGAAGTTCGGCGGGTCAGCTAGTATACCTACTGTAAAAACGAAAAGGCTAACGTATTATATTAAATCTAAATATTAAATTAAAGCAATTCAGTCTTTATACTTACCTTAATATACTTTCGATAAAACGAACGAACTGTAACTACTACTTTATAGAAATCAACGATACGAAAAAATCTAAATCTTACACAAATTGCATACAGAATGTCTCGTGCAGAGTTGTGGGTTCCGACGGCTATTACTTACAACGCAATATCAAATTGCTTTCAATTTATTTCGCAATTGCCGTCTTTGAGTTTCGCTTTGTAGGGGCCTCATGACGTCGGTCCGAGGCAACAATAAAATGTATTCGTCTCCGGAATGTTTAATATGGGGAAAAGTTTAATAACGCGTCCGGGCGAGCTGAGGCCGGGCGGTCAGCGAGCCTTACTCGGCCCGATGCGATAAATCAAATCTTTTACCTTCAACGCCACTCTGAGAAAAATCCTTATTACATTCGGAAATATTTCTTTGACCGCTACCAAATACGTGTCTAATTAATTCCTCAGTTTTCAGTGAAACATTCTTAATCCTGCAGTGTTGGTGTAAGCGTTCGATTAGATGACTTTTCAAAATTTAAAGGTGATAGAAATAGATGGTGATGACGACAACAGACGAAGTACCACCTCGCCTATTTCTAGCGTGAAACGATTTTTGCGTTTCGGTGAAAGAGTGTGGTTGCGGATCACTTTCATATGAGATAACCATCTTAGTACCTATATAAGAGTAGCAACGCATTTGTGATTGACTTTAGAAATAACCTCAATTTGGTTCCTATAAAATTTCTTACCGTTTGTTTTTTTCCCAAAAAAACAAACAAACGGAAAACTACAAGGCTCTTGAATTGGTACTAAATAATTATGTATTTATAAATAGGAGAAAACTAGAGATTAGATTTACCTACCTACTTATAAAGTAATTTTCCTCAGGTATCAAGTATCAATTAATTTCAGAAAAAAGACGTCTCATATCAAAAATAAGTAGTTTTGGAATCCCTGGACTAGAACGTGGCTTTTTACAGTTTACAGTTTTAACTATCTCATATTTGACTATATGCAGTCATTTTTTGCTGCTATTTTTTTTTGCATACCAGATAAATAATTTACCTAATAACAATAAAGTGGCAAAATGATACAAAATTATTTGTAATAAATATTTACTCGTATTTGTCGCAGAATAGTAAAAGAATGAATATTCAAAGTAATAAACAATCTCACTGAAACACGTTCTTTGTGGTATAATAAATTACGTAGCTAGCTTTGATGAAAAAGGACGCCTGTACAAGTTCCAATGAGGGTCCCTCATGTCAACGCCGAAGGCGACGACATCGCATCATTAGCAAGCGGCACCTACGAGAGCGGATCTACCCACCTACCGTTACACCAAAGAACTTTTCTAAAACCTACGACAATTTTACGCGAAAGTTACTCAGTACGCTCTATTCTTTCCATTGCTGCGTAGACAAGAGTTTTTACGTCCAACGTCGTGTAAAAGCGGTATTGTACAGCAATTTGCATATCTTGTAGTACGTTGTGAAGGTAAGTTAGCGTTGTAATACCGAACGGTATGACTTGTGGGCTCATCAAGACGCAACAGACGAAGCTCGGCCCTGGAGCCCGACGCCGACACAATAGCTCCCTGACGTTAATTAAATGTTAACAAACGCCCTCGTCGTCGCTTAATTGGAACTGTTGCCTATTATCCTTACCTTCCGACGCAGAGAATGACTTCCAAGCTTAAGAACCACACTTCAGACTTCTTATTCCACATTCTTTATTTTAAGTGGTTCTGTCTTCAATATTTTGTCTTTACAACTGTTCTCTTAGGATACGCAGATGTAATTGTAGATATCTACTCATACATATTATAAATTTAATTAATACTTATTTATTATTTTGCCGGAGTTTGGTGCATACATCGTATTATTTATCAAACTAATAATAAATTTCAGTAAAGAGAGATACCTACCTTCTGCATGAAAGTACAGATTAGTATCCTTATTATAATTCTATAAAAAGTATTATAATTATTCTACATGTTACAAAAATTGGTAAGATTGCTACCAGTACCTACAAGTAAATAGAGGAGAAAATCTGATTTTTCAAGAATTAGGTAATTTAATTTCTAAAACCTATGTGAAGAGGTCTAATTAATATCACCTCACATTAGAATTCCCATTGGATACAAAAAACGCACATAGTTCTGGGTGCATTATCTAAGTCAGAACGGATATCTGAATTCATTTAATTACGCACTTAATTAGATTTGCTTGGTAGCTTATCTGGCCGAAATTTGACCCATCAATGTCTAACGAATCTAGTGCCTCTTCTGTCATGCGAGTTCCTTCAATTCAATCATTTTGCCTATGAACCAGGAGCAGGATTTAAATGTTTTTTACGATTTAGTTATCACTTTCAATTCTTGCAAAAATTTTAAAAAAAGAAAGCATTTTTTCCGACTTCATATTTTGGGTTTGTAGGTGTTCTGTATACCTACTAAACTGCACGGAATATTCTTACATAGGATGTACAGTAAAGGTTTTTTTTATTAGTAAAATATATTAGGAAACATTGCGGGAAACTTCGACCCATCATGCTATTGTCCCTAACAATGACGCAAGCAGGTTTGAACCTTGATGTTTGAGGGGAAGTGTCAGTACATTTCGACTATAGTGAAATATTTTGTATTCAGCTCTAAAATCTAACATTTAACTAGCAACACCTGCGATACTCGTCACTGTCATTTGTCACTTGTCAGATAAGAGAAAATTTATGACAGTTATTTATATTTATCAGTTATCAGTCAGTGCACAAAGCGGCGTTTCGCAAATGTGTTGTGATCTTTAATTTAAATAAAATAAGCTAGTTGTTTCGCGCAAACAACGAAAATGGATCCAAGCGAAAGTGTAACTAATTACAGACCAGCAGGGTACTCGGATGAGTCCGACGACAGCGACGATTATTATGATGTACCGGTCAGTACTTACCTATATCTGTATGCAGTGGAAAATCTATAATGCAGTAGTATTGATTTGCCGGCCATTACATGGCAGAGCTTTTGAATATGCTTTCTGCGTATGCCGTCTACCTTTGTTTCCATTCAATACACGTACAAAATATCTAAACATACTTTAGTCACTATTTTCGCAAACATTCAACTTTATTAAAAATATTATATATTATATTGTCCCGAATACTGGAATTTAGCCCTCTACAAAACCGGCGCTGGGCGTAACCCTAGAACAGGATTACGAATTACGTATAAATTTTCAAAGACTTTCAATTCAACCTTACTTCAGATACTTGTTGATCATAACATTATGAGAACAAGCTTATGAGAAATACAAAAAGTCTAAGCTTTTTAGTTTTAAAGCACATTTTTTAAAATTACAGATATAAGGTGCCTGTATGAATGTCTCATACCCCTCATGAAAAATTATTAAGTTCTAAGCAAATATATCTAAGAATTAAATTTTAATTAAAATAAATATGACCTGTTGTCTGTACTATCTACTGCCGCCGCGCCATTGGCTTGCGATGATATTGGTAGGAAGCGCTGGCTGTTCCAAAATTTTGTATTTATTCAGGGTGGCTTGAACTGTCTGTAGTAGGCTTGGAAATAATTTGATAGCAAAATAAAGATCATGGCGTTCCAAGTGCGCATTGCCCTACTTAACGACTTACTTATAATTTGTACAGTTAATAAATTAATATTTGCACACATTAACGCACCACTGAAGTCTCTTAATTTCACTCAGTCTCATATTTTACTTTCTGTATCAGAAATATGAACTATAATTTAATTGGAATGATAAAGGGGCTAAATAAACAAACATTGTTTGATATTCATCAGGTTAACTTTAGTCTAAAGCTGGTTTTAAAATAACAGCCTTTTTGAAATAAATTTCTACAAACCTTTCTCACACACCAAAATTTAATATTATTATTTACGTTTGAAGTAAGACTAATTAATAATTTCTTTTGATTTTTTGAGTGCCTGTTTGTGTTTAATGTTTGTTTAGAGTTGCTAAAAATATGTAATACATGCATGTTTCAACTATTACAATACTTAATGAAAATGCTGAAAATTATCATTGCTGTGTTTTAGCTAATGTAGAGAAAATATATGTGATGTTGAAAATTTAAATACTTATAACATTGGAATAATTTAAAAAATATTTCAGATCAAATACCCAGTAAAGGTTTTTACAGTTAAGGAACGTTTCCAAACAATTGTGATACAAGGAAAATTTACTGAATTTGAAACCGTAATCAGAGAGGGTATGCTATGCGTTCTGAATGTAGTTTTTTTAAATATAATTGGATATACGAGTGTACCAGAATCTGATAAATCGTTTAGATCGTGAGGTATCTATCTAAATTGTTTAGATAGTGAGGTACGTGTAAAATAGTATAATTTGTGTTGTGAATCATGTATCATAAATTTAATTTATAACTTGTATTAATAATTCTAATTATATTGTGGTATTATACTAAACACAGTAATAAATTACTAACATTTCATACTCATATGGCATATTAAAAATAAACAATTCAAATTGGGAAAAAGTTAAATTTGTATTTCTTTAGTTTCAAATATAGTAAAGTAAAAATAATTGGATACTTGATAAACCAGTTGTTAATTTGCTCTTGAATTATTGCATATCTAACTAAATAGCAAATGAATGTGTGTTTCTAATCAGATTCTGATAGACAAATTGATTTCTTGTGTTGAAATTCTATAATTTCAAAATTTTGACAATGTATTATAATGTAGGTACCGCGAGCAATGCTATACAAGCTTATGCTGTCAATCATGCATTGAACATTTTGTAATTGTAATTATTTTTAAATTAAAATGCAGTTTTCACATTATAATACATTGTACAGTTGGTTAAAAAACCATTTCTTGTGTTATTTCAGAACTCAACAATAATGTCAACCATGCATTTGAAAATGATTGGACACCTCTCATGTTCGCCTGCTACCATGGACAGCCGGAAATGGCAGACTATCTGCTCGAAAGGAATGCAGATCCTAACGCTCATACAGGTGAACCTCAAATCTTTTTAACTGCCTATAACACATAGTTCATTCAAACTATCTGACACAAACATAGAAACAATCATTTTGATTATATACTATGACAGCATTTGGCTACCTGTATCCGCAGGCCAAATACAGCTCATCTTTCTAGAAGTTTTCTTTGCGACCTGCATAATTCCAGAAATATTGTTGATCGTTTTTATTTCGTCATCAATATTTTTTGATGACTGCGATTTCCAGAGAATACTTCTGAATATGGTTCACATTTGCCACAATTTAGCAAGACTTCAGTATTAAGGGTAGTCCCCACAATGGCAAATAATACATACTTATTATCAGATCGTAAGTCTCTCTGTAATTCTTCTTAAATTTTTTACCGGAAAACCTTTTCATCTGTGTATCCTTTGTTTTGAAAAGGTTTTCCGGTAAAAAAATTAAGAAGGATTACAGAGAGACTTACGATCTGATAATAAGTATGTATTATTTGCCATTGTGGGGACTACCCTTAATACTGAAGTCTTGCTAAATTGTAGAGATATATTTTTAACAAAGTGTTCTATGTAAACAAACTCTTCTGTGTAATGGGATCTTCTTGTTATAAAAATTTCAGATTCTTCAACCCCCATCATGCTACTCTGTATGAATAGCTTCGCCAATGACGAGACCCTTAGTTATATGGCTGGAAAGTTGATGGATAAGGGTGCAATACTCAATTTAGGTGACAAATACGGTATTACGCCTCTAATGCGAGCGGTTGAAAGCGGCCGCACTGGTTTGGTGAAAATAATGACAGAAAGAAATGCTAACATTGAAATGCGTGATCGACAAGGATGGACGGTGAGGAAACATTTGAAATTATCAAAAAATCTCTTCATATCATCTTTATAGTACCTACTATGTTTGTTAGTTTAGAGACTAAGTAAGGTATCTAACCATGTGGCGATTAAAAACATGAAGTAATAAGTCTTCAGACATAGGATGCATGTACTATAGTCAAGAACCTTTTCCCGCCGCATGGTATTAGCCCTCATTCGTAAATTAGTTCACTACAATTTCTTGTTTCGCGAGTGGCTTATATTACAGAAAAGTATGTGTAACGTCTAATATAAGCAGTAATAAGAAATGGCCAGAACTATGTGCTGCTCTATTTTAATCTCTACCTTTGGTATAAAAAAGTAATCTTGTTCATAAAATGTTAGTTTATTCTGCATAGTTTGGGTTTTACCCAAGTCCAGTTATGAATTTGGAAATATATCTGTACAAAATATTACCAAGGGAACAATTTATATCATTCTAAAGATGATTGCTGCTAGACCGGACTGCCCCATCCAGAGGCATTGTAAGGAGTCAGCCGATGGTTTAAATAATTACTAAAAATACTAACATAGAATTTAAGCATAATTGTTACTAATGTACTAAGTAATAATATATGGATGTAACAATGTCTGAAATAAAATTGATTATTATTATTATTATATTGTATTTTATAATAATCTTTCAGGCAATTTTCTGGGCGGTTCACAGCCGCCATGCCGAGTTTGTGAAATATCTCATCACAATAGGCGCGAGGGTGACCGAGGTTGACCGATATAATCGAACCATATTGGATATTGCCGAAGCAATCGATAATAAAGCAATTCTAAAAATGGTCGAACCATACTTCACAAAACATACTTTGGAAAAAATGGCCTTTGTAAGTGCCGATCCGGAGTATTGGTTGGAATACTACCCTGGATTAAGGAAGGATCATAAGTATGCATGCCATTAATTTATTTTATATTGTTACAAAAGAACAATTTTCAGCCACAAACTTTCAATAAGTCTGTAATCAAAATAATCTATCTGCAAGGAACTTTATGTTTTTTTTTTCATAGTACTTATACTTAAATTGGCTGTATAAACAAGTTATGTGTGCTCAAACATAAAGTGCGTCCTTCCTATTATTAGGCTACGTTAAAATTCTTACCAAATTCACTGTTATTCACCATATAGCTACCAACGTTGGAGGTATTAGGAAATTCTGGCATGTCAGCAAAACAATCCTTTAAAATTATCTGATCTATAAATCTGAAAATGATCTATAGATCTTCTATAGATCTGTAGAATGGACGATTATCAAAAATCAAATTGGTATAAATATTTTTTGGTTTATTAATAAATAGTATTATCTTTTCATTAAAACCTACAATCAGCTATGAACGCACCGAATATTTTAGCCCATAATTCAAATAGTTTATTTGAGTAAAATAGTAAAACTTTCTTATGTTAAAATTTAAACCTTCAGGCAACTATACAAGGAAGAGATGGTAAACATGCTGTATGGAATGCAATGCGAACATTTGACACCCCTTATTTTGGACCGTGGGGTTGACTTGGGAACACTCTTGCTTATGGAAGATAAGGATATGATTAAAATGGGAATAAAGCTGCAGTTTGAAAGACGTCGCCTAAAAGTTGGAATACGAACATTCCATTTAAGAAATTGGAAGTTGAAAGCTGTGGCAGGGTTATATGCTAATCAAGATGTTGATTTCAGGTAAGCGTATTATATTAAAGTAGTTTTTATCTGCAGGTCGAAATTCAACATAATCCGTAAATAAGTTGTCAGTACCTACTAGTGATGTAACGAATATCATCATTTGAACATTCGCAAATGCGAATGTTGGTTTTTAAGCTATAGCATAGTTTTTATCGTGGGCTTTGAGCGCGGCGACCGAATCTAGAAATACCGTAACGAAAATACCTAACACCCCCACTCCGCCTATCATGTATGCTCCATACACGCGGCCGAGCGTTCTATTAACTTGTATGTATACTGTACGACAGTACGAAGCGCGCAGTGATCGAGACGAGCTGCTCGGACGAATATGTAAGCAGCTGTTTGTGAGAAAGTATATAGTATCAAAGAATGAATTAATATCAAAGAAAAAAATACTGCATAAACAAATACATAATTATTATTGCATAAGTTGATATAAAATGCTATACAATAGCTTTACCGCGGCAGTGCCCGAGTGCTGCACGTTTTTTTAGTATTTGGTATGGGGGGTATTTTTTTAGGTCGTCAAACAGTTCGATTTCAATTTGGATAGATTTAGCGAATTTTTTTTGCGAAGCGTTACAAATCAGTATTCGCAAAACATTCACATCAATTTTTGCGAATGCGAATGCGAATATACGTTACATCACTAATAGCTACCAAAAAAAAAAAAAAATGAGTTTATTATAAAGAAAAAATGATCTTAATCATTTTTGTTAGGCTATTTATGAAGTGAAATTAACAATCTGGTCATCAAAGCTGTGACACTGTAACATGCTAAACAAAAAATAACTATAATAACTATAATAACAATAATAACTGTACAATGCTAAAAAATAAATTTTGACGCCCACCAAAATTTTGGGCGCTCCCAGATGAAAATCAACATTGGACTAATAATGTTTATTTTTATTTCTCTCGTAAACCCATTATTGTCCCACTGCTGGGCACTCTTTTCTCAGAATGAGAAAGTTTAGGCCATAGACCACCGCGCTGGCCAAGTGCGAATTGGTGGATATATTTATTTACTTCTTAAATATCTCAGACAATGTGTTCTTTTTACAGCATCTTGGATTGCCTAGAAACTACTGGCAACACTCTGATGCAAGTTTACATTTTAAACATCTCACTACTGTATGGTATACGCGAACTCAATAAACTTCGGAGCCAAATAAAGGAGTCTGACACACGATACTTAGATGGAATGTCTAACACTATCAAGAAGTGGATTGTCAACATCAACAAGATGAGGAAGGAGATTGTTGAGATGGAGAAATTACTCCAAATTGTAAGTATCGTAAATATAAACTAGTCACCCGTCGCGACGGTCGAAATTCGACCGTAGTTTTATTAAACACTAACTTCATGTTGTCAAAAGTAGCACAAATATTTCTCAAATTCAAATAAATGTAATAATTTTCAAGTTATTTTGAACGCACACGTTAAAGGTTTAAAGAGGTTTAATTAGCTAAGCTGCATTTAATAGCGATATTTCGTTTTTTATGTGTTAGTGTCAAATGCAAGGTAGTGTGTGTAATGTGTTTTTAGTTGAAATACAACTTTTTTCAAAGTTTTTTCAAATAATATAAAATGCATTATTTGAAAAAAAATATTAGCATTGCGTAATCCTTCTCTACATCAACTATAAACATGTGTAATTTCATACTCCTCCGTCTGCGGCAAGTATCTTAAAAACAGATCACAAATTTTTGCTTCACGTATTAATATATAGATTAGTGATGTTACGAATGATGTTTCTTGAACATTCGCGAATGCGAATATTCAGTTTTTTTTTTAATTTGACTTTAACAGGGGCGCCGCTATAAGAGTAGCATAGGGAGTTGTAGATTTGGCGGCTACCGTTTTAAATATATAGGATACACCTTATACACTTATTTACTGGAGGTGAATGGCCAGGGCTCTGATAATCCACAGCAAGCGTCACACCCTTTAGCGCGTACGATCATGTCGCAGTCAGCGAATATAATCAAGGAACCTGGCAACGGGAACAAAACCATCCGCCCCTTTCAGTCCAGGCTGAGCTTTGGCTTGAGCTTGCCACCAAAAGCCGTTGAAGCTGTTTTGGTCAATAGAGTTAATTGCAACTGCACAAAAATAGAACAAAAAAATAAACTTGAAGGTGGTAAAACCAGTGTAGTTCGTCGGGGGGAGTTTGAGGTGACCATTATAGTCCTCGGGGGAAGCAATGCATCTATAATTGACTTCAGTCAATAAAAGAAAAAAAAAATTGTGCGCTGCTCCCTTTACGAGTCTAACAGTGACTGTGTTACTGCTCAAGATTACTATCCCAATTCTAACGACATGACGCTCATCTAAAGTTGCTTTGAAGCTTTGACACCTCGTCATTCTTGTCTTTGATTAAAATGCGCGGTCGTTTTAATTTATCAAATTAAATGCATTTTTACAGGTACAAGACAGGAGCCCGAGACCCGTTGAGCCGATTCCAGAGCCGAACCCTTACACGGAAATGCTTAGCGCGTCCATCGTAGGTGGCTTGACTTTCAGTCTAGGTTACCTCACTTATCGCGTGGTCGCGCGATGTGTTACTGGTCTGTTGAAGTTGAGGTTGAAGTAAGTTTATGTTTATTAAATAAGTTTTTTTTGTTTTGTTTTTTTTTTATTAATCGACTTCCAAAAAGCAGGAGGTTCTCATTTTATTTTTATATTTGTTATCTGATTACGGACTGTGTGAACCGATTTGGATGATTTTTTATTTCAAAGTCGTGGGGTCTCATTTTTTTTATTTCGTCTATTCGCAAGTCATTTAGGTTTTGAGTTATTCGACCATTTTAATGATAAAGATGATGTAAGGGTTAAAGGGTAAAAATCGTACTTATCTTCTACTTGACTTTGAAAATAGATTGTCACTAATACAGGAATATTAGTGACAATCTATTTTGTTCTTTAGTGTCTCTTATTTTCTCTATTCTTTCGATTTCCTTTAAAAAAAGGGCATGAAAAAGGTAAACTAATCGGCAAGGTGCCTAAAAAGGTAAATGGAATGCAGTTTTTTGGAATTTGACATATGTATATTGATAAATCTCTTTGTCTCATGTAACAACAATCTTCATAATAAAAAAGCATATTACATAAATGTTACATCTCCATACTAGATATATTATCTTGTTCATCCAGAGAAAAACTACAAAAAAAATATAAAAAAAATGGTAGCTAAATGTTAAATGTTAGTTCTTTAGCTATACATACCTAAAATTAGCTCGAATAGTTCCTTAATTGGTTGACAATGTGGTAATTATTTTAACATTAAGTAACCCATTCTCCCATTAAAATATGTTTTATAATCATAACTATATGCTTCCCAATATTTAAAAAAATTGAATTTAGACAATTTAGTTAATATCTATCCAAAGAAGTACCTCCAAACAATCTTGTATTTTTTGTGTAATTAGTATTTTTTTTTTTTGTTGTAGAATCAAAACCATTCAATATTTACTCGAATATAATGTAGTAACGTATAAATATTCAATGTCTGAGCTTAATCTTGTTGTCATAGAATGAAAAATCCAAAAAAATAAAAAAACAGTAGAGGTTGGATGTTCATAACTAATAATATATATTCAATGTTAAAACATCTACAAAATTTATTCTCGAATGAGCCAAATTGAATTTTGTTCAAATTAATTCATTTTAGTTATCAATTGAAACTAAAATGAATAAATATGAACCGAAAATAGTAAGCTGTCATTTTAAATATTCCGAAGTGAAGACACTATTTTAATGCCTGAAATAAAATATACTCGTAGATAATTAAATCATAAGTTATTAGAGTTCATTGTGTAGAGTAAATATTCTATAGAGACTATTGAATTATTGATGCGCTTTTCATAGATTCATCATAGAAGAAGATTATCGACAAGCTAAAATATCATATATCTTGCTAGGCTCAAGAATAGGCTCAAGTCCAAATTATTCTATTTGCTTCTAAACCTTGTTTCTTTTATTAAATTACTAGCTGACCCGGCGAATTTCGTTCTACCTAAAAGTCAAAAATCTAAAATTATCAGTGTTCCTCCACTATATTATGCATGCATTATACATAAAACCCAACTTCTTAAATCACTCTATTAAAAAAACTGCATTAAAATCCGTAGCGTAGTTTTAAAGATCTTAGCATACAGAGTCAATGAGAAGCGACGTTGTTTTATAATATGTAGTGGTTATAAAAAATTAAACACTTCGATTTATCTTATGAACCTTAGTGCCAACTCTCATGGACTTGCCGTGAATTTAGTTAAATTAAATTTGTATTAAATTAAAGTTTGGCGACGCATATGGATTTAAATTTGGGTGTTGGTGGACGGATATGGGAAATATAAATAGGTACTTGCGAAATTAAAAGTGTGCAAACCAATTCTTGAGCCTCCCTTGTTAAAAATGTATATAAAAAACTTCTAAGAAAAAATCTCATTACAAAATATATTCATCCATGAAATCATTTATAACAGCGATATCTACAAATATATTATCGAATATTTATTGTAGTATCATTTTGAACTATCTTTATGTTAGACGTGTATCACCGCTTGGCTAGGTATACGCAAATAAACTAAAGGTAGTGCCAAGTACTCATAATAATGTATTGTAGATGAAATCTCTCGGCGCGCGCGCCACATTGTCAATCATGCATATAAACACTTGTCACATATCATCACGTCAAATCGTATTATATATTATATCTGTCATTCTATTGCTAATTCTCTATTGTATCTTATATAATTTGTAGCTTCTTATCCCTTCCCTACAAAATAGAGTATAGCTGCACTAATTGTTTAGCACAATTTTAGATTTGAGAGAAGTATTAGGTAATTTTAAAACGTTTGTGGTGCTTAAATTATGAAGTCAAATAAGTGTTTGACAGCTTTAGTTTTTTAGTTGGTTTTATTAATTACTTCATGATTTTATTTCCTATTTCAGTAACATATTTGAACATTATCGATGAAGAGCCTATTATACATTTATTCGTAAGCAACTAATTTATTGTTATTATTATGAGGTAAAACTTAAATTAGGACAGAACATTTGACCAAAATGGTAATAATAAGCATTGCTAATCCTGTTAATTAATTTTATTTGCCTATATAGAGTAGCAATTATGTGATATATATGCCTTTATAAAATATTAAGTAAGTTATTAAGTTTGAAATGGGTGTAAAGGCGGTTCTTTACTTGGCGTATTGTATGAGAGTAGCAATATTGCCGTATGTGCCAAAACATGTAGTATACATATTCCTAAATGAAACAAATATCCATTCTGACATGTTCTTTACTAAATTTCGCCCCCGAAACATACTTCATAATATTAATTAGTAAATGTAGTAAAAACTGTAGGCCTCATTCGGAGGCTCAGGGTCGCTCAGCGTGCTATGGAGAGGGTTATGCTCGGAATTTCGCTACGAGACATGATTCGCAACGATGAAATCCGTAGACGAACGAAGCTTACCGACATAGCTCTCAAAATTAGCAGGCTGAAGTGGCAATGGGCCGGCCACATCGCTCGTAGGACCGATAACCGATGGGGGAAGGAAGGTCCTCGAGAGGCGACCACAGTTAGGCAAAAGGACTACAGGTCGCCCCCCTACCAGATGGACCGATGACCTGAAGAAGACAGCGGGAAACCGTTGGATTCAGAGGGCACAGGACCGGTTGGAGTGGCGCCATTTAGGGGAGGCCTATGTTCAGCAGTAGACATCAAAAGGCTGGTGGATGGATGGATGGATGGATGAATTAGTAAATGAAGCAGATTTATGACTAAGGCTGATTAGTGATTGGAAACGCCCAACATACTCTATACATGGGCTTGTATTGGCACACATAGCAGTAAAATCGCCAAGAGTGAATCCGCCATAAATATAAGTATGTTATTGTAGTATTAGAATAAAAAAGTGAAAATGTGTCATTCCAAAAATTAGTTAACACTTTTTTACCCATCTCCCCACATTGTCACAAAATTTCGTTGTGTAAATCTCCTATTACAGCATATATTCGTATCGTAATAACAACTTGTTTTAAACATTGATTCATATATTTAATGGGTTTTCATTATTCCAAAAGTTATAGTCTATTATATATAGTAGTAGTATAGTAGTATATTATTTAAGCTCCAATCGTCAAGCCATTTTACATTTTGGTTAGCTCTTCCCACCTCAGAAACTTGTAGACATATGGATGGCTCCTAAGTAGATAAATCTATGAAAGCATTCGAATATTTACATCTAACAAATGTTAGAAGTGGGTGTAACATATTTCATTTCGTTCGACCTTGCTATCCAGAGATATCCATTTGGCAGTGACGCTAATGCGTTTCAGAGATAATTAGGGTTCAGTGAATTAATTTTAATTGCAACCTGTAGTAAGTTATTTGTTGCTGTCATCATTCATACTTCGCTGATATTGGAAATATGTACTATTCATGATCGCCATACATTATTTCCTTTAGAAATCGCAGGATTGATTTGTCATACTAAAAACACCCATAGCTCTTTGGCGCCTGCGTATGACAAATATATGTCATGTTTAGCAAATTGCAAGAATGGGTACTTGTAGCTCAACGCAAGTTTTGATTATGAGGGTTTCCATTACCGAAAGACTATGTTAAACAAGCGATAGTTACTACTTACTTACTTACTTAAAATTATGAGAGCCCCATGCTAACCAATGACATTGAGCATACACCCATACAATTTTACATAACAATGAGATATTCGAAACGGACTAAAATAACAGTAATTTATTTTGACATTTGACAGAGATTTAAAGTTACTTTTGATGAACGTTAAACGCTCAAGTAATTTAAATATAACCTTAAAAATATATTTGCTGATTAACCCCGAGATTATAATTACTCGTATGTTACAAACTCCCAAAGGAAATATATCTATCACGTATACTTTTCTCGAATATACAAAGTTCATTTGATTACTCCCAGCAAATTTCAGAATTATGGTCAGCATGACATCAAGTGCACATTAATTTGTAATCAAACTCTATCTCCATACATTTATAAGTCTTCATTTTAGGTTGTCATCAGTACGTACTATATAGGACAATAATATATGCAATGAATTGCTTAGATATAGTTAATTTTGTACCGGATTTTGTATGTTTTTGTATGATTAATATATTTGTATATGTTTTATAAATTCTTAAATAACTAACCTGCTTCAAACATCCACTTCCTTATTTTATAAATAAAAAGCGCAGATTTGAAAAAAGCCATTTTATCGGAATAAATTAACGTTGTCTTTGTTGTACTTACATTGGAAATTGTCAAAATTCCTACAAATTTATGGTGCCAACCCATTATTGTCTCACTCTCAGAATGAGAATTGTTAGGCCATAGTCCACCGCGCTGGTCAAGTGCGAATTGATGGATTCACACACCTCCAAGAACTTTTGTTAGAACTCTCGGGTGTGTAGGTTTCCTCACGATGTTTTCCTTCGCCGAAAAGCAGTGATAATTAATTTCTAATACGCACTTAATGTAGAAAAAAACAGTGGTGCGTGCTTGGGTTTGAACCTCGGACCCCCTGATCGAGAGGGCAGTTTCAACCATTAGGCCATCACTGCTCATATTTATGCTTGCGGTATATCTGACACAAAGGACATGGCCAGTTTCTGCCTGGTTGTTGATGAAGGTGTACAAGTAAAGCAGTCTAATGATAATTAATATAAACTACATACATAAATGACCGTGTATGTTTTATTTTTTTATTTTATTTTATTTATTTAGGCATACCAACTAAATACATAGATGACATTTACAGGAGAACATTAAGATTATGAAACTATATACTATGTACTTAAATTAAAGGTGTGCACAGCATTTACAAAAAAAAACATAGTCGATCACAAAGTAAAGAAAGTTAAAGAAGCCAAATTAAAATAAGGAATAGCAAAATAATACCCATGCAATTATAGGAATAGGGATAAGTTACTCTATTGACAAAATTAGATGGAGTTTTTGTTTGAATTTATATAAAGAGTCGGCAAAGACATCAATGTCAACGTTTTGGAACATGTTGTTAAAATTTCTCAAGACGAGGTTTAGAGGCGAGTTATATGCATATTTGCAATTATTGTGAAATGTGTAAAAAGGCTTGTAAGTGGTAATGCGTGCAGATGGCCGAGGTACACTTATATTTACCAGAGACAGGAGGAACGGACAGTCTATACGGTGGCTAAGCAATTTTTGTAAGAACATGATTCCGAGAAATTCGTTACGTTTATACAGTTGATAAAGGTTAAAGTGACGTAAGCGATCGTCATAAGTTTTATTTATATTGTGTGTATTAGTTACATAAGATATTTTTTTTATGAATTTTTTTTGTACATTTTCGAGTCGTTGAATATTATTTTGATACGTAGGGTACCAAACTATCGAGCAATACTCAATGTGGCTACGAACTAGTGCATTGTATAATGTCTTGAGGGCCAGCACTGATGTAAATTTTTTCGTATTACGAGTTATGAACCCTAACATTTTTAAACATTTTTTAATTGTGCTATTAATGTGACTAGAAAATCTTAATTCTGAATCAAATATGACTCCTAAGTCATTTATTTCACCCACTCTCTTCAATCTCGTTTTTGTTATATTATAGAATGAGTCAAATTTTTGTCGCTTACGGGAAAACTTTATGTGTTGACATTTATCTGAGTTTAAGTTCACTGAATTTTCAGAACACCATCTGGTAACATTGTCTATATCTTTTCGTAGTAATGCTTGGTCATTCGCGTTTTCAACAGTCCTAAATATTTTTAAGTCGTCAGCATATAACTGAAATTCCGAAAATTTTATACAATATTTTATGTCATCCATGTAGGCAATAAACAGAATTGGGCCCAAAATTGATCCTTGGGGAACACCGGATGGCGTTTCACAGTTTTTAGACCTAAAGCCATTTACAAATACCCTCATTTTCCGGCTTTGTAAGTATGAGCCGATCCATCGCAATAGTGACCCGTCTATATGAAATTGATGCTTCAATTTCAGTAAAAGTGTGGTATGGTTGACTTTATCAAAAGCTTTGCTCAAGTCACTATAGATAACATCGACTTCTTTTCCGGAACTTACAAGAGGCAACAGTTTTTCTACAAAAGTAATTAAGTTGGTGGAAGTTGAACGCTTAGCTAAAAACCCGTGTTGATGTTCACTTAAGACTTGTTTAAAGTGCCAAGTCAAGTTGGGCACAACAACTTGTTCGAATATTTTTGCTAGTACAGGGAGAATACTGATAGGTCTGTAATTCACAACTGAACTCTTGTCACCAGATTTAGGGATTGGGACTACAATTGATTCCTTCCACATTTCTGGAAAGATGCCTTCTTTTAAAGACCTATTAAATATGTAATGAATAGGCGTAGATAAAGCTGCTGCACATTGTGAAAAAAAAATTGGTGGGATACCATCAATACCGCAACCTTTGGAGATGTTCAAAGTTTTAAGCCGATTTTCAATTTCAATGCGTTTTATAAATATATTGTTCAGGTATCTGGAGTCATTTGGTCATTTGTTCATGTTACTTTATGTTTAACTAGGTTCTAAAATTCTAAGACTATAAAAATAATTTATTTGCGACCGGTTTATTAAGCCTATCTCGCCGTTCTCAATAATCACTTGGTTTCTATCATAAAACAAAAAAGTTAATAAATTTACTTAATTATATTCGAAAATAAGTATTATTAGTTTTAATTGTAATATTAAATCATAAAATCAATTATAATAAAATGTAAGTTACATTAATAATAATTATATTACTAATTACACTTTTCTTGCTTTTATTTGTTAGCAAAAACTAAACGCAACAGTGTTGCAGATATGCTATAATCTTCAGATCTACAAAAGACTTCTATTTCGTGGACTTTAAAATTGTGTAATTATTATATTTAGGATACCCAAATTAAAAATAAAACTATTATTCCTGTGTGTATAAATTTGAGAAGCCAGGCAGGGCGCCATACAAAGGTGGCCATGTCCTTTAACAGATGATACAAATACTGTTAAAATTTTTATCTATCATAAATTTAGACAGTTCTATCTAAAGTTTCTTTAACAAATAAATCGTTTTCGGAAGAAACTAATAATAATAAAAACGTGCTATTGTGCAATTTTACTGTGGCTTCTACAGTTAAAGTACCTGATTAATTGGGAACACCGATTAAAACAACATAAATATTTAATTTTTATTGACATCTACAACTTTCATAACAACTGTTTGTACTAAAATATAAATGTGTATCTATCAAGTTAAAAGCTGTTAACATTGTATCGTGTAATATCATGCTTGTTATTGCTTTTTATGTATATTATATAATGTTAAAGAAAAAGATTTCATAAGTAGGCATTAGAAAGACATCTCCAATAATATAATCGTTGTAGCTACTAAAGTATACATCTAAATTTATAGCCAATAAATTGCACTTGTATCACCGAACATTAATCTTTTATTAGATCCCATGTCCTTAACATCAAATAGATTTTAAAAGACTTAGCAAATTGTACGCTTCAATATAATTTATTTATGGGTGCAAAAATTATTTCTCACAATTGGAATAAAGAGTAACGAAAATGCATCGCAATAACGAGCTCCTTACAATCACAGTGAAAGCATTATCTATAAAGCAATAGTAACAAACAGTGCAAGACGCAACCGCCCACATTCTAGTGCAGGCAAAATATTGGAATCCTTCCAAAAGTAATCGAAATCAATTACATCGTAATTACGTGTTAATAAACATTGAGATTCTTTTTTTTTAGATTCAAAATAAATATCTGAGGGCATCTCCCATATTCCTTAAAATAATGTGGAAATTATAATAAATTATTAACAGTAGTATGGAATAGCTGCTGCCGAAGTGGACCATTAGAATAAGGATCTACTCAGTGCTTTTGGATAGGGATATTCCTGTCGGTGATGGCCAGTTGTGGCAGCGGCGCCTCCACCGTCAGTACGCCGTCCCGGGACAACGACGATTTGATGGCCTCAGGGTTTGTGCCCTTGGGCAATAGGAATTCTCTGTTGTACTCTCTGTATACGGATTTTGTGTCAGACTTCTCCTCATGTTTTGCGTGGACCTGAAAATAAAATCGAATCACATTAAGTCTTCGTATTTTACTTTCATACGAGTCTTTGAAACGACCGATCGTTCAACAGGACAAAAATGCCAGCATCCTCAAAAGAGAAAGCTAATGTTGCTGGCAAGGTGCCTGCACTGAAAAGTCTCGTTTACGTTTCATTGCCAAAATTCTCAGTATTTACTGATTCAGACTTTTTCACGAGAATCAAATTGGCTCGAGCGAACAATGAGTAAATTATAAGAAACGTATTTTGTTTTTGCTCTGAAGTGTAGAGGTTTAGTTATGTCATCACGATTTATTTTTGGTTCGTAAACATAAGAACACCGATGTTGATATAGACAAATGTAAGTTTCTTACCAATAATTTGTTGTCTACTGTCTTGACCACGATCTCCTCGGGAGTGTACTGGCTTACGTCGAAACGGAGTTTCAGGGATTTGCCATCACCTTCATCCTGGATGAGAGGAGAGTTCAAGCTGTCCCAGTGGCTGGGCTCGGCCAACTGTCTGCTGTCACTGTGTTGTGTGGATGTTGTGGAGCTGAAGAAATTATTAGAAATATCAGCATCTAGTAAATATTAAGAACAAAGTAGCTACATAATTGTTAAACAGTAGAGTTGTATAAACTAACGACATATAATGCTTTTAATTGTACTTGAGTGTAATATTTTATATCACCATAAAAATGTTGCAGTTTAGGGTTGTAAATAACGAAATTGGTATTTCTACGAAATCTAAACTTTCAATCGCAATAGTGTGCTATTATCCAATTTAATGCAAGGAATTTACGAAAAAGCAACACTTAAATGTGTTTCAGACACGCAATTCATATGCTAATATCCTTTAATGTCCTTTCTAGGAATATGATTGTTACATGGAATGCAATTTAGCTCCAATTATGTACCTGACTTTGCATGAAATACAGATGTGTTTAAAATATTTTGTTCATGAGTAATCAGTCTGAAAGGAACTACACATATATTCATGTATCTTGATAGCATTCTGTTCGTGAAATGTTTATAGTAGCGTAATAGCGTTGTTTTTTAATTTGTGCAAGTGTAATTTTGCCGCGTCTGTAATTGATTATCACATAGCTCGGCTGCTGATGTCATGTTCGTGGATGCAGATACAAGGTTAGTGTCAACAAATGAGATCACCGATGTTATCCCAACATATTGCCTATTTTGTGGACTATTGTGTAGCAATGTATTGAATACCAGGCAGAATTATTCATCGCTTTGCGTGAAGTATCACAAGACCTTCAAACCCAGCCTACTCGACGTAATACGCACAAGACAGATTGCTACTGTACTACGATTAATTCATATTCAATTAAAATGAATAATAATGTATTAACAGGAAAATTATTACAGAATAGTGCAGTGACCATAATTCAAACTAAATACTTATTTAGTTTATCTAAATTATTACTATAATTGACATATGTGATCGTTACATGCCCAGGTGCAAGTAAAATGGTGAATAAACGTATTGTTATTTAATACATAAAATAGATACATATAAAGTTGCCGTGCAGTACATAGTGGTCTATATTACATACATATAAGGTTTTTACCTCTCCGATGACTTGGTTACTCCTCCGGAGGAAACAGATTCGAAATTGTAAGACATGCAAAAAGCAATAACTCTTGTTAGTTTTATGAGGCTAACAATACATTTATAAAACATAAATATAATATGTCTTCAATCATTATATTGCAGGGACTGAAGTTTATCTGAGTACTTAAGTCATCCACTCAAATAATCATACTTCATCATATATAATTCGTACTTCATAGTTTATTAATCAAGCATGTAATTAATAAATATGTATATCATGTGTATAACAGTGCATAAAATTATAAAGATAGATTATAATATAATACACTTGTAATAATATAAAGCAATTCGTGTCTGTATGACCATGAAGTTTTATATCTTACGGTAAATGACGCATGGTTAAAAACTAATAAAAATCGTAAGTAGCACTTATGTAAAGACACGTTTTTACTGTTAATAATAGTTTTCGTGTAAATCTTTATATTAAAATTTTATATAAGGCCAGTACATATAAACGCAGAAATATGTCTTGTGATTGCGTTACCAGAAATGGTTGTCGTAATTCCTATTTACTCCCCCATTCAAAAACAAGTTCAACCCACGTTTGAGTGGGTAGATAAAATAATATGGGCGGACGAGTTACTCATTGCTAAGCAAAAACCAAAAATGATTGATGACGGCAGAGCGAAACATTTCATTATTGTGAATGTTACTTTTATAATAAATTGTAAGTAGATAACGAGGGGTGTTAAAAGACGGCCTAGACCCACGCTCATTCTGTTAGACATGTTACTGCCAAGCGCCTACATTTTTGAGTGACGAATGGTCATATTGCGTCATCGGGCTTCTTGTCGGCTGAAACTACCAATCGCTCCAACTGGGTCATGTATTCATGTTTGCAGTAAACATGTTTTCAGAGCTTCATACGAAACATGCAACCGATTAATTATTCTAGTTACGTTTGCATGTTCCGTGCTAGTATGTAGAAACGCTCTATTTTCACTATATATGCCCTAGAAGTTCATGTATTACCTACTTTTCTTCACATGTGTTTCAATATGCAACCAGCTTTAGATATGACTACTTCTAGTTATACATTATTCATTTTATTAGTTGACCCCTCTGCTTACATCATTTTTCCATATAGAGTTAATTCAATATAATTTAATATTTTCAGCTAAGGTTTAACCTTAATTTGTTATCCGATATATCGTATGCGTAATAAGTATACACTTGAAGAACGTATTTCGTCTTGAGAAAGTCGAAACAGAAACGATTGAATTTCAATATTTACGAATTGCATACATTATTGTAATTCAATAAGTTTGTTGGATACTGGCATTCTCTTAATTTGTTATGAAACTTAGGAATTTGCTTAAATTGCAAAGAGAGCTTTGTATCAATTTCTCAATACTCTGCATTTTACAATCGTCGCAAGGGTATGCGATCCGAATGAACGTATTCAAACATGTCCTTTTCTACTGTGATGTATCGATAAACCTTTTCTGTGCAATGACATGGTTGCAGTGTTGCATTGCAATTAGATCAGCATAGATACAAATATAGTCCTTCACGAACGAAGGCCACAACCCACGTAGATAGAACAGGCTGTAAAAGTATTGATTCCGTCGCTCTGGTTTTGTGTATCGAATATACCCCGACTTGTTTTCTTGTAACCTCGCGATGTGCTTTATATTCCTGAATTTTACTTCGAGACGCCCCTGTTCCACATGAATTCTAAATAATATTTCAACGATAATAAAGTTTCTGAAGGTTGATATTACCACCTGAAATGTTATTATCAGTGGTTTTTAGGATATTGGCAGTTCTCAAAAAATGCCATTAGCTTTTATTTAAGACATAAAATGAAAAATTTAATAACAGTCTTTTGTTTTAAGGACAAACATTTTTTTGCCGTAGTTCGAACATGTGTTATGTTATTTTAATATACAATGCCAGAAACTACTTTTATAACTGGAAGTTAGGTTCGAAGGTGTGCGGTAGGAATTTTAAAACATTACATCACAGTGTAAAGTTTATTACGTATGGTTGCCAAACGAAACAACTTTGTGTTGATAAAAATTATGTAAACCGGTTTATGCAAGTGGCGTGTTATCGCAAGTGCACAA
Source organism: Spicauda simplicius (assembly GCA_949699795.1). Classification (NCBI taxonomy): domain Eukaryota; kingdom Metazoa; phylum Arthropoda; class Insecta; order Lepidoptera; family Hesperiidae; genus Spicauda; species Spicauda simplicius. Next base: position 13,123,536 of record OX453057.1, read on the forward strand.
TTCCCTACACTTAAGACGTAGGTCATAATGATAAGTTTTTGAGTATCTTGGAAATGTATGGGAAGTTTTTAAAACCAAAGGTTTTTGTTCAACTACCCGCAAAACATCAATTATTGTCCTTACAATAATTTAAATGGCGCTTGTCTCAATTTATCAATATATTTTTCTGCTACAGTAGCTAATAATTTACGAAGATTTTTTATATAAAGCGTCAATTTGCAATATTTAGTGCAGTTATGTAGAATCATTGTTTATCTATGGCTACATTATTTAGGGTACCTACTATACGTTAGTTTAGGTACGTACATTAATCTACCCACTACTACCACCCACAACAAATTCTGTGATGTAAATGTGGGTATACTGAAAATTTTACAAATTCCGATATTATACTGAAAATTCAGTAAATTCCTGTTTTGTGAACGAATTCTCATACGAAACCGCCGGCCGGCGCTATTTCTATTTATGACATCATCTCGCGTCGGGCTTACGTATCGCTGCACGCTTTAAATGGAGGCGACTGAGATGTCTGCAGTTGATGCCGTTCCGCGGAATGATCCCGAATAATGCCTTTTGAATACATGTACTTTCGTGAACGTCGCTGAGGTCGCCGAAGGTGGGCGACTCTTGCGACACCCCAAATTCATTTCCCTTTTTGGAAACAAGCCGGCAATGTAACTGCTATTGGAATTATAATGTAGCTTGAACAAATATGCTCGCCCACTTGCTAAATGCCTATATTTATTCATTCGAGTTGCGTAATGAATTATGAACACTTAAAACTTAGTGTCTTAATATTTTTACACCTGACTAATCATTTTAAGTAAACAATTATTTACAATGATTATACTTTCAATTGTTTCTTTAAACTTGTATTCAAATTTAATAAATACCTCGTTGTGCTCTTGAAGAAGTTGTTGCTTTCTCTGTTCATAAGTTCCGAACGGAATTTGCTCATTTCTTCCTCCATTTTTCTCATTTCGGCGTCAAATCTCTCCCTGATGCTCGAGAATTCGGTATCAATGACAGAGAAGTCCCCGAGTTTGATAGGAATATTCCTCTTCAGACCACTGTCAGCCATTTTCACGTTTACGTAGTGTGAAAACTGTTAAACTAAACAAACACTGGAAGGATAGGTTGTGTAAACACAGTTCACGAGATGACTACGCACTCAATGGTAGACAAGGCAGGACTGATCATTAGTCGTCGACTCGGCGCCAGGGGGCCTGCGCACAGTTTTAAATAGCCACACGCTCGAACGTCGCTACAGAGTCACTCGGCGTCATTCGGCCCACACCGCTTCGCGTTCTCGCTCATTCTATCACTCACACTCGAAGGAGCGATGCCTTGCCAGCCGTATCAAAGACGTGGTAACCACGTAACCTAATTGATGAATCACTTTATCTGGATCTGTCTTTACTGTTTATGGCAATCAGCGGTGTCAAAATTAACTCGTTGAGTATTCATAACGATATTCTTGTTTGACAACGCACGCAGGAAGTTATGCTTAAATGGATAAGTACAGCGTTAATACTCGCATGTGTTACGCCCCCGCAGTTAAGTTTAACGCTTACTTGTTTAATAGTAGTCATTTAAATGCGTCCTAGTCTATACGACTAATCATAAGGACTTACTAAGTATGTGATACGTAAGTGCTTAATAAATAAGGAAAATCAATTGATTGTTGATTAATTAGGTACCTTTATAAAATATTTATATACGAGTATACTTATGGAACGTACTTACCTACAAACAAAGACAAATAGCATCGGTAGAAATCGGTACTCAATTTAACCATATGTAGTTCTTTAAACGCAACATATGAGGTGAATGATGACATGTGAATTAAAAGCTAAAAATCTCACCGCATCCAACCATACTTTGTCTTCATTAAACTCTTGTAACTTATAGGTAATATCAATGCAAGACTGCCCCATTGGTCACATTGGACGGATTACCAATAGTGATAAAGAATACTTAATTATTGTTTAAAAGAGAAATTGAAAGATATGTGTATCCATTGATTGGTTTGTGTTGTTTCCCAAAAGCGATCGCCACAACTTTTGTTCACGCTTTTTCTCCACAACAGCAAAAAAACAGCAAAATGGCGCTATTTTAACTGATCCTATAAATCCTGAATCCAGCTGTTTCTCGCTGTCTTCTTCAGGTCATCGGTCCACCTGATTGGAAGGCGACACTCCAAGACCTTCCTTCCTTCCTCGAACGATGTGCCGAAGTAATAATAACGGTTTAATATTAGTACTTGTTATTTTAGCAGTAGTAAAGTGGAATAAAAATGTTTGATATATAAAATTAATGTTTACTTCTAAAAATGTATCTATTAATAAAACAATGATAGCACTCTTAACATTTAAATTAGACCCTATAAGTCTGAAATGGTAAAACAGCACAGTACTAGTCTTTTGTCACAGTAGGTAGAGTTTGCTATAGTGTACCACGCCAGTTAGTGTAGTCGCTCCTTTTAGATTTTTTTTTAACAATTATTGGGCGTGTAAATATGCGACAAATGTTTTGTTTTATACTTAAAACAAATAATAAGTAATATAATATACATAGGTACACCTAAGTCAAAAAAATTAGACCTTCGTGGGATTTGAACTCTGGACCCAGAACGAGTTCGAATTTCAAACCACCAAGCTATCACTGCTTCGATCGTTACGTACGAACGTATTAACTTGCGGTAATGTTATCACAGGCCTAATGCTATATAATCTGAGTATTGGATGACATAATAAACGCCCGATCGTATCGTCATTTGTGGCTGCAAGTTGCGGGTAAAATTCTAGAAGCGTCCTTACAGATACAATATGAAGTTAACAAGCTTTAATTAACTTATCAGTTTAATCTATTCTGCGGTTATTCAAGTAAACTTATAACAAATACAATACTTTTACAGTCACATATACTACGTGCGTATGTTTGTAGGGAATTGTACTTCGTCTCTTCGAAGGGAATTGGCTCCTACGGCACTATCGCCATCATATACCCGAATTATACCAGCAGTGTTAGGACTACTGATTGCCGGTTTGATTATCTTGTACGTACCTACAAAGATACCTACACTTATACGAGGTATCTCAACTTAATCTTCAGGGCAATAAATCATCTGCGTTCGAGTTTAGGTAGGAATAAGCTCTTCTCATATAAGGTTTATTACAGGTGTACACTGATGGCAAAGGCCACTTACGATGGATTGGTGGCAGTGACCAGGTGGACTGCACGCATGTAACTACTTTTTCTACAAAGCACCTGTATATAGCTTTACAATGCAATAGAATACACCAGGATCTTTAACATGTATACACTTATAAACTGCTATAAGTTAGAACCTACTAGATCCCTACATTCAGGGTGGGTATAATTAGGTGAAAAAAATCCGACTAGTGAACTATGGTAAACAACTATTTCGTGCAAGCTGTGGAATGAGCTTCCTCCTGACGTATTCCCAGAGAGCTATGACATGGGGCTCTTCAAGAAAGGTGCAAAAAGAGCTCTCCTTCAAGGCCGGCGATGCATTGGCGACTCCTCTTGTGTTGCAAATGTCCATAGGCGACGGTAACCACTTTCCATCAGGTGGCCCGTCTGCCTTATCGTTAGGTACAAATATATAAAAAAATTAAAAAAAACTATTTGTATTATTGGGGGAGGGGGTCAGAGTATGTCATGGTCCCGGGCACCACTTTAAAGTCAAATTGCAAGAGGCACAAGTGTCAACGATAATTTATTCTACTTCCGCTCCGGGTAGCATAAGCCCACGCTACGCCAAAGCCTTTGCCTACAGACACTTAGGTACTTAGGTACCTGCATTACTTTAAAAAATTGTCTTTCTTTCACATAATGCTTGTTTTCGATTATATTTATACCATAAGTATTTTATTGGAAATCTAATTTATTGGAAAATTTGACTGACAATAATTGTTAATTTTAGTTGGAAGATATTTTGGGTGAGAAGCCTCCGCTCCTTCAATTTCCCAAGGCTTCCAGACCTCTAAATTTGGCATTGCATACATTTTAGATAAGACAATGGAGGTTGTCATTGGTGTTGTTGTGATTATAATACTTTGTTATTTTACAAAAATACGCTTTCTACACTCATAGACCCACACTAGGATTTTCTCCTGTGTCGTGGGTACCATGGACACACACAAGACGAATACACAAGCACCCAGACCCAGAACGTGAATCTAAACTCATCATTCAGATACCTGTCTAGCCGGGAATCGAACCCAAGACCCATTGCGTGCCAAACCGGTATGCTAACCGCTCCGCCACGCGGGTCGCATACTGAAACAACGATTATGTTTTCACAATATGTGGATGTAAAGGTGTAAGACGACAGAGAGACTCACTGCATACCTCATATTGGTATAGATTTATCTCTACCTTTTAAAATAACTTAAATAACTTTATTACTTAAATTTTACATGTCACAATAACTTGATAGCTCTAAAACTGCATTACAGTTATCGCCCATAGGTACCACCTATATTGTTCACATATCCGACAAATGCGATATTTCGATTCAAAACCAGTGTTATACAAAACTTTCTTATCATTTAGTTATAGGTATATGAAGCAAGTTTCAGCTATTTGGCAGAATCCTAAGGTCATTCTGCAAAGCCATTATTTTCTGTGCCTGCAATGCTTACCTATAATGACCACTTTTAGTTTGTTGATTATTATAATGTACCTACCTACATAACTACATATGTACCTACTGGCTGTATTTTTTAAGATAACTATATTGAAAACGTCTTTAATTTATAATTTTTTGTAGCTACATTCGGTGATTATCTAAAGCGAAAGGACATTATAGGTTGTGTACCGTTGTGAAAACTATAGTAACTCTAGTTAATTAATACTTATAATTTTATTTATATTTCATCATGTCTATTTACTGCTTAATACTATGTATACTAAAGGAATAGAATTATAAGTATACCTACCTACTTAACTCAGATTGAGAAAAAACTACAACAATGTAATAGGTGTTTATAATAAGCATCTACGTAACAGTTATGGTAAATCGCGTCGAAAAGGAAACTTATTCTATTTTAAGAACGATGACTTCTATGTAAATTGGTAAGCACTAAATAATCTCATGTTTATTGCTCGCAGACATTTGGTTCAGACCTTCATCCACTAAATATGTTTTTTTTTTTAATATAGAAGTAACAAACTAGCTTGCATCGATCAGCTAAAGTTTAAAGTTTTAAAGTTCACACCTGGGCATAGGCCCGGTCCTGTGCCATTTGAATCCAACGCTATCTCACTGTCTTCTTCAGGTCATCGTTCCAACTGTTGCGGGCGACCTGTGCGCCTTTTGCCTAAAAATGGTCGCCCTCGAGGAGTTTTCCTCCCCATCGTTTAACGGTCAGCAATGTTAAGTAACCATTGTACATCTGTAATCAAACCCAAACAAATTCAGTTTCAAGGTTACTCACAGACGCTTTAAGTAGCAAAGCTGACGATTAAGATACGCTTCAAAGAAATACAGCAGAGCTTTAACACTGTATTTAGCAAAAATAAGTGTACCAGGAGTGAATCTCTGGAGTCGAACCACAAAATATTTTACCAACTTAAAAAATAAATAAAATTAATCACAGATAGATTTCAAAATATTTTTTATGTTACTATGATTGAGTAGGTACTCAGTTTCATACATTTTGCTGCTTAAATTATTCCTCAGAAATAGAAATAATTCTGTTGTGAAACTCACACATTACTTCTGTTCCATTTAGATTTTAGACTATGTTCTTAATTGGAATAGGTACTTTTCATAGCAAACGAGAAACGGATATCCTCATAACAAAATACCTACAAATGTAACTAATGTCATCATCGTTATCACAGGGTATTACCATTCACATGCCTTAACCTACATTTGATATAATACATATCTGGTATGTAGTTTATACTAAAGAAACTACTAAAGTAGATCGCCATAAATTTTACGAGCAGTACGGTTTTTGGCTCAAGTTACGCCTACACATATATAGGTCGGATTAGTTGTAAAGAAATGACGCAATGCTCAATGCACGCTCACTGTGTCATAGAATTTAAAAAGAGCATACCTAATATGTACGTAACATTGTCATAACTACGAGTACCTAACTCTAATTGTAGGAGATACAGGTATCTAAAATACTGATGTTACTATGAAAAATGCAGTATTTGCAAAGTAATAGTTTTAAGATAAACGCTCTTTAATTGGTGGTAGAACCAGTGTAGTTCGCCCGGGGAAGTACCACCGCCAAATCTATTTCTAGCGTAAAGCAGTTCTGCCTTTCGATGGAAGGGTGTGGTTACCGGCAGACTTATATGAAGCGAACACCTTTAATTGACTTTATATAGAACTCCATGTTCTATATGAAGTTGCTTGCAGGTATCCATGAGCGGCAGTGACCACTTACCATCAGGTGGACTGCATGCTCGTTTGCTACTTCAATTTTATAAAAATTATTTTTGGACGATTTACTGCAGCAGCACTACCGTCATACCGATTGCTTCCTAATATTAATGGAAAGCGCAGGAGTTCTGGTTTGAAGGATGTGATAAAAAAATAAGCGAGTTTATGGTAAGGGAAACATACTTAGGGCTATTACCGTACCAGTGGTCAACGTCCGTTAATTGTTTGTTTTGATCTTGGTCGCATCCCGCCTTATGGAGTAGAAAGTGCGGTGAGCCTATTCGCTCATCGGGGAAGAGCCCGATAGGGTCATCGCGCTGAAAGGACTCCGATCGTGTTCCATTGGAGATCCCAGAGACATCCACGCACCGCTGAGGACGAAAAAAGGTACTCTGATCTTGTCTGGGGTTGATTATAGATGCCTTTTGGCGCCAGTGGCCACTTCCCATGTTCTTCGTAGTTTTCTTACACTGCAGGTTCGATTTTTATTAGGTACAAGCATCGCTAATAAAAACAAGTAACTGTAAATATAACTGAATAGTTGAATGTTGCATAAGAATCTACATCGATAAATTTATTTCTTATCTAAACTCATTTCAAATGCGAACAATGAGTGGTATTTGTAATTATTGAGAATTCAGAAGATTGTTCGTTATACCTAACGTGACCATTTACTGTTTGACTCAAAACAGGACATCGGTTTATGTTGGTTACCGAGGTTTATCCATAAAACAAACTATTTACACTTCCAAGCGAAAAAAGTGTGAAATTCGGCTGCGAAAAAAGGTGTCCTTTATCACGATCATCACGGTTTGAAAAAAAGTTTCAATTTTGTGAAAACAGGATCGGACTAAGAGGATACCGGGACATAGAAATGAAAAACAAGACAGTTCCGTTCAAAACGGGAGGCATGGTAACTTTAATTATAACGTGCACAATGAAGCTAGGTACAATGTTTTTCCTGTACATGCTTTTATTTGTTATACCAATGCATGTATCCGTACAAATATTTCTAATTGAGTGCTACTATTTCCAATTGACTTTACCGCTAGTAGGTACGTACGCGTTTATTATGTTTATGTATAACAAATCAAACAAACAGGCCCATACTTTGCAATTTTCAATGCAAACTTAAGTTTTATTTTCGGCACTAACTTGCAATGTACGTAGGTACTTTGGCGTAGATAGGCGAAAACGTAATCAATTATTGTTTTAAGAATCGTAATAAACTCGCACTAAAGGTACAGGTGTACAAGAGCTACGAGCTACTAAGGCTCGTACTCGTACAATAACCGCTTAAATGCAGTTAGTGAGTTTACCGTGAGCATGATAATGTATCTGATATGTACATTTGTAAATCACATATCAAACTGAAAAAGATCGGGTTTAGTTTGTTGATATTTAGGTAATTTTCAATATTGTTAAAATGAATAAGTAAATGTTTCGTAGACTACTCGTAATTCGTTTCAAACTAGCGTTGAATTAAAGCCAATGGATACACTGACCGGTAAAATCCATAAAGCAAACTTATTAATGCAAATTTAAATGTTGATAGATGTTATACTTTGCGGTTTGTGTGCAGCACCACCACTGCCACATCTACCAACAGCAACGATCACCAAAGACCCCGTTTTGGAATATACCTACTCAGAGGGACACGTATTATTCGCCTTTTTTTAGATGATAAGTGAACAGGAGCAATTTTGCTTCAGATTGCAGCGAAATTTAAAATTTAAATTTAAAAGTGGCAACCGTAAAAATAAAACAGAACTGTCCCTATTCCAGATAATGAATGTACCATTGTGTTACTAATTAAGTACATACCTAGCTATTAATTAAACATTCGGTTTGTAGGTGCTGTAACAAAACATTTGGAAGTCGTGCATTTGTTAATGTCATCATTTCCTGCAGCTTCCAGGAAACGTTGTGGGGGCCTATTTTTAGCGTCTACAATATTGTTTAGGCATACAAAAGCATCAGATTACATTGTACGACTAATAAAACCGTTTTATTGTCGTTGTGTTTCCCAATGAAAAGTTATATGTATTACATAAATAGAGCATCCGTAGGTCATTAAGAATTTAAACTGAAGCTATTGCATGTATTGATATTGATAGTAAATTAAACTGGAAAATTGTCTACACTTTCCCTGTAATTAATCTAGGCATCACCTTGAATAGTTCGTTGTAGTTCCTATTATTAGAAGAATGTTTTACTCACGTACAGATACATCTATGTACCGGTTAAATTGTTGTTGGCACGCAGACAACTGCCAATTATTTCTATAGGTAGGTATGTACTGTTCTAGAAAAAATTACGTAGCCTATAAAGTGCTATAAAATCGAATGCTTTTGTGTCTTATAGCAATTGAACGTTGCAGCGATCTAGTTTGAAGTGATAAGGAAGATTTACATACTTAAAAGAGGCATTCCGACTTACTCATCAGAAATATAAAAACGCATCTGTGGCCGATCTTAGCTAGGACTTTAATCCTCTCTGAATATCATCTTATATAATACATAACATTATATATCAGATTGAATAATAACACAACACAAAACCGCAAATTTTACAGAAGAGGCAGATAAAAATGAAACAATGCTTTATGTTTTTATCTATTTAATGAATTAATTAAAAATAATATAAATTTATAAATAGTCATAAACCCCAGTGTAGTTAAAGCACCAAGTTTTCAATTCTATTTGGTATTTTGGATAAAACTTTTTATTTAACTTAAAATTCATGACTTTTGGATTGTAGCGTCATTGATGTCAGCCATATGTTAATATGAAACATTATAACTCTTGTTACGCTGCTCCCGACAAAAATATTAAAAAAGTAAGTATTTTCACATTTTTTTGTAATCTTTTTGCACATTTTTTATGGGCTTGTATCAAAGTATATTGTTTGTAACTTTTTAAACTATTTCTGATGGACTGATGTTTATAATCTTTTTTGACCTAGGAAAACCGCCATGGTTGTTGTCATTTTATTGCGGCACATTTGAAATTTGTTCGACACTTGCGTCTATTTCATACTTGGAGCAAATTCTTAAAACTTACCGGTACGATTTAAATTGCTGAAAAGTTGCTGCGATGACTGTCGAGAATAATTGGCGATGACCATCTGCCGGAATACTAAGACTTAATCTAAATACGTTCTTTATACATTAATTATGCAGATTATGATTGTTAAGACTCAAAATCAATGACAAGATTTTGAAGTACGATATAAGAATAAAAACAAATCGTGTTTTTTTAAGGGTTTTGAAAATTGTTTGTTACTCAAAAGCTTACAATATTTATGTTATTTTTTTTTCTTTTAAAACTAATAAAACATTAGGTAAACAAAGAGTACTTTACTAATTTCCAAAATATTAAAAGTTTACCTCAGGGGGGACGAATTAGGCAAGTTTACTCTACCACCGCTACACCTATTTCTAGCATGAAGCAGTTCTTGCGTTTCGATGGAAAGGTGTGCTTGCCGGCACACTTTTATGAGGTGACCATCTTAGTGCTCGGGAGTTGCAACGCATCTGTGATTGACTTCAGGTAGAACCACCGTTCTATATGCAGTTGCTTACAAATGTCCATGGGCGGCAGTAACCACTTACCATCATGTGGAGTGCATGCTCGTAATATGTTTGCTACTTAAATATAATAAAAAATATAACTTTTGCTGTGTAACCTGAACTTTTCCATCTGAAGTAACCTTACCTATGACTGTCCTACTTTTAATAAGCTATGATGCAATGCGTGCTAGTCATAACTAGACATTAGTGACTTAACGCCTTCAATTAGTAACTCTATACCCAGAATTACCGACAATCATCACTGCGTTATATAAACCATCATAGTTTAACAGCCTAAGAAATGCCGTGATGAAATCTGAATTAAAATTTCCAGAAGGTTCCAGAAGCTTGGAACGTGCTAGAGCTAGTAGGGTTTATCTGGAGCCTCAGCACAGTCACATCTATTTCAAGTGTGAAGTGGAAATTGCGTATCGGTGGCAGTGTCTATGTGAATGGCGGTTGACTTACACATGAGGCGATCGTCTTAGTCTTCAGGAGTGGCAATGCGTTTAATGCTTTTATCGAAAAAAATACATATTACTGGATATTCCACGGATTTACTCGACTAACACTTCGTGATCTTTCTCTGAACAATCTTTGCCGAGTTCCAGAAATGTCACATTCACGGCACGGCAACGTCGTCAAGCACTGCTGTTAACTACAGATACGTCACAAAAGGGAGTGACCCCTCTCATAAGTGTACCATTAAGAAGTGCATTTAGAACACGCATCTCGAGCCTTATAAACCAAAATGGGATTCCCCGAATGTATATCCGTTGGCTCATGGGTCAAAGAAAAGGAGGACTCCAGTAAAAGTCGCCCGTCGGTATGTGCGCCTGCGTTAAAGCGCCTGGAAAGATGCATCATCTCCACCTGACACTTTCCACTGCCTCCTTCGCGAGCATTACCGTTTCGCTGAAGGATCGCAACAACTGCTTCAACCAGTCACTTCCGACCATGGCATGAACCACGGTCGCGAGCTAATGGTCAGGACCTTATACAGACCTGAGCGTGCTATAGTTCACTCTGTTCCTCTCGAGTGTCGTCGACGACAATCGTCTACGTGATGGCACCTGGCCATCGGCTCTCTGATCCGATAAAGGTAGGCAACTCTCAAAACAACCATGTCTCGAGAGCACTTGAGTTAGACACGCTTATTTCGTAACTAACATAACTTAATTTAATTATTTTTAATTTATAGTGCTGAGCTCAAAGTGTGGTATTTTTTCAAAATATTTTAATTTGTAAAATATCGGAAAATAGAATTCTACTTTTTACTCTGTTTTCAGGGAAATAGATACCTATATTTTAATAGGTGTTGGCTATTAAAATATATCTATCTACATAGTACTTAGGTATTATAACTAGATATATTTTCATCAATTTTACTATTACAAGTTTTTCCTAAATACGTAGGTATTAGTAAGTTTACCATAATTTTGCAAATTTTGTAAGATATGAGTATGTACAAAAAATTTAGCAAACTGTTAACGATATTTCTAAAGCTTCTGCTTAAGGATAGAAGGCTTGCAGGGTGCGTAAAATAAATTATTTATTAAAACTATTGAAACCGCATCAGCCAACATAGCGGAACGCGTCCGTAGCACTCGAAGTATTGACGCCGACGACAAAGCCCAGGCGATCCGGTTAGAATGTTGATGAAAGCGATAAACCGAGGTCGTTCACATCTCACCATGATAAATCAAGGGGCTATAATAATAGGGAACATTCCTCCAACTTTTTTGCCAATCGACATTCAAATCTGAAATAGAATATCATGTAAATAGTATTTCTTATGCATTTGTATTCATAAAAAATGAGCTTACTCTGAATAATACCTACTGTTCACTTTTCGATTCAACATATTTGTACCAATATATGTATGCCAACCTTTACATAAACCTTTCGAAAAGATTTTTCAATAATTTTGAATATTTTATTATTATAAGTCACATAGTTGTAACACAATAAAAATCATACTTAGTCAATCCTTTTGAGACCTAAAAGATTCATGAAGTGATTAGGTACTTACCTATAAGTTATTTATAGGGCTGCTGGTGTAATTTTATTATTAATGAACTAAGCAATCGTATAGGAATTAATAAAGTTGCTAAAACTATTTCCTTTTTAAAATGGATTTACCCATTAATATCCACTAGAGATTATTCATGTGGCTAGGTGAATGACTTTACAAATTAGGAAATGGATATAATATGCTCGAGTTGGTTAGCGCAATACTAATTGCGACCTTTATATGGAATGCAGCATGGGACCAATCCGCTAGCTGATTAAGGCTGCCTCCGCATTGATATGAAATTAGTCTTAGGTCAGTGCTATGAATACAAATCAATCGAATAGATACTTCAAGCTAAAATACCGTAAAACGACTTCATTAAATGTATAACGAGTTTCCACGAGCAAGCTGTCTTGCATGGTTTTTAATTTACGCGGGAGACTTAAAAGTTTTTGGTATAGAATCTCGCAAATATAGACAGTGTAAGTCAAATAAATTATTTGTTATACCTAAAATATTAGCAATGGTGAATATAATGTAGTCAACTGAATGCTAAATACCAACTCACTGCCGTCCATTTACATTTTGTGAATGCAATCAACTGCATGGATTGGTAGGTGCCTACTACACCTGTAGTAGGTAGGTAATACCTTGTCCCTGTAGTTCCGGGACCAGAATAGGACTACGGTACCCTCTGCCTGTCGTAAGAGGCGACTAAAAGAGGCTTCCGGGGTTGCGGGCGGGAAGAGTGGGAGCTCGAACCGTCCGGCCAAGCGACCTCGGGAAGGACGGCGGCATGTGTGGTTGCATGCTACCGTAAAAACCAGTAGGTGCGGTGAGCAGTTCACCCCCACCAGGGAAGAGCCCGATGGGGCACACGCTGAGGACACCGGCGGCGGTCAATCGGAGTTCCCGGAGTCCTCTTCGCAGCGTCGAGGTCGGCCACCGGGGGGGTTTTAGTGCGGTAAGAATCCCACATAACCCGCGTCGCTCCCACGACGTCGGGTACTTTTTGAAAGTTTCCCCCTCGAAAACAAAACAAAAAAAGGTAGGTAATATTACATTTGACTACGGAGATACATCGTGCGTATCAGAGAAACAGATAATACATTTTATCATCCTCTACTTGTTTTTCTAATAAAATAATTACGCAGACTGGTTTATTTCCTTATCGGTCGACCACCGTAGCGTTGATGATGATCTTAGTTAATGGCGCGTTGTAAGTGTCAATTAGGTACTTTTTTATACAGGCGACGGAATTTTAATGTACGTTGACGTACATACGGGCAGAGCCGTAAGATACAGTTTTGTTAAAGTAAACATAATAAGTAAAGGTTTAGCCAAACGTACCTAACAGCCTAGTAAAAGCAATGTAGAGTTGTTTGACATTTGCATCCGCCTTTTCTTTATAGATATAGGTTATATAGAAAAAGTAAAGGAGCATCCAGTCTACCTGGTGGCGACTGATCACTGCCGCCCCTGGTTCTATAATTAACAACAGACTAGATAAGTCTTCCCTGCAGGGCCGTCTTACACTATGCTGGGGCCCTTGGGCACACAAGAATTTGGGGCCGTTTTGGAATATAAAGTAAGTATGATGTACTTTCTTTACATTCCAAAAGGGCCCGACGACTTTCGTGCAACGAGAAAAGTGTATTGCGCCCGACCATACTATTTTAATATTAAATGTGAGAAAAAATGTCAGCCCTTCGGGGCCTTTTGGAGGGTGGGGGCCCTGGTCACTGGCCCCAAGTGCCCTTATGGTAAAGACGGTATTTCTTCCCTGAGGTTTGTTATAGAGGCGTTGCTACAACTAAGGACTAAGGTAGAATGCCTTGTATTAGTTTGTCGCTCTTGTATTTATAAAAAAAATGTGTGCGTGTACTAGCGTACACTCGTAAGAAGTGAAACTTCTTTGTGACGTTATTTTTCAAAAAATAATTTACTATATGCAACTTTACAGAAATTGGTTAAATAAAGTTAAATTAGATAAAGTTTAATAAAAGGCTTTTATTAAACTTTATCTAATAATCTAATCTATAATAATCTATCTAATATCACGAGTGGTAGGGATAAGAAAAAGATGGCGCGTAACAGAAAAAAATGGCGCGTAACGAAAAATAAAAAAAGATGGCGCGTAACAGAAAAAGATGGCGCGTAACGAAAAAATGTTACACTAATTTTTTTTCCAACCCCGATAAAGAAATTTCACTTCAATAAAAATAATACCTATAATATAAGGTGCTGCAGATTCCCCGCCTGTAGTACTTAAAATACAAAAATACTGCAGAAAAAAATAGGTAGGTACTAGGTCTAATCTCTAGACATCCCGAAAGAAATCTTATGTTTAGAATTAGCGTTAAGACTATAATGAATTATTCTTAATTGATATAAAAAGTATGAATTTATGTGTATACATTTAGGTTATTTTCAAAACAAAATATACCTATAGGAATACAAACCAGGGGCGTAGTCGTATCAGTGCTACGGAGACCCCGGACCGCACGTTTTGGAGGGCGGCAAATTTGGCGATTGTTTGGTGATCGTACCTGCAGTGGAGTTGACGACCTTTTTCCCACCAAACTTTCCAATTCAGTTTACGCTAAAATAACCCACGCCACTACTTATACAAGCATTTTTATGACAAAATCTTTACCTTTCATTTAGGCCCCAATTAATTTTGATACAGGGCCCCTCCAAGACACGCTGCGGATACTAATACAAACACGGATACGGTTAAATACGTCAAATGTGTGCACTGCCAAAAGAACGACACAAGTAATATATTGCGCTTGTAAATCTAATTTACTTACACTACAACATGTTTTACAGCATTATGGCGATTTTGTGTTTACACTGGCAGCGGTCGAATGTAAACAAACTAATGTAACTGCGGTAAACTTCACAATTTACCTAGCAGAGACAGCCCTGACGCCTGTGAATGTGCAAAAAACTATTGTGTAGTTATTTCTCTAGTCGGTATGAATTGCTTTATACTATATATTAAAAAATAATTATGATTGTCTCTTCTATCTCGTCTAGAGCGATTATTTTAAAGTTAAAACTTCAAATGACACAGTTGATTCCTTAAAACTAGTTTGTAAACTAATTTCATGAAGATATGGGCTACTTTGATCGTTGAAGCAAGTTAAAAAATGTATCTAGGAAGTTTCTATAGCAAAAATGTTTCTATAGCAAAAGTATTATTAGCACTTGCCGGATCTTCTCAGCTGAGGTCGTGTTCCGATCTGGCGGTAGTGTAAAAAAAAATACATATGTAACTGACAATTTGTAAGTGCCTCCGTAGGCCTATGCAAAATAAAGACAATTCTTTACAGCGATTTTTCGGTAGGTAGGTACTATCTGAGCGCCTTAAAACTACGGACTGTAAAGTCTCATTAACCCATTATTAGCCCACTGCTGGACACGGGTCTTCTCTCAGAATGAGAGAGTTTAGGCCATAGTCCACCGCGCTGGCCAAGTGCGAATTGGTGGACTTCACACACCGCCGAGAACTTTTTTTTTTTAAAGAACTCTCGGTTGTGTAGGTTTCCTCACGATGTTTTCCTTCACCGAAAAAGCAGTGATAATTAATTTCTAATACACACATAAATTAGTGGTGCGTGCCTGGGTTTGAACCTCGGACCTCCCGATCGAGAGGGCAAGTTTCAACCATTAGGCTATCACTGACATGCTCTTAACGGACTGTAAAGTACTTACAATTAAAACATCACGTGTGGCTAAGACAAGATCAAGGTTGTACCTATACAATTTGTTGACAGCGTTGACGGACAGTAAACAGAGCGGAACAGTAGATAGAACCTGGTTCTTCCGCATTTTTCCTCAAGCCTCTTGGGTTTCGATGAAATAGAATACGATCTCACGTCTTCGTGGTGATATGAAAGGCATTTTATTGATATTATTTTATTGATAGCTTTATATCATTTTTTAAAATATTGTCCTTTTTTTAATTCAGAGTAACTAACATTTAGCACTTAGATATAGATAACCTGCCCGAGAGCTCTTAAAAAACACCTCAAATTCTCAGATTTTGTGCCTATTCTAGTGCCTAGGGAAAATACTGGATTGATAACAATAGTGGTAGAATCGCACAATCACAGGTTCGATGCAAAATTCTTTGTTATTAAATATACCTATGTATTCAGTTGTCTAAGCATTTGTGTAATTCAACTTTAAGAATTCAACTTGTTACATGTAGAGAACTTTTAATACTGTACGTCTGTGACCTGTCCTACCTAGAAGCGGTTGCTAATGTTGTCAGGCGGTTTAATACAGACAGATTGACGACCTTTTTTTTTTTTTTTTTTTTTTTTTGTTTTCGAGGGGGAAACTTTCAAAAAGTACCCGACGTCGTGGGAGCGACGCGGGTTATGTGGGATTCTTACCGCACTAAAACCCCCCCGGTGGCCGACCTCGACGCTGCGAAGAGGACTCCGGGAACTCCGATTGACCGCCGCCGGTGTCCTCAGCGTGTGCCCCATCGGGCTCTTCCCTGGTGGGCGTGAACTGCTCACCGCACCTGCTGGTTTTTACGGCAGCATGCAACCACACATGCCACCGTCCTTCCCGGGGTCGCTTGGCCGGACGGGTCGAGCTCCCACTCTTCCCGCCCGCAACCCCGGAAGCCTCTTTTAGTCGCCTCTTACGACAGGCAGAGGGTACCGTAGTCCTATTCTGATCCCGGAACTACAGGGACAAGACAGATTGACGACCTACATGGCGTTGCGGTCACCGTACTGGCCTGACAGGAATGGGTCCGGGGTTCGATTCCCGGCCAGACAGGTATCTGAATGATTTAGATTTTCGTTCTGGGTCTGGGGCGTTTGTGTATTAGTCTTTGTGTGTATCCATGGCACCCACGACACAGGAGAAAATCCTACTGTCGGGCTATGAGTGTAGAGAGCGTTTCAATTTTTTTTAATGGTATCAGTTGTGCAAAATATTTTTGATAATATTTTTGAACAATTCTGAAACATTGCTGGCGAATTGCCGACGCTACAGTGCGCCTAGGATTTATGACCCCTATTCTAAGACAAATGCATTTGTGTTATCCAGACAGGAAATATTTACTCCGGGGATGTATGTCGTATGACAAGAAAAATTTAAATGTCTGCATGAATCACACATTCATTGAAGTTGTCTCGACCAAGTGTATTTTTAGAAGTTAACAGCACTGAGCGTATGCAACGAACGCAGAGAAAACAGACCTTCGAGCTTGAATAATTCTCAACCACATTAATCATACAAAGACTTAATGCTTATTTTTAGTTCTCGCAATTTATTTACACAGTTAAGTAGATCATGTTTTATAAATATTTTTGTTCCGGTAAATATTAAGTTCATCATTACGCCATTGTATATGTTTAGATAGTTGTATTTGACGCAGAAGGTTCATAAACTTTATCATCATAAAACCAGCAAATCACTATTTCAATATTTTCCGTACCAAGATCGAATGTTTCGGGTTCGATCTTGGTACGGAAAATATTGAAATGCCGGACCGAAATTAGAAGGCACCTACTGATTGCTAAAAGCACTGTGCCACGGGAAGTAAATACAAATATAATACATATTAGCTGCAATCAGAAAGAATTGGCTCTAATAAATGAGTAGTATTAACTCTCAAAATTAAAATATGTCAGTCCTCCCCAGCTCCTAATTAAATACCAGTCTTAGAAAAGGAACACTGAAACAGCATTATTGTAAGTTGGGAGTACCTAAATCATACTTAGAGAGGTAGGAACACATTAATCATTAAATTACGGTTAACTAGATTATCGTCCTGGCTCCGCTCGAGTCTACCGCGGTAATGAATATCATTTTGTTAATCTAGGTCATAAACTGTGAATGTGGCAAATTACTGAAAGAGTTACCAACACATACATGCATCACCAACTTTCGCATTTTTAATATTATATAAGATAAGATAACATACATTTAGTTTATTACTCATTGATTTACTCATTAATATGTGAAGTTAACTTTAGCTGAAAGTTTGTAATCAATACATCACTACGAATTCAGAGGTTAAACTCAAGGTTGAAAACAGATGCGGTGACCATTCGCCGAATAAAACAAAAATGTCACTCAAGGTTGCAACACAAGCACACTACAATTAAGACAAGTTACTTCCATCATATAGGTAACTATAGTAAGTAATATGCGGCATGCTATTTTACAGATCTTTAGAAATGGTATCCGATCGAAACTGTTGTACTTAAAAAGAACATTAGCTATCCGCGATATTCACCGAACATCGCAAAATAATTCACAAAAAAAACTTGAGTTTCGGCCGTTTTTTGACCGACACCGAAACTAAGCCGAAGCTAGATTTTTTGGCCGAAACAGAACTTTCGGTCGCTCTTGTCGTGTCGGCAACCCATTATTATCCCACTGCTGAGCAAGGGTCTTCTCTCAGAATGAGAGTGTTTAGACCATAATCAAAATAAGTGGACAGTGGGAATTGGTGGACGCTCGGTCGCTCACTAGTTTCAAATTTCCTAATCGGGAAAAACTGTATCCAAGCGTAAATTTAAAATGAAAAATGAGGGCTCCGGGATCTCTGAGCGCGTTGCCCCATCGGGCTCCTCCCAGATGGGCGGCTGGGCACACCGCTCCGTCTAGTCTTTACGACGGTAAGCGACCACACATACCGCCGTCCTTCCCTGGACTGGACTAGTGATGGACTTACAATCGTAGAAATAAATGTGTAATTTGGTATTAGTTACAAATGCCTCGGAGTGGTTTCATATCAGGCGGTCTGCATAGGTGCCAGTTTGCTTGTGTTAAATTGGTACCAAAAATATTTACATAAGATAAATATCTAATATATGTGCTACTCGGGACATGTTTTACTTGATGATTTTTTCCCGTTCAATACTGGCACAATAATGGCAGAGGAGTAAAAATTGCAGATACATTTTTATATTCATTAAGTATACAATAAAATAGGTATGTATACAAATATGATTTTTAAATGTGCGTGGATGACGTAATATTGATGAATACCAAATGATCTATTGATTACACTCTAAATCGATGTCCCTAAATGGGAATCGAACGAGTAGGTATAAAATAACTTTATAAAGACCATCATAGAAATGTGAAATCGACAAATCGTTACTTTAACTATGAACAGCGCCATCTATTACCTTAATGAAGAAATAAAGGGAAAAACGGATTACAGCATAATTTTTATATACCGCAAAGACAAAAAGTTAAACTTGTATAATAATAATCATGCATCATAAAATGTTCATTTCAAATATATAGCTTAATGGTTGAAACTTGCCCTCTCGATCGGGAGGTCCGAGGATCAAACCCAGGCACGCACCACTGATTTATGTGCGTATTAGAAATTAATTATCACTGCTTTTCGGTGACGGAAAACATGGTGAGGAAACCTACACACCCGAGAGTTCTTAAGTTCTCGGAGGTGTGTAAAGTCCACTAATTCGCACTTGGCCAGCGTGGTGGACTATTGCTTAAAAAAAATCTCTCAGAGAGAAGACCCGTGCCCAGCAGTGGGACAATAATGGGTTGATGAGATGTGGTCTATATCACAAGTCTCAGGTACCTAGTTCTTTCAAAAAGATGGTATTATTAGCATATTAGCATACTGTACCTATGTTATTTTGAGTACCTACACTTAAAAGTCAAACACTTCATTTTAATAAAAGTAATCACCTTGAACTATTTACTACTGAACAAACAATGGAAAAGTGCACTCGAATAGCCAGATCTTTGAGAAACAATGATAGTCTCGCTAAACACAGATAAATATTTCCAAGGACATTGCAAAACAAGATAAGATATAGGTGACCTAACTTTGGGAAGTAAAATAAATCACACAATTGAATACATACATTTATTATACCTTATACATTATAAAACAACAAGAAAAAGATAGTGTATTTAGTATTATAGATAGTATACAACATCAACTGACAGCGCTCATTGCAGACATGATAGAATACTGTGGACCGTAGATGCTGTATAGTAAAAGCGGTTCTTGGTCCCTTCGGGTATCAGTAACAAACATTTTACTTGGAAGAATTGTACAAATAAAAAGAATCCTATAATAGTGCGCTTATCACATGTAATACATGAATCATGAATCAATATCATTTTACAGGCTAAGTAATGTAATCAAATTATTTGTGCAATATCAGTATCGTACTATTTGTGCCAATCAACAAATTTGTGTTATTGGACATGACCCTTATCTACACTAGGCCACAAGTTGTGCTACTTTTTTCCTGGTTTACACATGCATGTTTAATTTCCAGCACATATTTCCTTTTATTAACATTTCAGTTTACTGTGGGAAATAGACAATTTCTCATTAAAAATCCCTGTAACACTTAGTTTGTATAAATCCAGACATTTTCCAATGTCTCCTTGCATTGAAAGGTACTCATATTTGGTCGGTGGGTACACATTTAAAATAATTCAAACTAAAGTATTACACATTCACATTGAACCATGAAATGTCATGTAGTATAACATAAATAAAATGCAATGTTTTAATTTTCTAAAGGCCTTCAGAGGCACTCACAAATTTTCATTATATTTTTCTTTCACTATTACCAGCTTCAAAAGCTTAGAAAAGTAAGGTAAGATACTCAGTGGATTTTCGTTTTTTCCTTATATAAACATGCATTAAATTTGAAAATTGTACAAGCGTGGCCTAGTGTTGATGTATAATTACAGTTTTGCAAAATGAATCACATGTACATATAACTAACATTACTAAGCAACAATAAATACATTTGTAATGTAATACCTCTCCCATTATATCTTAAAATATACAAGTTGTGTAAATTCAGTTCTTTAGGTCGATCTGGCCAGTATATAAGCTCTGTGATCCATGATCAATTTAGAAAACCTTTAGGATACATCAAATATAGCTCTATACAAACAATTGGCCACATTTGAATGTAACAAGTCATAAATAGAATTCTGAAATGTAATATCTATATTTAAAGTTAATCAAAAATATTTCATAGGACTTTTAAGTCTTAAAGATCGTAAAATATATAACACTGGACTACCATGTAAAATATTTAGTTGTAACATTTTTAATGTACATTTTGTAGAATAGATATCAAAAGTTAGGTTGCAAGATTAAATCCTACAAGAATAAAATTATGCTACGATATACATGGCCTATTGAAACATGAGGCTGATACAAAATAGATATTCCAAATGAAGACATCAGTCAAACTCTGCTGTGTAAAATTTGTATACATGTTTTAAGTATAGTTGGAGTACAGTAAGTTAGCAAATCTCTTTAGGGTCCGATTTGGCAATTATCGTCCTGATGGTGCTTCAGTCACCGGGGCCGGAGTCGGAGCTGGGGCAGACGAGCTGCTCGAACCATGCGTAGCCCATATGATTATAATGATAAGCAAAACAACTCCAATAGCACCAATAATCAACATCATCTTTAAGTTCTGCCACCAGTACTTCCGCTTGAGCTTACCAGCCTGTTGCTCGAACTGAGCCGCTCCATGCTGCAGCGCGTCTGCGCGGTTGTCTAGCTCAGACAACTTTTGGTCTCTTTCCAAAACTTTCTCGACATTGACACGCATAATCCCGACGACTTCATCTACCTTAGCTTGAGTTTGTGCTAGACGTTTGTCGCTCACTCTTGGTGCAGACGTTCCACTTTGTTCCTCCATGTTTATCGGTTAGTTCTTTGTTCTTTTGTAAGCTTACAGGACAAAATTAGCAGGTTTTACCACAGATTACTGGTTATCGTAGATTAGAGAACGTAAATATGGCGTTTTACTATCGCTGAGGAACAATTTCATGAATGAGTCAAACAAGCAATAATGACGTTGACGTCATTGTTTTTTCCCCTCACAACACTAAAAATTCTTGCACACAGATGATTATAGAAAACTGTTAAAAAAAATTGTCTTTAAAAAGTGTCTACTCTCAGCCAAATAATGTAAACTAGGTACAATATTTCCGTTTTAAGGCTAATATACCTTCTGAAGCCTTATTACAAAAAGAATTGGAGTATATTTTTACGCGAATGATGTTTCGTGTTTTTTATGTGAAAATCCCAAATAGCAGTTTCAGGTTTATTAGGTCTATACTAGTGTAGTGATGTATGAGACTTGAGTAAATACTTTTAAGCTTGACGATCAAAAAAATCGTCAAATCTATACAGATTCAAGTTTGATGACCACGAAAAAAGGTCGTTACATGTACACTGATTCACGGTTCTTACTCTCATAAAAATAACTTGAGTCCACTCGAGTTACGTTATAACTTGGTCTACGAATACCACCAGAAAAGTCGTGAGTACTATATGTAAAACCTTAGATATCAATAGTGACATGAATAAGTATGTTTAGATTTCTTTAAATAACGATGCCTATACAATTTTCATATTGTAATTAATGCATTTAATTCCAACGTGAACAGTGCTAGAGAAGTACACATGCTTTGTGTTAATTTTCATTTGGTATGATTCATTTATCGTTCCAGTAAAACAGTCAGAAAAAATCTATCATGAAGTTGCCTTTACGAGTATACATAATTTTAATCTGTGGTTCACCTCATGACTGAAATAAGGGCTTGCTCATGGCTTGCTATATTTTCTGGTTTACATCTTTATGTCTATCTTGTCTATAACCTTCATCTATTGTCTGTGGTCCTTTCGGTGGTCCGGTATGATCAGTGTGTTGAGTTTGGTTATTTAATTTAGATATTATCTAAAAAAGTAGTGATCGATCTTGTGTTTCGCCTTGTTTTAACAAAATATTAAATATAAATCAACAAAATGGTAAGGATTTTATGAAATTTACATAAAGTTTTAATTGAATGACACCAGTTGTATTTGAACCGTTCAGCGTTCCCCACATGTGCGTTAATTCATCTTTTTTGTTGAAACTATGTACAGGTGTCCCTAAATCCGATTAGGATTTTGAAAAATGAGGCGGAAGAAGAAAAAGCGGAGGTGGCTCGTATGTCGAGTTTCATCGGTGCGATCGCAATCGGAGATTTAGTGAAAAGCACCCTGGGGCCTAAAGGCATGGATAAGATTCTTGTTTCTTGTGGCAGAAATGCTGGACAGGTAAATTATTAACTAAAGTATACAGGTATTATAAGGGTTTGTCTTTTTGTTTGACCTATCTTGATAATTTTTTTTGTTATTCGGTGGTGTATATCACTATAATGCTACAACCTCGTAACCGTAGTGTTCGCATGGTTTCTTTGCTTTGAAATATGTAGTAAAGATGTTCATCTACGATATTAATAAATTCTAACAGGACTTCTGTTCTATTTCGATTGTATGCCAATGTAAAATTGCTATTTATTAGTGTTTACAATTACTAATTCACATACAAAGCAAATCAACTTACTACTTTTATTATTTTATTCTATAAAGAATATACTTGTATTTAGTATATGATAATGTTGTAATAAAATGATTAAGTTGGTGGAACAAGTGTAGTTTGACCACAGAAGTATTACTACTGCATAGTCCTTGGTCCATCAATAAAAATGCCTGTTCGATTTGAGGTAGCTTACAAATGTCCATGGACTGCAGTTACTCTTTACTATCAGGTGGACTGCATGCTCATTTGCTACTTCAATTAAATGGATAATTAGATACAGAAATAAACAGCTAACAAATATTAATTGGTTGTTGCATGTTCTAGGTTGAGGTGACAAATGATGGAGCTACTATCCTCAAATCGGTTGGAGTGGACAACCCTGCAGCCAAAATTCTAGTAGATATGTCCAAGGTTCAGGATGATGAAGTGGGTGATGGCACAACATCTGTCACAGTATTAGGTAAGATATAAAGACCCTAGGATGAATGATACTGCCTATTGCATACAGTTATCTACATTGTATGTTATTGTTATGTTTTTATCTATTTGTAGTGTACAATAAAGAGTATTCTATTCTCAGACTAGTTTAACAGCCTAATTGAAAAGAAATGATAAAAATCACCAGGGCCTCTATATTTCTCGCTTTTATCCTAAATGTACTGAATTTGTTTATTATATATGCTTATAATCCTGCCAATAATTAAAATTATATATTTAAGGTATAAAGGATGAGCTTTGAATACTAAACACCATTCTTTAAGTCCTTTTCCACTCATACCACCCTTTATAAATAATCTATAAAATGTTTATCTTTCAGCTGCTGAGCTGCTCCGGGAAGCTGAGAAGTTAATTGAACAGAAACTCCACCCTCAGACTATTATTGCCGGATGGCGTATTGCCGTTGAGGCAGCCAAACAGGCACTCTCTGATGCTAGTTTCGATCATGAGAAGAATTTGAATGAAGCTGCGCTTCGTGCAGATTTGGAGAACATTGCACGTACCACTTTGAGCTCCAAAATTCTGTCTAACCACAAGGAGTAAGTATACATATATCAAACATGTAGATGTAGTGGTGTTGTACCATGTAAAAAAAAACATGATTGTAATAATATTAAAAAAAATGTATATAAATAAGAAAAAAAGACAAACCCGCTGAGTTTCTTGCCGGATCTTCTCAGTTGAGGTCGTATTCCGATCCGGTGGTAGTGTAAGAAAAAAAATGTAACTGACAATTTGTAAGTGCCCCCGTAGGCCTATACAAAATAAAGACATTTCAGTGGTATATGACTGTTACATGCCATTCACATACAAAACAATATGATAATGTTAAGCAATTGTCAATTTTTTCTATGTAAAAAAAATTAATATTTTGTGTATTTATTACAGGCATTTCACAAAATTGTCTGTAGATGCAGTCCTTCGGCTTAAAGGTTCTGGTAATCTTAAGGCCATTCAGATCATTAAAATATCTGGTGGTTTGCTTGAAGAATCATTTTTGGATGAAGGATTCTTGTTGAATAAGAAGGTAATTATGATTGTAATATTTTGAAGTTCTACTATTAATTCTATTAAAATTATTTTATTCCGTAAAAAGGTTTCCATTTGACCAGTGAGTTTGATAAAAGAAAGCATAGGTCTCACTGATTTTTTCAGCTTTTGTTAAGATTTTTGGGTACTACTGGCCCAACACTTGACATAGATTTTAAACCATGCTCAAATTCATGGCTGGCAAAGAGCATACTATCATAACACCATAATAAGGCAGTCATATATTGAAGATTGGCCAGCGCGGTGGACTATGGCCTAAACTCTCTCATTCTGGGAGAAGACCCGTGCCCAGCAGTGGGCCAATAATGGGTTGATGCGATATTGAAGATATTCTTATAGGTACAAAATAGATTAAAAGTTTTTCTTGTTGTAGGTTGGTGTACATCAACCGAAGCGCATAGAAAATGCAAATATACTGATTGCAAACACTCCCATGGACACTGACAAAATCAAGGTGTTTGGTTCCACCATTAAGGTTGACTCAATGGCCAAAATTGCAGAATTAGAAGTGGCTGAAAAGGAGAAAATGAAAGATAAAGTCAACAAAATCCTTGCTCACAAATGCAATGTGTTTATCAACAGGTAGGGAACATGGGTGTCAGTAAATTAAAATCTTAATAGAACAGATAAATAATCTAACAGTGGACAAAATACTATTTCTATTTAGGTTTTTCTTGCAAAACAAAAATTATTTCTTAAATGTCTATCATGAAGTTATTTCATGTGACTCTGTGTGTGTAAATTATAATAAAAAAATAAGAAACATTTCTTTAGGGGTGTAATATCAAACACATCTGTAATCTACTCTGTTTAAAATCGATTGCTATTACTAGGAGGGTGTCGGCTCTCCTAGAGAACACTGGGTTCTACACTAGAAATTCGACGAAATCCTCTTTAGTTCAACTATACTAGTTTTATCACATCACAATGGATGATTTAATGGAACAAAAATGCAAATAGGAAAAATAAAATGACTCATGATGAATACCTATAAAGATTGCTTCTTCTCATAATACTTTGTCAATAAATTGAATTTTGAGTTATATGAAAATACTAATTTAAATTATATTTTTACAGGCAACTTATTTACAACTACCCGGAGCAGCTGTTTGCTGATGCTGGTGTAATGGCTATTGAACATGCTGATTTTGATGGCATTGAACGCCTTGCCTTGGTGACGGGTGGGGAAATTGTATCTACATTTGATTCTCCCGACAAAGTCAAGCTTGGACACTGCAAAGTTATTGAACAGGTAAGCCTCATTTGCACATTTGCAGGTAAGCCTTATTGCACTCATATCTCACGCTAGCAAAATACTGTTACACATCCTTAATGAACGGTTAAAAGCATTCTTATCAAAGGAGATCGCACCAGAACAAGCGGGTTTTGTAAAGGGAAAGGGCACGCGTGAACAGATCCTTGTAGTTCGCCAGATTATTGAGAAGGCACGAGAATTCAACAAACCTATTTATATTTGCTTTGTTGATTTTTCTAAGGCGTTTGACTCTGTAAAATGGCCAAAACTGTGGAACACTCTGCTGGACATGGGTACACCTAGTATACTTATTGAGACAATTATACGAAAATGGGTCAGCCTCTGTGCGGATAGATGAGATATTTTCTAGTAGCTTCCATCCTACTGCAGGAGTCAGTCAAGGATGCGTAATATCACCCCTGTTGTTCAATATTTACACAGAACTTATAATGCGAATTACCTTGGAAGGCTGGACCTATGGTGTTAGTATTGGTGGCCGCAAAATTGCAAATTTGCGGTATGCAGACGATACCACCTTGTTTGCAACCAGCACTTGTCATATGGAAGAGCTGCTTCTCAAAATGGAGCGCGT
This sequence comes from Spicauda simplicius, assembly GCA_949699795.1. Lineage (NCBI taxonomy): Eukaryota > Metazoa > Arthropoda > Insecta > Lepidoptera > Hesperiidae > Spicauda > Spicauda simplicius. Next base: position 13,150,321 of record OX453057.1, read on the forward strand.
GAGCCTCGAGTTTGGATTAAAGACCAACCGCAGTAAAACCAAGATGATGGTCGTAGATCGGGCTTATAATAACCACCACGACCGCTCTGTCAAGAGCGTAATGACTAAGAAGAAGAAGCCTCATTTAATTTATTGAAGTATTGTGGATTACTTTATTATTTCATACTTCATATCGGTCTTTTATGATTACTATGACATAATTAAGAGCAAATGACTATAATTTATTAGTGTTGCATTGACTTACCGTAAAATTTATGTGATTAAATAGTGTACAATGTTTCATAGGGACACTTGACTTTTTTTTAGATTTGTGTTTATCATAAATCTTATTCATTACAATTTGTATATAAGTCTGAGTATATTAAAGAATTTCTGACCTTTACTTCATTGTGTTTCTAAGGGTGCATTTATGTTTCATTTCTATACATTCTTTTAATACCTCCTACAATGCCTAAGAAACATATTGTATCAATTTTTAAATGACCTGTATTAGTGAATGAAATTTCTTAAAACATGTTATTTGACGATTATGATTAAAGAAGTATGTATTTTCAATTATTTTGACGTCTTGTTTCTCTATAATTTAACTAATAAATAAGAATATAATAATATGTATATATAATCAAACAGGTACTTATTGGCGAGGAGGCGTTGATACGTTTCTCGGGTGTGGCACTTGGCTCCGCGTGTACGGTGGTCATCCGCGGCGCCACGCAGCAAGTGATCGACGAGGCGGAACGTTCTCTACACGACGCTCTATGTGTGCTAGCTGCCACTGTAAAGGAGCCCAAAGTTATATTTGGTGGAGGTTAGTGTAATGAGTTCTTATTTGGTTGGTGGCTTATTTTAAAATGAGGCGATTAACTTGGTTCTCATGAGTCTGTGATTGACTTCAAATAGAACCTGTGTTCTATATGAAGTTCAGGTGTGCTGAATACTCATTTGCTACTTTAATCGGATGGAAAATAAACCAAGGAGGACACAGGAGGAGGCGACAGGAGGTAATGGAATACCAATAATAGGTCGGTCAGGTTTAACCAATATTCGTAAATTGAACAACATTATGATCGTCAGTTTGTCACTTCATTGGGTTGATGAAATTTTGTGATTATGAATGCATCATCACCTTATCTTTTTTAACATTATGACTAGTTGTTCCATCATTGTGTTCTGATGAGTGTATTTAATGGTTTCAACCAAGTATTTCCTTTCCTACCATAACACAGGGCTCTGTTGTTACATGGTAAATATGGTAGTGATTAGGCAAATATGTAATCTGAAGTAGACACACAAATTGATCCACTACTTTGAGTCACGGTACTATAATTTTTCAAAATTCCAGGCGCAAGTGAAATGCTAATGGCGGAGGCGGTGTCCCGGGCGGCCGCGCGAACGGCCGGCAAGGAAGCGGCCGCGGTCGAAGCCTTTGCTGTGGCGCTACGCCGCCTGCCCTCCGCCGTCGCGGACAACGCGGGCTACGACAGCGCTGAACTCATCGCACGTCTCCGGGCTCATCATGCACAGGGGGAGAACACCATGGGGCTTGGTAAGTGAATTGTTGCTTAACGTCTCTTGTGAAATGATATCAGGTTGTCTTTTTATATATTGTCTTGTTTGATCTGCATCCACATCAACCAATTATTGTCCCACTGCTGGGCACGGGTCTTCTCCCAGAATGAGAGTTTTAGGCCATAGTCCACCGCGCTGAACAAGTGCGAATTGGTGGACATGATCTGCATATTTAAATTAAATGTTTATTTTGATGCATACTCCTTAGGACCAATAATGTTCAGTCCACTTATATATAAGGTGACTGTCTTAGTCTTCTGATAGAACCCTTTTCTATAGGAAATTTCTTACAGATCTAATATTCCTGGACGGCAGTAATTACTTATGATCAGGTGGACTACACACTGTGATGTTTAAATATAATAAAAAAAATATAATCGACTATGTGAAGCTGTTGGCCTACTTGTTACATTTTTATCAAGCAACTATTCTTGTCCATAGGCTGTCATAATGAATTAAAATATAGTAGATGTTGTCTGTTTATCCAAGACAAATAACTGTATTGTATTAAATTCTACTCATTTTTAGATATGGAGAATGGTCGTGTTGGAGACATGAGGAAGCTGGGCATCACAGAGTCGTACGTGGTTAAACGACAAGTGCTGTTATCAGCGTCGGAAGCTGCGGAGATGATTCTTCGCGTAGACAACATTCTGAAGTCTGCACCGCGTCGTCGTGGCCCCGACCGTCGTCCTTGCTAAGAAACAGTTTATAAATGTTAACATAGATGTAAATCATATCAAACAGAATTAGAACTCATATGAGGCATTCCAACTTAGTCCTCGAGGGTAGCAACGAATCTTTGGTTACATCAGATAGGACTTAAGCTCTATCTGGGTTGATTATAGTGTTCATTGGCTTTTATCGGGATCACTGTCGTTTGATATTGTAAAACAAAAATATTCAGTGTAATTTACGTATACTCGACCTAACTATCGTTTTAATGGCTCGGTTTAAGTAGTAATAAATTAAATAACACGAACTTCATTTTATTTCATTTTCATACCACCTACCTTGTAATAATGGGTCCTTTGATTATGATTTATATCTATTGCTGCTAGAGATAGAATGAAACCAAAAGTATGTTTAAATGTGACTGACATTTTGATAACAATCATATTGTAATTATTTTTCATATTTAAATGCGTTTGTTATAATTATGTTGCGTGTCATATGTGTAATTGCATTTGTTCCTTTACATACTTTTGGTTTCATTTATTCGATAATATTTTGCTTTAATTAATACAATAAAACGCCTTTAAGCTATTTTTTTGTTTCATATGAAACTGACATCAGATAAGTTTTATTTATTTTCACTTTCTATCCATTCATTGTATAATGGATTATAGAATAATAACAGGTATGGTAAATCATTATTGGCACTATTTTAGATAATTCTATGGTGGCACTGAATGGCGATACATTTGAAACTTGATGTTTATGTCAATGTCTATTTTCCATATTGCTTTGTGAAAGCATTTTTAGTTATGCTAGCAATACAAACTGTTTTAATGTCATTATTTCAATTAGTTTTAGCTCACAAGGCCACAAATGCCTTATTATGTATTAACAATTTAATATTAAATCACACTAAAAAAATACCTGCTGTTTTATTACGTTATCCCTTGAATTATTAAAACTTCTGATTACCTGTGACATTATTAGAAATAAAAATGCTTCAGTTGAATACTAGTATAAAATCATTTAATATTGCTTTTATTTGAAGAAAAAAAACAGATGAATATTTACATATGATAACTTAACTATTTTCGTAAATCGAAAAAAAAACAAATATTGCCTGAATCAGATATAAACATAAGTACTCTTGTTGATATAACCACCAAATCCGTGCATCATCGTGGCTTTTTATATTTTTTTTTGTTCTCGAGGGGGAACAGTTCCGGGATCAGAATAGAGCTACGGTATCCCCTGCCTGTCGTAAGAGGCGATTAAAAGGGGCTTCTCGGGTTGCGGGCGGTAATATTGGGAGCTCGAACCGTCCAGCCAAGCGACCCTGGGTAGGACGACGACGAGAGTACAAATGTTCACTAGGAAGAGCCCGAATGGGGCATCGCGGGGGACCGCGGAGGCTCCGGTTGTGTTTACTGGAGATAGCGAGGTCCTCAACGCAGCGCTGAGGATGGCCACCGGGGTGGTTTGAATGTGAGGTAAGAATCCCACATAACCCGGCGTTGCTCCTACGACGTCGGGTACCTTTTGTAGGTTTTCCCCTCGAAAACCAAAAATAAAAATAAAGATTAGGGCCTTATCTAGGATCTTCCGCAGATGATATCTAGCGCAGATTTCTATGATTAACACTTCGGGTAGGTAAGTTTGTTTCAATCACCACACCATTCAAAGAAGTAGGTACACGGCAACGTTTATTATAGGGTAGAGATAGCTGATGCCATGGTACCTACTTGTTAACTAGATTTCCATCCTAACCTACATAAAATAATTTATTTCAGACATTTTTATTTATTACAAATATAAAATTCATACCAGTTTTATTATATTAAAGATATGTGTACACTTAAAGGTATCTGAAACGAAGACATTTTACATAGCACAAAGGCCAAACTTGTGAGCTGTTTGTTTTAAAAAAATTTTTGAAATCAACTATCCGCTTCGTGAGGGGCAAAAAGTATTGCTGTAACAATTAACGTAACGATAACTTAAAAAAAAAAAAACTTAAAACGCTTTCTACACTCATAGCCCCACAGTAGGATTTTCTCCTGTGTCGTGGGTACCATGGACACACACAAAGACGAATACACAAACACCCAGACCCAGAACAAGAATCTAAACTCATCATTCAGATACCTGTCTGGCCGGGAATCGAACCCAGGACCCATTGCGCGTCAGTCCGGTACGGTAACCGCTGCGCCACGCGGGTCGTCAATAACTGCTATGCCGGAGCGGTAGGTACACCAGGTACATTGATACACGCTCTGCTTTTACTTATACTCATTGCGTTTTTACATATGTGTGCAATCTCTATGATGTACCTACCTATTTTGTCGTAGAAGAATGAAGCGAATGGCGAGAAGGGTGGACACTAGCCCGATATAAACGAATTTCTTTTAGCGACAAATCTTCAGCTTTCTGAATCTGGGACGATAATGTAATTTACCTTTATTATTTGATTTACCTTTTCTGAATTTTATGTCCGGAAAATAATAGCGTTATCTGTAGGTACGTGCCGAGTTTTGTATTATGAAGATTCTATCTTGGTCGAATGTTACCTACGATTCTATAGATCTTTGTCCAGAAACAATTTATCTGGTTACTTGTATGTAGTTTATAGTTAAAAAAATGCGTGTTCGTATTTATTGACATAAATGTATTTTTTCGGAAGCTACAGATGTTCATATCTTTATTATCGTAATCAAGTCGGCGCCAAACCTTTTTTTTTTTTAACAAAACGCCAATAAATTGTCCTTGCAATGCTCCTTCGAAATATTATATGTTTGCTCCACTAAAATAATAATTAATAGGTAATTAATTATTTAAGTTTAAAGAATCCAAATGTAATTCTCGATTATCTCTAAGTGTATTGTTTTATTTCAATTAAATTTAACGCAAATTTCTGCTTCGTTTTTATACCTATCTATAATGATAGTTATTAGTACTAAAACTATTATTATTAATTACGTAACATTATTAGAGATAATCGAGAATTAAATCTTTATTTTTTATTAATGAATAACTTAGTGTTGAAAGGAGCATTTCAGGACCAATTTTTTTATCAATGTTTAAAAAAATGTTAAACCATATTGTTTTAAAAAAAATTTGGCGCCATCCATCCGCCATCCATTATAGATTAAAGGTTTAATTATGATTGGTAATTAATAATTAATAAATAATGAGTTTATGTAGAAATAAAACTATCATTAGGTACTAATAAGAAAACGAAGGTGCAATTTTTAATATTCAATGTAATCATAATAAATTAATACAATTAGAGATAATTGAGAATAAAATTTTGATTTTTTAATTACGAATAATTAATTTACGATGATTATTTTAGTGCAGCAAATTTATATTTCGAAGGATCACTCCAGGCGATTTTTTGTCATTTTATTGGTTTAAAAAAAGTTTGGCGCCAACTTGATTACGGTGAGTTATATGAAAAATATTTGTAATTAAATATTAATATTTATAATTTAATTATGCTATAATTCAAGGAACTTTCAGTTGTGTTTGTGAAATCAGGTAGGTATATGAATTAATTTATTATGCACTAGTAGACCTGGCGAACTTCGTGTTCGTTCCGCCTAAAAGTGAAAAATCTAAAATTATCAGTGTTTCTCCACTTTAACATACATGTATTATACATAAAAATCTTCCTCTTGAATCACTCTATCTACTAGAAAAAAATGCATTTATATCCGTAGCGTAGTTTTAAAGATCTAAAGAATCATACCTACATGTATAGAGCGAGAAGCGACTTTGTTATAATCTATGCAGTGATTATCAAAAAGGAGGTGCACAATCGACGCTAAAATTAATTACAGGTTACGTGCGCCCATAAAATAAAATACCTTTAATAGGTAATAATGTACCTAAATAACATTATTTAGGTACATTTTATGAGCATTTTTTTCTCTTCCGGGTAAAAGAAGTATAGAAACTTAAAGGGAAAATAAGATTTAAGTTATTGAAGCAACTTAAAAATACATCGCGGATTTATATTTTACTATACGATAATTTGCTTTTATATAAATAGACCCCGGCATAAGCGTAAATAATGACAACGGTTACCAATACGAACCTATCTACCTCAAAACAAGAAGGTAAGATAAAATGAGGATAGGGTAAGATAAGGAAAACGTCAAGCAGCCTCTCTCAAATCGTGCCAATCAAAATAACAGTGAGAAGCTAAGCCTCATACATTCTATATCAGAATCAATACATAAACAGGAATAACCTACGGAAACAAATATAAGGAAACAAAACTATACCTTCGGACATTGATATGGCTACGAGTTACTTGATATTCTAGGCGTCATTACAATTGCAAACGTGAATGTTTTATTCACAAATCGACTGTCTTAGACCAACATACTTAAGTGGTATCTACCCCTTTACGTATTGTAAGTATTAAGTACATTTTTCTTGGAATAAATCGGCGTGAGCACGATTCATACTGACAGCTCGTTCATTTTTAACTCTCGCCCTTGCTGCCTTGTTGGAGACGACAATTTGGATAAATGGTAGATCCGCCGCCGCCCCACTAAATTATTCAGGCTCACCTCCTACATCGCTTCTTCACACGACAAGGAGAGGATTGCACAATAAAGTGGAATATTTAGAGAGTAATCACGTACGCAACTTATACATGTATGTAGTTACTCCAAATTACTTGTTTAATAAATTCCTTTCCCGTATCATTACAGGTAAATACTTTTAATTTTTGTATAAACTTTGGTGTATTCGTTCTCGAGTCTTTAACTTTAACAGACTAAGTAAGTAAATTCTTTTTGTAGTAAATACATTTTATAAACCTAGGACCGTAATTTGAAAATAGTCCAGTAAGTTAGGTACATGAATAATATGCCTAAACGTAGGTAATCAGTCGCTGAAAAACAAGATGTTGAGTGAAATGTAAACTAATGACGAATGTTTGCAGTTGTTCAAACGTTCTCGAATACCACACGGGCTCCACAAAAACTAACTGCAACGTAATTGCAAGCTGGAATGAAGTTATAAAGCTTCCTACATTCTACGGTGCGGCAGCGGCTGCTCATGAATGTTATTTTCATTTTACGAAACTTATAATGAAGCTTAAGATCTTTAAGCAAAAAACTTTGTCCACGTACCTATGTTTTTCGTTCCAATAATAAATACAATATATTTGACTCTATTATTAGCCATATTTTGACTTCCATCCATCTAAATCCAGATTTTCAGGGTCTGTTGATATCATTTAATGCTACCTACCTACCTATATTAAGGCACTACATAAGTGGGTAGATAACAGGCTATGTACAATAATAGATTATTTGCAATCGAAATTAAGGCACAAGAAATTAATTTAATCAGGATTTTGTAGTCATTTACTTTACCATTTTCAAGATGTTTCAAATTGTAAGTAACAGGTAGGTAAACATCTTGTTCAGGTAGTAATTACTGGACTATTGTGTAATCCGAAGGAAGTTAGTGGCTTTGCCGGAATAGTTTTCTTTTCCTCGTTTATCTTTCTTAAACACTGAAATTGGTCTGGGATTCGGGGGATAATTACGTTGCTACTAGGCTCCTCAGTTACTTTTCAGATAAGGCGGGATGTATCTGTGGAATTTAGTTTTTGTATACCCTGATAATATATCTAAATTTAGGTTTTTGTAGTGAATTCGATATTTCATTTGTACATATTATACATACTTAATAGGTAAATATTTTTAAAATCAATATATAACTGAAAATATTTACAAAAGTAGAATCGCTCATATTAATATTAGAGACAAAATTTCTGTTATGGTTGTAAAGTTGTAAGTACCTTTTATGGTTTAAACTGCTTACTTATCTATCTTACATTAAATAATTAAGTTTTGGAATATTTACAAGTACTTTGATGGTGCTAAGTTATATTAAGAACTTATCTAATAGGTAGGTCTTCAAAGTGTTCTGTAAAGAAGTACCTACCTATGCCCATTTGCGGTTTCAAATTCACCATGAACGAAGATAAACTCCATACTTCAGTGGGCATTCTCCTTTAAAGTCACAACATTCCTACGAGCAGATTAGGCACCTGAAAAGAATAATGCCTACTTCTACGACTATTTCTAGCGTGAAGCATTTCTTGCGTTTCGATGGAAGGGTGTGATTACCGGCACACTTTCACATGAGGCGACCATCATAGTCCTCGGGAGTATCAACGCATCTGACTTCAGATGGAACCCATGTTCTGTATAGTTGTTTATAGACGTCCATGGGCGGTAGTGACCACTTACCATCAGGTGGACTGCATGCTTGTTTGCTACTTAAGTTAGATAAAAAAAATACTTACTGTCAAAAAACAATGCCTATGTATACCTAACTGTACGAAATACGTGCCTGTGCCTCAAGTGTCTGACACGTAGTTGAAGTAGGTTGACACTTAATTTTATAAATTACATTAACAAATTGTTAGATACGAGATTCAACTTTATTTATTTTATTAAAGCATTTCGTTGTTCTTAGGGTTGTTTATTTTTAGTAAGAAAGTGTCAGTAAATTTTGCTTACACTACTCTAAAATTATATCAACCTGAGCCCCTAACAATATTATATAACTTTTCCGAGTTTTGTTACTATCACATTAAAGAAACAATAAAACTGATTTCAGTATCACTATGCATTTAAGTTTAAGTTTAAGTTAAGATTTGCATTTAATGAAGATCAAAATAATGATTTATTGATGATCCATTAAAAAATACTGCCGTTAATGTCGTATTTCAATTGGTAATACCAAAGGTAAAATAGTTGGACATACACAAAAATAAAAACAAAATATAAATATATACACGATGAGTAAATAACCACGTAACCATCATTTGCGAAGTCAAAATAATGCATAGACAATCTGAAACAATAACTAATACTTATCGATATTTCGGGTAGTGTTATCGATATTCAGATTACGGCACGTAAGCTCTAATTGGCCCAGTTTGGTCGGACAGAGATCGCCACACTAAATAGAGATTTGCGCGGGCCTAATCCACGTTGATCCGAGGAATCCCACTAGCATACCTTTACATAAATGGCCCAATAACGTGCCTCAGACACTGCCTATTACTTCACGTATTGTTTTGGGACACTGTGCATTGTATTCACAGATGGATTGAGTATTTTTTTGAGGTTAGGGTGTCTTGAGCAGCAAAATGTAGACCTCTAAAGAATGAGAGTGACAAAAATGGAGGATGCTGTATTTTATATTTGTAGGTTTTTTTTTTATCTGAGTGAAGTAGCAAACGAGCATGCAGTCCACCTGATGGTAAGTGGCCACTGCCGCCCATGGACATCTGTAATCAACTTCATACAGAACATGGGTTCCATCTGAAGTAAATCACTGATGCGTTGCTACTCCCGAGGACTATGATGGTCGCCTCATGTGAAAGTGTGCCGGCGACCACACCCTTCTATCGAAACGCAAGAAGTGCTTCACGCTAGAAATAGGTGTGGCGGTGGTACTTCCCCGGTCGAACTACACTGGCTCTACCACCTTGTAAAGGTATTTAATAACAGTAGTGTCATAAACTGATGTTTTAATTTAAAGGCGAAAGTGAAATAAAAGATATTCCCATTTCGGTTCACCTATGACCTCAAGCAAAAGTTCAATCGTATGTGCCGTGAATAAAGCTTTGAATAGTGATGATTTCCATGTCTGGAAATACTTAGTCTATCAGATCGCCTGCTTATTAGTTTATTTCTTAGTGTTACAGAAAAAATATACATTTTATTTTAAAAAATATATAGACCTATTCGTCGAGATATCGTGAGGCAAGCTACACCAGCAATCCAAAGGACTACTTGACGACCACGACCACTCTGTCAAGAGCGTAACGACTAAGAAGAAGAAGAAGAATATACTTGTAATTAATTGCAAGCTTTTTATTAACTTGCAACGTATGTAGGTTTGTCAGGGTGGAATCTTGCAACTTAATTTTGAAGCAGTTATCTCTATTATTAATTTAAGTATGTACTTACATACGGATGACAAGGAGAAACCTGTCAAATTCGTCAAAATGAACAAGATTATTGAAAATAAATGTGAACTATTTTGTATCATATCTTGTATCTTGTAGGTAGGTACAGAAAACCGGAAAAATATTTTAATATTTTGATTCAGCATCACGGACCGAACAGTTCCTACGTTTGGAAGCAGCTCTTTGCATGATGTATGTGGGTGTCAGGCAGGAGATTATTCCTTGGCACTGGAATATGGCGCCGTTCATACAATTGTTTACCTACATTCCATGACTTGGCTTACATATGTTATAATACACATATAATATTTTGTGAATAAGTATATTTATTCATACAAATAATACAAATAATTATAATAATGCCTTTTGAGTAATTAACACTTAACACATGATTATTATATAGAAAATTTAAAATTATAGGTACAGTAGGTAGGTAGGTAGGTAGGATTTATATTTTTACAGCATACTTTATTTTGTTTATTTCTGACAATGCCTTTACCTACCCCCTTAATAACCCGTTTTATTAATCTTATACTTCTGTACCTATAGAAAAAATGGTGATACCCCTAAATAGATAACTCCTTTCCTATAGGAAGTCTGTTTAAAACGTTGCTACACTGTCACTTATAAAAGCACCTATATGTTTTGTAACCCTCTCGTATGTACAAAGCAGAAGACTAATCACAGAAAACAATAAAAGTTGATACTATAAATGTTTTAAACCGAACGTAAATAATTAAGGTGCGTTGGTTGCGTTACTTACGTATTACCTATTCTCATACATAATTACAACATGTATGGAATTCTAATTTGAAATCTTCAAAATACGTTTTTAGAATTAAATTACAGATAAGAATGATATCTTACTTCGGGTAATTTAGTTGTACCAACCTAAAACGCATTCTCTTTACAAAAAATAAATAAAAATGTAGTACATATTTTTTCTCTTGCCATTGTTAAGATTAACTGCCCAATAGCACGTATTCCACGATACCTGCCTGATTTCAAACTACACTCGACAAAAGGAAACAATCGTACAAGTTAACGTTTCCCGTGATTGAGTTCGCTAACTTTAAAGTGCGTTATTTCTTCTTGCGACTTTGTCTTGGAAGGCTGGTATTGTGCGTAGAATACAAGCGTTATGTTTTAGTCTCATGTTTTGTGTTTCACTGTGATTATGGTTGCCTTGTAAGTAGAAACTAACGTTTCGTGTGTTCTACATTGTCTATCATTTGAGATTTTTTTAAAGTAAATGCAAGTATCTCAATATATGTAGTAGAAAACTTATTTTGCTAAGCTACCACTGACGTAATGGCAGAATGCACATTCATATGTTCTAGAAGTATGAAATTTAGAACAGGAGATCTACTTCTAATAGACATCATAAACTGAGAAAAAAGATACAACATGTTTACGTGTTACCTAAATATGACAACAACGGCTAAGATTTGTCACAGCTCAGACTCGAAAAATTCGTGCAGTGGATCAGTACAAAATATTTTTTCAAGATGGAAGTGGCAACCGAGAATGCAGTCAACAATTGCAGTCAATTTCTTATCACTTGGTAACAGATTTGCATGACCGTCATATATAACAGGAGTTCTACTTGAAATCGGATCAGAAACATGGCTACTTCTTTTCTTTCTCGAGGGGGGAAAATTTTCAAAAGGTACCCGACGCCGTGGCTGCGGCGCATAGTTATGTGGGATTTTTACCGTACTAAAACCCCCCCGGTGAACGTCCTCAGCGCTACAAAGAGGACTCCGGGATCTCCAAAGGAAATCCGGAGTTCTCTGAACGGGTTGCCCCATTGGGTTCCTCTCAGGTGAGCGGCTGAGCCCACCATTTGGTATTTACGACGGTATGAGATCACACATACCGTCGTCCTGCCCGGGGTCGCCTGACCGAACGGTTAGAGCTCCCACTGTAGCCGCCCGCGACTCCGAAAACCCTTCTAGTCGCCTCTTACGACCGGCAGAAGGATACCGTATCCTGATCCCAGAACTATAGGGACGAAATGATAATAATTTATCAGTGCCCGCCATTAAAATTTGTTATCACTTAATAACAGATTTCCATGGCCGTCATATAGAGCAGGAGTTCCTGAAGTTGGATTAGAAACATTGCTACTCCTAAGTGTACCTTTTGGTTTCAACCATACTGGCTCCATCGCCATTCAAAAAATAAATGGATAGGTACTTTTTATTTTCAACTGATTTCAGTTGTAACATAAGTATTGGAAAATCTAAATTTCACTCATAAACACCATTGAAAAATTGGTTATACAGTTAATTCGTCACACAAATTGACTGTAGAAAAATAGGTCATGTTGTCGTTTAAAACTTCATCTCAAAATATGCATCGAAATCGATAGCGATAAAATTGCTTCGGGGACAATCTTCAAATTTTTCACGACGGAATAGAAATTTACCCGGATCTGTGAAAATGTATCTATAAATTTAATTGTATTGTTGACAAATCAATTAATTAAGAAAAAGTTAAATCGTGTGTAAATCTTAATCGAGGGTAAAAATAAATGAGCCTCGGTTTATATTGGGGCTTTCTTTATATCGAAAATTGAGGGTCAGCGCGGTTTTGGGGTCCATTTCTATTACAGTATTAGTCGTGATACCTACATGATCGCTTTTTTCTTGCACCGATACACATTACTTTTATAATAGTCTAAGTTATCTGGAGCAATGAGAGTACAACCAGGATGTATTCCAGTTTCAGGTAGTAGAACCAGTGTAGTTCGACTGGGGAAGTACCACCGCCACACCTATTTCTAGCGTGAAGCATTTTTGCGTTTCGATGGAAGGGTGTGGTCTCCGACACACTTTTATATGAGTCGACCATCACAGTCCTCGGGAGTGGCAAGGCATCTGAGATTGACTTCAGATAGAACCCATGTTCTATTTGAAGTTGCTTACTGATGTCCATGGGCGGCAGTCACGACTTCCATAAGGTGGGCTGCATGCTCGTTTGCCACTTCAATTAGATAAAAAAAGCTATTGCTTTAAAATTGGTAAATAGTCAATTCATGGATATATGTAGGTAATAAAGTTATAACGGGTACCTACTGAGGTACTTATGTTATAATAACCCCAATTAAAATTCGGATATGTTTTAATTATCCTTTATTTAAAGGACCATAAGGAGGTAGGTAACAATTTTAAAAAAGAACATAGCAAAGTGGCATAAAAGTGTTACTAGATCCGTATTGAAATTTCTAATGGAACTAATGGGCATGGTGATAGCAGTTTTTGTAGGGACCTACCATTTATGCCTCCACAGTGGACCTACAGAGATTACTGTTAAAATTTTTGAGTACCTTTCAGGAGACGTTCATGTATTACGTTAGCAATTTTATTACAATTATTAACCCATACTTACGTAAACATTGTAATGTATAAATGTTACTAGGCAATGGGTCGCCATATGTTTAAAATGTTAATAACTGATGCACATAATCTTGATATAGACCCCCGCCCACTCGTCCCTGTAGTTCTGGGATTAGAATAGGGCTACGGCATCCCCTGCCTATCGTAAGAGGCGACTAAAACAGCTTCTGGGTTGCGGGCGGCTACAGTGGGAGCTCGAACCATTTGCTTAGGCGACCCCAGGAAGGATGGCGGTATGTGTGGTCGCATTTCGTCGTAAAGACTAGATGGAGCGGTGGGCCCAGCCGCCCATCTGGGAGGAGGCCGATGGGGCAATGCGCTCAGAGGATTCCGTTTGCGTTCCCTTAGAGATCCCGGAGTCCTCGTTGTAGCGATGAGGACGGCCATCCAGATTAGTGCGGTAAAAATCCCACATAACCCTGCGTCGCTCCCACGGTGAGTACCTTTTGAAGGTTTCCCCCTCGAGAACAAAAAAAAGACCCCCTCCCCTCCACCATGTCATCAAAAATAACCTAGGTAGCAAGACCCCCGCCCCCTACAGTGCTTACAACACTTGAACGGCCTTACTTCAAAACAATAAATATATGTCTACTATCTATTCTATCAAAGCTGATAGATAATTCAGCGCAAAGAATATGTTTCTATATTGAAAGCGTACCGGAAGTGGCACGACATATGGATGACGCTTATAGTTCGCTTTCACATACATATTTAATATGTTAGGTGCTATTTCTAGTTATGATTACGTCTCCGGTATCGACAGAACCAACTTTATTGCCTGCTACGACTGTAAGCGTTAAAGAGATTGCTTCGTTTTTCATAAATAAAACACTAATGTCACACAGTAGTACATTAATTGTCTACCTATAATTACTTTAAGAATAAAATTTACTGGAGCAAATCTATATATTAATAAGTAAACAAAAAACTTGAAATTCGTTTTTATGAAAGTGGCGCGGACGGAAGAGTATGAAATTTATTTAATTTATGTAGTTTATGTAGAGAAGGAGTACGAAATGCCATTTAATTTTTCTGCTGAATTGGTGCCACCGGAGTTTAACTACAAACAGTTCAATCGCATTTAAAGTGCTACGTGCAAGTAGTGATAGATATTAGTTATACTTATACGATTTCGTCCCTGTAGATTTTGGATTAGAATATGGCTAGGGCGTCCTCTGCCTGTCGTAAGAGGCGACTAAAAGGGATTTCCAGGATTGCGGGCGGCTAGAGTGGTAGCTTGAATCTTTCGGTCAGGCGACCCCGGGAAGGACGACGGTGTACACACACCGCATACCGTCGTAAAGACTAGACGGAGCGGTGGGCCCAGTCGCCCACCTGGCAGGAGCCCGATGAGGCATCCCGCCCAAAAGACTCCGATATATAACATTTATTTGACTTATCGGAGAACAAAATTAAAAGATCCATTATCAAGTTGTCTCCTATATTGAATCATATTATAGTTCTAATATTTATCAAAACAAAATATATTTACGTTACGCACTTTCATTTGATAGATTTTACATACGCTCAAATTTGAGTAATGATATTGGTATGTTAATGGAACTAGGGTTATCATGCGGCAGACGGTATCGGCTAGCAGCAAAGCGCCCCCGGCCATGCGCGTGAAATTGAATTAGCAACTCATTAGTGACGCCAATAAAACGTCCCGACTCACCTATTCCCTACATGTACGATATCCTGTGATGTTCTGTATCTTTGATGAATTTTGCCTTTGATAAATCATTAGAAACTCTGCAGGGTTAAGTCCTCATCCACATAAGATACTTTTAAATTGACGTTATAAGTGATATTATCTGATTAAGTTAAATATAGGGGATGATGAATAAATAAAGAGTATAGCAGGGCAAATTAATTAATTCATTCATTCGTATAAGCTGCTGTTACATTAGTTTGAATAAACACAATATCAGTGACTATAGTTGACCAAAAGAACTCCAGTTTTTCTAACAATTTCGTGTATATTTATTTTCCCTTACAGGTAGATATTGCACTACCTACCGCTCAAATTTAAACGATTTAAATAATTTCATCTTAAGAATAACCTATGTGGAATGTACCTACGTGTTAAACAAATTAGGTTATCTGTTTCTCACTTTCGCACGTTCCAGTTTCTATTTAGTGCTTATCGAGAACGTTAATTTTCCGAGCAACGTAGAAACTGTTATTGGATTAGCAACTCATTAGTGACAGGAATAAAACAACACTGCTTACCGGTGGATCTCTGCTATCCTGCGCAAATGCGCGCTAAATTAGGTACCTATTTCGCATTAAGTCTCCATTTTGTATATGACCAGCTTATTCCTGTGTGCTTTGATCGTTTCCCATGGTAATTAGTAGCTTATGTGTTAATACAGGTCAAACTGTTTTAGGTGGATTGCGGCGGAATGAAAGACAGGATCCGCCGCTGGTCGCTGGAGGTCGGTGCCTGTAAGGTTTAGAAGACTTTGCGGGTGTCGGCTTGCCCATGCCCACGGCTCTTGGGTGGCGTTGTCGGGTTGTCCGTTGCCCTGCGGATGGGGGCCTTGGAGGTTAGGCGCGCCTATGTGTTTTCTGGCGCGCCTTGCTGTTGGAGGGAAGCTTTATGCTCCATGCGAGAGGAAGCTGCAGGAGCCGCCAGGCACCGGCGGGTTCGCGGATGAATGTGAAAGCGTACCCGTGTTTCCGCCCGTATGACGTATGCGAGGAGAAAAGAGGAAAAGAGAAAAAGGTCAAACTGTCTTTGTGTCATATTTCAATGAAATTTGATCTATAGTTTTTGCGTATAAGGGTAACAAATACATATGTATACATACATCCGCACAAAGTTTTTCATTTATAATACAACTAGTTGACCCGGCGAACTTCGTTCCAGCTAAATGTCAAAAATCTAAAATTATCAGTGTTTCTCTACTATTTTTAATCACTCTATCTATTAAAAAAACTTCATGAAAATCCGTAGCGTAGTTTTAAAGATATAAGCATAGGTACAAAGGGACAGACAGCGAGAAGCGACTTTGTTTTATACTACATATGTAGTGATTACCGCGATTTTGCACGTTTCGGTCACGTCTACCACTGTTCTGCGTATCCTAAATAGATATTCGGTATATCTATTAATTATCACAGATATGCTGAATATCTATTCGTTACATACGTTCCAAAGATCAAATCGTAAAAGCCTATGCCTTACTTGACCGGGTACTTTTAAGGAAGGTATCTTCGTTGAATGGGGTAATAGGGCTTCTCAGAAGTACACGTACATACGATCTTATTTTTTCCTCTGCGCTAGCAGGGGACCCCGGGATCTCCAACGGAACGCACGGGTGCCCCCTAGCGCGGCGCCCCTACCGGGTTCATCTCTTGGGGAGCGTGACTTTCCCCTACGCCTTCCAGTGTACGACAACATGCAGCCACACATGCCGCCGTCCTTCCAAAGGTTGTTGGCTAGGCGGTTAGAGCTCCCACAGCCCCAGAAGCCCCCTCTCAGTCGCCTCTTACGACAGGCAGGGGATACCGTAGCCGTATTATACTCCCTGAATACAGGGGCACGTACATACGACCTAACAACTTATTTAAATTAACACTTATAAAAAGATACAGGATGAATAACATACACCTGGCGGTAAAGATACGCCATTAATACGAGATATCCGTGGTTGTGTGCGTGCATACATCTGAAATATTTGAAAGCGGCGGAGCGCGATTCCCCAGGGCGAGAGGGTGAACTCTGGCGAATTATAGGCACTTAGTTTTAAACGATGGCCCGACGGGATACCTTGTGTTTTGTTACACTCACTAGTTACTTACAAAGTTTACAAGTTAACCGAATAAATATCATTTTGGGATTTTGGTAATGCTCTACTGTTTATCGGATAGAAAGATAATCTTGTATCATAAAAACAGCAACTACCTATCTATGGCTGGTTTTAGTCTTAAGCCGACGGCACGCGCTCCGTCAGCGCTGATGGCCAAGATATATGAACTTCTAGGAACCGTTTTTGAAAGACGTGTTATCAGCGGTCACGGTGGCCAACGGTCTACGTGTCGTCGGCATAGGACTAAAACCAGCCTAAAGGAGCCACGCTGAACCTCAGCGCTGACAAACTACGCACTGAGCTATGGGCGCTGACGATGAGCGTGAGACTAAAATCAGCTTATAATCTATCATTTCAACTTAATATGTTATATGGAAAATAACCAAAAATACATTTTTGGACATGTTAATTTTTGAAAACATTTTTTTTTACGGAAAATTAAATAAAACATAGATAACTTTAAAACCTCGGATGGAATAAAATGCGAGTGCAAGGAAATTTCATATTAAGTATAGGTACCTCATACATATAAATATATCACTACAGAAAAATTATCCCCTTCCTATATAGAATAACTTGACACCAATATCATATTACTATAATTTCATTTAATTTTCAAGTTTTACAAAAGGATAACGTGTCTTAAAAATAAAGTTTTAAATCTGCTCATTAAGTCCGCTTCGTCCCCTTAGGGTTAAACTAAGCATAGAATAAGCAGTTTTAATGGTTACTTATTTAAGCTAAATTTACAGTGTTAGTCCTGGGATAGTGTGTTATTTTAGCTTTAATTTGTTAATTAATTAGTAACAAAATAACAAACTCAAGCAACATTACAAACAAAAAATAAAATAATTATTTGTAATGTGCGTGTGTTTTGTTCATTCTAATATGAAATATAATAATATGAAATTAAGATACTTTTAAACGTGGAGATGAGGATGTTTGTGTTTTTACTCTTTCACCCAAAAGCTAAACATGGGTTATTCATTTTTGTGGTAGACTAAGGGGGACAAAACAGCGGGAAGAACCTAGTAAGCAATATTCTTTTTTTATCTTATTGAAGTAGCAAACGAGCATGCAGTCCACCTGATGGTAAGTGGTCTCTGCCGCCCATGGACATCTGTAAGCAACTTCATATAGAATATGGGTTCTATCTGAAGTCAATAACAGATGCGTTGCTACTCCTGAGTACTATGATGGTCGCCTCATATCAAGTGTGCCGGCAACCACAGCCTTCCATCGAAACGCAAGAAATGCTTCACCCTGGAAATAGGTGTCGCGGTGGTACTTCCCCGGTCAAACTACACTGGCTCTACCAAGAAGAGAAATCTCTGAAGACAAACGCCATTCAACTATTCATTAAAAAAACCTTTTCAAAACGCTTTTTGCAGTATTGGCTTATATTAGAGCTGTCATCAGTAATTAGATCTACCCTACTCGCGCTATAATTAGATATCTTTTACGTAATCAAGAAATTTTGTCGCGGAGCGAGCGAGTCAAGCGTTAATTTACCTAATGTATCTTGTTCGGATTGGACATTGCACCGCCTTTGAACAAATTATCCAGTATTAGCTGCAAAAGAAATGCTTACCTTATGCTTGCTCCAATTTCCTTGTTCAATGTTTATCTCGCTTCTATGTCACAGAGCTATATTTATTGAAATAATACTTAGCTTCACTTTCATAAAAGGTTTACATATCCTTCATATCTTAGGTTGTAGCTTGTACCCTTTATAGTTCAACTCGGGAGACACCATGTAACGCCTATTGTTTTTTTTGCTGTGTAATGTCAAATTTAAACTTTAACAAGTAAAACTACCTAAAATCTAGAATCTACCTAAAGAAACTCCCATTATAGATACTTACGACCACACTGCACCTTCAAACATTCTGAATATATTTATTTTAATTAAATGTTGAACTCCGTAGCTATAAAGACAATCGAAGTAACTTATGAAATTAATACTTCTTGAAATTAGGTTCAAACCGCATCGTTACTTTAAACACATGAGAATAGTTATTGTTTACCCCAGCATTCCACTTAAGGGTATGGCAGCGTTTATCGAAGAAGTTTGTTTATGGTCGAACATCACTTAACGGCTGAGTCAGTTTGCGTGGGTCCGCAATTTGCGATATTGTCTCCCGAGTCTAAACAGTTTTAGGAGTGTATGCAGCATCGCATCAACATGGACCTAAAGAGACATGTTGGGTTACATGCTAGCTCACGTATCTACTTCGCGTTTTTAAAAAGATATAAATGAACTCGATACGCCAATTCTTATAGATTCTTATAGATTCTTCAATTCTTATTCTTCTTATTCATATAACATTAACAATATTGACATATAAAATCTGTTTAATTTTAATTTTACTTCAGAAAAATTGTTTCTTTTCTTTTCTCTTATTTATTACTATTGTTATTATCTTTTGACTTGTTACTCGCTTCTTTTTACAAGCAGTGTTCGCCTATAAATGTAGTTGCACTTAGCTTTTCCGTATTGTATAATTGCGTTATTTTTATATTATAATTGGTGTAAACTATGTAGGTGATCAAAAATAAATAAATAAATACATAGAAGTGAGGTTTACATATGGTTTTGATGTGGTTGAGATATCGTGGGTTTCAATCAGTACTGAGCATTCGTTGTACCGACACAGGTAGCTTTTCCTTGATGCTACGTACGAAGTAGGTACTTTAAGAATAATGTATGAAATTTAAGGTTATTTATTTATGCAGTTGTGTAGCGTAGAAGAGGGATAAGAAGAGGTCATGACACCGGGCGCCAAAATCGCTTATTGTTGTAATTTTTCTGTAGGAAAATATTTGAAACTCCACTGGCGTCTTCAAGCGGCACATTTCAGGGGCGGAGAATATTTAGATTAAGTGGACTTTTTTCGTTCGTTAAATTGCAGTGACATAGGTGTCAAACTATTTTGTTTTTTTTTTTCGTTGATTTAGATTCCTAATGGGTGGCGGCCAATTCAACTTCGGGCCCAGCCGACCACTGACGTCGGCTACCGATGTATCCGTAAGAACTAAATAATTCACCGTGTGTCTTGTCTTTACCACGCCTTCAAATCATAATATTTCAATATGTAACACTTCCTATAATAAACTAGAAATAGGTATGACAGCACTGTCGGAGTCGAACTACGAACGTCTCTACTATCTGTAGAACTGTTACACGGTGTCAGTACGCTAAAGATATATGCACAAAATTTGACAAGCATTTCTAGACATACCGTCAGCTATCTCAACGTGAGCGTTGTCGCGACAGAGCCCCAAGTTAATGTTGCGTGTGAAGTTATGGCCCAGTTTCAGAACTGCATGCGCTAACTTCGCAGTGGCTCTGAGCTTCTACAGGAATTCACGTCACGCAGCGTTAGTTTTTGATAACTAGCAAAATAGCTTTACATGTAAAGTGCGGTATTTTATATTATATCGCTTGCCTTAAAGAGCAAAACATCGTGAGATAAGGTTGAACGTTCTCTTAAAGTTTTATTGTTCTCTTAAATTGTGTCACGTAAAAAATTCACATCCATAGATATAAATACGTATATCGCTAGTGATAATACGCATCTGCACTTGACCAGCGAAATGGATTAAGGCATAAACTTGCATTTGCTTTTCTGAATTTTAAAATGTTTTGCAAAAATATGTAGGTACCTAGTAATGTAGTGAAAATACATAGCACTTTTTATTAATACAAAAGATTTGCTATAAAATGTTTTGTTTGAATTAAATACTATCATTTCCCTTAAGTGCGTTGACTCAGAAGAAATTCAAATACTGTAACTTTGCAAGGGAATAACAACATCAAAATCACAGATATGCTCAGTTACACTTTGTAGTTTATATCAGCTTATTTTAACACGCATCACGTAACGTTAAAGTAACTTACAAAGTATTTTTTTTTTATATATAAACTTCCTCTGAAATGCTAAATATATAAATTAAAATATATAATTAAAGAGCAAAACTATCTAAGAGTTAAAGCTATTTATTACATTATTATCTACGCTAAAATATTTATAAATACCATGAGAATTACAAAAATATGGCGCAGAATTTTCCTGAAATATTTATAAGTGCTTAAGACATCAATTCTCTCAGGTACATTCCTCATTACACTCATTTCCGTTCCTCACACGTTAAAGAAAAACATTTTCTATGAACAAAGTGGCGCTAAGAACACATTTCCCTTTTTTCTTCTGCCCTCTTTTTGAGGTCCAAGTACAACCCTTCAACTTAAGTGAACGTTAATTGCTTCGTGAGAACGGTAACACCTGTACGAGAATTATGGCGCTGAGTAATAAACACAAAACAATTGGAATTTAAAAATTAAACGACGTCGCTCCTCGTCTTATACATTAAGTGTATTGTGTAATGTGATTTGTAAATAAAAGTACTAATCGAATATGTGAATAAGTGACTTCAAAAGTGGTTCTATGGTTTTATGGGAAAGGGAGACAGATCTTCTGCCAGGCTAGTTGGTCTTTTTTGTGGAGTGATCGTTCTCAGACAGTCTCTCTTTGCAAACATGAATCCTTCAGGACGCTCAAAGAAGTTTTCACTTCATATCTACATACATATTATGTACACAGTGAAACGTGGAAGATCAGCGCTGGCTGTCTTCGGATGCCAACGTTATGCTAAGCAGTGTCAATTTCGTGATGTTTTGCACCCTCTTTTCTGTATTTTTTGTCGTCGTCGTCAACCCCTTTTTGTCCCACTGCTGGGCACGGGTCTTCTCTCGGAATGTGAGAGTTTTAGGCCATAGTCCACCGCGCTGGCCAAGTGCGAATTGGTGGAAATTTGTATTTTTTTGTACTCATGTATAATAACCAAATGTGTGTGTGCAGATCGAATAAATGATTATCTATCTATCTATGTGCATAAGCCAAGGAATTTGTGACACTGGAGACGATGTCGCGATTCCCATCATTTTTGTTTACCCAAAAATGATCAACGCGCTAGAGAATGGCAAAACTGTTTATTACCTTTTTCTCTTTTGTTTTTCATCTATTTTCTTTTGTTTGGAAAACACTAACAACAGTCCTATAAGTTTTCACTATTGATTTTGTAGACTCACGTCATTTAGTTTCGTAAATATAGTATTATTTATATGGAATTAAATAATTTGTGGCTATACCGACGTTTAATTAATATCCTAGTTTATAGTACTTCATAAATATAAATTAGTTTATTTGGCGCAGTACGTGAAATTGATGAATACAAGTAGTCATGTAGATAAAAAGGTCATTTAGAAGAGACCTTTATTCAGCAGTGGGCCAAAGAGGCTATTGAATATATATAGGCATTAGAAAAAAAATCCTCAGAATATTGTTACGTTGCTGTTGCATTATTTCACTAATTGTAGCACTCACAAGCATTTTATTGGACATTTATTTTTAAAGAAGTTAAAATAAATATTATTTTTTATGTGTCAACGATTCATAATAAATTTATAACATCCACGTGTTTCCAATCGAGTATCATTGGGATTTCTCTACGTCAATTCTAATTATTTTGATTTTAAATGAGAACAACATATTTTAATTAAATCATAAGAACACTACGTGCAACCTAATTAACCTACGTAAGTACTTTAACGTAAAACTAAAATGATGATATCTGATGAATTCATAATACTGCGATTTCTTTTGAATCATAGTAAACATATTATACAGAAATACAAACCAATTATAAAAGATATAGGTACACAAAGTATAATATAAGTATAAGTAGCTCATTCCATTTTCCCCTTACTTTGTTAATCGCCTTATTTAGATTTTTTTTAAGAATTTTTTTAGAAGCTGTTTTTAACATTAAAAATGTATTATAGCAGATTTTGTTTTTTTTTAAATCTGATTGAAGTGGCAAACGAACATGCAGTCCACCTTAAAATATCCTTTATATAGCTAATAAGAATACACGTGACTTTACATTTTTTTATTAATCGAATATTCATAAATTTATTCCTAATTCTAATATCGTACATTGCACAGAATTGGAGAAATCCAGTTCATTTAAATAATACCACTCTTGGGGCCCGTGAAGTGAAATATTTAAAGCGTATGACAATATTTTAGAAAGAATAGCTTTATTTTAGAATGAGCGCCATCATAAATCGCACCCTGCTGCAATAACATACGATGCGCACTGAATTTCAAACACATATCGCATTAAAACCTTAAAGTTATTGACAGTAGCTGCAATGTTCGTAAAACTGTGCTATATAAGTATAATAAAAGCAATTTAGTACGTTTTGATAATGTTTTTACATAAATCTTTTGTGCTTCCCTTATTTTTTTAATTTCTTATTATTTAGCAGCAGCCCCTAATCATATCTGAAAAATTTCATCACATGTCATCATGTTTTACGGACTCCTGTAAACAAACAATATGGTAATTAACCTAATAACATATATTTGAACACCAATCAAAGTCGACTTTAAAGAGACCACAATATCTAAGGACCGTTGAAATCACCCAGATTTTGATTGGAATTAACGACATAAGGCAGGACCGTAATATGAGATATTCCAGATTAGTTCCCGGTTACTTATTACAGACTGCTATCCTATTGGGCTCCGATTACAGATATTTACTGCTTCTGTTATATAAAAAAAAACTTTGTAATGTGGTAGAATGATGATCGATCGGGGAGGTACTACCGCCTATGAAGTTCCTACTATGAAGCAGTTATTGTGCTACGATGGAAGGGTGTGGTTGCCGGCTCACTTTAATTAGATTTTGTCTACAATTGTCCATAGATTCGTTGCTTCCGCGTTCTTCGGAAGAGTATATTTCCCGTATCACATATGAGAAAGTTGTGTTATTTAGATTACCTGCATTTCTGCTTGCTAATGAATACGGGACTGACATATTTTTTTTAAAGATTGAAGTAGGAGATGAAAAAACAGTAGGTACACTTGATGATAAGTTGGTCAGCCGCCCTTGGATACAGGTAAGAACATGGATTCTATTCCAAGGCAATCACGGATGCGTTGCTACTTACAAAGACTAAAAATGTAGAATAATATAAAAGTGAGCCTGCAACCACACCCTTCCACCGAATCGCAAGAAATATTCATCTAAAAAATCTAAGTAAAATATCATTGGGCTAAAATAGGTTAAATAGCCAGTAAATTGCAAATTAAAACCTTTGGAACTTTACAATACCGGTAAAAATTTCGTCTCGTAGAAGGGATTTGTATTAAGACAGATTTATGTTCTAATTAGTCGTCCCCGGACGCAGACCTTCGTAAAACGAATTTACGCGACCGCAGCGCTCTGCTCGAATTGTTTCATATGATTTAGACACGACAGGTAACTAACACTTTAGCTAATTGAAATGGAACTAGTCAAATTATGTAACAAACGCAAATATTTATTTGTTTGCAATTACCGATTTAATACAATAGGGATATTTTTTATATAATATTGATCTTTTACCAAAATAAAGGATTTCGGAGTTAGGCCGAAACTCCTTCGATGGACAGAATTGTCGTGTCCCGAAAGAGGTTTAGTGGACTGTATTTGCGACGATATGCAATGGGAATTTTAAAGAACGATTTCATGTTTTGTTTTTTTATCAATGTGGGTACAGAGTAAGTAGGTATAAACATACGGTAAGTACAGAGTATATTCATAAACTCGTGGATAAAAAATAATTGTAGAAAACAAACAAATATCGGAACCCTGCCTATGCGTAACTTTTTAAAACCGTATAGGTATTTTAGAAAACTGTGAGTGCCAGGCATATTGAAAATATAAATTCCGCTTAAAAGGACCACTTCAACTGTTCCATATAGATATGTCCCTACATACACGAAATGGTTGAAGTGATTGTAAATTAAAAGCTTTATTTTTGGAACGCGATAAAGAGACGAGTTAAAAATAACGTAAAATGCGTAATTACACGTATAATATTTTTATTTTGGTATAGCATTCTTTTTTATCCTTTACCTAAGTTAAAATGCTGCCACCAATGTTTTTAGGATGAATGATTAAGACGATTATGATAATCTAAATAACATTAAAACAATACAAAAGATGAATGTGTAATATAAATCGAAACAAATACAATAAAATCATAAAAGGTGAACCCTATGTGGTTCGACTCTTGAAGCACAACCGACAAGTCTATTTGTGCCTAAAACAGCTGTGTTGCGTAATTATATTGATAAGGCGTGTGTGTGTGTGTTATTATAAGATTGAAGTAGCAGACGAGCAAGCAGTTCACTGATGGTGAGAGTCACTGCCGCCCATGACCGCCGTCACTGTCACTGCCGTTCTACCTGAAGTCAACCACAGATACGTAGCAACTCCCGAGGACTAAGATGGTCGCCTCATGTCGCCAATGTGTGCCAACCATACCCTTCCATCGTAACGAATAACTACTCTTAGATAGTAAGATTTATCTTGGTTGTGGTGTGGTGGTTGTGGTGGTTCTACCAACTAGTAAAAGATATACTTTTCTAACGCATTCCAATTTGGTTTTCAAAGGGAGTAACGTGGCCTTCCTTAGATCACACTATTTTTATTTGAGGCTATTCGCTTACCATTTCTTTGGTTTGCTATTAAAAAATAAACATAACGGTAACGTTTAAAAATCTTTTAAAATAAATTTACCGTATTATTTATAATCTTTCTACGTTTGATATCCATCCAAATTATCCAACATTATGTTTTACTTTTTAAGTTCAACGGAATGGGACAGAAATTTTTGTCGGAAGAGCGGATTTTATTAAGACAGATTTATGTTCTAATTAGTCGTTCTCCGGATGTGAAACTGCGTAAAACGAATTTACGCGACCATAACGCCGTGTTCCTATTGTTTCACATGATTTACGGACACCTATCGACAATTTACTACTTAAACATACTACCTACATGATTTGTTTGCTTTTTAGGGGTCCGTACTTAAAGGGTGAAAACGGATTCCTATTATTAAGACTCCGATTTCTGTTTATCGGGCCGTCTGTTTGTCTGTCCGTTTGTCTGTCACAAGGCTGTATCTCATGAACCGTGTTAGCTAGGCAGTTAAAATTTTCACAGATGTATTTCTGTTGTCGCTCTAACAACGAATAAAAGAAACGAAATTGTCCACAATAAACTTTGCTCAGATACAGGTCTGTGGTTTCCTGAACTATTCTTGCGACAAGCTTTTATATGATAGAAAATTTTACGATGCAACATAATAATGGGTTTGACTACTACAAAATTTATTTTTTTCTTTTCAGTGCACTGAAATAAAAGCTTATTTTAAAAATATGTTTTAATATTATTTTATTATGAAACAGTAAGCATATTTGGCTTCTATTCTATTGGTTGTGTCCAAGAACATGTTGGCTAGCCGAATAAATAATGACGTTGATCGAAAACATAAAAAAAAACTCTGAGTATTGATAAAGTTTCAAGATAAGTGTTCTTTATATTTCTCAAACAAATTCTACCGTTGATAACTTCAACGATTTTCTCTTATGTATGTTTCTTTACTCACGTGTTGGTACACAGTAAAAACAGAATTTTAGAAGCGTATTTTCCGGATTGGAATATTCAGAATCCTTCACCTGGGGATGAACATTCACAAACACGATTGCCAAACACACGACTATTATCAATTCACACTCGGTGGCTTATAACAAAGGGTTCACGTCACGGCGCCGTTTTTATTCACTTTGCTGTTGTGACAAAGCTCTTTCTATACTAATACCAATGTCTTTTTTATTATTTTCAGAATGAATTTTTTTAAGAAGTAACATATTGTACTACTCGATTAAAACAATTAGGCGCATGACAGTTAAAACTTCATTAGAACTAGGGATTTCCCATCCCGATACAAAGTATATTCTATTACCAAATACCAAGAGTATGTAGATATACCATTATTAAAACATACGCCATAGTGGTTTATGTTTAATAGTCGTGTATTTATTAAAGCACTTTCAAATGATTAATATATTCGCAGACATGGAATATTTTATTTCTTTTTGAAGTGAAACTTCTTTATCGGGGTTGGAAAAAAAGTTAATGTAACATTTTTTCGTTACGCGCCATCTTTTTCTGTTACGCGCCATCTTTTTCTTATCTCTACCACGCGTATTATTAGATAGATTATTAAAGATTAGATTATTAGATAAAGTTTAATAAAAGCCTTTTATTAAACTTTATCTAGTTTAACTTTATTTAACCAATTTCTGTAAAGTTGCATATAGTAAATTATTTTTTGAAAAATAACGTCATAAGGAAGTTTCACTTCTTACGAGTGTACGCTGGTACACGCACACATTTTTTTTATTTGTATAAGAGACTGATGCCTGTTGCAGCACACACTCGATTTTTGACTTGGGAAATACGGAATACTGAGCCCATGTATCTTCTCTTGTTAAAAAAAATGCATATTTTGAATGTAAGAGTCCTGTCTCCTCCACGAATAGTCTTTTTCCTACTCATTTTGAGGTTTATTGACGAATAATCAATTAACTTAATATTAACTTTAAAAATTCAATAATAACTCATTAAACTAACATTAAAACGAAATAACATTATACACGTGCTGGCTAACGTAAACACCTAGACGATACACGACTGCACGTCTCTAGGGGATGCGCGGGGATAGAAGTGAGGTGCGGGGTACGGAACCGCTTTTGTTTCATGCGCCTAATTGTTGTGGTCTTGTAATAAGGAGAAACGAATTAAGTGTGACAACCCAACAAACGTCACCTTGATATTAGCTTGCAGGTGGATTCACCTTTGCTCGAGGCAGCGTTGTAGACGGAAAGGCGTATTACTTATAACTAGTCACCCATTGCAACGGTCGAAATTCGACCTAATTAAAATAAATCTCAACTTGATATTGTCCAAAATATCACGAATATTTCTCAAGTTCAATAAAATTGTATTAATTTTCGAGTTTTATTTTAAATACGGGTGTAATATAGGTAAAAGATATTTAATTGATTAACCTGCATTTAAAAGCAATAACGGGTATTTGACAGACATTTGACATTTTTGACGTTGCGTTTCCATATTATGTGAATATTAAATTTTATTTCGTTAATTATATATATGTGTTGTCAAATGTACGCTAGTGTGTGTTATGTGATTTAAGTTGATTTTATGTATGTTTTAAATGTATTATTTGAATAACATATTAGTATTCCGTAATCCTTCTCTACATTAACTATAATCATGTGTAATTTTAATTTTCCTCCGTCCGCGAGAAGTTTCTTAAAAACGAATTTCAAGTTTTTGTTTCACATATAAAGATTGTAAATCGCAATATCGCGGTGCCTTTTAATTGTATTAATTGTTTAACCAGAAATTGATAAAAGTGTTGTGTTAATATTTAGTTGGTTGAATAATTACAATTAGGTACTATTGTTATAATTACAATTACGTTTATAAGATTTTTACTAAGGAGTCTTAATAAGTAAAAAAAAACAGTATTTTAAAGGTTGTATTTTCGATTCCGGAGGCACTACTGCTATACCTATTTCTGCCTAATAGAGCAGTATTAAGCGCTGTAGTATTCCGATTCGTAGAGTACGGTACCAGATGTATACTTTTCCAGAGCATTCCATCTTACCTAGTCTTCAGGAGTAGTAACGCGAGGTAAGATTCTACTCTTTTCTAAGATGGATATAACACCAGGTGGACTGCATGCCCGTTTGCTACTTCAATATTTAAAAAAAATACATAAATAATAATTTATTTTGATAGATCGACCAACCATTCTCTGAAAAACCGGATCCATATTTTCAATCCCAGTTCAGGCTAACATATAACATTTTGAAATATCTTCTTCCCAAGAGCACAAGAGCTTCTGTTTCATCCGCATTTGGATTTTTCAAGTTCATAGACCCGTCAGAAAACCTAAACGTGGTTTTTGCTTTGCTACATTCCTTAAACAATAATATATTATTAGACATAATTTCTTTGAAGCGTAAATAATGATAGATGGCAGAGATACACAAACCACGAACAATCTTACCACCTTCAAATTGTCACAGTCACATAGAATTACTTCTCAGATGTGGTTAAACAAATTTTCAGACATAGTATACCGACAGAAACCTGTTTTGAAGTTAAATTACCAAAGTTTGACAAGCGGCCCGAGTCACTGAACTACGCTAGCAATAATTCTGCTGCAAGCCTGTAAGACAATCTGTTGGTGGGTACTTTCAATTGACTTGTAGTGTTGGGCACTGAAGTAGAATCAAATATTGTAAGTTGAGTAATCGAATATTTTTGATCGCCAAAAACACTTTTAAGGACAAATTAAATTTGATTAAATGACATAGAGTAGGTATGATAACAGATATTAATATAAAGTTAATTATAGCGTCAACCAAAATCTTTTAAGATTACCTACTGTTAATATCTTATGTCATGTTTGTTCAACCAGTGTTGTACTACCGCCACACCTATTTCTAGCGTGAAGCATTTTTTGCGTTTCGCTAGAAGGGTGTGGTTGCCCATTGTGGTGATCCATCATAGTCCTCAGGAATAGCAACGCATCTGTGACTGACTTCAGATGGAACCCATGTTCTGTATGAAGTTGATGACAGATGTCCAAGGGCAGCAGTGACCACTTACCATCAGGTGGACTGCATGGTCGTTTGCTACTTCAATCACATAAAAAATGGAGTATTTTAATACTACTTTTCACAAAAGGTCAAGTTTTAAGTCAAACTTTAGACTTTCTATTAAAAAAATATGCCTGGAAAACTGTTTTGTTTTAACCAGAACAATACTGATTTCAAAATTATATTTTCCAAATGGAAAAACAAAAGACGATTATTTTGAAATGAAACATTTATGTCTACGTGTATAATATGGGAATGCCTCGTCGTATTTTGGTTTGCCGGCGGCGCGTGGTGGGACCTCGCGTCCGCAGCACGGCACAGGTGCTCGCCCGGCCCGCTCGCCAATTGCTTCCTACGTCTAATGAAATACTTCTCCCAAGACACTCCATCCCGTTTCTCAAATTGAAACTGGAGATTATCTCTTTGTCGCTATTTCGACTTATAGTTTTTATTTAATTGAACCGTCCAGACCAATTTCGCGATTCTTAATTCCTATTATTTCGTTCAATATCTAAAACTACTTTAGCCCGTTTTACGGACGTATTTACTTATATCCCAGCCGGTGCGGACCCACCCGCATGATATTAATTTCTGCCAAGTTTCCGGGACACCGACAGGCTTATAAGATTAGAATAATTTTCTCGTTTCGAGGACTTCCCGCGAACGTAACCAGCAGTTTAATTAAAACTAACAGTTGTCTCACACAGTCTTATCCGGCAATTTGCGAGGTATTACAGGCCGAACTTTGTCCACAAATTATCTCGACTCCATTTAACAAAGCGGTTATGTTAATACGACCTCAACAGATTTCTTGACTGTTTTTTGAGCGGCGTGCGCCAAATTACGACATAAATGTAAAATATCGTGTTTAATTTTAAGTTTTTATTATAATCAACAAACTCTGTCTTGCGGCTATAACCTGGCCATTATTAAGCAGGAGCGCGAATGAGCTTTTTATGAGCATCATAACACTTCAGATGCTGGAACCAACTATTGAATGAGTAATGACACTTAATGTACCCTGTTAATGGGATTTCTGGGTGGATCATTTAATATTAGGAGTTACGGAACGACAAGTCAGAATAAAGAATAAAATAGTTAATATCGTAACATACCAAAAATTCTGGCAAATTTATTATTCGGTTGGTACCTATGTACCATATGTCTAAAAGTATCGAAGAAAGAATTTAAAATGGAACGTGAAAATGTAGTACCTAATTCTATCGCTTACCGCGTACCGTGTATTCCAATATACGTTCAAATAAAATCCGTTTGTCTCCATGCATATAAAGTTCATTTGTTTCGTCTGTGAAATATAGTGTGACACAAATGTGAGGGAATGAATCTAAAGGAGGCTGACATGAAGTAAGGCCCCCCTTCCTATCAACCGGGGTCTTATCTTTACTATGATATAAAGAAAAAGTGCCATTTTCTCAGCAATATCTTCTGTGTATGAGTGCTTATGAAATATGAATTCTATCTTGCAAAACATATTATTTCGTTATTACCGGATATATTGCGACATATTTCAGTAATAGGTATGAAGGCATCACTTTTGCACGAACGAAAAACGCAATTCATTCGTTGTAACAGTTATCGTATTCGTGATTCGTGTGTTAACGAAATTGTTTCTGCTTTTTATACAAAACAAACACGCTTTTATATTTTAACCCCATTTAAAAATAACATAGTTTTATGAGTAATTGTAATTAGCCTTATTTTAACCACGGAATTTGATTTTAGGTGTACTTTAGTTTCGTGGTTTAACGTAAGGAGGTTGTTGTTTATTTCTTTATCGGTGATTGGTGTTCCTTTGTGGTTATTAAGCGACCCGTGACGGCGACGTCGCGACGCACTTTGAAACTACGTCCTGGTGTAAATCATACGTAATAGTTAGCAAATATATGAATGTTGCAAACTGCTATTTTAAAGAATAACCTTATTTTAAGACCTTGTTTAATATTTTACTGTTCCTTATTATTTATTTTATAATTAACGATTAAAATTTATTAGTGTGAAATTGAATAAAATATGATGAATATTTGGATGTAGATTCATGCAACAAACACAAAAGAATTATGATAATAGTCTTGTCTGTAAAATCAACAATCTTAAGTCGGTCTTTGGCGTAGGTAATTGATTGTTTTATGAATATACATTTCTAATTCCAAAGTCACATAATTAGTATGCAAATCACGAAACCAACAGATGGGCGTAAGTTTACGCGAAGCCTAACTTGTAATACACATGTTTTGTTCAGTGGGAGCCGGCGACGAGAGCAAGACGCTGATCCCCACAATCTGTCCCGAACAATAAGTCGCTCTAACAAAAGCCGGCCATTTGAACAAGTCGGAAACTTTTGTAAGTTTAGCTCTTTCTTCGCAGGTCTTGGCAGCGGCGCTACATCTTACAATGGAGGGAATAATCGTTAGGGTTGAGGGAATAGTCATGAGAAGCACTACAATACGATGCGCTTGTGCTGTTGCATTATTCTATTGCCAAATTGTTTTGTGTATTATTTAATGTTGGTTTTAGTAAAGATATTAAGGAATATGGGGGATAATATTATAATACTTACCGGGTACTAACGATATGCGGTTTATGAATTCTTATAGAATTATTTTTGCCGATATTTCGAGCCAGTTGTATGGATCGTGGTCCCGTTATAATGTATCAATTCTGCGATAATACTACTCTAAAATCATATATGGGGATAATATTTTGAAATTATTTGTAATCTTCTCTTTTTTTGACCTTGCTTTTAATATTGAATTTTTCATTAGAAGTAGTAAACAGAGATATTTTATTTATGTAGTTAATGTTGATTCTGGAATCGACCATCCGTATTACATTAATTTAGTATCTGTTCTAATAACGGGTGTTTATGAATTTGTCTCGGCTAGTATTCTATTTATATTTCCATATTATGTCTATTAATTTTCTGAACAGCTTTGTGCTAACTCTGATAAAATAAAAAAAAAACACGCTTTCTACACTCATAGCCCCACAGTAGGATTTTCTCCTGTGTCGTAAGTACCATGGACACACACAAGACGAATACACAAACACCCAGACCCAGAACAGGAATCTGAACTCTTCATTCAGATACCTGTCTGACCGGGAATCGAACTCGGGACCCATTGCGCGTCAGATCGGTAACGTAACCGCTCCGCCACGCGGGTCGTCAAGATAAGATTTGAGACAATATTTTGTGTCTATAAACAAGATATTTCATTAGCTATACACCTATTTCTGTAGCATTTCTTGCGTTTCAAACTTTCAATAGAAGGGTGTGATTGCCGGCACACTTTCTCATGAGGCGACCATCATAGTCCTCGGGAGTAGCAACGCATCTGCGATTGACTTCAGATGGAACCCATGTTCTGTATGAAGTGGATTACAAATGTCCATGGGCGGCAGTGACCACTTACCATCAGGTGGACTGCATGTTCGTTTGCTACTTCAAAAAAAAAGTTAAGCAGATATGAAAAGTACATAGAACGTTGAAGAAAACTTCAACATTATAATGTGCAAAGGTTTCATCGCTTGTACCTACAAGTGTTATGTGCGATGGAATATAATCCGCCAGAGCATCCGGCGAGGCGCCAGCTTTTAGTCGTTTACAATCACTTAACAAGAACCCAACATCTCAGGTTTTTGTTATCAAATTGTAATGCAACTAATCACTACATAGTATAAAACAAAGTCGCTTTGCGCTGTCTGTCCCTATGTATGCTTAGATCTTTTAAACTACCATACGGATTTCAATGTAGTTTGTTTAATCGATAGAGCGATTCAAGAGGAAGGTTTATATTTATATTAATTGCATAATTATAGTGGAGGAACACTGATAACTTTAGATTTTCCACTTTTAGGCGGAACGAAGTTTGCAGGGTCTACTAGTATTAATAAAATTTTTAAAGTTATACAAGAATGATATTGAAAATTGAGTTTTATTTTGTTTATATGTTGAGTTTGTGAATAGTCATGAATTTTCCACGATATTTACTCGTATGTGTTAAAGTTTCAGGGACAATTTATGACTAAATCATGGATTGATTTGTCGCGTAAATGGGTGGCAGTAGCCACTTACCAAGTAGCATACGGGTATGCAATGCATCTGGCATAGCATACATTTATGCAGTGTATGCTACTTCAATTTTATTACCATGTAAAAAAACATGATTGTAATTATATAAAAAAAATGGATATAAATAAGAAAAAAGACAAACCCGCTGAGATTCTTGCCGGATCTTCTCAGTTGAGGTCGTATTCCGATCCGGTGGTAGTGTAAGAAAAAAAATGTAACTGACAATTTGTAAGTGCCTCCGTAGGCCTATACAAAATAAAGACATTTCATTTCATTTCAATCAAAGAAAAACCCACCATTGTGCGTTACCTGAGTATAGTTGATTACACTTTATGCTTCCCTTAGTTGTGAGAGACTGATGTCAAACCGTACAATGTATAAAACGATTGCATCCATTTAAGTACCTATTATTTAAAAATATCTTAATTTTAAGGCATTAATTTAATGTCGTATAAAAATATCTTCACTTTTATGTTCATGTAAGATAATATCCCGTGCATCTTTACGAGGATAATGCAAGGATCAGCGTGACGTTGACGCGTAACGCGATCCGGCGTCACTTCCGGCGGCCGTCACGTCGAACGACTTCCGGCGAGGCGCCAACCTCCAGCCACTTACAATCACTTACCTCATAACACGACTGGAAACAGGGAAAACAGGGAAACTGTGTTTTCGTGCCGATCTTGTTTTGTACTTTATGTTGCAGCTAAATGATCCTTAGAAATTCGAGACACAACAAATTTTCTATAAATATTATGTGTTGTGCTCCCGTATAAAGTCTTTTAGTAATAATTACATAAAATAGTTTCAGCCTTTTAAGCATAGCATTATTTTTAAATAATTCATTCTTCACTTTAAGCCATTAGACTAATATCTTAAAATAAAGACATGACATTAGATTACATTAGAGACTGTAGATGACTGTATTAAAAAGAAAATATTTTTAACCACAATTTAAATGTTCGTGTAAAATAATATCCCGTGCATCTTTACGAGGATAATGCAAGGATCAGCTTGACGTTGACGCGTAACGCGATCCCGTCACGTCGAATGACTTCTTGTGAGGCGCCAACCTGCTACTTACAATCACTTACCTCTCTATAACTAAGATCGGAAGCAAGGAAAACAGAGAATCAGTGTTGCTTGTGCTGACTTTGCTTGTTATTTAAAGCTTAGACATCCGAGATAAGGCAATCTTGTCGCGTCGATCTGAATTTCTTTGCACTTTCACGACTACCGTAGCGGGGCGGCCGTCATACTTCTGTGACACAAAGTGGGCTCCAAGTTCGATCCCCGGTCAGATAGATTTGTGAATAATGAATTTGGATTTTTCTTTCGGGTCTAGGTTTCGGTGACCAGGGCACCCACAATGACATAAGAAATGTATCTAGTGTAAGGCTATGAGTGTAAGAGGCGTTTATAAAAAAGGAAACTTTTTGTACTTACCGTCTGAAGATAAGTAGCAATTAGTGAACATGGATATACCTATATATAGCTGTGCCCTTAGTATGAGTTTATAAAGTTTCCTCAAAATAACCATAGTTGTTATTTTCGCCCGTACGTAATATACGTTGCACGTTTACGTTTTCGCTCTCGGTCATATTTTGCAATGTGCGAAATAGGAAATAATGATTGTTCTGAGGAAAAGCAACTACAAGAAACAAACTATGTACAAGAAAATGCTACTTCAATCAGATAAAAAAATCTTTTCATAGAATAAGTAGTAATTCAAATCGTAGTTTGGTTTATCTTTTTTACACTACAATTAGTTCTGAAGAACGTATTAAGAATCCTTTACTTTAATACATAAACATATAATGCAATACACATACATATGTATTAAATTCTGTAATTCACTATAAGAAATGTCAAAGACCACAGATCAACGCCCATCTGATCTTGAGCTTTATTATTTTCAGACTTATGCCTTATAGGGGAACAATGGAGTTTATGACGATCATAATATAAAAAATTTCGTATCAATAAAAAAATTATATGCCTCTACAGATGAATTGGGACATTTTGCATATTTTTGTCACATGCGCATTAAATACGTTAAGTCGTGTCATTTTTCATGAATACTGAGTGGAATTTTGAGTGGCTATGATTCGTGTATGAAATATGTTTTTGTGAGTAATACAATATTTAACGTAGTCAATCCATTACTAACGTACTCAGTCCCAATGCTGGGCTCGTCACCTCTCATAGTGAGAGTGTTATGGCCCATTAGGTATTATGACGACGTCCTTGTAGTTCCAGGATAAGAATAGGGCTATAGTATCCCCTGCCCGTCGTCAGAGGCGACTAAAAGGGGCTGCAGGGAATGGGAGCTTGAACCGTCCAGAAAGGCGATCCCGGGAGGGACGGCGGTACGTGTGATCGCATACCTTCGTAAAGACTAGACGGAGTGGTGGACTCAGCCATTCACCTGTGAGGAATCCGATGGGGTAACGCGTTCAGAGGATTCCGGTTGCGTTCATTTGGAGATCCCGGAGTCCTCTTTGTAGCGCCGAGGAAGGCCCCCGGAGGGTTTTAGTGCGGAAAAATCCCACATAATCCTGCGTCGCCCGCACGGCGTCGGGTACCTTGTGAAGGTTTCCCCCCCGAAAACAAAAAAAAGGTATTATGGCGAAATCTGGATTGGTTAGATCTTAAAG
Source organism: Spicauda simplicius (assembly GCA_949699795.1). Taxonomy (NCBI): domain Eukaryota; kingdom Metazoa; phylum Arthropoda; class Insecta; order Lepidoptera; family Hesperiidae; genus Spicauda; species Spicauda simplicius. The sequence continues at coordinate 13,187,135 of OX453057.1, forward strand.
ATCTCTTACATCTTTTTTTAATAAATTTAAAACGTGAAAGTTTTCTTACCTTGTTTTATCTTGTGTTAATTAATTTCTAATTCGTAAATAACTTGAATAAAATCTAAACCTTCAGATAGGGAGGCTTTATTTTCAAACTAGACTTTCAGTGCTAGTATAACAGTGCTTTTGTTTTATTAACTCCCTAAAATATTTTCCTAACATTTTATTATACAGATTCACGCCTAAACAAGTTTTAATATAATTTCCTCTAAGCGTACAAACGCGTAGAGTTATATATAAAATATCGGCTTAATTTCCGTTTCGGCATTGTTTTTAGAGGCAAATTCGATTGGGACAAGAGACTGGCGTCAATATGAGCATGTGTAATTTCCTTTCATATTCAATTTAATTCTTTGGGGAGGTTGTCCAACGCGTAACTTCAATACAGATTGTTCAGTCGAATTGGAAAAACGAAAATTAATATTTTATATGGGCTTCATGCTGGCGAATATTGTGCCTATTTTCTACGCTCCCTTTTATTTTGGAATTTGAAATTATGGAACATTTAATCTTTCTTTCTTATACAGAAGTAGAAAACCAGCACGTAGTGCTGTCTCATACGCCAATGGATATCTGTAATCGACTCCAGATAAGATTAGTGTACTGCCTGCAGTCGACCGTAGATGCTTTCACTGAAGATTAAAGTTAGACCGCCTTGTATAAGTATATCTTCCTCTTCTTCCTCTCCACAGTACACACAGCTTTACACAATTGTTTCGCCAAGTCCAACTACAAAAGATTTCACCACCTTTAATTTAAGATTTGTATGTTTAAAAAAATAACAGGTTAAATGAAAATTTAATTTCACTTTTTTAAATTTTGCACTTTAGAATCACACAGTTCATAATATTGTAATGATGCCTGTATACTTATATTGAGTCCGCATATTTAGCAGCCATTTTTAAATTAATGTACGTGATATAAAACGGTCGTTAGGGCGGTTTTATTAAAATCGTCAATCACTTTTCACTCGCTAATACTTCGGTTGTCATGATATTACATTAAAAAGGTTGAGTTTTAATGCCTATAGTACTCTTATATCGCTGGATCTAATCTAAGGTAAAAATGAGAATGTAGTCCAATTAATAAACTAACTGTAACAGTACCGACAAATGGATTATAATGGGCCGGCACATATTATTTTAATGAAATGTTTAATTTTACTTGTGTACTTTGTATATGATGTCTAAATCGAGTGCGTGCTTTCTCGGCTCATGGGCGTCGAGCACGCGACATTGCCTGTCTCGCTATCGACTTACACTTTGTTAAATCTGGCCCAATATTTGTAAAGCCTATTCATTACTATCGCGCCCCTTTATTTCATTGTTTCTATTGTCAAAGATCTTTATTTTTACTCAACGGTCAACAAGCGTAAATATTGAGTAACGACTATCAATCGAAAATAAACTTCGTCGAAATAGTGTTTTCGGATTCGTTAGGGGCTGTCCATTAATCACGTGAGGCTCAAAAGGGGGGGGGGGGGGTCCATAAAAAAATCACGAAATATCACAAGGGGGGAGAGGGGTAAAGTAATAAATCACGTGTACTTATTTTTCGGCAAGCGCGCCAGCCTTTTTCGTACCTGCAGGTACGAAAAAATACACGTGATATAGGGGGGGGAGGGGTAGTCTTAAACCTCACCACGTATCACTAAGGGGGAGGGGGGGTCAAAAAATGCCAAAAAAAACATCACGTGATTAATGGATGGCCCCTTAGAGAATTTCCTATATACGAAGGAATTTGAAAGTGATAAAATTAATGTCTAAAAGAATAATGTTAAAGGCTGCTGTGTTTACAGGATTTGGTAGAGGTGACAAATTTATACTAGGCATGCCATCTTAATCCACAGCTGTCGTAATGCAATTGTGATCAACCTTAGGCAGGACTCTATTTGGGATTGAATAAGTCCTTGTAGGTGCCGCTTACCATCAAATAGATTGCATTGTTCATACTTATTAAAAAAACCTTGAGCAGAAAGCATTATAAAAATTAATATTTTTTTTTTATCTAATCTTCGACTTTTAGGTGGAACGAAGTTCGCCGGGTCAACTAGTTCTTTTATAAATTTGAAGTAGCAAACGAGCATGCAGTCTACCTGATGGTAAGTGGTCACTGCTGCCCATGGGCATCCGAAGTCCATCACGGATGCGTTGCTACTCCCGAGGACTAAGATGGTCGCCTCATAAAAAGTGTGCCGGCAACCACACCCTTCCACTGAAACGCAAAAATGCTTCACGATAGAAATTCTACCACCTTTAAAATACTACCACCTTTATTTCCTTCACGAGTATCTGATTCTCTTTATTCTATTATTGAAGTGAAACTTCTTTATCGGGGTTGGAAAAAAATTTAGTGTAACATTTTTTCGTTACGCGCCATCTTTGCGTTACGTTACGTTACGTTACGCGCCATCTTTTTCTTATCCCTACCACGCGTGGTATTAGATAGATTATTATAGATTAGATTATTAGATAAAGTTTAATAAAAGCCTTTTATTAAACTTTATCTAATTTAACTTTATTTAACCAATTTCTGTAAAGTTGCATATAGTAAATTATTTTTTGAAAAATCGTCATAAAGAAGTTTCACTTCTTACGAGTGTACGCTAGTATACGCACAATTTTTTTCCCTGGTAGCATCAGTTTGGTAAATCGTTAATAGAACCGAGACAGTCGGTGTTATCTAAACTTATTGAACGTGTCGCGTGAAGCACCGTCTGTTCTTTTTCCAATTAAGTGAAGGAACGGATTGAGATCCACTGGATCGGCGTCGGCGCGTCGAGTCCCGGAAACCTGTGAATAGTGCGGGGCTTTGAAAGAAAATCTAATTTGGATTTGAGGGATTACACGAGTCTTGTTTCGGCCTACTGTAGGATAGGACAACTTGCTCCCGTCTCGTGCAAATTGAATTAGATACGTAAAGGCTTCGTGCACGGCCATTTTGTTTCAGAAATCTATGTAAGTAATGCTATGAACTTTATTTCCTCTCTGGTTTAAGCTTGTATTGCTTATTGGTTAGGATTGATATATTTTTTTATATTTGTATTCGTTGCGTTTAAGTTTTCTATTGTAAAATTAGTACAGTTATAGTAAGTTATAATGAATTTGAATTTCTTACAGATTTCCATTAATATGGGGATGAAACTTGAAAAGTAATAAAAAATGATATGATTTTTTTTCAAGATACCACTTTAAAAAACTACGAGTAGGTGATATCATAAAGTTAATAGATTTTAGTTATTTCCCAGAAAGCAAAAAGAAGCATTATTTTTTTAAATTTTAAAATATCAACTTAAATTCAAAAATGCTTTCTACACTCTTAGTTTCACATTACGACTTCCTTCTTTGTCATGGGTGTCATGGACACACACAAAGACAAACATACAAACCGACGTAGAACATAAATCTAAATTCATCAGTCTGCCTTGTCAGGTTTTGACAGCCCGCGTAGCGGAGTGGTTACCATACCGATGTGACGCGCAATGGACCTGGGTTCGATTCCCGGCCAGACAGGTATCTTAATGATGAGTTTAGGCATGTTCTGGGTCTGGGTGTTTGTGTATTCGTCTTGTGTGTGTCCATGGTACCCACGACACAGGAGAAAATCCCAGTGTGGGGCTATGAGTGTAGAAAGCGTGTGCCTGGTCAGTGATCCTGGTACTCACTGGAATATTAACAATAATACAGTAAACAGATATTTGTATATTAGATCATCGGGATTACCTAATATACAAATATCTGTTTACTATAACACAATACATAATAAATTTTAACGTCACACATAAACCGGGTTAAGTCGGCGGGTCTATGAATCGACCGCAAACTCGTAATTTTCGCTAAGAACGATAAATGGTGGCATTACTTCCACATGGTCGGAATTTAGATAGTTTAATAACATACCTATTACTCCGTTCTCAGTATGCTGTTAGGTACTCTTATAAAGCATTTCAGTTACCTAACACTGAGAGTGGGGTGGTATATTTATTTATTCTAGTTAGCTTTGGGTTCATTTATAGCTTTATATATTATTTATTTTTAGTCTAATTATGGATCAATTATTTACATCGTTATTTAAAAAGCTCTTCACCACAGTTATTTCGGCAAATTATCAGTAAATTTGATAGACATTCTAAGTGGGCCGTCTCAGGTACATTCTCACAACTTTTCTTCCCCACAAGAGTAGTGTTAAACTTTTTTTTTATTTGACTGAAGTAGCAAACGAGCAGGCAGTCCACCTGATAGTAAGTGGTCACTGCCGCTTATGGACATCTGTAATCAACTTCATACAGAACATGGGTTCCGTCCGAAGTCAATCACAGTGCGTTGCTACTCCCGAGGACTATTATGGTCGCCTCATGTGAAAGTGCCCCGTCTCCCGTCACATGTGAAATTCTACTATGTTTTGGTTTAGAGAGTAAAAGAGACGTTGTTTATCCTAGGTAGTTAACTTAGTCATCAGTGATAGCAACGCATCTGTAACCGACCTCAGCTAAGACTCTTCTTATCGACAGTTATCATCATATAGACTGCAAGCTTGTTTGCTACTTCTATATAATAAAAAATAATAACAATGATGTTAATGTCTTGACGTACATTTGGAGAATTTGCATTTGTTGTCACACTGCTGGGCATGAGTCTTCTCTTTGAATGAGAGAGTATAACTATCATCGCCATAGTCCACCGCGCTTGCCAAGTGCCAATTGGTAGACTAAGATGTAAGTAAGGGAAATTTATGTGATGAAGTCAGTGAATATGAATACTATGTTAGTACTTATCCTGTTTTTTTCTATACTGTTTTGTTTTTAGAGTTATAATTTTAAGACAGACTGAAAAATCATGTTCATTGTAATGGTTTACATTTAAGTTTATCCATCCTATTTTTAAACACCTATGTTTTACTAATAGGCAAAACACTAAATTCTAGCACAAAGTTCCATTTTCGATCTGAATAACATGGGCCAAAAGTTTCAACTAAAAGCTAACTGTTAGCTGCATATTTCATGCTGAATGTATTTCACTTACCACTTTTTATTTTTGTCTGGAGCATGACATGTGGGGTCTCGAATTTAGAACCACTTAGATATGTAAACGTAGATTTTGTTATTAAAGTATTTTTAATTGCAATTTTAACTACCAGATGTAAACGAGGAGACTTGGTAGATTTAGGCAATTTATAACTATCCCCGCAGGCCTTCTACATATTATCTACTTAGATAAAATCCGATTATTAGGATTTCAAATTCAAACTCATATATTCCTTGCAAGAACGTGGATAATGTGCAAACTAACATTAGGTATATACAAGTATGTAGGTTTCCAATTTCCACTCGTTAAGGCATGCTAAATTTCAAATAAAAATCATTTATATCATAATATGATTGAAAAATTATGGTTACGCGATGCCATCATCGTATCAGATCTTGCTAAATAAGTTGGCTAAGACAAAATAGTTCAGTAAATTCATTTTTGTGATTTTGGGAACCTTTGGAAAATTCGTGATAATGGCAGAATTTAGACCACGGGGCATTTAGAAACAAATAACCATTAAAATTAAACAACTCCCTTTCAATTAAAATGTAAAATTGGTTTTGTTAGGTCTGATACTACAAAAATAATGAAATTATCTTATATTTATGATATCAAGTATAGTTTTAATCATTGTCATAATTTTTAATGGTTAATATAAACCAATTACTAAACGAAGATCTCTCAATAGGTATGAAAAGGTTAAATCCATAATCCTCGTCACTGGTCAAAGATTCCAATAAGGTACAAATGTATAACGAATAATATCGTCTAACAAAAGACATCGAGATTTCTCGCGGCATAAGTTAGTGTCGACGAAATAACGAAGGGCGCTAAGATCGAATTAAGTTAGGAATGATACGATCCACCTCGACTTATTTATGAGAGAAAAGAAATTAACGGAGCGGTTATCAGCTTACCATTACTGACTATAATTAAAGCCGGTTAGCTTGACCATTTATGCCCGTAAAGAATTCCTGATTTTATCGCAAACTTCATCAGCAAATTAAGTCATTGCCCACGTTTTTTTGAACACATAAAAAATCCAAAAGAGGTCTGATTAAATTTTCAATACAAAAAATACGCTATATTAAATATATCACAATTTAATTAAATATTCGATTTAATAAGTTGAATTATACTATCAGGGTCTAAAAGTAAATACTCTCAAGTAGGTTGGTACTTCTAAGAATGTAGCTTTTTTAATGCAATCAATAGATGAAGTTAATTATATTACTTTATAACGCTTAGTAAGTGTTCAAATAATACCTTGTATTAAGGTCATCAAACCTTAAATTTACCTGGTAAAAACAATAAAAAAGTACCTTTTGCAAAGTTATTTTACGGCACATTGAACCACGTACATAGGTAATCTTCGTTTTATGAAATTTCATCATAATTATCGCTAATCGAATATTAATGTAAGACGCAATTTGGAAAATGTCATCGCTGAAATGATATCAGGGTGACATTTCAGGTTTATATGCGCTAGAAATATCAGCATGTTTTTTTGCTAAGCTACTTAAGGAGATAGGTGTTATCGATAGAAGATATAGGGGCTAATCTTTATGAAATATATATATTATAAAAATTGATGCTTATACATTTATCATACTTTACTACTTACTAAAATGTATATAATGTCAAAATAAAAGTTATTTTTTATAATAATATATTGTATAACAACTTGATTTTAGATGTTTTATTCATACTTGGTTTCTTGTATGGATAGTTTAGATAGGGTCGATTTTTCATAGGTTTCATAGATTTACATAGGGTTTAGATAGGGTCGAATTTTTGAACTAATACAAATTATAGTAACATGAAACCCATTAGAAAAGAAACATAATGTGACAAAAAATAAAGGAAAAATAAATTACAGATCCGGGGTAAGGAAGTAGGAGGGGGGGAGGGGGAGAGGTTCTAAGTGTAAAAAAAATTCACATAATATTTGAGGCTATGTTTTCACAAATTTCCCACTCAATATTTTTTATAAGACTTGTTGTTTGGCCGAAAATCGAGATATACCATTTTTTACCCTTAAAACCTAACTTTCCGACCCCAGATCGCCCGTATTTTTTTCCTTTAGTAAAACTTATTTATAGGTATCGGCACTGGTCTAGTCATTCTCTATATTGTGTTATTGTTGCATCATAGAATCGCGATTATACGGGACTACGAATTAAATCCTAAATCTCACCGAAATATCTATTTATTTTGGCTTACGATTATACTTTTATTACCACAGAACACGCAAGAATTAAAGCAAAACTCTGATACTTCTTCTAATTTACTTGTAAGCAATAAATAACGTAAGCCGTTTCACAGGGTGTAAGTACACCCTGTCAAAAACATGTGTAGAATACATGTCGTATAGGTATACGACATGTTTTCTACACCAACTGTACATATCTAAACGTAAATAACCATAATACGAAATTGAAGTCATAGCATCCTACGGTTCTCAGCAATAGAGGATAATGTCATCAACCTATTATTGTCCCAGTGCTGGGCACGAGCAGAGGGACAATAACCTCTTGAGATAAGAAGCTTTTAAGGCCATGGTCCACTACGCTGGCCAACTACGGATTGGTAGACTTTCAGGCTTCGAAGATTCCTCATGGCGTTTCCTTCACCGAAAACTGGTGATAATTCATTTTTAGAAAAAATACACGTGTGTGTGCCTGGCATTCGAACTTCCGATCTCCCAAATAACAGAGAGAGTTCCAACCATTTAGTTTTTACTACTCTAAAGGATAGGATATTGGGTATAAGGATAGGATTATTAAGCGTTTTTGTGTCAAGTAGTTTCTGATTAAACTAAAGTATATATACACATAATTATCACTTTTTAATTCGCATTTAAACTATCAGCCTTTAAATTTTTTGTCAATGTTTAGAACAAAAAAAAAGAATACGTATCTATCATTATAAATGAATGTAATATTATCAAGAATGAATTCGTCGTTTCACGGCCACTAAAACAGCAGAATGGGGTCACGATAAAATGTGGAAAAACAAGGCAACACCGTCGTAGAGTAAGCAAAATTAGAAAACCTGGGAGTCATCGCCGCTGCACCATTTAACATCTTATCCGTTGTAATACATTTTCGTGCACATGTTCATTTTCCTCGTCGTACGAAGACAGATAACTTCCCGATGATTTAGTTTTATTGTTATCCATCGAACTGTCTCTACGCTTCGGTTCCTCGAAGCGGCGTAATTTTATATTTTCCGCTAGTTCTATCCCGGTGCGTGTAAAATTTCGGTCGTTAATAATATTGAGTTTGAGAATTTTGGCTCGAATAAATATTTCAATTTTACAATGTAGTCAAAATTTTGGTGCTACGAAAACATAAAACAACTTAAATTTTATCAGATTTTCGGTAGGTACATTTTTTAAAAGTAAAGACAAATATAATTTGTTATAGGTATGTGCTATGTTTGAGTTATTGATTTGACATAAAGTTTATATATTTTATTTTCATAATACTTATTTATTTCATTTATATTCTGTTAAGTTTATTTTTATAAGATTGAAGTAGCAGCAGTCTACACGGTGGTAAGGGTGGCTACTGCTTACGTACTTAGCTGTTCGTAAACATCTGTAACCACTTCTAGATTCATAAATGGGTGGCCATTCTTGGGAAATTTTAAGGACTAATGATCGTCTCATATAAGTCAGCCGGAGTTCACTCCCTTCCACCGAAACACAAAAACGGATTCACGTTCAAAATATTTGTTAGTACCTATGCTCATGATGTTTATTCTGTCTCTCTCGTCTCATACTGGTGTAGTAGACCAGTTTATACACTTCATACATATTCAACTCTATAGTTGAAACACATACACGTTATTGTATAAACCAAAAATTGCTTTTTCGTATTTACAGTATCGACTTGCGGCGGAAACGGCACTTGAATCAACAGCGCACTTGTCACGTGCCACAATTTTACAGCGGACTGCCCTGTCTCGGGCACGTTTTATTGGCTCGTTCGGTCACGTCCAAACGAAGATCGAAGCTTGAACCGCAAGTTTTATGCGATATGACGTATCAGCCATCCATTGATTGGATATGCGTCATGGTTTTCAGAATCATCTCTACACGAGTCCCTATCTAGTTTTATGTACATACAAAATAGATTGTTTTAATTGATAATATAATGATACTGATCAAATTGATTGAATTGTTGTAAGTAGCGGTAGCGTGATAGTTGAAATTTGGTCTCTCAATCAAGAAGTCGAAAGCCCACATGTCAGATATAGCAAGCAATTGACTATAGTTGTGAAAGAAAACGTCGTGTGGAAACGTATAGCCTGATAGTATTAAGAAAAACTGTAAAACAAATACACACATTTTACTGTATACACTAAAAATTGGTTTTTCATGTTTACAGTATCGACTTGCGGCGGAAACGGCACTTGAATCAACAGCGCACTTGTCACGTGCCACAATTTTACAGCGGACTGCCCTGTCTCGGGCACGTTTTATTGGCTCGTTCGGTCACGTCCAAACGAAGATCGAAGCGTGAACCACAAGTTATATGCGATATGACATATCGGTCATCCATTGATTGGATATGCGTCATGGTTTTCGGAATCATATCTACACGAATCCCTATCTAGTTTTATGTACATAAAACTGGGTTGTTTTAATTGATAATTATACTGATGAAATTGAATTGTTGTAAGTACTGATAGCGTGATAGTTGAAATTTGATCTCTCAATCAGGAAGTCAAAAGCCCACATGTCAGATTATTCCATTGCTATAGTTTTGAAAGAAAACGTCGTGTGGAAACTTATCGCCTGATAATAAAAATTTTTTTACAACAAATACACAGATTTCACTGTTAAAACCAAAAATTGCTTTTTCGTGTTTACAGTATCGACTTGCGGCGGAAACGGCACTTGAATCAACAGCGCACTTGTCACGTGCTACAATTTTACAGCGGGCCGCCCTGTTTCGGACACGTTTTATTGGCTCGTTCGGTCACGTCCAAACGAAGATCGAAGCGTGAACCACAAGTTATATGCGATATGACGTATCGGCCATCCATTGATTGGATATGCGTCATGGTTCTCGGAATCATCTCTACACGAGTCCCTATCTAGTTTTATGTACATAAAAACTAAATTGTTTTAATTGATAATATAATGATACTGATGAAATTGATTGAATTGTTGTAAGTAGCGGTAGCGTGATAGTTGAAATTTGGTCTCTCAATCAAGAAGTCGAAAGCCCACATGTCAGATTGAATAATTTCTTTCACAACTATAGCAATAGAATTATTGCTATAGTTGTGAAAGAAAACGTCGTATGGTAACTTATCGCCTGATAATAAAAATAACTGTAGAACAAATACTCACATTTCACTGTGTAAACTAAAAATTGCTTTTTCGTGTTTACAGTATCGACTTGCGGCGGAAACGGCACTTGAATCAACAGCGCACTTGTCACGTGCCACAATTTTACAGCGGGCCGCCCTGTCTCGGACACGTTTTATTGGCTCGTTCAGTCACGTCCAAACGAAGATCGAAGCGTGAACAGCAAGTTTTATGCGATACGACGTACAGGCCATCCGTTGATTGGATATTCGTCACAGTTTAAGGAATCATCTCTGCTCCAGTACTTTTATTTACTTTGTAGAATTATTGATAATGATGCACATGAAATTGTTAAAAAGGTAATTAGATATGGCCTGATAGATGAAACTTTGTATCTTAATCGGAAGGTCAAAGGCACATAACTCTAAATTTCCAAAGTTATTATTAGAAAAAAGAATCAATTGCTATAGCTGTGAAGGAAGACGTCGTGTGGAAACTTATCGCGTGATAATATTTAAAAGGCTGTAAAACACATATGAACATTTTACTATATAACAAAAATTGCTTTTTCGTGTTAACAGTATCGACTTGCGGCGGAAACGGCACTTGGATCAACAGCGCACTTGTCACGTGCCACAATTTTACAGCGGACTGCCCTGTCTCGGGCACGTTTTATTGGCTCGTTCGGTCACGTCCAAACGAAGATCGAAGCGCGAACCACAAGTTTATGCGATATGACGTACCGGCCATCCACTGATTGGATATGCGTCATGGTTTTCGGAATCATCTCTACACGAGTCCTGTCATAGTGTTCTTGTTGAAATCATCTGTGCTTGTGTACTTATCGTGTTTGATGTTAATATCAATTAGTTGTTTCGATTGATAAGATGCCATCCATCGTTCCATCGTGATTGGAGGTCGTTTGATACTTCAATCTGATAAAACACAAGTTTTGGGAAATGGGTAGTATAAGATAAAATAATGTTATAAAAATAATATTAAAATAACAGCGTTCTTGGCGTGTATTACAATTTTAGAGCGGGCAGCGCCGCTCTTAAACATTTTATTGGCTCGTTCGAAAAGTTCAGTCACGTCTCGATCAAAGATCGAAGAACTGGTTGCAGAGGTGAGGTAACAACAAGTCGTTGATTAGAATCGAAACATTTTATCAGTCATTGTGGAGCGATTTTAATTATTCTTCATCTTCTTTGCTGTTTTTGCAAACCGTACTCGTGGATTATTTAACGTTGGACTTGCTGATTGCTAGAAAATTACAATATAGTTTGCGGGTTTTTAGATTATTGTCAAGCCTTACTTTCACTATGCGTTGTAAGCTTATTAAATTCAGAATTAGTGTCTTTTTGTAATAAAAACAATTCAAGTCCAAACATTAGTTTTTAAATCTGACAGTTCTGGGTTCGAATCCCAAGAACCTTCCTATGATTTTTTGTAATTATGTGCGTATTAGAAATTAATTATCACTTGCTATCAAGATATAATTATCAAATTTTATCAAGATGAAGCAACATATGGCTAAACTCACAAAGACGTGCGGATTTCATCATCCCACAATTGACCAAAAGGGTAAACTTCAGCCTAAGCCTTTCGCAATTTGAGAGTATAGCCGTGCCCAGCAGTGAGACAGTAATGAAGAATGGTTGTTTTCTGAATGATTCTTCACGTAGAATTAATTTGTTACGTTACTAATTCTTAAGGTCCCTTTGTACTACGTTAACATACCTCCCTATATTATGTACCTTACAGGTACCAGATCCTGTGTAGTTCGAGCGGGAAATTACCACCACCACACACTAGCGTGAAGCATTTCTTGGGTGTAGTTGAAGTCAAACTTTTATATGCGGTGACAAACATAGTCCTCGGGAAGAGCAACGCATCTTTGATTGACTTCAGATAGAACCCATGTTCTATTTGAAGTTGCTTACAGATGTTCATTCGTGGCAGTGACAGTGAGCGTAAACTGTGAGCGTATACTGTAAACATGAAAAAGTAACAAGCGAGCGTGCCACCTGATGGGCACGCTCGCTTGCTACTTTAATCAGTTAAAAAAAAATGTTTCGTTATACAAAATAACAATAAAATGTTTTTTATTTGTTAAGCTCATTTACATTCTTATGGATTTATAAGGTTGTTTGAAAATGGACTGCAATACTATAAACGCCTAATTTAAGGGTATTCATCGTCTATTTAACCTACTGACGGCGACTGCCTGACGGGTTTATAGTGCCCATAATAATAGGGGTGGCGCCTTGAATTGCTATTTAAAGGAGTTGGCGAGCTCTATACTCACAGATTACAATACAAGGTAACAATTCATGCTCACGTGAAGGTTGAGCTATGACCTTTTATCATGCCCTTACGTCGAACACTGATATGTAAGTTTGATAAGTTTTCGTATTGTAATTAAACTGTTTTGTAGTAGCAAATGCCAAATGGCGATGTTGTCGAATATCAAATATTTTGTGGCACTCTCAGTTAAAATTGTATAATTCGTGTATACTAGTGTAAAGTAGTGTATGTACAAGGTTATAAAACGTATATGGTTCGCACAGGAGGACCTACCCCACATGTTTTTCGCGTTTCGGAGGAAGGGTTTAGTTGCCGGTTCAGTTCTACCTTTGGTATCGAGAGCAACGCCTCTGTGATTGATTTCAGATGGAATCCTTATTCTGTATGAAGTTGCTTACTGAAATCAATGGGCACCATTTGCACTTACCATCAGGTGATGTGCTCGTTATAAATAAGCCAGAATCGAATAGAATAAGCCAGATACCAAATAGTGTGTAATATTCGGGGCAATATATCTGTACAAATGAGCGTGCACATCTATATCGTCAACCCATTATTGTCCCACAGCTGGGCACGGGTCCTCTCTCGTTTCTCTCTCGAATTGGTAGACTTCACACACCTCCGAGACCTTTTTTTTAAAGAACTCTTGGGTGTGTAGATTTCTAATACGCGCTTATTATAATTAATTTCTAATACGCACATAAATCCTGACCTGGGTCTGAACCTCAGATCTCCCGATTGAGAGGGCAAGTTTCAACGATTAGGCTAAGACTGCTCTCAAACTGCCACTTATGAATGGTCAACTCCTGATAGGATTAGAGACCTATCTATGATTGGCCACAAATGCATTGCTACACATGACGTCTCAGGAGGCACGCCTATTTTTCATATATATTCTATACCATATCCTATAATGCAGAACAATGCATTGGTTAATACTATTATTATAGTCATTAGGGCGACGATGTTGCGTTGGTACACATGGACTTCAAAAAATATATCTTTTAATTTAAAGAAATGTCAAACTACTTCATTTAATGAAAACCACAAAGCGTACATTAACTTCATAAAGTCGGAAATATCTGAATGTAGTGTGGGTAATGTCACGACTTCCTTTATTATTGTTCGCAATGCCCAAAACCATTACGCATATTGCTCCGAATTACATTACTTTGCTCATTTAATAGTGTATGAGGAACTGAACATTAAAGCGGCTATTTTACCGATTCTTGAATAATCAGGAACATGGTGGATAGAGGGTGCATGACAATAAAACTAAATCACGGAGGCTCTGCCATTGTGCCTAGCCGGCGCCGGCGGAAAGCGGGCGTATGTGTAGGGGACAACTTGTTCCTCGGAAATAAAATAAACATATCAACATTATACAAAACTTAACTCGATGCCTGGTACATGCAACGTAAACACAATTTAAATATTTAAATAGTTACTAGTTCATAGCACCTTGATAGCATGAAATAACATAACTTGCGGAAACTACTATATTTCGCCGTAATCTTGAGAGCGCTGCACTCATATTTATGATTCGAATACGGCTCGTACCCAGTTATGTAAATTTTGTACACAATAAATACATTAAAAATAGATATGAGAATTTAAAAAACATACCAACCCGACTTATGACGAATTTTCAGTTAGGAAAGGGAAAATAAGTTATATACTTATAGATATAACCTACTACTGTAATAATAAAATATAAAAAATAGAAATCATCAGTACATAGACATAGTACGACATAGTATAAAACATTCATATAGTAGACATAGTATAAAACAATGTCGTCTTCCGCTGTCTGTCCCTATGTATGCTTAGATTTTTAAAACTGCGCTACGGATTTTTATGAAGTTTTATTTAATAGATAGAGTGGTTTAAGAGGAAGGTTTTTAGGTATAATACATGCATAATATCGTGGAGGATCACAGATAAATTTAGATTTTTGACTTCTTTCTCAACTAGTATATTATAAGGTGCTCCATGCGGTGACAAACGTAGTTTTAGTAGGTTTTATGTAATTAGTGTTTGATTCGTTTTCCCTCGCCAGTGTGAATGTCATATGTTAAAATCCGTCAAAGCATTTGGACTATAGAGCGTGCCAAATAACACAAATATATATACACCGTACATATGGTACATATGGTTGAAAAATATTACCTCCCCTTGTATGCAATCGTGTAAAAATGTTACAGAATTATATAATTCGGAAATAGGATTGAAGCGGACCTAAAATCTTTCTCTCGAAAATGTTTAAAGACTTTAGATAAAACGGAGATACTTTCACAGTGGTTGTGACCGGAATACCGAAACAATCAATGCAGTTTGAGGGCCGACAAATTGAGTCGCTTTGGGTCGGGAGTGCGGCTTCGTCGCAGGTCTTTGTTTCTTTCTCTCGGATTTTAAAAGACCATGAAGGGCTTTTAATTTTGTTCATATAAATAGAAGTTTATGAGGGTGTAAAAGTGTTTGTTTTTCTTTAAATAGAATAACTCATAGGTTACTCGATTCCATGGTAGACTTGACCGAAGTGGGCGAATATACTGGAATAACTTAGGATAAACATATTTATTTATTTTTGATCACCTACATAGTTTACACCAATTATAGGTAATATAAAAAGAACAAAAGTATACAATACGGAAAAGCTAAGTGAAACTACATTTATAGGCGAAGACTGCTTGCAAAAAGGAGCGAGTAACATGTAAGTCAAATGATAATAACAATAGTAATAAAGAACAGAAAAGAAAAGGAACATTTTTTCTGGAATGAAATTAAAATTAAATTTAATTAAAATTAAACACATTTTATATGTCAATAATTATATGAATTTATTAATTTATTATAATTTATTAATTTATAATTTAATTTTAAATATTAAATATTTATTTGTTAATATTTATATTTATTTATTAATTTATTAATTTATAGCAGAACAGTGATAGACTGAAACTTGCCCTCTCGATAGGGAGGTCCGAGGTTCAAATCCAGGCACGCACCACTGATTACTATGACTATCACTGCTTTTCGGTAAAGGAAAACACCGCAAGGAAATCCCCGAGAGTTCTTTAAAAAAATTTGGAGGTATGTGAAGCCCACCAATTCGCACTTGGCTAGCGTGATGGCCTATGGCCTAAAACTCTCTCATTCTGAGAGAAGACCCGTGCCCATCAGTGGGACAATAATGGGTTGGCACCAAAAATAAAGAACGCCGCCGTTCTAATAGGAGGAATTCGTGAATCGAAGATGGATATTTTAATAGGATAGGTATAAAATGTATATCGCGGCTTTAATTCAACACTAACACAACACTAAAACGCAAATTTTACAGCAGAGCCAGGTAAAAAGTAAGAAATGCCTTTTATTTTTATCTTTGTAATGATTGAAGTTATTAAGTTAATAAAATAGATGAATTTTGAAATGTGCGTTAATATATCCTAAACACCGATATACTACGACATCGCCTTTTCCATTTTGCCTGAACCAATTTTCATATTTATAACCTTACCTTCCGCAACAATAATATAGGTTACTCGATTAATAGCAAAAAAAAAATAGACGACACGCTTGGCCAAGTAGTTACCGTACCGCGCTGACGCTCAGTGGGTCCCGGGTTCGATTTCTGGCCAGACAAGTGTCTGAATGATGAGTTTAGATTCTTGTTCTGGGTTTGGGTGTTTGTGTATTCGTCTTGTTTGTGTCCATGGCATCCACGACACAGTAGGAAATCCTACTGTGGGGCTATGAGTGTAGAAAGCGTTAAAGCGTTAAAAAAACAATACTTTTAAAAGACTAAAGTAACAACTCATATTGTAAAAGAATTCAATCAGTGTACATGTAAAGGAAATCATGATTTATTTACTGAATATTATTCCCTGGATGCATATTCAACGTGCCTCTCATGAAAACTTATGAAACGATAAGAGTATTGCGATTGGAATATCAATACGTACAGTCAACGCAATTTGTAGTGGGCGGTAAATTTAATCACAGAGTCCGACCGGATAGCGCCTTTGCAGTTCGATGTTTGAGATCTCTATGATTTTTATAAAAAAAAACATGAGCCGTACGTACCGCCGTCGTACAAGTAATAAACAATAAAGACGGTATTACTGTAGGAACTAATTATACACCATGTTTAATTTGTATTAATCTCAAATCCACAATTTATTTTGCTACAGAATAATATATTGTGATGATTCCTAATATTATATTGTTAATAGCCGACAAACAATCCATTAATGAACGTTTATAACAAATATACAATTAAATACAAATAAATAATCGTAATTGAGAAAAATCTATCAATAATACAAAGCGCAGATAAGGCCAAATAAAACTGCACTTCATGAGTACCTATATATTTCCGTATAAAAATAATGATGCAAAATAAAAACACTTGTGAAACGACAAGAGCGCAGCGATTGAGGCCGGAATACCGAAACAACCCATACATTTTGTCGAGCACCGCCAAATTGAGTCGCAGAGCAGTGCCGGACGCATTACCTGGCTGGCTTAAGCACTTTGGGTTTTTAATTGTATTATACGAACTTTATACGTGTCTTTGTGTAAATGATATTGTATGCATAATCTTCTCGTCAACCCATTATTGTCCCGAATTGTTCATTCATTATTATTCATTATTGTTCTGAGAGAAGACCCGTGCCCAGTAGTGGGACAATAATGGGTTGACGACGAGACGACATAAATCAGTGGTGCGTGCCTGGGTTTGAACCTCGGACCTCCCGATCGAGAGGTCAAGTTTCAACCATTAGGCTATCACTGCTCTCACCATTAGGCTATCACTGCTCTCTGCATATGCATAATATATATATATACATATGAGACATTTCATTTTTATTTTTGTACTGGTTGACCCGGCGAACTTCGTTTCGCCTAAAAATCAAAAATCTAAAATTATCAAAATAAATTTCCTCTACTACGTAATGCATGTATTATACATAAAAACCTTACTCCTAAATCACTCTATCTAATAAAAAAACTGGATTAAAATCCGTAGCGTAGTTTAAAGATATAAGCATATGTATATATAGAGACAGACAGCGAGAAGCCACTTTGTTTTATACTATGTAGTGAAGCTAATGCGTATTCATTGGCGTTGTTTGCGTATATTTTTTTTATAAATATCACAAATATATTTATATCATATAACAACTATATTTTTCCTATATATTATATAATATTTTTCGTACATAACTTTTAATTAAATGGGATGGTAGATTTAAGGTGGAGTTTACCCTGATATTTATTTCTTACAAGTTGTAACTGCTTTATCAAAATATACATTTATTTACTTTATGACTCATTATGAAATAATGGCAATGTTTACGATCTTCAATGTACTATTATTATCTGATTAGATATATATATAAACAAAACAAATACTAGTAAAAACTCGTATAAAAGATCTCTCTCATTCTGAGAGAAGATCCGTGCCCAGTAGTGGGACAATAAAGGGTTGTACACCCTCGTATATGTACGAAAATATTTTCACGGAAAATAACCGTACCTAATATCTTCACGAAATGTAAAGAAGTTTCAAAACTATATTCCCATTAATGAGATTTTAGCATGTTATGAGGCTGTTAGCATTTACACTAATAGTTAATGAGGGGTAAAACTAGCGATTTCGGAGGAAATATTTTGAGAAGCATCATTTCCTTAGGGTCCCCATATCTGAATATTTCTATACTGGGGCTCCTCTTAATATCCATTTTAGTTTTACGACATTTTCAAATGTTTTAAAGCATAGGTATATATGTATATATGCTTTAAAACATTTTCTAGTCTCATAAGTTAACCACCACCAATTCGCACTTGGCCAGCGCGGTGGACTATGGCCTAAACTCTCTCATTCTGAGAGAAGACCCGTGCCCAGCAGTGGGACAATAATGGGTTGACGACATACATAAGTTAAAGATCAACATTCCCAGAAACCCTTTATCGCCGCTGGCTGGGCAAGGGGTTTCTTTCAGAATGGGAAAGATTTGGACCGTAGTCTACCACGCTTCCAGGTGGTAGAACCAGTGTGGTTCGACTGGAGAAGTACCACCGCCACATCTATTTCTAGCGTGAAGCATGTCTTGAGTTTCGATAGAAGAGTGTGGTTGCCGGCACACTTTCACATGCGGCGACTATCATAGTCCTCGGGAGTAGCAACATATTTGTGATTGACTTCAGATGGGACCCATGTTCTGTATGAAGTTATTACAGATGTCCATGGGCGGCAGTGCCACTTATCAGAAGGTGGACTGCATGCTCGTTTGCTACATCAGTCAGATAAAAGAAAGCCCGAGAGATACAGTTGCCACGCTTATTTTTAGTGTGAATTAGTTCTTGCGTTTCGGTTAAAGGATTTCGTTGCTGGTTCGCTTACATATGAGGTGACCATAATAGTCCTCGGGAGTGGCAATGCATCTGTAACTGACTTCAGATAGAACCCCTTTTTTATATAACATTGTTTATAGATGTCCATTAGCGACAGTTGACACTTTCCATAGATGGATTACATGGAACAATTAATACATAGTGTAAAACAAAGTCGCTTCTCGGTGTCTGTGTCCCCATGTACCTACATATGCTTAGGCCTTTAAAACTACACAACGGATTTTAATGCAGTTTTTAATAGATAGAGTAATCCAAGAGGAAGGTTTTTATGTACCTATACCACATGTGTGATATAGTAGAGATACACTGATAATTTTAGATTTTTGACTTTTAGGCGGAAGAACGTTCGCCGTCAACTAGTTCAATATAATAGTTACTCGTAAAAAGCAAATAAATTTTCACTTTTCAATGATCTTTGTGGGTCTTAATAGATAGACTACAGCCAAAACCGTGAAATTTTGACAAGAGGCTTTATTGCTAATGTGAATACCCATTGAGAACGATTTTTTGACTATCCTCACCTTGAAGAGTTGTTAATCCATGTATTATATTTTCTTCGTCCAATGTAGCAGGCTACGTTTACTTAAATACAAAATACCTGCGTAGTGTACCCATTAAAAAATCTTGTCAATATAACGTAAATGTATTTCGTCCTTCTTGTCAGTAGGTAATTAATTTAAAATAGCACCCGGTCTATTTTAACACAATATAGGCCAGCGCCGCAGAGATGATGTAATTTCCTACCCAGTCGTCGAGCTTTTTCCGCCGGAAAACAATTCAGTATTGCTTAGGTACTAGGTCAATTTATTAAATCACATTTTTTATAGTCTTTTCTTAATGTTCTCCAGAGTTTATATAAAAAATTGAGATATACATGTCGGAGAAACCTCATTCTTATCGACATCGTCATTAGTGGTTACTGGTTTAGTGGGCGTCATCAGGGTAAAATGCAGGCACAAAACACGAGGATCACGGTTTTACACTGTTTTATTCCGATTAAACAATACTTCGCTAAACTTAATGTAAATTCGATAACAATTCGCAAAGGTTACAACAATTACGACCGCGCAGCGGGTTCGAGGTACCGATCTCACTTTTGTCACCAGATATATTCTCTCCAAGGATCCAACTCGATCCTTCGCTTACCAGAGTCAACGACAGAATGTCGCAAAAACTATAAACCTCTCTACAAGAAAAGATGGCGCCTCGACCCCACTCGAGACATCCGCTCTGCTCTGATTGGTCGCTACGTAAATAACAAACTTATTACTTTTTATTCCATTAACAAGGTTTTAAATCAAAAGGAGGCTATAACAAATTAAATTATTAATTTTAACAATAATTAAAATGTAAACATACAGAATTGTACGTTATACATGCAAGTAACAATCAACCCGACTCTAAGCTTCCTCCGACATACATATTTTTTTCTTTTATACAATTATTACAATATCTTCTATGATGTTTGTCAATACGATAATATAATAAAGAAGAAATCCTGGAAAAAAATGTTTAAGTTTAGAAGTCTATTGTTTTAGTAAAATAACGTCTTTAGGATGATGTTGAGACTTCCACGTTTCTCTAGTGCATCCGATATGTTTGTTCGGACCCAAACTGATGGCTTTTATGCTTTCATTAGGAAAAAAGCTGCATCCCTGGTGAGAAGAATAAGGCAGAGTGACAACATCATCCTAAAAGCAGTTTGTGAGGATGTGCATGCACCTGTTTGGAGGCATTTTGCGCGGATGGTGGCTGAGATGACGACCGCGTAGCGGATCAGTTACCATACCGGTCTGATGCGCAATGGGTCTTGGGTTAGATTCCCGGCCAGACAAGTATCTTAATAATGAGTTTAGGCATGTTCTGGGTCTGGGTGTTTGTGTATTCGTCTTGTGTGTGTCCATGGTACCCACGACAGAGGAAAAATCCTAGTGTGGGGCTCTGAGTGTAGAAAGCGTGCTTGCGTGTGTGTGCGTGAGACGGAGACGGAGCTGCCAGTGGCTCGGTAGTGTGGTCTATGCGAGGTGCTTCGCAGGTACCTGGTATATTGCATATTTCTAATTGTTGTATTTTTATAATCAGTGTGTACTAACATAGTTTATAAGTTAAATTGTTACTAACCAAATGGATCTCTGTTATCCGATAATAAAATGAATTTGAATTTGATTTTAGGACTTTAATGTACCGAATAAAGCCAACCCAAGCCATTTAACAATTAAGGTATCTTGCATGATAGTTAAAAGCTACTCTTAGTTAGCTATTCTTTTATGGAGGAGCGTATAAAATATGTTTCAACTGGGAAGATTGGTATCTTGTGTCATTCCTATTTCTAACGTGAAGCATTTCTCAAGTTTTGATGAAAGTGTGGTGTGGTGATGTAGTTGCTGGCTCACTTTTATATGAGGCGACCGTCTTAGTCTTCGAGCAACGCATCTGAGTTTGGCTTCAGATAGAACCCCTGCTCTATATGAAGTAGTTTACATATGTCTTTTAGCGGCAGTAGACACATACTGTTTCGTTAACGTAAAAGTAGAATCAATAGACTACTGTCGATGCTCTCATCTCGCCTACTGGTTGGCCACAACGGTGACGGATGACGGACAGCTGCATATGTCAAGCACGGACGTACGTCATCAATTGAGACGTATCCTCTTCGAACGCTAACGGACCACCGAACGGACGCGCGCGCTGCTAATTAAAGCAAATTTCAAAAATTAACAGTTTTAAGAACATTTGCCAGTGAGTATGTCATCATCTAGCAGTGTCAACTGGAGACCTGAACCACTACACCATCCTGAGCTCGTGGATTACACGAAGGTGGAGATCATCGAGGCTGTATGCAGATAAACGTACGTGCCGTGCTTTTGTGACTTAGTTGTTGAGGCCTATCAAAAGAACATCCGTCTTTAGAGACTCTGTTCTGACTTCGGTCAGTCCCAGAAGTGGGATTAAAGCCGTTCACCCGTGTATTCTACACTTACCATCAGGTCCATCTTATGCTCGCCGCTCGCTACTTCCGTCTTATAAAAAAAATGCTGTTTTATTAATATAATTAGTATGAACGATATACCAACATTGAAAATAGAAAGGTTGATTTGGGCTCCGTTGTATTGTTGTTTTTCGGTCCCTTTTTGTACTAATTGACACTGACAAAGGTAAGTAGGTAAAGATAGACGGAGATAGGTTTACGCAATAAAAGGCATTTTTCTTGTAAACCTGCGACTTATGGAAACCTTAAATTGCCTGAGACTTGAACTTTACGTGCTGAAATATCTTATCTCCGGTGACTCTCAAGTTATTGCTACCACTGAGATATACAGTAGAGACACACTATAAGAGAGAGTCTTTATCACTCACTTTAAACTAAGACTCAAAAGCGTTTAACATTGTTGTTTTCATTTTGTCAGTCTTTTCATCACACATAGCTATTACAATCGTGTCACAGAAGTCGAATCAGTAAGAGTTCTTTTTTTTGTTCTCGAGGGGGAAACCTTCAAAAGGTACCCAACACCGTGGTAGCGACGCAGGGTTATATAGGACTTTTACCGCACTAAAGGTGCGCTCTACAAAGAGGATTCCGGGATCTCCAAAGGAACACAATCGCAATCTTCTGAGCGCATTGCCGCATCAGGCTCCGCCGAGATGGGTGGCTGGGGCCACCAGTAGTCTTTACGACGGTATGCGACCACACTAACCGCCGTCCTTCCTGGTGCCGCCTTACCGAACCGTTCGAACTCTCATTCTAGCCGCCCGCAACCCCGAAAGCCCCTTTTAGTCGTCTCTTACGACAGGCAGGGGATGCCGTAGCCCTATTCTAATTCCGGACCTACAGGGACCAGTAAGACTTCTACCATGTTGAAATAATGTGTGTAAATCTATAAATTTTAAAATACATGCAATTTTAATTTATTTAAAGTTTTCTCTTTTGTTGTGGCTATAATGTATGCATACCTTCGGCTTTCTAATTTTAAGGTACTATAAACAAGTTACGACCGGCATCAAGGGGTTACGACTTGCGTAGCCTTAATGACAGCAGCACCCGAAAATAAAGCGAGTTTATTACACACGCATGCTTTTATGTGATTCCATCATTTATTTAAATATTTCATATTCGATCCGCGTACTGCACGCTCATCCCCGGGGAGTCTATTTGCCTCAGATATAAGTGTCTGGCGCTCTAATTTTATAGCACAAAGAACGTCTGTTTCGAAACTTCGGATAGAGCCAAAGCTTATACAATTTCGACTAAAATTTCAGTTTATTGTGGAAAGTTGCAAATGACATCATAACTTTCATTCAGAAATTATTATAATAACCTTGTCTCTTGGTAATTTTGTACTTTTGAAGATTTCTTTGAAGAGAATCTCGGAGAGTAATGTGATTAGTTAGATTGTAATAAGTCAGCGAGATTTAATTGTCGCCAGCTGGTAGGGCGGCAGGGCAGCACGAGTCGTCCTGCTGGGATTTATTGCCGCAATTATACGTGCTCCGCCGCAGCCACACCTGAACACCTTTCTCTAACAGGATTACGCTCCACTAACGAACAACTTTCGGGACGTAATATGATTTAATCTTCTATGCACTAAGTAAAGAGGCTGCTCGGGCCCCACTCGACCCGTTTGTAATGAATTAGGTTTTCTTTGTTAAATTCTGTTGTTATGGGTGTGTTTATTACGAATGAGTTTTTTCTTAGTAAATTAAAAAAACAAGACGTATTGTCTTACTTGGTAGGTACCACAACTGTCACTTTATTTCTAGGCTGTAGTACTTCTTGTATTTAGGTGAAAGGGTCTGGATGCCGGCTGATTTAAATTAATAAAGGTGATTGATAACGCACCTGTGATTGGCTTCAGGTAGACCACGTTTCAGGCGTCTACGGACACTTCATAAAAGTGTTCTGTATCTCCTTTTGCTGTTATTTTTTTATGAAAAGTATTAATGTAATAATTATTACCTGATGTAGATAAATTATTGGGAGTCCTCTATAATGTGCAAAATTTTGCCGATCCACTGTTGCTCAGCTAGAGGTCTGCTGCTTAATCTTTCCTCACTTCTACAGACGTTATCATTAAAAAGTAACGATTGATGAATTGATAATCACGATAAGAATAATAATCCGAATATACTAATGCTGAATATTATTCATATTTAAAATAGATGATTGCCGAATTAAAACATTCGTACCAACATTTACAGTAGAGTCGCCCACTGGTTCCAAGTGAGCCAAATATTCTTATTGGCATTATAATAACAATGTATTCATTGTTACGATACAATGCGTTTCTTATTGTTGAATTCCCGAAAAGCGGAACTTAGTGCCAAGATATAATCTGTTATGGTGACATTATCTGAAGAGCGCGCCCTCTGCCAACAGAATCCGGCCAAAACTTAAGACATTTTCATTCTACTTTTAACTGCTTGTCTCATGTTCTACTTTCAAATTGAATACTTTATGCAAATTTTGCATCAAGTTTTCCAAAATTAGGATAAACTTTTGGGTAGATTTCTGCAAAATAATTATTTGTTTGCTCGTATTTTTTAACTCCCGACGCAAAAAGAGGGGTGTTATAAGTTTGACTGCTATATCTGTCCGTCTGTATGTGTATCAGTTTATCTGTCTGTGGAAACGTAGCTCCTAAACTAATTTGGATGCGTTTTTCTTATAATCATGCAAGTATCATGGTTGGGATAATTTTGATAGATCGGTACCGAAATGGACATCTGTATGAATCCATTGTTTATAAATATCACCTTAATAAATTATAACCATTAATCCTAATTTAACTTTTATTTTTCTTTTTTATTCTATTCTGTTACTTTAATTTTATTTCAAGAAAAAATCGGAATCTACATAATGTATTTAAAAGTGTTGGCTTCAACTGACTTTAAATTATAAATTGCTTATTTTTATTCAACAAGCAAGAAGGTAAAATTTAATATAATTAGACCAAATTTCATAAAATCAAACGATATGTCTAATTAAATTTAATAATAAATATATTACAACTAGGTATGTTTTCCGAGCTTTCAATTAACTTATATAAATTTCCATAAACGATATACATATAAACGTAACTATAACTATGCACAATGTGTAGGTATAACAGGTTACAGAGATCTCTGAATATAAGTATAGCGTTTTATAAGTCATTTTTAGTATCATCTATTTACCTAGTATTTTATTATTAATTATTTCTACGAAATATATGTATAGTTTAATAAAAGCCTCTTAGTTTTGAAAGTGCTTCAATAACGACAAACAACCCGTATTTCTAATTTGACATTGAGATTTTAATGAAATTAAGAAATCTGAAACTGGTAGAAAGTCGGCAAAAGGTCTCTCGTTTAATTTCGATTAAAACATTTTCATTATGCCATTGTTCCAGTGTTATTATTATTCGTAGAGCATATATTTTTAAATTCTATGGGAAGAATATTTCTTAGAGATCTTTTTATTTTTATATACCCAAATGAAATGAATTTTTTTCGAAAATCATTTTCTTAATATATAGTACGTGGTTGTAGTCAAATTGTACTATTTTTGTCCACATGGTGGTTTTTAAAAAGTTAACTATGAGGCAATAACAGCTGACAATATTGCCATTATAATGTTCCTATGGAACATGTTATTAGTACGATAGTACGGTCCAATTTAAAAAACCTATATATTAATAAGTGAAGCAAAAACTTGTAATTCGTTTTTAGCATACTTGCCGCGGACGGAGGAGTATGAAATTACGCACGGTTATAGTTGATGTACAGAAGGATTACGGAATGGTAATATTTTTTTCTAATAATGCATTTAACATACATAAAATTAACTAAAACACATTACACATACTACCGTGCATTGGTGCGTCCAATACATATTTATATGATATAATGAAGGAAATAAAGCAATCAATGTACACACATAACGTCAAAAATGACAGATGTCTTTGTCAAAATACACGCTTTTGCTTTTAAATGCAGCTGAGTTAATTATACCTCTTTTTACCTTTAACGGGTGCGTTCAATATAACTTGAAAAGTTATAAAATTGAATTGAATTAGAGTGAGTAGTAGAGAATATTAGTGCTACTTTGGACAATATGAAGTTTAGTTTTTGAGGTAATTTACGGTCGAATTTCGACCGTTGCGAAGGGTGATTAGTATACATATTATATTAGTAGGCCTAGTCTACAGAACTACAATCGACAGACGATCTAGTCACTATCGGAAATACTAGTCTTTTTACCCCGCTTTACATATTTTCTTATTTGTAACCTTAATAAATTATTTTAATAAATGAATATTTACATAACTTTAAGTAACATTAAACACACAACAAGCCAAGATACCTATAACTTTATTAGCGTTAAAAAGAAAACATTTTGACACGAAAGTAACATCTTCGAGCTTGTTCTAGATTAAAACGGAGGCAGTGTTCACACTTACTCATATTTACGACAGCATAACACTCGCATATTTCTAACACTGTAATAACTTGTCGCGCGAATTACCTTTGAGATTTTTTTTATTAAAACACGCACGCGGCGCCCTATAAATCTGATGGCGACACTCCCACTTTACTGTTGTATCAATTGTGGAGCATTATTTGGGCTTTGTGTTTATTTGGTATGCCCTCGTAAATTTGAGTTTGTTCTATTGCGTCACATACTTCACTAGAAGGTATAGAATTGATTATGTGAAATTATCGGATTTGTTACATGTAAATAGGATGTATTTTTTATGTCAGATTATTTTGAATCAAAGAATTACCAAACGAGCATGTAGCCCACGTAATGGTTACTAACCGTAATAGCTAAATCATTATAGTGGACAGTAGCTACTTAAGCTACAGTAGCTACTCAGTAAGCTACTGTCCGCTATAATGATTAGATTCGTATTTGAGATCGGTCATAGACGCGTTGCTATCCTTAAGAATTAACTTACAAAGCTTATTCGGTGTTTCTTTCTTACCGTAGCCTTCTGCTATTTTAAGACAGAAAAATATGCGGTAGCAGTGCCGGAGTCGCACCACGTATCTCTCTCGACTTATCTCTAATTGGCTCTACCACCTTCAAACTGCTGAGTTTGCAATTGTATGAAAACTCAGAATCCAAAACCAAGAAACCGAAAATATTACACGTTGAAAGTATGTTCAGTGCTACAATAAGGTTAAAAGCTACAGTTGCGCTAGTGTCTCATATTTAATGCTAATTTTTCCGGGAAACTATTTTCGCCGCGTATTCCCGGCGCGCCGTGACATCTTTGTGCCGTCCTAACCCGGACAGGATCCATTATTTAGAAATTTTATTCTTATTTATTCGTAAAAACCACCTGAGCACCTAAAGCTAAGCTTAAAGAGTGACATTTTTGTATGATAACATCTGGCTATCTGGAATAATTGCAGACTTTTAGAATTACTAGGGGAATTCTAGTAGCATGTCATTTGTAATGTGCTTTTAGAAAATAGCTTGATTCTCTGAAT
Source organism: Spicauda simplicius (assembly GCA_949699795.1). Lineage (NCBI taxonomy): Eukaryota > Metazoa > Arthropoda > Insecta > Lepidoptera > Hesperiidae > Spicauda > Spicauda simplicius. The sequence continues at coordinate 13,214,723 of OX453057.1, forward strand.
CTGAAATCATATTCAGTAGTTATAATTATACAATTTTCTGTGTATGACGTAACACAAGTAAGTTTATGGTTTATAGGATGTGTCAAGTCATAAAGCGGTTTGTACCACTGGTTTGCCACCAGCATGTTAGCTAAGAGCTGAGTTGAGGGTTATTAATATGCACACACAACCTAGGCACATTTTGCTAGCGAGGATGAGCAAACGTATACATATTCGTGATAAGTCTTCTGGCCACCATTAAACGCGTAAATAGAAACAATAATCAATTTTCTCTGGTAAGACACAAATTTTAAGGTTGATTACAGACACGCTTTCTATAAACCATACTGCATTCTTTCTTGCTACTTGCATAAAAAAAAAACAAACAAAGAACTAATTAAAAACTATGTTCCTCCACTTTGTCATTAGCAGCGAGATTGTCTATTGCGATTTGCGCTATCTTATTGACACGACGATATTATTTTTTTATCATAACACTAGTTGACCCTTTTTTTTTTTGTTTTCGAGGGGGAAACTTTCAAAAAGTACCCGGCGTCGTGGGAGCGACGCGGGTTATGTGGGATTCTTACCGCACTAAAACCCCCCCGGTGGCCGACCTCGACGCTGCGAAGAGGACTCCGGGAACTCCAGTTGACCGCCGCCGGTGTCCTCAGCGTGTGCCCCATCGGGCTCTTCTCTGGTGGGCGTGAATTGCTCACCGCACCTTTTGGTTTTTACGGCAACATTCAACCACACATGCCGCCGTCCTTCCCGGGGTCACTTGACCGGACGGTTCGAGCTCCCACTCTTCCCGCCCGCAACCCCGGAAGCCTCTTTTAGTCGCCTTTTACGACAGGCAGAGGGTACCGTAGTCCTATTCTGGTCCCGGAACTACAGGGGCAACACTAGTTGACCCAGAAAACTTCGTTCCACCTAAAAATCGAAAATCAAAAATTTTCAGAGTTCCTCCACTATATTATGCATGAATTATACATAAAAACCTTCCTTTTGAATCACTCTATCTATTAAATACAACTGCATCAAAATCCGTAGCGTAGTTTTAAAGATCTAAGCATACATAGGGACAGACAGCGGAAAGCGACTTTGTTTTATACTATGTAGTGATTATAATATGCGTGTAGTGTTTTATCATGACATATTGCGCTGTGCCTCGTGTTGTTTTACAAACAACGTCAGTTTAGATCCGTTTCTATCTCCGCAATGCACACACATTCAATTAACACTTTTTCATAGCGGAAGCACCGAGACCGCCGGAAATTAAAAACGTCTACTCTTACAATTTTCACTCTTTCCGACATAAGCAAATTCTACTGTATCTATCATAAAAAACATGATAAAATCTCTAGTTTGAAAATGGTATCTACATGAAATATAAATATAAACAAAATATATAATTAATCATTGACCCTACTTTTGTGAATGTTTTGTTATCTGTGACAAATAAAATTGATACAAATAAAATTAAGTTAGAAATTGTACCTCATTACTTATTAAAGTTTCAGTCATGAAAATTTAAATTACTAATCAGTTATTTGTAGCGTTAACACGAGGGATTTTTAAAGCATTTTACAGTCTAAAGTTATCAGATTACTATAATTATAACGTATGAAAATAATAAATCACGTATAAGTATTACAACCTCGACTTTTAGCGTAAACTGGCGACAGGATTATTTAAATAAGACCGCAGCTACGACCCACAAAAGCGAGGTGCGAGTACATACAATTACATTTTTGTTTTTTGCTGTGCATACTGTTATTCCTTTACCCGACATATTCCTTGACTAGCCAACTCTTTACATGTACAATATCAACTTGATTAAATTGTCTCTTGTTACTTTTAGAGCTGGTGTTATGCAAAACATGCAAAATGTGATATTAACTAGAAGATAAGCAAATAAAGTACTAACACTGCTACTAACTACTTGTCTTTTTTGTTAGCGATGTAGCGTACTGTGGTCATGATAGCATATAGAATATAAATCCTACCTTAAATTAGTTTACAATACGTAAAAAGTACACATACAAGGTACATATACAATACATATTTGAAGGTAGTAGAACTAGTGTAGTTCGACCGGGGAAGTATCACCGCCACACCTATTTCTAGCGTGAAGAATTTCTTGCGTTTAAAGTAGCGTAGCAACGCATCTGTGATTGACTTCAGATGGAACCCATTTTCTGTATGAAGTTGATTACAGATGTCCATGGGCGGCAGAGACCACTTACCATCAGGTGGCCTGCATGCTCGTTTCCTACTTCAATCAGATAAAAAAATACAATATTTTATGAATCATGAGATAATGTGACTAATTATGCTTTAAATAAAGTTTATACAATCGGCCGCGCACGATGCTCGAACCTCTGGATTAGCACACACACTCTTGTATAACAAAATGTTACAGGTATAGAAAGAGTGCTTGTTATAAATAACGAATAACGCTTGTTCTTTACGTGACGATTTTTACCATTTAACTTCTGCAAGTCTCGTAACGAATCGTTTGAATAAAAGTAAAATAATTTCGAATTCACCCATAACAGTTTACGATAATAATGCCCTATAAAGTCATAGCACTATTCATAGTAGTTACCACGAGTGTATTGTGCGACTCGCACCATTAAGTGCGCCAAGTGGGTGGCGAAGTGGCGACGAGCGAGGCTAGACGCTGAACCCTTGATTTCCAAAAGAACTGCATAACGGGGAACGTAAATTTGGCTTGTATGCACTCGACGTTCTATGTGTCTATGTACGTCTAGGGTGACGTGTCAAAAAACTGCAAGTAGTTCTTGAGGTGAGATTTTTAATGTTATATGGCGGGGTTTTTACGGACTGATCAGTAAATAATGCTGATTATGCTAAGCTAATGCTAAAGAAATTAGGTAGCTAACTATAGCTATAGTTTTTTTAACATCTTTAAAACCGTTGATTGATTTGTTTGTTTTTAAGATTGACTTGTTTGTTTTTAACCTATCGTTACTTAAACGGATTTTGAAGTAAGTGTCTCATTATTTTCTATTCCATCTCTACTTTTATTTTAAATACTGATTCATATATTCCAGCACGCTGACCAAGTGCATATTGGTAGACAATATATAAAAAGGTATATTTGGTAATACTTATTATTAATATATATATTAATAAAAGCAAATATACCTTTTTATTATTGTTAATAACTCTACATTAATTGCTTAATTGAATTGCAACTGTATTCTGATCTTTGTATCTGTCTTCGTTCTTATTATCTGTGAATACATTTTTCCGAATGTGAGGGCAGCTGAGGGTAAACATGTTATGAAATAAACATCCGTGTTTTCGTACACATCATAATGTTATGTGTGCTCGGAGTATCCGACGGTGGGCCAAATCGGAATTACTTTGTTTTTCTGCCACTGAGAGTGAATACAAAACGTTAACATGGCTTTCCCGTTTATGATTTTGTACGTGGCTTTGAGCATAAGAATACTTAACTGTATGTTAAAAATAATTTAAGTTAATGCGCTATTACTATTATTCGGTATTTTAGAAATCTTTTCTGGCTTAAAAGAGTAATTTTAGTGTATAATAAGACGTACCTATTTATAAATTCAATATTATAGCTGTATTTAACTCTAAATCATTAGTTATTATTATTTTTGTATGTTATTGTTATATTTTTATGTGTTTATAGTGTGCAATAAAGAGTATTCTATTCTATTCTATTATTGGTAAATTTTTATGCAAAAAATATGTTACCATACAGAAGTGTAAATGTAAGAAAATGATACAAACATTTTGCGAGGAACAGATTATTTTATGACATACGTTCTCGCTGAGACGACCTAATTCATTAGAAATGGGTCGAGCGGGACCCGAGCAGACTCTTTACTTAGTGCATAGAAGATTAAATCATATTACGTCCCGAAAGTTGTTCGTTAGAGGAGCGTAATCCTGTTAGAGACGTGTACAGGTGCGGTTGTGGTGTAGTGCTTTATTTCAGCAATAAATTCTTGAGTTTGTTGTTCGCGTGCCCTATCTGCCGCTGTCACCCAGAGACTAAACGGTCATTTAATCACGCTGACCTTTTGATATATTTTTCTTAGTGTTGTGCCAACTAGGGACAAACAAAAATCGAGTCAACTCGAGTTAAAATGCACGTAACCCGAGTTAAATCGAGTCAACTCGAGTTATGTAGGTACATGTCAGAATCGTTAAGTGGCTGTCCTTTCTTGTGGTGGTCATACTTGAAGCAGTATACATTTAAAGACCTCTTTTTTGGTCGTTAAACTTGAATCAGTATATATTAGACGACCTTGTTTTCAGTCGTCAAGCTTAAGAATACCCAACTCCAGTTGCAACGAATTCAACTCGAGTTAAATCGAGTGAAGCCTAAGTTGAGTTAACTCGAGTTGACCATCACTAATTTTTCTTAAGTTAGTGCTATTTATTATTATAATAACAAAGTTGATAGAAGGCGTCTGATGTCTCGATGTCGGGCGACCTAAGCGCGGTGCCAAGAGATAATCTGTTATGGTGACGTTATCTGGAGGGAGCCGACCTCTGCCAACTCCCAATCCGGCCAAAACTTAAGACGCTGTCGCTTTAGTTTTAACTTTTGTTCTTATTTAATTTATTGCAAATAAATGCTATCTTGGAATAAGTTTTTTAATCTTAAAGTTTTATAGCTGCTCCTTTAGTACGAAGGTCAAGTTTTTTTATGTTTTAAGGCTTTGGCTTCTTGCTTTTTAGCTAGTTTTACACTTGATTGATTACTACAAATAATGACAAGTTGAGTGTGTATTTGTATTAGAGTCTTGCAAAATTTTCACTTTTGTTTCAATCCTTATTATCTATTAATTGAAACGAAATCAAGTGAAATTATTTGAACTGAAATAAAATAAGATGAGATGAAAAGAGGTGAGTGTAAAGTGAAGTTTAGTACAACTGTCACTATTCATATTTTCAGTTATAATATGCCGTAATAGCCCAATGGTTGATACTTGCCCTCTTGATTAAGAGGTCCAAGGTACCAGGCACGTACCACAGATTTTTGGAAAATGTTGTGCGTATTAGAAATTAATTATCACTGATTTTCGGTGTAGGAAAACATCGTAAGGAAACCTAAACACCCGAGAGCACTTTAAAAAAAGTTTTTGGAGGTGCGTGAAGTCTACCAATTCGCCCTTGGTCAACGCGATGGACTATAGCCTAAACCCTCTTATTCTGAGAGAAATGCGGTGCCCAGCAGTGGGATAATATTGGGTTTATTTATTTATTTATTTATTTATTTATTTATTTTGATCACCAACATAGTTTACACCAAATAAAATATAAAAATAACAGAATTATACTATACGGAAAAGCTAAGTGCAACTACATTTATAGGCGAAGACTGCTTGCAAAAAGGAGCGAGTAACAAGTAAGTCAAATGATAATACCAATAGTAATAAAGAAAAGAAAAGAAACATTTTTTCTGGAATAAAATTAAAATTAAATTAAATTAAAATTAAATTAAATTAAATTTAAATTAAACAGATTTTATATGTCACATATTTTATGATATATGAATTTATTAATAATATATTTAAACTTGTAAATACTATCATTAAAAATGTCAATATTCACTTGTTTAGTGACTACCCGGAATTCGCGAATAATTCGGTTAAGAGGAGCATTAAGACCAAGATTAGAATAAGATTGTTTGTCTTCAAAAATACTAAACCGGGATGCTCTGGGTAATTTAAATGGAGTAGCAAAATTAAGCAATGACAGAAGTTCCGGGGCGTCAAGCAGACCATTAGCAAGTTTATAAAGAAATAACATGTCTAGCATTCGTCTTCGATTCAGTAAGGAAGTCATTTTGAAATATTTCAACCGATCAGTATAATTTTGCATAGTTCCGGCCAAGTTGCATGAGTATGTTAGATGACACAAGAAACGTTTTTGGACAGATTCAAGTCTATTGATATACACGTTATAAAATGGGTTCCACGCTACACTACAATACTCTAAAACACTACGCACAAGACCATTATAAAGTAAATTTTTTGTTTGTTGACTTTTAAAGTCTCTGCAGTTACGCAAAATAAAACCGAGGCATTTGAAGGCTTTTGAGCAGATATTGTCGATGTGTGTGTTGAATCTTAGTTTACAATCTAATACAATGCCTAAATCTCTTATGTTTTCTTTTTCAACCAAAATGTCGTCATGTATTTTATATTTATAATTAGTAACATTCTTTTTCCTAGAGAAATGGACTACAAAACACTTAGAAGTATTAAGGTCCATTTTGTTTAAATAACACCATTCTATTAGTCGGTTAATATCATCTTGTAAGAGCGCCGCATCCGACATTGAGTTTACTACTTTTAAAACTTTTAAGTCGTCTGCGTACAAAAAATATTTGCAATGAAGGAAGCATTCACCAATATCATTGATAAAAATGTTAAAAAGTAGAGGGCCGAGGTGGGATCCTTGTGGGACACCAGACTGTACCGGATAATGTTTAGAAGAGTAACCCCCGACTACGGTAAAATCAGAATAGCGGTGTCTGGACGTAAAATATCATATTTTTGGGGACTAGCGATTTCCTGTAATTTCGCAGACTATTATAAGTGCAAACCTTTTAGTCTATCTGGAATGTTAAAAAATCCTTTTGTAATGGGTATCTACTCATAAAATATTCGCCCAGTCGCTCACCTGGGAAGAGCCCGATTGGGCAACGCGTCAGAGGACTTCAGTTGCGTTCCTTTGGAGGTCCCGGAATCCTCTTTGTAGCGCTTTAGTGCTGTAGGGTTTTTGGTGCGGTAAAAATCCCACATAACCCTTTTTTTTTTGTTGTCGAGGGGGAAACCTTCAAAAGGTACCCGACGCCGAGGGAGCGACGCAGGGTTATGTGGGATTTTTACCGCACTAAAACCCCCCCGGTGGCCGTCCTCGGCGCTGAAAAGGAGGATTCCGGGATCTCGAAACGACTTCAACCGGAATCCTCCGAGCGCGCTACCCCATCGGGCTCCTCCCAGAAGGGCGGCTGGGCCCACCGCTCCGTCTAGTCTTTACGACGGTATGCGACCACACAAACCGGCGTCATTCCCGGGATTGCCTGAACGGTTCGAGCTCCCACTCTAGCCGTTTGCAACCCCGGAAGCCCCTTTTAGTCGCCTCTTACGACAGGCAGGTCAGAATAGGGCTATGGTATATAGCCCTATTCTGACCCCGAGGCTACAGGGACAAAAACAATCGGAGCGAGATTTGAACCCCGACTTTCTGCGGTCCGATTTCCCAACCGAGCTATTCTAACTTCTTGAATCTTTGACCTAACTATAAAATATAACATATTAAAGAACTCAATTTGCTTTTTAACTGATTTAAAAAACATACGAAGCAATTGCTTCGTGAGAATGAAAATAATTACGCGTCGGTCACTTCTGTGGCAGACGTATGATGATGATTATTATCCTGTGTGTTAAAATAGGTTATAAATTATGTGCGAGTTAAATTTCAGCTAAATCCGACCGGAAAGTGCGTGAAAAAGTACAAACACACATATATCGTCATAAAATTTCACATATTTAATATTAATGATATTAAAATATATAAACAACAAATACTATATTTTACAGTCTGTATAAAATTGTAATATATATGTATCATGTGTGTAAGATCTTTATTATTATGTTTACCTTTTTTTATGGCAACACTCGCTCAAATTTGAGTCTGCCTCCAGGTCGCACATACATTCAATTAACATTTTTTTCGCAGCGGAAGCGCCGAGGACTGCCGGAGATTAAAACGTCTATTCCAACTATTTACGCGTTTTTTTGGAAACATAGTGTTTATCCTAGTATGAAAGAGGTAGGTTTATGTGTTGATTTGTATATGGGACACATGTGAGCACCAATCACTGTTACTCACGTATATAGGTACAAACAAAATGTTCATAGTTAGAAAATCATTAAATTTTTATCTTTATTAAAATTAAATTGTTTGAACTATATTTATCAAGAGTTTATTCGCGGCTTTTTACAAACGGAAAACTACTACTACTACTGTACTTACCTGTATAAATATACTCATATATTTATTTATAATAATTAAAATTAAATTAATATAATATAAATTAACATAATTATATGTATATACAAAAAAATATATGCATATACAAATGTTTTATCAAAATAAAATATTTACATCGATTCTATATTACAGGTGTAAGGATTACAGTTAATATAGGTACCAGGGAATTTTGTAATAAAAACACTAAAATATATACAAAAAAATACAGAAAATTGAAACAGAAAAGAACAGATGGAATGACGGCACACTACTACTCCTATGAACACATAAAAATACCAATTGATTTGTGTCAATAAAATTCCGATTAAACATGATTAACTCAAACATAAAGCTTTTTAGATTGACCTCTGTCATTTGTGCCCAAAATATTCCGTATCCGTGATTCCGTGCCGATTCCATTCATACAATATCAACTCGATTACGTTCCTTTGTTGCTTTCATACATGATATCATGATAAAACGAAAGCGTTGTTTGACAATGCAATGCGGGCTGTTACTTGTGTACTAGTGATGTATCATTTGAACATTCGCGAATGCGAATGCGAATATCCCTTACCTACATTCGCGAATACGAATGTAAATGCGAATATTCGATTTGTTTTAATTTGACGCCAACGTGGGCGCTACTAGATATATTTTCAGTTTTTGTTGTAGGGTGCGGTGGATTTAGATTTGGCGACCTTTATTTTTGGGCGAGCAAACTGTGGTTCGAGTTAAATTTGTATAGATTTGGCGACCTTTTTTGATTGATCTCTGTCATTTGTGCCCAAAATATTCCGTATCCGTGACGATTCCATTCATATGATATCAAGTCGATTACGTTCCTTTGTTGCTTTCATACATCATATCATGATAAAACGAAAGCGTTGTTTGACAATGCAATGCGCGTTGTTACTTGTGTACTAGAGATGTAACGAATGTTATCATTTGAACATTCGCGAATGAGAATGCAAATGCGAATATTCCTTTTTTATTTGATACCAACATGGGCACCACCATGTTTATTTTTAGCTTTTGGTGTAGGGCGCCGGAGGATGTTAAATGGTAGAACGAGTGTAGTTCGACCGGGGAGGTACCACCGCCGCACCTATTTCTAACGTGAAGCATTCCTTGCGTTTCGATGGAAGGGTGTGGTTGCCGGCACACTTTATATGAGGCGACCACCTTAGACCAGATAAACTTTATGGCGGCAGTGGCCGCTTACCATCAGGTGGATAGCATGCTCGTTTGCTACTTCATTATTAAAAAAAAACAATTTGGTGACCTTTTTTTTTGGTCACCAAATTGCAGTGTTTTTCGTCGACAAAATGCAATACAATGTTAGCAAAACATCCGCACAATTCTTGCAAATGCGAATATTCTTCACATCACTATTGTGTACGTTGATACACAATAGTGAGTGGAGTTGTCCAATACTCAATTTGTTATTATTACACATAAAATAAGGAGAGTTAATGAGACCCGCAAAGGTACCCTTACATTGTTTCTCTGGAGATTACTTCGGCCTGATTATTGCCAAACTTTGATTGAGATTCGCTACCATTTCGGAAATTGGCTTGATTATGGACCATTCATTGACATATGAACTTTAAGGTATTTTCACGCTTAAGTAAAGGGTCATGTTAGAACACCTTAGGTATATCAAAACGGCCGTGAAAACTTTTAGTAACTACTTGTGTGATTGACCTACTTATAAGGCCTAAAATGCACATTTAAATTTATTATTAAATAATCATTATGAAATAATAATAAAAAAACATAAAACGCTTTCTACACTCATAGCCCCACACTAGGATTTTCTCCTGTGTCGTGGGTACCACACGCACTAGACACACACTACACACACTAGACGAATACACAAACACCCAGACCCAGAACATGAATCTAAACTCATCATTCAGATACCTGTCAGGCCGGGAATCGAACCCGGGACCCATTGCGCGTCAGTCCTGTATGGTAACCGCTCCGCCACGCAGGCTGTCGAATTATATTTTATTAATTACTGATTAACGAAGTTTGATTAACCTGTTAATGAAATAAGTGGGTAATAAAAAGTTTTTTTCTATTAAGCCGTTTATAAAAAAATTACCTTCAAGAGGTCTTGCAAAGCCAAAAGCCTAATTTGATCTATTCGTTTTCTTAACTGTTTAGAGTCCCTCTCTCCCTATTTTTAAGACATTCACGCCTCCACTGGAGGCCCACAACGCTCACAACGTCACTTACCTAATCGTCAATTTTGAGAAACAATAACTTAGACGCTTCTATAAAACTTTCTTATGTTTTGGTACAAAACGAAACTGTTGTATATGAGCGAGGTATATAATAAGAACATATGATTTGTAATACTAATGTAGTTTTATTGTATTGGAAATAACAATTTACATCGAATGTACTTGTGCGGAATCTATGATAGCGAAGAGAGAGGGGTTTGTATTCTGCCCGTAGATCGCTAATGTTGCTCGTTCTAAAACTGGTAATTTATAATAAGATCCTAACATAAACTTTTCATAATATGTGATTATGAAAAAGTTGTATACTCATATACGCACAACTAACAAAGCTTTGATATCATATTATGATATAAACATTCGTGTTTTTGTACACTCCATAACATGTGTACTCACCGAATATCCGACGGTGGGGCAAATCGAAATGACTTTGTTTTTCTGCCGCCGAGAATTGTAATATGGATGGTTAACAAGTCCCAAAATATTGCTTTTACGTGATTGCTTTGTGAATTATTACAGCTATAGTATATACCTTTACAGTAGTTTTGCTATAAAATTAATAATTGTTCTATTAATAACATCTTTCTTCATACAATACATTAAACCAACCATAAGGGCATGTAACTAAGGTTTCATATAAATAACCTTTCAAAACCAGAATACAGCCATTTGAACACAGCTATAAGTTAGAATAATTGACATAATAGTATTAATAGAAATATTTTTTATGTTAAAGTCGTTATTTAATTAAAAAACACATACTGAATTTGCTTCCATTTTTAGATGTAATCACATTTACATTTATATAAAACACTAATAAAAAAGTTTCCATTAAATATGGCGCAAACTTGAACAATAGTGGAGCTACAACATCTGGTTCGGATTGTGAGCAATCTGATCGGAGGTATTTGCATATCTGCTCAGCCGAAACAACGGCCACTCGGTTTCTCGTATGAATTTACATTTATGACTGGACTGCATCAAATCTGCCTGCGGCAATCATTTTGCCGTTGATTTGTTGACTGGTATTTTTGGAATACCTAGTATTTTTGGATTTCCCCTTTTTGTATTGGATTAGGCACGGGCACATTTGCCGTCTTAAGCAAATTACTTGAAAAGTACACATGCATATAAAAATGTCATTAAAATTAAACATAAACGGAAAACAGGAGACAACACACACAGCTATAAGTTTGAATAAATGCCAAAATAGCACGAGTAGGAATATATTACTAAGTTAAAGTCATTGAGATATAAAACCAACGACAAAACGGTGTATTTACTCATTTTAAATGTGATCACATTTACATTTTTTTAAACACTATTATAATAATTTTCAAATTTATTTTCCAAATTTCCAAGTAAATATGGAAACTTGAACTACAAAATCTGGTTCGGATTGTGAGCAATCTGATTGAAGGTATTTGCATATCTGCTCAGCCGAAACAATGGCCACTCGGTTTCTCGTATGAATTTACATTTATGACTGGTCTGCATCAAATCTGCCTGCGGCAATCATTTCACCATTGACTTGTTGACTGGTATGCGCTTACCATAAATATCCCTAAAATTGTCCACGTTACAGTATTTTGCGATTTCTCGTTATTTATTGGAACACACACGACCACCTTTGCCGACATGAGCAAATTACTAAAAGTACACATATGTTTCCAGGAAGTAGAACCAGTGTACTACGACAGGGGAGGTACCACCAGCGTGAAGCAGTTCTTGCGTTTCGCTGGTTGTCGCTCACTTTTATGTGAGGCGACCGTCTTAGTTCTCGGGAGTAGCAACGCATCTGTGATTGACTTCAGACAGTTGTTGTTCCTGTTCCTTATAAAGCTGCTTGCAGATGTTTATGGGCTGCAGTTTCCACTTACTATCAGGTAAACTGCGTGCTCGTTTGCTACTTCAAACGGATAAAAAGTATATAAAGTATAAATATTGTCATTAAAATTAAACACAATCGTAAGACAGTAGATGCATTATATGTTTTAAAAACGTAAATCATTTACTGCATGACTTGTTTACAAGCCCAGTATATTGAGAAATGGCTGACCGATGATCTCAACCATGTCGTTAAGTCACCCGCCCTGTACCTTCGCCATGTCGCCGTCATAAATCGAGCGCCCTTAGTTGTTGCCTACACAGCTTATATGTACCAGCGAAGTCTGCCATACATTCAACTTAGAATGTTTAGATTGAATTGAATATAGCTTATAACTATATATAATCTCATTCCATTGTTTAGATTTTTTTTATCAAAAAACTAAAACGATCTCCGACCATGGAGCTACATTTTTTTTTTCATTTCCGATGATACGGAAAAAATCTACTAATTATTAAAAAGCAACTTTTGCCGTGCGGTTTCATCTTATTGCATAATTATATCCATTTTTTGTTTAATGATACCCTAATTTTGTTCAGGTTAAAAAGTTACGCTTCAAATAGTCTATTTATAGATGAGAAGATTGTCTAAATCGGTTCTATGGTTTACTAAATAGTATATGGTATTTCATATTACAAAATTATAAGATTTTTGTATTCCACGGTAATTTTTATAGCGAATATTGCACTAAGACATTTTGAGTCGTGCTTAATGTTCTGGAAGAAAGCTTTGTTTGTTTTAAGACTTATAGTGTGGCAATAAATCATCTGTAGTGAACTTTCTCGCCGCGCGGATGATAACAAAAACTTGGGGCCACTACGCTTATGAGTATTGGGAGATATTAACTTCACCTATCAGAATTTATTGTCTACGACATTTCGGGAGTTAGCTTTAAACGGGCTTCGCCAGTAAGCATTTTAGCTTGTATGTAGTATTCTTAAATACTTGCAATTTTTTGCGTAAAACTCTTAACCAGTCTATGTAATGTTTTTATGTCAAAATAATAATTTTATCTGTTACCAGGTGGCTCGTGTTATCTTCTGGATATAAGCTTCTGATGGGGGTTTGCATCTTGAGACCTCAGTTAGTGTTCATGTTATATGAGCCGATATCCTCTCCTATATTTTGTCCTTTAAACGCCTCTTACGACGGGAAGACAGACTGAGAGTGGATTTTAATTATTATTAGGGGAAGACAGATTTATTAAGTACTAGTTGACCCGGCGATCGTTCTGCGTAACAGTAAAAAATAAAATTTATCAGTGTTTCCGCACTGTATTATACATAAAAACGTTCCTCTTGAATTACTCTATCTATTAAAAAAATCGCATTACAATCCGTAGCGTAGTTTTAAAGACCTAAGCATACATAGGGAAGGAAAGCGTAGAAAGGACTTTGTTTTATAATATGTAGTGATTACGTATCCTTCATGTTTGGTTTGACTGTCTACCTACTTAGAACATGTCTTGATATTATATTTCTTTTATTACATCGGCTTAAGTTATAACGAACAAGAGCAAGAGCTGATACGTGGTAAAAACACCACCTTTCTATTATAAAGGCCTGGATGACAGTGACCACCTATTATAAGATGAGCTGCAACCATATTTGGTGCATTTATTGAATTTAAATCGTATTTTTAAAGCTGCTACAACGCAGATCCAGTAAAATATTAGTTATTTTTAATTAAAAAGATGTGGTAAGAAATTTGCCCTACATTGTGATGAGGCATTTTGATAAATCATGATAAATTGTTTGCGGGATATTACTACAAATTGTAACACCGCTAATTACAAATAAGATTTATTGTATTCCTTTATAAAATCTTAAAACTTAAAGTATTTCGAAATAGCTTAAGGAGTTGTAGAATTGTATCTTGTCTCAACATTTACGTAATCATTTATAATTGATGAATAGGAAAGCTAAAATTTAATTTATTGTAGAGGACATTTTCAATGAATCAATAAGCTAATATAATCTCACAATCAATATAACCTTAAAATCAATCTTTTTAAGGTGGTAGAACCAGTGTAGTTCGACCGGGGAAGTACCACCGCCACACCTATCTCTAGCGTGAAGCATTGCTTGCGTTTCGATAGAAGGGTGTGTTTGCCGGCACATTTTTACACGAGGCGACCATCATAGTCCTCGAGAGTAGCAACGCATTTGTGATTGACGTCAGATGGAACCCATGTTCTGTATGAAGTTGATTACAGATGTCCATGGGCGGCAGTGACCAGTTACCACCAGGTGGACTGTATGGTCGTTTGCTACTTCAGTCAAATAAAAAAAACACAATCATAATTGACTTACTATTAATACAACAGGAAATAACTCAACACATGGCTAGAAAGAAGGTGTCTCAAAAAGTATATTACTAATAATAAGGATAATATTAATCAGTTAATAACAGTTATGTTTTTTAAAATATTGCATTTGCATGTAAAAATATATGTGTAAAAATAAATCTATAATACATTTCCATAGTTGTTTGTTAGCAAATTCTTTTATTTTTATAATACGTAGATTCTATATCAAAATTTTGGTTATATACTTTTACATTTTATATCTTGCGTTTAATTATATTAGAATTTTGCGTGAAAACGAAGCGAGAGCGCGCAATATACTCGCCAAATGCAAAGCTTTGTTTAGTTTAAGGCGCCATTACACGGGTCATATACACTGTCAAAGTTAGAGCGCGGGGCGTCACGGCGTCGACTCGGCTGTTTCTCCATTTCTGCTTTATACAATTGAACTGGATTCATGTTACTCGATTTTATGTTCTTATTTCAATTTGGTATTATATGAATGAAAAGATTTGCTTTCATTTGGCATCGAAATGTGGAGCATTTACATGAAGAATAAAAGGCTAAAAGCATATTTGTTGATCGATTTTCTTAGATATTTTTTGTACTATACAAAATTGGCAATAGTATATATTTTTCAATCAAAGATCAAAAAATATAACCTCACACACTCAACACCTCACAGTTTTTTTGGAAAAACGTTACCATTCATAGTAACTATGTATGTACAAAACGAGCCTCGTTTATTTTGAAAATAGAAAAACATTATTTTATTTACATAAGTTATGCTTAGATTTAACAAAAATCCGTTGGTTTAAGAAAAGTACAACTAGCGACACAGTGGAAAAAATCAAAGCTTTATTTTTTTTACGTATTACGATTCCAAAATGCATAAAGAAAATTAATCTTTGAATTATTCATACTTACTAGAATAAAAAATTCAAAGGCTACTAGTATATTCATACTTTTTAATATTTAATATCTTGCATTTAAGGAAATTCAAATTTCGCGTGAAAACAAAGCAAGGGTATACGATATACTTACTCGCCAAATGCAAAGCTTTGTTTAGTATAAGGCGCCATTACACGGGTCATATACACTGTCAAAATTACAGCGCGGGGCGTCACGGCGTCGACTCGGCTGTTTCTCCATTCCTGCTTTATACAATTGAACTGGATTCATGTTACTCGATTTTATGTTCTTATTTCAATTTGGTATTATATGAATGAATAAAAGGATTTGCTTTCATTTGTTTGAATGCTTCATAAGATATCTAACTAGATATCTTTTGTATGCAAAATCAGCAACAATTAGACCAAAAAATAAGTACTTACTACACTTTTTTTGGAAAGATATTACCATTCAACTACATGCAAAATGAGCCTGTTATATTTCGAAAACCAACAAACATTCTTTTAATCATATTATTTATGTCAATATTTAAACCATAATGCGATAGTTTAAGAAAAGTGCGACGTGCGACAATGGGCGAAAAATTCAAAGCTTTCTTTTCTTTAACGCGGTATTATTATACGGGTCATATAAAGTGTTATATGTATTTCGACGTTCATAAAATAAATTTTTCCGGTTACTCGAAAAATAAATTTCTTAAATTATATTTGTAACTCTATAAAGCTAATGGAAAACTGCGAATCGTGTATTTTCATTTACATTCTTTTCGTTCCTTATCTTTTCAGTAATGTAACACTAGATAGTATAAATTTATTCCTATATACCTAATATTCACCGTTTCTAAGTAGATGAAGTATTTATATTGATCATAACACGAATTGTTTATCTTGTGATTTACATTTAATTTAGTTATTATTTTTATGATAATTAATGACTTGACAGAAAATTATAAATATAGTAAAAATAGTCACAGGTGGAAACTAGTTTTTCGACCGAAATGGCTTATGTAGCTTCGGACAAAAGCGAAATGATTTTGGTGATTTGCGTAGGTACTAATGGTAACGCTTGAGTAAGTTATCTCTATTCGTTATATTTTATTATATTAGAATAGTGGTACCTAAATTGGAACATAGTTAATTGTTGACCAAAAAAAGTTTTAAACAATAATATAATCTGACAATAATATAATATGAAACCCCTGCAAATACAGCCGAACTCAATACTAGAGTTCAAGAATGTCATTTATAGTTGAGCCGAAAGATTAAGTTGAATCCTGGCCGAAACTGAAACTTCGGCCCAAATCTTTTTTATAACAGAAACTTGTCCGAAACCACAATGGAAACCGAACTATCGATCGGTCACTAAAAGTTGACAAATATACCTCCCTAGAAAATTTTCGAGATTCTAAGTACGTAAATACGAGTGCAAACAGCTTCCTTTCCCTTGATTTTTCTTTCCCTGTTTGTTCTTTCTTTCAATTCTGTAATCAAGTTTACAGCTTGTCTATATCTTTGGTTGCCTTTTCAGTTTATTCGATATAAAAGACTGAACACAATTCTTTTAAATTGAATGTATACGTCTGCGTATTACCCCTAATTTAGAAACTACGAGTACACGTATCTATACAAAGACATGTTGCTCGTTACTGATATTTGCTCAAAAATGGAATAATCCTGTCTAGAAACTGATTAAATTATAAATTGTTTCGTCTTTATAGAATTGCGAAAAGCATGGCATGCGATAGGTAATGAATCATGCCACCCCTTTCTCATTTTAAGGGTATTTCATTGCGTGATTCTGATCAGCCATACGTAAAATTTAATAATACCACGAAAATGTATTGCGGAAACTCTGAAGACAGAAACAATTTCTCGGCTACAAATCTTAGATGACATATATTTCGTAGAAGCATTTTCGATATCTTGGTACTATTTGTTGTAGGAAAAATATTTTCGTCTTTTATTACGGTTGTGTTTGAAGCATCAATTACTTTTATAGTTATGATAGGCACGTATTTGTACGTAAATAAACATATAGGTGTAACAAGGCAATAGTAGTTTGTTGATTCTTATCATTTTCGAATCAAGTCAAACTCAATCAAATCATACTTTTTGAGTAAAAGTATTTCGTAGGTATTAAAACGATTTGGCGATTCGACTGTAGAAACATAAAAGGCCATTTTTGTTTTGTTTTTTAGTTTAGGGTGATGGGTACTATGTCCTTGTCTGAACGTAAACATGTTACACACTCAAACGAAGTGATCTAGCATAAGCCTAGATGACGTGTCTGTGGCCAACCTCAAATAGAATTAGAATTCTATTTGCAGTTGATTACAATTGTCCTTGGATGGAAGTGACCACTTACGATCTGTCTATTTACTATCTATTATAAACGATATGAAATACAATACAATATTATTTTTGTTTATTTAATTTACTTATTAATCCCTACTAATATTATAAATGTAAAGATAAGTTTGTTTGTTATGTTTTTACGCCAAAACTACTCAGCCGATTATGATGAAACTTTGTATATTATTCTTAGAGGTATTAGGAAAAACATAGGATACTTGTTATTGAAAATCTTTAAAAAACACTTTTTGTATGTAGTAATTTTAAATTATGAATTACATTGATTTAGTTCTATTGGAATGATCTTTGATAATAATTAAGTGCTGCAACGCAGGTAAAGGCTTTACTAGCCTTTTTGATACTAGCCTTACTTTCACATTTGATAAATGTGAAAGTTTGAGCGGATATAGGTATGTGTACCTATTTGTCACACTTTCACGCAAAAAGTACTTTCTGGATTTCACTAAAATTTTGCACACAGATAGTTTATGATCTGATTTAACTTGATTGTGAGATATTTATTATCATAATAAACGTAATCAAAGTGGACGGAGTTGCGAGTATAAACTAGTTTATTTTATTCTAGTATACGTAATTTTAACTAAATAATTCACATAAAATATTTCTAAATACTAAATCTTGTGTATGTTTTTTTATCTGACTGAAGTATCAAACGAGCATGCACTCCACACATGGGTTCTATCTGAAGTCAATTTACAGATGCGTTGCTACTCCCGAGGACTATGATGGTCGCCTCATATAAAAGTGTGCCGGCAACCACACCCTTCCATCGAAACGCAATGCTTCACGCTAGAAATAGGCGTGGCGGGACTTCACCGGCCGAACTACAATGGTTCTACCACCTTAAACTACACTGATTCTACCACCTTAGTGTTACAAAAACATGTAAGATACCTATAATGTCATATGTCGATGATAATTGTTTCAATAACGTAGGCTTACACAGACCTGTCCAGAAAATATACTCTTTTGTTTAAATTGCCTAAAACGATCAACCCGCTTTGTTTAGGTATGTCGGTTAGTTTGATGTCACACTCAGAGGGGTGAATAACAATAAGACCCTTTAGTTCCGGCTCGCTTCCAATGTATTCAATCTGCAGGAGATCAAGACATAACACAAACTTGCCAGGACAAACTTTTCCTATAGAAATCTTCTCCCTTTTTCGCTAATGGAACATGAATTTCTTTGGTTTTATTTCGACAGTCATTGTTTCGCGTCATTGTATGCAATTTGTCGATGGATGTTTTCATCGTAACGAAGTTCTAGCCATATTGTCGTCTGTGTAATGTTTGAGATCTTTAATTCTGCTGTTGTTGTTGTCGGAGGCTAGTAAAACTGTTTATTGAAGGTAAGAAATGTGAAATAGAGTTCATTTGTCGTGTTGTTGACAATAATAATCTTAATTCTCTAGAATAATCTAGCGAATTCAATAGCCAAAAAGTTCATTTAAAGCCTAGTCAGATTTTTCTTGTTAATATATTTGATAGAGTAGATATTACAATCCGCCTTCAAACATATACTAAATAAACATTTAAATTAAATTCAGCACTTTATTTTCAGACATATAAACAAGCACGTAGGTAAAAACTCTAATAAATATAGAGTTTTCTCTAAAAACTTATTATCAGTCATCTAAATTACTCTTATTGTAAAATAATTGGGATGTACAAACACGCGTTTTTTATTATATGTATGTATATTGAATGTTATCTGTATATGCGTTAACTATTCTTTTTATATCACCTTTAAATAAAACATCTTTATAATATAGTGTTAAATCGCAACTAGAAAGCTATTTCGTACGTGCAAATTTCAAAAATGAACTACAAATTCGCCATGGACAGATATGGTAATTAGCAGTCGTGGAGAGTAGACCGCAAGCATCCATTTGGAAATGATTGGCATCGGCCGTGAGTGATCCAAATGGGTGGCTTAAATACTCATTTGATATTCACATTTACTCCGAAACGGACGATCGAACCGGTACAAATTACCACTCATTTGTCCATATTGAGCCTGCAGCATGTGACGCGGTATAAGCAGCTTTTCGGTTTTACCGTAGTTTAGTTTTGAATATGTATCTTCATGTAGGTAATAATTTGACAATAAATTTTTAATAATTATTATATTATTATTAACTTTTTAATAATTATTATCAAACTACATTACGTATCAAATGTCTTTCTATACTAAAACTATTTCTATACTACTTTAATATTTCAGTCCTACTTAAAAATATATTATTTTGACTGGACTTTTACTTTAAGATTTACGTTAGTCACATGGGTACTTCTCTAGGATATGAGGATATAAAGTTACATACAAATATTATTGATATCCCAGAAAGTTATTAGAGTGAAGTGTAGAGTAATTATTGATAATTTTACTTTCTATTTATATGTTTATTTAATCACTGTTATTTGCCTACGCTAATTATTCGCTTTATGTGTCATACTCTAAATTGTTTTATTTAAAGTCTTTACCATGTCGTATTTAATGGCAACTAGACAGCTATTTCGTACGTGCAAATTTCAAAAATGAACTACAAATTCGCCATGGACAGATATGGTAATTAGCAGTCGTGGAGAGTAGACCGCAAGCATCCATTTGGAAATGATTGGCATCGGCCGTGAGTGATCCAAATGGGTGGCTTAAATACTCATTTGATATTCACATTTACTCCGAAACGGACGATCGAACCGGTGCAAATTACCACTCATTTGTCCATATTGAGCCTGCAGCATGTGACGCGGTATAAGCAGCTTTTCGGTTTTACCGTAGTTTGATTTTGAATATGTATCTTCATGTAAGTAATAATTTGACAATAAATTCATTAGCACTTTTGATACTTGATTATGGTATGTGTTTTTTACTTTTTATTAATTACATAACAAACTACCTTACGTATCAAATGTCTTTCTATACTAAAACTATTTCTATACTACTGTAATATTTTAGTCCTACTTAAAAATATATTAATTTGATGGGACTTTCACTCCAAGACTTACGTTAGTGATATCGGGTATTTTTTTAGAACGTAAGAATGTAAAGTTACATACAAATATTATTGATATCCCAGAAAGTTATTAGAGTGAAGTGTAGAGTAATTATTGATAATTTTACTTTCTATTTATATGTTTATTTAATCACTGTTATTTGCCTATACCTACTCTAATTATTCGCTTTATGTGTCATACTCTAAATTGTTTTATTTAAAGTCTTTACCATGTCGTATTTAATCGCAACTAGAAAGCTATTTCGTACGTGCAAAATTCAAAAAAGAACTACAAATTCGCCATAGACAGATATGGTAATTAGCAGTCGTGGAGAGTAGACCGCAAGCATCCATTTGGAAATGATTGGCATCGGCCGTGAGTGATCCAAATGGGTGGCTTAAATACTCATTTGATATTCACATTTACTCTGAAAGGGACGATCGAACCGGTGCAAATTACCACTCATTTGTCCATATTGAGCCTGCAGCATGGGACGCGGTATAAGCAGCTTTTCAGTTTTATCGTAGTTTTGTTATGATTATTTATCTTTATAATTTATATAGGTTGTAGTTTAATAATAATCTTTTAAGCTTAAATACTATAGTGTGTTTTTCGTTACTTTTTTATTGATTACTAACAATTCATATAAACTACTATACGTATCAAACGTCTTTCTATACTACGTTAGTCCTACTTAAAAATATATTATTTTGATTGGACTTTCACTCCAAGACTTACGTTAACCACATCGGATACTTCTCTAGAGTGTGAGGATGTAAAGTTACATTACATTAAATACTCATTTGATATGCACATTTACTCCGAAACGGACGATCGAACCGGTGCAAATTACCACTCATTTGTCCATATTGAGGCTGCAGCATGTGACGCGGTATAAGCAGCTTTTCGGTTTTACCGTAATTTAGGTTGGATAATTATCTTCCTGTAGGTTATAGTTTGTCAATTTCATTTTCACTTTTTATACTTTTTTACAGTACATGTAATGTTGAAAAATGTATTATTATGAAATATTTTATCTAAAGATTTACTTTAATCACATCTGGTTCTTCTCTAGAATAATCAGTTATATACAAATATTCTTATAGTTAGGAAAATCAAGTGTAGAAATACGGAATATTTGATAATTTGTTTCAAAATGGTTGATACATTAGTCTCAAACCTAATCTAATCTAAGGGACATTGGCAGCTTTTTTCACAACTGGATTAAAAAGAGAAAAAAATATATAATATATAGTAAAATAAACCGTGAATGTGAATGTAATAGTAAACTGTCATGCGGTGGTACCCACCGTTGATATTATGTAATCACTGCAGTTGACATCTATAAATAATCAATTCAAAGACAAACCAGAGTCCTGTAGGAAGACAATTTCAGATATACTATGCTACTCTTGAGGACTAAGTTAAAAAAATAGTTTAATGATTGCCATATAAGTTTATTGATTGACAGAACGTTGCAACAAACAAAACAAGAATGAATATAACGCCATCATTGATCAAAATCAGACAGGTCTAGTGAAATAAACTAATTCAATCTAATAATGGGGAAATAATTAGCATCCATTGCCACTGCCACTTCAGATTGTAATTTCTTTTTCTCAAAATTAACAAGCTGAAGTGGCGGTGGGCCGGCCACATCGCTCGAAGGACCGGTAACCGATGGGAAGAAAGGTCCTCGGGTGGCGACCACATTTGAGAAAAAGGAGTACAGATCGGACCGATGACCTGAAGAAGACAGCGGGAAACCATTGGATTCAAAGGGCACATGACCGGTTGAAGTAACGCCTGAAAAGCTCGTTTGCTACTTCAATCGGATAAATAAAAATTACGCCTACAATTTTAATGACCACATAATTTAGAATAGAACAAAGAACGCGCTTCTTTGTCCTATTCTAAATTGTGTGGTCATTGCTGTTAGCCAATTTGCCTATTATCATTGCTGTTAATAGGCAAATTGGCTATTTTCAGCAGTGCACTGTTAAAGAGATTTATTCCGGTCTGATCCATGTTTAATTTTTAATCTATTCCGTTCCGATCCTAAACACTGGATCAATAATATAAAGATCGTCAGAAGATAATTAATGCCTGTCAGATATGCACTTAATTATAATTACAGTAACAAATCTAAGTATAAATATATTTGAGATATATCGATTTAGTTAAACACTTATTTACATTAATGTCTGAATCAGGGTGTCGCTCGGATTACCGACAGCAGGGTATCAGGCAACGGTAGTTTGTGATGTACGAACCTAACGTACAGCTCAAATATTTTAGTCCTATTCTATTACATTAATTGTTTATTTATTATATTCATGTAATACTATGTCTCAGGCTAATTTAAAACTCAGGTAAATGAGATAACTGTAAGCTTTAGTGAAGTTAATCTGTAGCACTGCTTTTAATCTCACAAGTATAATAGTATTAAAAATATATGTTATAGTAAATATTAATACGTGAAGCAAAAAATTGTGACGGATTTTTAAGTAATATGCCGCGGACGGATTAGTATGAAATTTTGCACGGTTATAGTGGACGTAGAGAAGGAGTGCAGAATGTTAATATTTTTTTCAAATAATGCATTTTTCATACATAAAATCAACTAAAAACACATTACACACACTGCCTTGCATTTGTCACAAACACATATGTACTTAGTAAATGAAAATGAAAAGACACAACGTCAAGAATGTCAGATGACATTTGATTTTTAATTTAAATTACGGTCGAATTTCGGCCGATGCTACGGGTGACTAGTAGTAATAAACCTGACTGACAATGAATTACTTTTTTAGCCGCTAAAGGCTTACATAAAACAGGTGTTGCCGTTCCACAATATTCTTGCGTTAAAATCGATTTACTTTTTTATAAGACAACATGGTTTAAATTTCATTGCTTATTTATTTTTATTAGGTATAAAAAAGTTTGTGTAGAACACAGTACTTACTTACAATATAACTCTTAATCTGAATCGGCTGGAGATTAAATTAATTCAAATATCAACTATTTATTACGTAACATTTATGTTGATAACCAATTATTGAACTTTATGAGATGAAATTGAGAAATTAATTACGGTCGACGTTTTATTAACAATTTAGTAAAACATAAATAAGAACAATACTTCACAGCGATTGTTAGGTATTTTAACGCAACGTTCTTAAACTTGTTAATTAAAACTCGTTAAAAGCTTTATTTCGACATTGTCGGTAATTAAGAAGATTCACGATCGATGAGCGATATTATCTTCAAGATATACTCAGTATTTCTGGAAAAGTGGTATTTCGGTGATAATATTAAAATCGAAGGTTACGAAGATCAAAGATTTTTCTAATAAACTCTTCTAAGTTATATTAGTAAGTCAATTTGGATTAGTATAGGTTAATATGTTATGATTTAGGTCAATGTTACTTTTCTACGAGTCTTGAGTAAATTAATCTTATCCTAGCCTAGAAAAGTCAAGCCAAGGACATAATATTTCTCTGATATACAGACTAATACAGACTAAACGGTAAAACAGAATAGCAGATATATATGTACTTACAAATTTTTTTTTTATACTATTAGTAAATAATAAATACAACAAGCTAGCTCTTTTCAGGTAGCTAAAAAGGAGCTTGTAACTGACTTAAGTTATTTTCGACTCCTTTTTAAGGCAAATATAGCATTTGTCCCTTTTAAAACGTGACAATGTCAGGACGCCCTCCCTGTCCGTCTGTCTGTCACCAAGTTGTATCTCATGAACCGTGATAGCTAGACAGCTGAAATTTTCACGGTTATATTTTAATATTTTAAAAGATACTAAGAATAAATAATAGTATTTTTTAAATTTTATTCAAATTAACCTTATCGTAGACTTGAAAAGTCAAGGAAAGGATGTAATATTTCTCTGATATACACAGTACAACAGTGTAGATAATATATACTTACACACAATTTTTAATTTGATAATAAACGTAAACAATAAAGAGTACCTAACCCAACTCCAATAACGTTCTTTACAGGTAGCAATATCGGAAACTGTGTCCGACTTGACTTACCTACGACTCCTATTCTGTATAAACTAAATCAATCAGTACACGTTCCTTTTTTAAATACCTATAATAAAATAGCAAGAATAATTAATAGTATTTTGTAATGCAAGCTCAGTCAGAATAAGGATGCGAGCTCCCGCGGGTTAGCTCGTAATTACCTACATTACATGTCACGGACACGCGGTGATTGATTGTAACACTAATATCGCGCACAATATCTACAATCGCATGTCGCACTTGTCCTTGCGATGCTTGACAAGCTATTTCGGTTTGTGTGTATAAATATATACTTAGAGTGTTATCATATTGCTGCTTTCCGAATAACAGACCAATTCAAAATTCATAAATTTTAAGTTAAATTAAATTAATCTTATCGTAGACTTCAAAAGTGAGGGCAAGGATGTAATATGTCTCTTATATACAGACCAAAATAGACTAGACATAGTAAAACAGTGATGGTCATATAATAAACTTGCATACTCATATTTATTTAATAAGAAAAGTAAATAATAAAGAATAATCCAGCTCCATTAACTTTTAGTACAGGTAGCAATATTGGAAACTTACCGACTTAAATTACCTACGACTCCTATTCTGTTTACACTAAATCAGTATTCGTTCATTTTTACATATAATAATAATACCAAATATAATTAATAATTTGTAATACAAGCTCAGTCAGAATAAGGATGCGAGCTCCCGCGGGTTAGCTCGTAATTACCTACATGTCACGGACACGCGGTGATTGATTGTAACACTAATATCGCGCACAATATCTACAATCGCATGTCGCACTTGTCCTTGTGATGCTTGACAAGCTATTTTGGTTTATGTGTATGTATATGTACCTATTATTTTATCATATCGCTGCTTTGCTTGAATAACGTCAAAGCTCAAAATTCATAACCTATTTAATCGTCAAAATTAAAAATATTGTATTTTAAGTTAAAGATTCAATTTTATTCAAAATTAAAACTTGGTGTTTTAACTACACCGTGGTTAATGGACTTTTAATATTTTATTATTTTAAATTAATTCATTAAAAAAATAATATAGTTTATTTTTTACCCGGCTCTCTGGTAAATCCAATTCAAGTAGCCGTATGTTACTGCTTATCCCTAGAGAATTAAAGAGGCTATGCTATGCTATGCTATTATGGACATATTGCTATGTGGTGGTAAAACCCGTAACGCCAACTAACACAATAATATATTTATTTATTGCATCCAAACTTATACCTAACATTACCGGGAACTCTCATGCACTAGACATGTACACAATTTAAAATAATTTTTATATAGTACAGTGCCTACTCACTATCAGATAGACTGCAAAGTCAAATCTTTGTAGTCTACCTGATGGTAAGTGGTTACTGCCGCCCATGGACATATGAAATAAACCATCATAAACAGTTCAAAAGTAAAGCAGGACAACAAGTAAACAATTACAATTTACAGTATACTAACAATATATAGTAAGACCGAATCATATAAATGATTTTTCAAAGATAGTAGGGTTCATTTGGGGTCCAGAAGTAGGTACCGTACAGTACACGTGCAGTACACGTTTCTGACTTATAAAAACAGAGTTACCACTGCTGTAATTTGCTTCAGTGAGGTTGAAAAGTTAATCACTTTTATGAGGGATTTCCGAATCTTTAGTCTTCAGGGTTACAAGATGTGACATTAGACTAATTTAAACATATCAAAACCATTTTCAATTTCATCATCACAGTGCATAAGTACTTAATTTCATTAATGAACTATCCTGTTTCTATCCCTAGACATATAACCCCATCGTAACAAATGGGAAATAAGTACGTATTAGAAAGGAACATTCAGCAGGCTTACCTTAATACTCATTAGGCGACCAGGAAGAAAGGAAGCAACGCAATCGGTGTTTCGTTAATTTCCCTTGCCTTGAGTTTCGGAGCGAGTTAATCAGCTTTGCTACAATCTTAGCATCTCTTGAGGTGTTTGTATTCTGATTGCCTTATAGTATCGTATGGTATCAAAATACATATAGCTTTTATACATATTACTTATGATCTGCTGACAGCCATAATATCATAATGATTAATTTAGATTTCTGTTCTGGATTTTAGGTGTTTGTGTATTTCTTGTTGTCTGTCATGTATCATTTAAAATTTAGATAACAGTATCACAGATATTATTTTTATAATGAACAAGTTCATCTTTACGCCATGAAACAAATTAACAAAGTATGCTAAATTACAACAATAACGGGCTATTTATATCTAAACAGGATGTATTTTGAGAGTAAAAGATATGAAAAAAATCTTTAAATATTAACAAATGTTTTTCAACTCATTTCAATCACCATCAAACAAACATTTTGAAAATCAGTTGATAAAGCAAAGAAAATATATTGAACCTAAATCATAATAATCTAAATACTTTGATTATCTATAATAATCAAAGTATTTATATCACAACGCTTCACAATATGCGTAGATTAAATTTAAGACATGTATAATATTGTGGGGTAGTGTAAGTTACTCAGGAGATTGGTGTGTGCATCGAGTATGCGCCACGTACCGAAGAGGGATTGGTCCATGTGCTACTAATAAATAATGCTGCCACCATATTTTTTCATCTAAAGTAGAAAATTTTAAGCGAGTATGTTTTATGAACACATTTTTATTATCTTTTTCTAATATTATCCTCTATCCTTTACTTAAAATGTTTTTTTACACTGCAACTATATCAGATATTCATAGCATTTTAGAAAAACATAGATAACACTTAATGCAGGGGATTGAGTTTTATCTATGAAAAGAAAATAACGACACGATGTTAGTATTTTTAAATTATAATTTGATTGTGAAAGACGTGATTGTTAACGAACTTAGTTCCAAAAGCATAAGTATTGAGTATCAATACTGAAAGTAAACTGAACATTTTCAGTTAAACTTTGGTCCTGCGATGCGGTCGCCTCGGCTTTACGCAGGACAATCGGTAGACAGTGCTAAGTGGAAAGATCTCGGTAATACGTCACAATGACTGCGGTGCGCCTGTCCGCTAATTAATAGCATTGAATTACTTTGCCTATACTCCTAGAGCTTTTGACCTCAAAAATAGGATCTATAATAAAAATGCTTGTTTTATTTTAATGGTCTGTGTTTATTGCAACGACATGTTACATGCAGAAGAAAGAAAGTGAAGCATAGACTACAGAAAACTCAAAGACATTAAATTATATCGACTAATAGCGCGTTCCAGAAGACGCTCACAAAGCCCCAAACGCCCAAAACGTCTTTCCACAAGACGACCGCGGTCGTTGTGGTCGCGGCGAATACGTCACTCGCAACGTCATGACTTACGCCCACGCGAAGCTCACGACGACCCATCTAATAAGGTGAGTCGAAGTGATTTTTCCACTACAGATTATGTGAGTAACGCTCACAAGCTAGTGGAAAGGGAAAAACTGCGGTCGTGAGCGTGAACTTTGTGAACGTCTAATGGAACACACTCTACGTATTATCTAATATACTATAGATTTTAATGATAATAACTTACAGTCCACCCGATAGTAAATGGTGTCTGCCTCGCATAGATCTGTAACTGACTACATACCTATAGGGACACTAGCTGAAACCAATCGTAGACGCGCTGCTACTTCTGCGGACTAAAGTGGTCATAAGTTAGCTGGCATCCATATCCTGGCACCAAAAAGCAAAACTGTTTTACATTAGGAATAGATATCGGGATAGTGCTTCGAACTTCAAATAGTATTGGTTCTACTATCTTTTAAACTGAAAGTTAGTTAAACATTCATCCTGCGATGCATCAGGCTTGGCTTTACACAAGACAGTAAGTAGACAGTGTTAAGTGGGAAGGCGTTGATAATACGTCACACCAATGACTGCGGTGCACCTGTCCACCTCAAATTAATAGCATTGTATTACGTCCTCCATGCAGCCTCTGAGAGCTTTCGATCACGGCTCAGCCTTAAACCACCTGCGTATATTTTGACTATAAGAAAGTTATTACATCACCTGTTAATACAGTGATATAAAAACTTTTCGTGCATGTTAAGTAATGGAAAGATAACATTTTAATTTCATGTTAAGCTTGTCTTTTCAAAAATGTGTTGTATAATTGTGATTTGCTACGTATGTGATAAGCTATTCAGGTTCGATCGTGGAACCAAAAGCCTCCGAATTTGGTATTTTCATTATACAGGATACATCTTTCTTGATATACCTTCTTTTTTCGTTGACGGGGAGGAAACCTTGACAAGGTATACCTAAGCCTTGGGAGAGACCCCGGGCTATGTATTATAATATATCTTTCTTGATATACCTGTAGTAAAAATCGACTCTCTATAAAGTCGTTTAATTGACTATAGTTGAACGTGACAACGTCATAAGAAAATACTGATGGAATAGTTGCATTTTTGTATAGGAGCTGTCCACGTGGACGCATCGCTCACTCAAGTAGAAGGGAGACAGATGTCGAACGCTGCCGAACGCGGAGGCTGATTGTGCCTTTTTGTCGCCCGTTCCGCGCTCTCGCTTGCACTTCAAGCCTTAAATGGAACGCCTCAGAGCGAGGTAACGCCGCATGAGTCACATTTTTTGGTGAGTTCAGCCGGTTCCATAGAATTAAAAGACGTTGTCACGTCAAAAAATAATCTGTATTTTTTTATAAAAGAGCATGAGTTTAAATACGATGTGTGAAGACATTAAGACTATTACGTATTTGCCTATTTCAATGTAATTATGTTATCTATACAAATACTTGACAACCTGCTTCAAAAAGGTAAAAGACTTCAATTCCGCCCATAATAATGAATTCCTGCCAGTTAGAAATGAAGCTATCTATACATTTTGTAGGAGCACGTAGTCTTCGGTGAGGCAGCGTAGCCTATCACTTATTTGACCGTGCCATTAATAACAAGTCGCTAGCATACAAGCTTAGAATCGGGGATCTATGATAGCCTTAGGGTAGCTAGTATTTTATGAGAAACCGATATATCAATAATAGTTTATCCAGCATATTATTTATTGTTGAACACATAGAAAACAATGACGTAATAATATTAATGAAAATTTGAAAACTACCCGTGAATCTACTATACTCGTGTATAGGAATGTAAAATGTTGAAACCTATGTTGGGTTATTTACTGACTAATGATAGCCCGTATAACTTAAGTTGTACTCTCGATCGGGAGGTTCGAGGTTCAATCCCAGGCACGTACCACAGATTTTTCTAAAATTACGTGCCTATAAGAAATTTATTATCACTGCTTTACGGTAAAGGACAACACCGTGCGGAAACCTACATACATAATTGACAGTTCTTTAAAAAAGTTCTCAAAGAATGTCTAGTCTACCAATTTAGATTTGGCCAGCGCGGTGGACTATGGCCTAAATACTCTCTTATTCTGAGAGAAGACGGATTGACGATATGTTTGGTTAAATATATCAATCATATAATAATGAATCAAAAGCATAACTTATACGTTAGAGTACTCCGTTACTACAAATATAATATAAAATAACTACTCTATTTCCCCAAAAGACGAGATTCTTATGACCTTAGCTTCATCTTTAAAAGTATGTTATCCCTCGCGTGGGTATGTAATTTTAATATGAGAACGCTGCCGGCATCTAAATTAAAAGTTACTTATGAGGAGGACTGTATTTCGCAGTACTCGTATTATTTACTGAATGCAGTTTAAATAAGCAGTCAGTATATTCAAAAGCGTGCGATATTTTCATAGAAGGGTGTGGTAGCAGCCACACATATATTAAATACCTACATAGGTATATATTCTCTCGATTCTTTGGAGTAGTAATACATGTGTGATTGACTTCAGATAGAACCCCGATTTTATATAAAGTTGGTTATAGATGTCCATGAACGGCATTGACTATTTAGCACGAGATGAACAACATACGATACTTTAAACTAATAGAAAATAATGGATTTTAATGGCTTTATATATGTTAACCAAGAAATTCTCTATAAAAAAGTCGCAAACGAAATATTATTTCAATCGATACGTATACCTACATATATCATTTTAGTCTAGAATTATCGAATTTATACATTTTAATACTTGTACTCATCATATATGCAATTTTTGAATTCTTTTAGAATTCTTTATAAGTATATGTAGTAAGTATATTCGTATAAGTTAACCTAATAAGCAGAGTATAGGGACATAGCAGAGGTTGAGCACAGGCCCCGCTGAAAGTGCCAACCCACAATTTGAAAGTTGGCCAAGTTGTATCGACAGGGGGTGTTTGCGGTGGCTCCGCTTCTCGCTCCGCAGACCATCGTGGTCAGCCTTGTGACTGTAATTTTATGCATTCGTTCTAGTTTTTCGCAAATAAGCGATGCAAAAGCTTGAACTCTTATTTTCGTGGGTGTATCGAATTAACTGATCATTAATATGTCCGGATTTTAGAAATACTTTCTGGTTTTGACTTCGGATAAATAAGTGTAGCTGGGGTGGTACGACTACACTTATTTGTGCTTAGTAAAATCAGTTAGTAAGCTTTATTTTTTATCTCATACACAAGGATAGTAACGTATCCTCAACTCAAATCAATCTGGAGTTGATTACAGATGTCCACAGAAGACAATGGTCATTACCGATCTTCACCATAATCAACTGCTACAAAGTGTTGGTTAAAAATTCCGTCCTAATATTCGTTAATTACTTATAACTGTAAACAGCTGTGAACTAAGCGTAAGCTACCTCCACTTAATTAAAAACAAATAAAAATAGAAGAAGCAATGCAGTATCAAAACTCAGCAACATTGACATGTTAGGTTGCTCAAGTAAGCAAGTAACTCGCCGGGCAAGGTAATCGAACTAATAAATCTAGTACCCATTTAGCTGTACCCCGCTCGCAGAGGATCTGAGCGAAACCATGAGATTACTTTCCAAATCTTGATTTTACTGACACTACACCGAAAATACTCAGTTTTACTCTATTTACTTTGCCTACGCTATTCCTTTCTATTGTGTATGTTGGGATTTTTAAATTATCGATTCTGGTGAATGTCTTTTATGTTTTGTTGTCATAAAAAACCTTGACACTTTAATTTCAATCAATCGATAAAATTTATTCACAATAGTTTTTAATTATTCTAAAACATTGAAACTTAATAGTGTCAAACTTATCGGCGTCGGATCAGAATTCCGTCTTATTTTCGTTCATTACTAATAACTGTAAATAACTATAAACAAAGCGTAAGCTTCCAGTTAATTAAAAAGAAATAAAAATAGAAGAAGCAATGCAGTATCAAAACTCAGCAACATTGACATGTTAGGTTGCTCAAGTGAGCACGGCAACTCGCCGGGCAAGGTAATCGAACTAATAAATCTAGTACCCATTTAGCAGTGCCCCGATCGCAGAGGATCTAAGCAAAATCATTAGATTACTCTCCAAATCTTGATTTTACTCACACTACACCGAAAATACTCAGTTTTACTCTATTTATTTTGCCTACGCTATTCTTTTCTATTGTGTATGTTCGTATTTTTAAATTATCGATTCTGCTGAATATGTCTTTTGTGTTTTGCTGTCATAAAAAACTTTGGCACATTAATTTAAATCAATCGTTATAATTTATTCACAATATTTCTTAATTATTCTAAAATAGTGAAACTTAATAGTGTCAAACTTATCGGTGCCGGATAAAAATTCCGTCCTGATTTTGGTTGAAGCAAATAACTGTAAATAGCGATAAAAGCATAAGCTATTTCCACTTAGTTAAAAATAAATAAAAATAGAAGAAGCAATGCAGTATCAAAACTCAGCAACATTGACATGTTAGGTTGCTCAAGTGAGCACGGCAACTCGCCGGGCAAGGTAATCGAACTAATAAATCTAGTACCCATTTAGCTGTGCCCCGCTCGCAGAGGATCTAAGCGAAACCATGAGATTACTCTCCAAAATCCAAATCTTGATTTTACTCACACTACACCGAAAATACTCAGTTTTACTCTATTTACTTTGCCTAGGCTATTCTTTTCTATTGTGTATGTTTGTATTTTTAAATGATTATTTCTGGTGAATATGTCTTTTGTGTTTTGCTGTCATAACAAAACTTTGACACTTCAATTTCAATCAATCGTTATAATTTATTCATAATATTTCTTAATTATTCTAAAACAGTGAAACTTAATAGTGTCATACTTATCGGTGTTGGATAAGAATTCCGTCCTAATTTTCGTTAATTACTAATAACTGTAAATAGCTATAAACTAAGAGTAACTTCCACTTAATTAAAAGAAATAAAAAATTGAAGAAGCAATGCAGTATCAAAATTCAGCAACATTGACATGTTAGGTTGCTCAAGTGAGCACGGCAACTCGCCGGGCAAGGTAATCGAACTAATAAATCTAGTACCCATTTAGCTGTGCCCCACTTGCAGAGTATCTGAGCGAAACCATGAGATTACTCTCCAAATCTTGATTTTACTCACACTACACCGAAAATACTCAGTTTTACTCTATTTATTTTGCCTAGGCTATTCTTTTCTGTTGTGTATGTTCGTATTTTTAAATGATTGATTCTGGTGTATATGTCTTTTGCGTTTTGCTGTCATAAAAAAAATTGACACTAATTTCAATCAATCGTTATAATTTATTCACAATATTTCTTAATTATTCTAAAACAGTGAAACATAATAGTGTCAAACTTATCAGTGTCGGATAAGAATTCCGTCCTAATTTTTGTTAATTACTAATATCTGTAAATAGCTATAAACAAAGCGTAAGCTTCCAGTTAATTAAGAAGAAATAAAAATAGAAGAAGCAATGCAGTATCAAAACTCAGCAACATTGACATGTTAGGTTGCTCAAGTGAGCACGGCAACTCGCCGGGCAAGGTAATCGAACTAATAAATCTAGTACCCATTTAGCTGTGCCCCGCTCGCAGAGGATCTAAGCGAAACCATGAGACTACTCCCCAACTATTGATTTTAATCACGCGACACCGAAAACCCACCTTTTTACTCTATAGAGTTTTTTCATTATTTTATTGTGTTTAAGTCGGTTTTTATCGTGTTTGAGTCACTTGTGTTTAAGTAGGTGCTCATGTTTTTAAATTATCGATTTGTCTGTGTAGTTATGTTTTGTGGTCATCAAAAACATCTTAATTCATCTTAAATAGAAAATTCTTATGTAAGAGATTCGTCTAGTATACAAGATACGTTATTGATTTAATTTAAATATGCAACGAAAATGTAAGCTAATTGCCAAATAACTCTTTTAAATGGAAAAGAAACACCTTTTTTAACCCAGCACTTAGGTAAATTTTGTAATAAATCTTAAATGTAACCCAATCAACTCTGAATAAGCGATAAATAGTGCTTAATTACTTTCTTAGTTTATTCATACTAGGTAATTGTATTAATTACTATTTACCCTAAAAAAAATTAACATTACTTATTGTATATCTTATACATATATAACAAGTAATGCCATATTTTTGATTCTTTCGTTGTTTACCTTTATTAAATGAAAATCTAAAATATTTCGTAACTAAATTGAAACAGAATTCAAATAAATACGTCTTTAACATTAGCAACCTGAGCGAAATTGACTTGATGGCGTCGCCCAAGTGAGCACAGAGCACGGAGCTCAGCACAGCAGTGTAATTGAACTAATAAATCTAGTCGTGTTACTACGCTCTGACTCTAAGCACCAGAAGCTGGTCATACGATACTAAAACAATTTTCCTTGAATATTCTTATTTCCCTGTTAATGCATTTGGATTCTTACTTCCTGTTTCATCACATAAATAACTCCCTTCTTTAAAAAACATAGAATCTTATTATCGTTAAGGTTAGTATTAATGTAATTTACGCAAATTTTAGGTAATTTAATGATTCACGTGTAAACTATCACACTAATTTACAAAGAAACACATAAAGTAGTCTTGTAATTCGAGAAAAATAGACGCTAATAAGTCAAACAGGTACGAAAGCTGAGAACTCAGGATGATAATGGAAATAACACATTTTACCCGAGCGAAGCTGGGTTCCCATCTAGTAATCTTATATTTTTTGATTAATTCATTGTTTATGTCTAAGATATTCCATACGTGAATATTGATAATCTGGATTTTTAACCATAAAGATTCATAAAATAATCTGTTAACAAACAAAATATTTACATAGATACTAAACTATCTTAATTAAGTATATTCATGTGATAATTAAGAATTCTTTATAGGCAAATTCAAATAAATACGTCTTTAACATTAGCAACCTGAGCGAAATTGACTTGCTGGCGTCGCTCAAGTGAACACAGAGCACGGAGCTCAGCAAAGCAGTGTAATTGAACTAATAAATCTAGTCGTGTTACTATGCTCCGACTCTAAGCGCTAGAAGCGAGTCATACGATACTAAAAAAAAATTCTTTAAATATTCCAAAATACACTTACAAATATACATGAAATATTTTTCCAAAATAACTATCAGGGCGTGATTAGGGGTCGATACTGATGCCAAAAATGCAATCAGTAAAATTTTTGTCTGTCTGTCTGTCTGTCTGTCTGTCTGTCTGTATAACCGTTGTAGAAACAAAAACTACTCAGTGGATTTTAACGAAACTTGGTACGATTATTCTTTATACTCCTGGGCTGGTTATAGTATACTTTTCATCCCGCTACAATCAATAGGAGCAGAGCAGTAAAGGGAAATGTTGGGAAAACGGGAGAAGTTACTTTTTTAAGCTTCTGTCGCGTGTGCAACCTTAACGGTTAAAGCTACACAGAAATCATGTATGAGGGAAATATTTTCCTTAAAATTATCTAAAAAATATCCTACGACAGCATATGTCCATCTTTTATGGTTGACTCACAATAACACGTGTAACTCCCGATAGCTTAGCAGTTCAAAGCTTTCTGATTATATTTGTCTACTCTTACGTTTATAACTCAGTCATCTATCTGTACGAAAATGAACATGAAAATGAAAAATGAAAAATGAAAAATGAAAAATGGAAAATGAAAAATGAAAATGAAAAATGAAAAAAGAAAAAAGAAAAAAGAAAAATGAAAAATGAAAAATGAAAAATGAAAAATGAAAAATGAAAAATGAAAAATGAAAAATGAAAAATGAAAAATGAAAAATGAAAAATGAAAAATGAAAAATGAAAAATGAAAAATGAAAAATGAAAAATGAAAAATGAAAAATGAAAAATGAAAAATGAAAAATGAAAAATGAAAAATGAAAAATGGAAAATGGAAACGGAAAATGAAAAATGAAAATTGAAAATTGAAAATTGAAAATTGAAAAATGAAAAATGAAAAATGAAAAATGAAAAATGGAAAATGAAAAAGAAAATGAAAAATGAAAAATGAAAAATAAAATACTGTCGAATATACAAGGGGAAAGCAAAGTTTATAGTTCAATAAATAGAATGGTCGATGAACAAGACGCCACTAACTACCCGATAGAATTTTTAAATTCTTTAAATATGCCCGGACTTCCTTCTCATGAAATTTGTTTAAAAATTGGCATTCCGATTATTCTGCTCCGAAATTTAAGACCACCACAACTTTGCAATGGAAGTCGGCTAAAAGTAACCCGGTTGCAACAAAATATTATCGAGGCTCAAATTTTAACAGGTTGCGGTGCAGGAGAAACCGTCTTTATTCCCAGAATTCCCTTAGTACCTAATAATTTTCCATTCCAATTTAAAAGAACGCAATTCCCAGTATCGGTGTGTTATGCAATGACAATTAATAAGGCTCAAGGGCAGACTTTTCGTGTTGCTGGAGTAGATCTCGGTGTCAGTTGTTTCTCGCATGGTCAGTTGTACGTCGCTCTTTCCCGGGTCAGTAGTTCCAAAAATCTTTACGTTCACGTGCCGGATGGATCAACATTCAACATAGTTTACCCGGAAGCTTTGCATTGAAGTATTTTCGTTATATAAGTACTTAAGCCTTCGGCAGGATCGGAGTAGGGCTACGGTATCCCTGCCTGTCGTAAGAGGCGACTAAAAGGGGCTTCCGGGGTTGCGGGCGGCTAGAGTGGGAGCTTGAACCGTCCAGCCAGGCGATACCGGGAAGGTGGCGATATGTGTGGTCGCATACCGCCGTAAAGACTAGATTGGGTGGTGGGCCCATCCGCCCATCTGGGAGGAGCCCGAGTCCTCTTTATAGCACCGAAGCCGGCCACCGGGGGGGTTTTAGTGCGGTAAAAATTCCACATAACTCTGCGTCGCTCCCACGGCGTCGGGTACCTTTTGAAGGTTTCCCCCTCGAAAACAAAAATAAAAAAGGTTCTTAAGCCTCATGTGAACGTGATCTAAACAATATTACCAATACATTAACTCAATAACACACAAGGAGTTACTCGCTGGCGGAGTCGCGGGCAAAGCTATTAACAATAATATTGTGCGGTTCCGTATTGCGATATTTTTCAACAGTATTGTAGATATGACATATTATATTTCGCTACTAAAATACGAAAGTTAATCTGTTTGTTACATCAAAACCACTGAACCGTGAGGAAGGACATAGGCTACTTTTTTTTACGAAAAACAACTGAAACGCGGACGAAGTCGCGGGCAACAGGTAGTTTAAAATAATGTTAATGTTACAAAGTTTAGGCAACATAATTATTACTCACATGTGTACATTTATTTACAGATATACATAAAGTAGTTTTGTGATTTGAGCCAAATTTACTTGTTGGCGGCAATCAGGTACAAAAGCCCAGAGCTTAGGATGGTAATCGAACTAATAAATCTAGCCGTGTTTTAACGCTCTCTCTTGCTCATTGCACTAGGAATTTATTGGAAGTGATACTGACTAAAAATAAAGACTACTTAGAGCTTGGTGTCTATAATATTAGCTAAAAGAATCCTCTTAGAAATCAAATTTATCCGGTTGTAATAAGGTGTCTCAATTTTATTTTTTCTCCATTTATCAAAGTTATTATAAACTTAAAGTTTGTTCTATTCGTATCGTACAGAAAAAGTGCCCTGGAATTAAATACATAAGTGAGTTTAGTAACCTGACAAAATTGACTTGTTGGCGTCGTACAGGTAAATACGACAGCTCTGAGCTCAGGAGGGTAATTGAACTAATAAATCTAGTCGTGTTACAACGCTCTCCGACTCGCTTACTTCGCTGGAAACCTGGTACAGAAATTTGACTCTCCTTCTTCCATGTTTGGTATATATTTCTTTAAATAAATTACTTTTTGGAACGAAGTTCCTTATCGCGCGTTAAGAAGGAGGCTAGACGGAAAAAAATCAGACGAAAAGTTGTCACGATACTTTTTGCTATACCTAGTGTCTATCTGTCTGTCTGTCTGTCTGTCTCTCTCTTTCTCTCTCTCTCATAGGAAGCAACCAAATTATTTTCGTTTCGTCTTTCTATTTTGCTTCGAACAGTGTAGAGTTGCGACGATTATTTTTGTTATGTTAAGTTTATACAGATTGTTTATACATAATAAATGAGAAAATAATAACAATAAAAGTAAAAAAAAATATTACTTTATAACTTAAAAGAAATAACAAAAAATTACAATACCTTCACTAACTAAACGGAAACTAAACTAAAGGAACTTCGTTCCACCCGGGTGTCCCTTGACACCTCTCAACTTTTTTTATTAGATTGAAGTACCGAACGAGCAAGCAATCTACCTGCTGGCAAGTGGTCACTGCCGTCCATGGACATCTGTAAGCAACTTCGTATACATTGAACAGAGGTTCTATCTGAAGGCAATCACAGTTGCCACTCCCGAAGACTCTGCTCACTTCTATATATTTGTCTTATATAAAGACGAGCCGGCAACAACACCCTTTCACCGAAACGCAAAAGCTCTACGCTAGAAATGAATGGCCCTGGTACTTACCTGGTTGAACAACACTGGTTCTACCTCCTGATTATTTTAATTTTACTTGTCATGTCTTATCAGTGGTTCTTTTTATTATCAATTCACATAAAATTAGTACACACAATATTGCAAACTTTGTGTTTTCAATGAAAATTGTACCATAGAGTCAAACATGAAATTTTAAAAATATCCTTATAAACATATTTACCTACTGCATACTGGGGGTTTTTATTCTGAAAAGAGAGTATATATTTTATCAAATGTAAATGTACAAACACGAACAATAAATAACTTTATCTCTTGTTACTGAATTTATGTAGATTCACTTTTTAATGTGATGCAAGTTACGCACACGTACATATGTAGATTCTCGACTTCGTTCCTCCACTAGAATGTTTGTACTCTAGTTCGCTAATCGTTGTATTGTTAACATAAAAAGTGAAAACAACCCTTTGTGGATCAAGTCTTGAGAGTGAGACGGCCTATCTCTGCCTAATAAGAACAATGTTAAGGGGTCAATGTATAGTCTTTTGAAGACTGTGTAAAAGAGGACTAATCTGAGGTATTTCAACATACGTATTCTTTAGGGGTAGTAACCCACCTGTAACCAACCTCACATAGGACGTTGATCTTATCTTAATTTCATTCATTACAAATGTCAATATGCTGCCATTGCCATTTAACATTAGTTGAAACTACATGTTCCTTTACTACTTCTATCATCATAGCGAAACTCTTTCAAGGCGGTAAATTTCAAAATTTATTTAGAGATTTGAATTTAACTTTATGCAGTTAACTTTTATATGTACTGTTCAGTTTTTATAATTCAGGAAAAAACCTAAAAAAATACACATGCAGTTTCTTTTTCATTTTAATACGAACCTAGCAAAGAAGATACGTTGCCCTAAGATCCTTGTAGAGATAAATAGAACCTCTCTCGCATACGGAGAGTAAATTTCGTAACTGGGGCAAAATTGACTTGTTGGTGTCACTTAAGTTAGTACGGAGTCTTCCGAGCTGCTTATAAGCTCAGTAGGGTAATTGAAGTAATAAATCTAGTCTTGTAACTACACTCCAGCTTGCAAACTACACTAAGAACTAGTACGAGTCTCTTAAGATTTTAATATACTTATTTTGTTTTAAATTAACCCTTCCTTTAAATCGTAGTACGGAAACCTCAACGAAGCGTCGCTTAAGTACCTTCTGAACTTATGAGCCGGAGCTCACTAGGGTAATTGAAAAAATAGGTTAACATCTGTTACTACTTTTACTTGTTAATTTCTTACTGCACTTAACAATAACTAAAAAGTCATTCTTCAGGAAAGAACATTTAACAAATGAGGACATGTAGTAATTTTTGCAAGTTGGATAAAATGTCTTTTTTGTTGTTTTTATGATATTATAGTATCTTTTGGGTTTTTATCTAATCGTCGTTATGGATAAATGAACTTACAATTCCTAATATTGATTGTGAATTTTATAATCTCTGCAGAGTTTACTTTATAAGATCGTACAAATACAAAAGTAAAGAACTTTTGGTACCTACTTGCGAGCCGTAGCTCCAGAAGTAATTGAAGTAATAAATCTAGTCTTTTCACTGCACTCCGACTTTAGTACTATACTAGAAACAACTATTGAAATTCAACTTTAAAGAGTACATAAAAATCGTTCTACAAAAACCTAGAATTCAATACACAGATCGTGAATTTTGTAACCTTAGCAAAATTGACTTGTTGGCATTGAAGCACAGTAGACATATGAGGAACAGTATGGAAACTGCCTAAAAGCGTTCGAAAATGGCACACTCACTCACTAAGGGGTTTTCGCAGTGCTTCAGTAGCGAGTGTCGCGTCAAGACGTCACGTTGCTATTTGTTTCCGCGATCTTTTTAAAAATGCCACTAGTGTATTACGTGGTATACGGCGGTTTAATTTCTTTACACTTTAAAATTTAATAATAAAGAACTCCGGACGTGTCCTCGCAGAAGAATGTATTTTTCAGTAAATAAATTGTAAATTGTAAATGATTTTTAATTACTAGATAGCACACACATTTCCAAGCACCTACAAGTAATAATATTAAGCTATTTTCCGTATTTATTTACGTAACTAAAAATCATAGTAATTAACGTCATGCTGGGATTAAAATGCGAAGCTGTGAGATTACTCACTTATATTATTTGTAAACGTAGTAGATACGTAGATTGATTGATGACTACATGACAATATACATATAGAGACAACCCTATTGCTTCAATAGAGTGTAAGTAATTTTTAACCGACTTCCCAAAGGAAAGAGGTTATCTATTCGTCACGTATATTTTTTATTTTTTATTTTTTTATTCAAAAACAAGACTTAGTTTCCATACTGTTCCATATTTGTACTGTGGTTGATGTAAGTACCTCCGAGTAGAGCAGGGTAATTGAACTAATAAATCTAGCCGTGTTACTGCGCTTCGACTCGCAGGATCAAAGCGCGCCCATTAAACCTTCGTTCAGATTTCTCTCCAACACTCCTACCGTGTTTAGTCACAAGATATCGAATCAAACGGAAAAAGGAAGTTGAATGGGCTTTTTTCGCTTTGACAATTTTATTAATTGAGGACAATAGGAAATTTCAAAAGGAGGTTGAAGAGGTAAACAAAGCCATGAATAAACGGGTCACATTTATGTAAAATCAACGTAAAAATAAAGATACATAAAATATGTAATAAATATTTTTTAATGAATAAGTGCGTAACGAAGAGTGAATTTTAATCGTACTATGATCCAATTCTGAAAAACAATGTTAACAATAACGATATTTGCTGTTGTATATGTCGCCGCGACACCGCGTATTTATGAAAAACACGTCGCCGAAAATAATTATTTTAGTTAGTTTAAAGATCGAAAATTGTTTGTTTATTAAATTAGCAATATTTAGTGATTTTTAGAATTGTAATTTAGTTTACCCTCCATTAATTTGTTATTGTCACCTCACCAAACATTGTTATAAAAAGGCGAGCGCCTGCCGGTAGAAAAAGATTCTTGTTTGTGATCGGACCTCCTCAATTGTGAATAAATCCAAGAAGAATGACTCCTGTGTTTTATTTCATATCTTCAAGGGTGGACAGTAAGGAATACTACTGGCCTTCCTGACTTCTCACACATCCACTTCGTCATATATGTTATTGATATTCGTTCCATATAAATATTTATAAAAATCTGTTATTTGTAAAAAAAATATTTTGAGCTCTGAGAATAATTCCAAACTAACCTTTTTTTAATATTACATCCATTTCTTATAATTCGAATTTATACATATAATAATGTACATCCAAGCTCAGTTCAATGACATACAAGTAAACACATACACACACCTACGTTTATAAGTATGTTTCCAGTATACTGGCTTGATGGCTTTTAAGGCATTTATGAGATGTCGTTAAATGTATCTTCATCTTAAGAGTGTCATGGGTTATATTTTATAACCCAGAACCCCTACCTGAAAAAACTTTAACTGTAAAATATACTTTTCAAACCAGGCACCTGCGCAACAGTGGAACTGAGGATGTAGATGGTCGCGTCATGTAAAAGAAAGAGAGCTGGCCACACCCTTCCACCTAAACGCATGAACTTCACGCTAGAAGTAGGTAGAGGTAGTGTTAGAGATACCGAATCGAATCATACTAGTACTACCACCTGGTACTCTGTCCTAAGGGATTGTGGTAAGCCACATCGTTTATACAAGAACACAATAGCACTTTACTGGATTATTGTAAGGCAGATAAACACTCTCTATTCTTTCTACACTCATTGCCCCACACTAGGATTTTTTACAGTGTCGGGAGTGCATGGACACACACAAGACGAATACACAAAAAGCCACACCCAGAACATGAATCTTAACTCGTCATTCAGATTCTGGCCGAGAATCGAACCCGGGACACATTGCGCGTCAGACCGGTATAGTAACCGCTCCACCACGCGGGTCGTCATGAAGGGTATCACGGTGGTGTCTACGAAGTTGAGTGATATAAACATTATCCTGATAATAGGCCTTACAATAAATTTAAATAGTCCTCAAGCTTAGAAAATTTTCGAACACTGGGCTTGGCTTGTTGGAACTGGGCTTGTTGTCTGGTGGTGTGGTGGACAATGATTGGTATTCTTCACTGACTTGCAGTGATAATTTGCAAATTGTTCTAGAAATTTCTGTATTTCTTAAAAATCTATCTATACGGCACCTTGACACCCGTATTAATAAATTAACAAATGTCCATTACAATTTAATACACTTTACTAAATTGTTTTGCAAATAATACATATTATACGTGAAGCAACGAAATTATAACTTACTGCGGATATTCCCTTCTGTCCATTAAAATCCAATTATTCTGGGGTTCAGTTCGTATTCACGAAAGATTGATTTTCGAAGATATATGCTGAACCTACATTCGTAGATATTCCTTTTAAAAGTTTGCAATAGAGCCGCGTCTATGATGTGCAGGGTGCGGGACAGTCCCAACAGATACCTGAGAGTAATTGTCTCACAATTAGAAAGTCCCATATGGAGGCACTGGAACGACTTACATATAACCAGACTGTAAATAAATTACTAACTTAAAATTCTATATTTTAAGTATCACACTAACACTATGGATGTAAATCTGATTTAAATAAATATAATAATAATAATAATAATACAAAGGTGCGAGATTTCAATTATTTAGCACTTGGGCGGCAGAGTGGTACTAGAGATCCATCTTACAGTGGCATAACTAAAGGGTGACAAGCGGCAAAATGCCACGGGCCCCCAGCCGGAAGGGGCCCCCGGTCAGAGTAGAATCTCAACTCCCAACTCTCGTACTTTTAGTTCGCTTATTCCTGTCATAGTTCAAGCTGGACAACCAAAAAAAAAACCATCAAATCTATACCGACTTTTATAATGCATATTTTGAATTTTAAGTACATATAATCTCAACTCATCCGGTGAATTTGCCATGGGCCTCGAACGGTATAGTTACGCCACTGATCCTTTACTCTTAAGAGTTAATCTGTGCCCAACACTAGTAAAATAGTGATACCCTGATGGTTGAACTTGCCCTATCGATCGGTAGGTCGCAAGTTGAAATCACAGGCACGCAACACTGATTTTTCTAAAATTATGTTATTTGGTGATAAATAACATAATTTTTTAACATAGCTTTACGGTGAAAGAAAACATCGTGAGGAAACCTACACACCCGAGAGTTCTTTAAAAAACGTTCTTAGAGGTGTGTGGAGTCCACCAATTTGTGCTTGGCCTGCACGATGGACTAAGGCCAATAACTCTCTCATTCTGAAAGAAAGAGCCGTGTCCAGCAGTTTTGACGATAATGGGTTGACGACAACAGTGGTAAAATAATGGTAGCAAGAACTTTATTCTTGAAGATAAACTCAATAAAACAAACAATTGTATTCAATTCTTACCGTATAAGCGAAAATTTAATATACAAAATCTATTCCGCCCTATCCGAGAAATCCGTACCGATTTAATAAATGTCTCCGTTTTATTTTTACAAATTTTCTTGAAGATAAGCGCTCATTGGCACTTGTTCAACGGCGTGGAGCAAAAGGCACTCCCGGGGACAACTCCATCTGCTCCAAGTGCTATCTATCAGCCGTGCACCAGATTTTACTAAATGCTATTTTAAATGAAACTCTCGGGATTAATCGTTCTCGAAATTACATATTGAGCACTGATCTTTGAAAATTCGGTAATAACGAGTGTATCTGTACTTTACGTTACGTACGATTTTTGAGAAATTAACTTACAATTTTTTTATACAATATTACAATATAAAAGTACCAAACAAGCATGCAGTCTACCTGATAATAAATTGACTATAATCACGTCCAGAAAGGATTAGCCTTGCCTGAATTTACCAACCGCATTGCCCATTCGCCCAGGTAAGTAAAAGCCTTTTTGTTCTCGAGGAGGAAACCTTCAAAAGGGACCCGACGCCGTGGGAGCGACGCAGGGTTATGTCGGATTTTTACCTAACTTCCAATACAAAGGAACGCAACCGGAATCCTCTGAGCGCGTTGCCCCATCGGGCTCCTCCCAGATGGGCGGCTGGACCCACCGCTCTGTCTAGTCTGTACGACGATACGCGACCACGTATACCGCCGTCCTTCAGGGGATCGCCTGGCTGGACGGTTCTAGCTCCACTCTAGCCGCCCGCAACCCTGGAAGCTCCTTTTAGTCGGCTCTTGAGCGTAAAAGTCTACCATACCGTCTAGTCTTTACGACTGTACGCTACTACTACATATACCGCCGTCTTTCCCGGGGTCACTGGCTAAATAGCCCGAGCTTAACAC
Source organism: Spicauda simplicius (assembly GCA_949699795.1). Taxonomy (NCBI): domain Eukaryota; kingdom Metazoa; phylum Arthropoda; class Insecta; order Lepidoptera; family Hesperiidae; genus Spicauda; species Spicauda simplicius. The sequence goes on from OX453057.1 coordinate 13,259,715, forward strand.
TACAGTTAAAGCAGATATGATCGAGTATTTGTATTAAAGTGTAATATTTATTGTACTTATGATTTGACTGGGAAGATGATGAATTTGACCGAGGAAATTCCTCCGTTACGCCTATTGCTATCGTTTAGCAATAGTTGGGTTTCGGTGTAAGAGTGTTGTTGCCTTACTGTTATTTAATTTAATATGTGGTATCACTTTAATATCTTGTAAGTAAAACAATAATATTATTTTTTATTTGCCTTCGGTAGTAACGACGCATCTTTGATTGACCTCAAATAGAATTGCATTAAAATTTTAATGGGCAGCAGTGACCACTTACCAACATGCAGAGATCGTGCTTGTTATATACTTCGATAAAAAAAAATATTAGTAATAGCCCCCGTGTAACTAATAAAATATCTAATATATTACAGAACAAATAAAATACAACTTGAATAGAAAGCTTGAGCAAACATTTTCTGAGGAAATTTCGATTAACGTAAGTGATTTATATCAAAGTACATTTATACTTGTAAGAAATAAATAATAAGTACGTATCTTTTATCTCTAAACATCTTTAGTTATAAAATCAATAACGCTAACACTGTTAGATACATAAAACATAACTTATTCTGCGAAACATAGTAATATTTTATTCTTCAGTTAAAACAAGATTCTTTCGTTCCAAGCTTACAAAACTTTTAGATCATTTTAATATTCACTTAAACTTTACCATTCTCTTTATTGCCAAGATATATAAGACCAGGGTTCCCAACTTAGGGGTTTTTCCCCCAAATTTAGGGAATAAATAAGTAGAATGGGGATTTTTTAGGGGTATATTCAGGGGTTTTTATAACTTAATCATATAGGTGTTTTTAAAGGGAAACAGACGAAAAAAAAGGACATGCACTACACCCAAACACCTTTATTTTTTTTTTCGTCGTAAGTTCAGGTTGCCACGAAGAATTCCGATTAATAATTCATTATGGGGGATTTTAGGGGTTTTTAATGAAGGTGTGGCGACTTCCCGCAACTCATCAAGAGATGGCGCTACTAGTATTCTGAAACACGCTATCGAAGCATTCTCAGAATTCTGCATATATACAAGTTCCGAACATCAACTGTTGGAGCATGGCCGCTCCCCAGGCATGATCACCTAGCCTGGCGGGAGATCTCCCTTTGCCAAAAAGGCTTTAGGGGAATACATTTTTGAGACTTGGTAACCCTGTATAAGACCGGCAATTTAATTAAATGTAGACATTCGTTTTGGCAATGCCATCTCACAAAACATTACATGCTGAACTTTGTCCACAAATTATGTTTACACCATTCAAATAGACGTTCTTGTTTTAATAATTCTGTAACTTAGTCCATTAAAGAAACTTCAAAAGTAATTATCATAATAAAGAGTGGTTTCTATAACACTTGTTTTGATAAATCGGAATTGATTTACATAATATTCTGTGCGGTTTTTTCCTTAAGATGTTTTAAATTGTCTTATTCTATTACAGTAATTACTGTATTAATGTATAGCATTGCGTATGTCATTCGCTACTTATTTTAGGTATATTTTTACAGATATATTTAATAAATATATAGAAAAATAACGGGTTATCTCATTTGCCCAATAATACCTATATGATACCAAGTTACTATATTTATATATTTTTTGTTATTAAACAATAAACAAGTCAATATTAAAAGAAAGTTGATGCTCTTTTTAGTATTGACTTGTATTTTTTTGCTCCTTTTTTGACACAGAAAATTAAGATTTACCGGCATGAATATTGAGCGCGGCTTTTTAAGAAAATCATCGAGGTTTGCTTGCGAACAATAAACCTTACTCGAATTTGCGTTATAAATGCTGCGTGAGTATCATAAACGTCGGAGTCGCGTGTTTGACCGAGAGGGTCTCGTAAAATGCATCATAAACTTTCGCCCATGAATTCGAAAATCGAAATAACGGGAATTTTTATTGAATTTCTGTGCGTTTGATAAACGTGTTACGACCCGGCGTAAGAGGCGTTTAGTTATACAGTTAAAGAATATCTGCCAAAAAGAATGAGATAACTTTTGTAGGTAATAATCATGTAGCAATGTTCTGGCAATGTGCCGGCGATGTAATAAGTCAAATCTCAGCGGGCAACAGGCCCGGTCGAGAAATAAGGCGACGTTGTGCCACCGCCGTAAGCTAGCAATTCCACTCGCGTTTATACACCTTTCATGTAAAATTGTATCGGTGACTCAGCTACCTAGAAAAGTTATTTTACTTAACAGCTTGTTTACGGATCGTTAACTTACGCTACAAGGATTAAGGCAATATGTTTGTTTTGCGTAAACAATGTTCGTGATTAGTAACGTTAAAGCTTAAAATAAAACCACGAAATGACCATTAAGTACACAGCTGTAAATGAATTATATTTTAAAACTAAATATAATCGTTTGCTTTAAACAAAATATACGACCTCGAGATTCTTGTCAGGAACGATGCTTGTTCTTCTTGCTAAAATTATGTTACAGTACATATCGGGTATATATAACAAAAAGAAAAAGGTGTAATTTGTAAGTAACGATATTACAATCATTTCAGTATTGAAATTATACGGTCACGCACAATGCTTGCTTGTGTGAATCTTAATACTCACTTAAATAGACACTTCATATAACAGAAACACACGAGAGAGATTGTAAATAGAGAGGATATAATGTTTTTCCTAAGGTGACGTTTTTGGAATTTTTACCGTAGTTCAAGTCGAAAAAGTTAGATTTACAATTTAATTGTATTGAAATTAAAATTGAACTTAACGGTTTAATAAACGCAAATGAAAAATTAGTCGTCCCTACCGGTACAGTCGCGCACACTTTGCTCCAATCGAATTTCCCTTTGGAGCGATCTCATGGCGGAAATTAATCCATCCGGCAAATGAATGGGCTGCACTTGTGCGTGAGGGACATCGTCATCTTATGACCGATGATTCGTACTTCAAATTGTGATTGATTTCATAAACGTTCCTATAATTCGGTTTCTTTTTGTTAATTCGTTGTTTCTAAATCGTATTTTAAGCCTTTTTAAAGTTTTATTATATTATTGTACTAATATCAATATCAAATTAAGGGTTTAATGAACGCAAATGAAAAATCAGTCGTCCCTACGGGTACAGTCGCGCACAATTTGCTCCAATCGCATTTCCCTTTGGAGCGATCTCACGGCGGAAATTAATCCGTCCGGCAAATGAATGGACTGCACTTGTGCGTGAGGGCGTCATCCTATGACCGATGACTCGCACTTCAAAATGTGATTGATTTCATATACGTTCCTATAATTTGATTTTTATTTGTTAATTGATTGTTTGGAAATAGAATGCCTTTTTAAGTTATATTATTTTACATTTTTAAAGCATTCACCTACTCGTTTCTATAGCCATTATTGTTCTCCTTGAATTTCTTCCTCTTTTGATGCATATATTAAGGAAAATAATAGTGTATTACGCGGACAATATTTGATTTTTCTATTTAAAATTCTTGAACCTTGCAGAATCCTTAGCTGTGCACAAGTAGGTTACCTAGGTAAGAGTGCACCTGATTTAGATAAGACTTCAAACTTTAAGAGCTCTTGAAATGTACGTGCCAGTCAAACTATTCCAGGATGAAATCATTAAAATTTTATTACCTGATTATTTTAATCCAACAATTTGAAAAATAAATCTTTAGTTCGATTGACTGCAGTCATCTATTAACACCGAGGTTCTACAATAAAAAGTATGTATTTTAATAAATAACTTAGTATCCTGCAAAGATTAAACCCTAAGCTATCGTCCTCTAAACTTGAAGGAATAGCACTACCTAATAACTGAACAAATTAATATGTAGCTCTTTTATAATAAAACAAAACAATGCAATATGTAATTCGAAATACATAATCATGCTAAATGTTTTTATTCTAAGAGGACCAGTAGACAGTAACTTCATTACTTATTTTAAGTAATATTTTCATTTCAAACCTCGAAACAAAACCAGAAAAAGAAAAGCAAACTAAACTAATTTAGGAGTTTTCGTTTCGCTGCAAAACCTCTGGGAAGATGTAGTGCTCCACTTACATGAAATCGGAAAGTAAAATTAAAAGCTTATATTAACTTACTTCAAGCTTTTGAATTATTCCAAGCCTACTTTAGTATATAATGTACAGTCACGAGCAGTAAGATGTGACTATGGAAGATTGGCAAAAGTATCTGACCCAAGAAGGAGTTCAATAATATCTGACTACACGAACGCAGCAAAAATATCTGACATTGAAAGGCAGCATAATGCAGTAGCGTTAAAATTATGTAGATGAAAGTCAAATCACATAATTTTGACCCTACTGCATTATTGCTCGTGACTGTACGTATTATTTTAAAATTACAGGTACATTCACAGATTCCAAATTTAATGATCATCGCAGACGTGCGTAACTAACTCCATAAATCATACACATACCTAATGAAGCTTTTAGACAAATTTCTATGTCTAAAAACATTTATTATCATACTTCATACTGTACTACACTATTTCATATTATAAAGGTGAAAGTTTGTGAGTGTGTATGTTTGTTACTTCTTCACGTCTAAACGGTTGGAGCGATTTTCATAAAATTTGGTAGGGAGTTACATAAGCTAACACTCTGGATTAACATATAGGCTCCTTTTTACTGTGGTAAAATATTATAAAGGCGAAATTTTGTGAATGTGTATGTTTATTACCTCTTCACGTCTAAACGGCTGGAGCGATTTTCATAAAATTTGGTAGGGAGTTAGCTAACACTCAGGATTAACATATAGGCTACTTTTTACTGTCGTAAAATATCTTATTCCCACGGGACAATCGATACATCGATTTTTATAACGCGGGCGATATTGCGGGGTTCAGCCAGTCATTAATATCTGTGAAGATGTATGTATGTATTTTCTTACTTTTTCACGCAAAAGCTACTGGTCGTATTTATCTGAAATGTGGGACACGCATACCTTATGCCTAGTTTAATACTACTGTATCTACTACTAGATAATTAGTACCGTGGTAGACGCGACCAAGCGGGCGAAGGCGCAGGAATAACCTTGTTATTATATAATGTAGACTAACCATACAAGCATAAGGGCGCCATCACATTTGGTCGCAAGTAGTGCGGCAGTAGCGCGTCAGAAGCGCGACTGCAACGAATTCTTTCTTATTGCGGCTTATATAATGGAAATAATAATAAATAATGAATAATAATTTTAATAATAAGAAAGCATTCGTTGCAGTCGAGCAGCTGACGCGCTGCGGCCGCACTACTTGCGACCTAATGTGAAGGCGCCCTAAAGTCCACTTAGTGGTGGTCACTAGTGTCAAGTTTAGTCTTACGAAGTCATTTAGTTGTAACGTATCGAATAAATTTGTCTTCTTCCCAATTTTTTTTTCTATCTTACACTCTTCAAACCAGAACACAGCGACACACTGCATTGTTGGTATATAATTAAATCAAATCGTTCGACTATCTTAAATACCAACATTAGTTTAGGAAACTTCAGACCTGAGTAAATCTAATATGAACAATCTTGCGACAAGCTTTTATATGATAGGAAATTGTACGGTGCAACATAATCATTAGTTTGATTATTACAAAAAAACATGTCTTTTCAGTGCATTAACATAAAAGCTTGTTTTAATTTTTTATATATTATTTTATTTTATTTTTATTTTTACTTTGTTTTTTATATTAATATGTAAAAAATTAATCGGGCATGCAATGCACCTGGTCACCAATGACTACTACCGCGTAGACGTTTTTACATTTGAGGACTCTTATTTTCTAAGTATCTTACAATACTTACAATCTTACACAATCTTAGTCTTACACTTTTACTAGTCGCAACGGTCGAAATTCGACCGTAATTTAAATTAAACAACTAAATTTCATATTGTTCAAAGTAGCACGAAAATTTCTCTAATTCAAATAAATTGTAATAATTTTCAAGTTATTTTAAACACACCGGTTAATGAAAAATAAAAAGAGGTTTAATTGATTATCCTGCATTTAAAAGCAATAGCGGGTATTTTGACAAAGTCATCTGACATTTTTGACGTTGTGTTTTCATAGTAAAACATTGAATTGAATGTTGTATTTCGTTTATTATGTATGTGTTTATGTCAAATGCAAGGTAATGCGTGTAATGTTTTTTAGTCGATTTTCTGTATGTCTTATGCATTATTAGAAAAAAATATTAGCATTGCGTAATCCTTCTCTACATCAACTATAACCGTGCTTAATTTCAAACTCCTCCTTCTGCGGCTTTGCTGCGCTTTCAAGTATCTTAAAAACGGATCACAAGTTTTTGCTTCAATTATTAATAACTATCTATCAATTATCTATAATAATGTTATGAATTACTTTCTTTGTATCTAACGACTATTAAACGACACATTTTATAATACCTATATTTTAATAGAATGCGATAACAAACATAATGTAACAGCTCTATCATTGCCTGTTTGTAATGTGTCATAATTAACACTGAAATATGATACAGCATAAATTCTCTTATGAGTGCTCGGGTGCTAAGTGGCCGTAATAATGGAACTTGATGTATGAAATTTCCCTACAACGCGAAAATAATGCCGCCTCGTAAAGAAAACAATATAATTTAAATTATAAAAAATGCTTTATTTAAAATTACGGGAAAATACTTAGTTAAGTTTTGGTTTCCCGTAATTGCCTACTATCGGTTGGATATTCAGTATGTAACTTAGTTTAAATTAGCTATGCCCCAAGCTGGCATTAAAAAAGAAAAACTTGCTATAGATAACATCACAGACCACGAAAGTAATGTTACACAAGTTACATCTGACTTTAAATTAAATTGTAATAACTTTTGAAAGAATACATGAATAGATGAGTGGTTTAATAATATGACGACTAAATTGTTGTGTCGCGATAAGGACTCTGAATGTATTTTATGTGATTTGAAAGACACTGGACATACACAAAAAAACTTTAAACAATAGGATTTTCTAACACTGTTTATTTTTTATCCCGAGTTTTTTTTCATTTAATTAGGTTTTTGTTTTCATTGTATGTGTGAATGTATTCAAAATATCTTGAAATTTTCTCCATGGATGGTAATTTATATATTGCACGAAGTATTCAACGTGAAGCGTTTGGATAATGCTTCTTGCCCATCAATGTCAATAAGTTTTCTATATTTAAATTGCTTATATTTTTTCTGATATACAAGAGTACGCTTCAGCCGTACTAATCGCATTTCATGTACAAATAAAAACAGTTTTGAGGAATGAAAATGCGCCTCAGTCCTCAAAACAAAAAAAATTCTACTAATATAAGAAAAAAAAAATTTTTAGAATGTCTGTTTATCAATGTATTTGTAATCACAGCATAGTAAAAGTATTATTGAATATATTGAATATTATTATTATATATAGTATTGAATATTATGTAGGTCTTTTCCTGATGAATGATATGAAGACTAAATGTTATCTACATTTAGTCTGCATACCTATCATTTCGTCTACTCTTAAAATTTATATTACTTTTTTAAACACAAATAAAACCGTACAGCTATCTAAAATCTGCAAATAAGGTACATAAAATGATACGAGTGCAACTAAGAGCCAGTTGCGATATTTGTCGGTGCATTAGCGGAATTAGCAATCTCACATCAGCTCAGCTAATATTTCTGATGCCCGCCCGCCGCGAGAATTAATCAGTTTTGCTCTAACGGGCAGTCAGATAAACTATTCGGCTGAGTTTTTCTAATGATTTATTAGCTAGTCTTAATTGGTACCAGTCTATAATATAAGAAAAACCTTTTTGTAATCACAACATAGTAAAAATACTGTACTAGTCTTCATATCATTTCAATTACTCTTAAATTTTCTTTTTTAAACACGAATAAAACCGTAGAGCTAAGCTAATCTATCAAATATCAGCTGAACCCAATGTTATTGGTCCCTAGCATATATAGTAAGTTCATCTATACATCAATTAACACTTGAAACGCGCATTAATTTAACTAAACAGATAATGTCGAAATGCGAAAACGAAATTGCAGACTAAAATCTGCAAATAAGGTACATAAAATGATACGAGTGCAACTAAGAGCTGCCAGTTGCGATATTTGTCGGTGCATTAGCGGAATTAGCAATCTCACATCAGCTCAGCTAATATTTCTGATGCCCGCCCGCCGCGAGAATTAATCAGTTTTGCACTAACGGGCATTCTGATAAACTATTCGGCTGAGTTTTTCTAATGATTTATTAGCTAGTCTTAATTGGTACCAGTCTATAATATAAGAAAAACCTTTTTGTAATCACAGCATAGTAAAAATACTGTACTAGTCTTCATATCATTTCAATTACTCTTAAATTTTCTTTTTTAAACACGAATAAAACCGTAGAGCTAAGCTAATCTATCAAATATCAGCTGAACCAATGTCATTGGTCTCTAGCATATAGAGTAAGTTCATCTATACATCAATTAACACTTGTAACGCGCATTAATTTAACTAAACAGATAATGTGAAAATGAGAAAACGAAATTGCAGACTAAAATCTGCAAATAAGGTACATAAAATGATACGAGTGCAACTAATATCGCAACTGGCAGCAAGAGCTGCCAGTTGCGATATTTGTCGGTGCATTAGCGGAATTAGCAATCTCACATCAGCTCAGCTAATATTTCTGATGCCCGCCCGCCGCGAGAATTAATCAGTTTTGCTCTAACGGGCAGTCAGATAAACTATTCGGCTGAGTTTTTCTAATGATTTATTCGCATCAACCCATTATTGGCCCACTGCTGGGCACGGGTCTTCTCCCAGAATGAGAGAGTTTAGGCCATAGTCCACCGCGCTGGCCAAGTGCGAATTGGTGGACTTCACACACCTCCGAGAACTTTTTTTTTTTTTTTTAAGAACTCTCGGGTGTGTGTAGGATTCCTCACGATGTTTTCCTTCGCCGAAAAGCAGTGATAATTAATTTCAATGATTTATTAGTTAGTCTTAATTGGTACCAGTCTATGGCTAGTCTTAATTGGTAATAATTACGTATTGAATCATCGATTGTATTGTTGCAAAAACATTAAATTTTAGATATAATTTTCACAAAAATGATTGAATGATGAAATTTATCTGAATCACGTTAATTTTGCACACAACACACTCACACATACTATCTCAAGTGTGATAACTGCTAGTTTACTAAAAGAATTAGCAATCTCATATCCACTAATATGACTTCGTGTGACCGTCTAACGCGGGCAATAATCAGTCCCAACAAACTTTTTCAGTGACGAAAAATACAGTTAGTCACTTCGCAATTAAGTGGAATGAGTGAAAAATTATTCTCTAAACTACAAATACGAATGTAACTTTTTTTCCGCAAATAATTTTTTGTTTGTTAGTGCATTGCGGAAATTAGCAATCTCACATCCATTCAATCTTTCTTGTGTCCACCCTGAGAATTAATCAGTTTGCATAACTGAATGCGTGTCGCTAACAATAATCAGTCCCAATTAACCTTCTGAATGTCGAAAAAATATCGCCAGTCACTCAGTAATTAGAACAGTGACAGTCTAATGGTTGAAACTTGCCCTCTCGACCGGGAGGTCCAAAATTCAAACCCAGGCACGCACCACTGATTTATTTGCGTATTAGAAATTAATTATCACTGCTTTTCCGTAAAGGAAAACATCGTGAGGAAACCTACACACCCAAGAGTCCTTTAAAAAAAAGTGTGTGAAGTCCACCAATTCGCACTTGGCCAACGCGGTGAACTATGACCTATAACTCTCTCATTCCGAGAGAAGACCCGTGCCCAGCAGTGTGACAAATAATAGGTTGGCGACGACTCAGTAATTCCGAGAAACAACAGATAATTCTCTAAACTGTATGATTGCAACTTTGTTTCCGCAATAGTTTTTTGTTTGTCGGTGCATTAGCGGAATTAGCAATCTCACATCCACTCAGCTAATCTTTCTTGTGTCCGCCGCGAGAATTAATCAGTTTGCACAGCCGAATGCCCGCCAAATGAACTTCCATTCGGTAGTGCTTTTCTGACGTTGAAACGTTTCTACACAAACAAGCTGAAATCAGCTGATTATTTCATTGTTAAAGGCTGGACAAAAATGTTTATTAAAATATACGTGTATATTTTCCTTACTGTTGGTTTTTCTGTATGACGCTTTTTGTGTTAGTATAAGCAGATGGAAGAACCAGAGTAGTTCGATCGGGGAAGTGACACCACCACACCTATTTGTAGCGTGAAGCATTTCTTGCGTTTCGATAGAAGGGTGTGGTTGCGGGCACACTTTCACATGAGGCGACCATCATAGTCCTCGGGAGTAGCAACGCATCTGTGATTGACTTCGGATGGAATCCATGTTCTGTATGAAGTTGGTAACAGATGCCCAAGGGCGGCAATGACCACTTACCATCAGGTGAACTGCATACTCGTGTGTTACTTCAGTCAGATAAAAAAATCAACTATTAAAGAATTCCAACACTAATTTTATGCAGTTGTAATCCACATCCCTACTATTATTATAAATGTAAATATAAGTTTTTTTGCAACGCTTTGATGTAAAAACTACCAGTCAGATTCAGATGAAATTTTTCACACGCATATTTTAGATAGAGCAGTGATAGCCTAATGGTTGAAACTTGCCCTCTCAATCCGGAGATCTCAGGTTCAAACCCAGGCACGCACCGCTGATTTATGTGCATATTATAAATTAATTATCACTGCTTTTCGATGAAGGAAAACATCCTAAGGAAACCTAGTTCTTTTAAGAAAAAAAGTTCGCGGAGGTGTGTGAAGTCCGCCAATTCGCATTTGGCCAGCGCGGTGGCCTATGGCCTAAAACTCTCTCATTCCGAGAGAAGACCTTTGCCCAGCAATGGGACAATAACGGGTTGACGATATATTTTATGACCTAGATTGAGACACAGGATACTCAACACCGTGGTAGTCATGACCTAAGCAGACGAAGATGCAGCGATAAGCTAGTATAAAATATACGCGGGCTAGATATTATAAGTTAAGTAAAATTAGTTTGTTTAAAAACACTGCATATTTCTGTATCAGAAACCAAATCACAATTAGGTCAGCAACATAAAGTAAAAATCTTAGATCTGATGGAATTTTTATTAAGTTAACATCTATGTAAAAAGAGTTCTGCATTCGTTATGCGCACGCCAGTTAAAAGTAATTTAAATGGTATTTGGTTACCCCGAGTATTAGGTACGTAATTTCCAAAGCTCGCTAAGTATACAACTCTGCTAACTTCGTGGAATCATGCTTGCATTGCAGTAGCTACTAACAAGAAGGATTAGCCCGTTCAATGGTTGCTTAAACATTTTTATTACTATTTTTATACGCTAGGTGCAGCAAGCTTGCTTACTCTCGCATTAATGCTTCCTGAATGTATTGACTAAATGCCTTTTTGTATTTAATGGCGATAAAAAGCTGTTGTTTGAACCAGGAGATAGCGTCGCTCTTATTTACAAATATAGTAATGTTATGCGGTGCTGTCGTTTGGTTTACAGGATGTTATTGAAGAGTAAGTGAAAAAACATACGAGACGTTTAATTGACATCAGGTTGAACTGAAATCCTATGTGGAATTGATTACAGAAGTGAACAGGCGGCAATTGACATTAATTATTATTATCAAGTGGTGTATTTTTATACATATGTAGAAGTTGGAGATAAATATCTGTAAAACGCTGTAAAGAAAAATGGAGAAAAGAGCAAAGAGAGTTCACTAATCCGTCCAACTTTTAGGTATAATGAAAATCAAGGGGAAAATCGAACATGTGTCACCAAATTGTATCCAATAATAAATTATCGCGCGAGAATTAACAGGCGTTTTTAACAATTATGATAATGAAGCTTAATCCCACGCGTAAACAAAGTTATTGATCATATGAACGAGCCGTGATCTGATATTCGGATTCGACACACATCGGATACTAAATCATGAACTCATTTGTTCCCATTCAGTTAACGAACAGCGTTCAGTGGGTCGCACGTTTAACGGATTTAAACAGCTTACCAGTAAACATCTCTGTAATCTAAATTTGTAATTGCTAATTTAATACATCTCATTAGTACTGTAAATGGGACAGTTTGAGCATGTATGTGGTTTTGTTGCATGTATCGCGAAAACTTAAGAACGCATTTCGCTGAAGTTTTTCACATACACACAGTTTATAACGTTTCTTTGGGACGTGGGATAGGTAGGGTCGTCAACCCATTATTGTCCCACTGCTGGGCACGGGTCTTCTCTCAGAATGAGAGTTATAGGCCATAGTCCACCGCGCTGGCCAAGTGCGAATTGGTGGACTTCACACACCTCCGAGAACTTTTTTTTTAAAGAACTCTCGGGTGTGTAGGTTTCCTCACGATGTTTTCCTTCGCCGAAAAGCGGTGGTAATTAATTTCTAATACGCACATAATTTGCGTGGCTGGGTTTGAACCTCGGACCTCTCGTACTAGAGGGCAAGTTTCAACCATTAGGCTATCACTGCTCTATAATGGGTTGACGACATAGTTTATAACGTTGCTTTAGCGAATGGGATAGGTAGGGTAAACTTGTCTAATTCGTCCCTCTTAAGGAAAACCTTTAATATTCAGGAAATTATATAAAGGCACATTATTTTTTTTATTTTAAGTACTCTGTACCTACCTAATGTTTTATTAGTTTTAATACAAAAAATAATATAAATGTTATAAACTTTTGAGTACCAAGCCATTTTCAAAAACCTTAAAATAGTACGATTTAGGACCATTCATCCTATCATACTTTAAGATCTTATCATTGATTTTGAGTCAACAATCATAATCAATATACTTTGATGCAAGCCCTTATAAAATGTGTAGAAAAATTACAAAAAAAGGTGAAAAAACTCACTTTTTAATATTTTTGTCGGAAGCAACGTAACGAGAGTTACCTACCAATATGGCCGACTATTACTATCATATTTGTCCACTATACGAGGACTAAGAAGAGAAATAACCGAGGTACGATTAAGGCGCAAGTACTAATTAAGCAACTTTACCTTACTTAATAATATGGTTAGCGGTCGACTAGCTAGCGGGAATAAGCTAGTCGGGAAGAGCAAGCTGTCCGCCTGATGGCAAGTGGTCACTGCCGTCCATGGACATCTATAAGCAACTTCAAATAGAATAAAGGGTCAATTTAAAGTTTAAGGTCAAGTCTCCTCCCTCTCAAGGATAGATATTGTCGCTTCGTATGAAAATGGGCCAGAAACCACACTCTTCCACCGATACGCAAAAACTCTATTAGAAATAGGTGTGACAATAGTACTTTCTCGGCTGAAACAAACTCGTTCTACCACCTTGCTAGAACAGTAATTAACGTTCAGTAATTTAATGTACCTACAATTATGGCTATTAGAAACTTTACACGTAGCTCTGCCCAAGTTTAGCGCCTTTTCCCAGGTACAAAATTTAAGCAATTATCTGTAGATATTTATTACCTTTAAATGTTTTAACGTAGCGTTGAAAGTATAACCTAGATAACAAAATACTGTACGCGACTTTGTCCAACTTTATTTCCTTTTCTAAGCCTTTTTACCCGACTACGTCAGATGTGGGTAATGTGTTTCGTTTGTTGATTCAGTTCTGAGAGTGACAAAGGCTATACCAATTTTCAATTCGCTGCAAATTTAAGGTAGCAGTCGGGTCTTTGTTTTCCATAATAATAGTATCATAAAACATTATACAATATATTGAAATAAGAAAACAAAATGAACAATCGTATAAAAATAAAATATTCCAATTTCAAAAATAATATTTTGTTTATTTTTTATTGTAACAGTATTTATGGCCAGATCAATTATACAGGCATTATATTTAACATATGTAGTTTAATTTATTTAATTTTAAAAGTCTTGTAAACAATACCCAATGGACGCAAAATAGCGTTTTTAATGGGACGGTTAGAATATAAAGAGTTAAAAGTCTCTTACAAAAAGTATAAAGAATTCATCACCCTTCGTACCTCCGTCGTAAAAAGTCTTAAATCTACGATACCGTATAGCTGGTAATTCCACTACACTTGTTTCAAGCGCCCATAGATAACTTTTCACATTGGGCAACGTATATTTAAATTGAGAGTTCCTTTAGCAAATATTTAAAAAAATATTGCAATTCAAATACATCTCGAAGTTTAATTATCTTCATCAGCACATTCTTGTCCAATGATGGATACAGACAGGTCTCCTCGTCGAATGATAAACATTAAGATAATGTACCAGGTGGTAGAACCAATGCAGTATCACCGCCACACCTATTTCAAGCGTGAAGCATTTCTTGCATTTCGATGGAGGTGTGGTTGCCGGCATACTTTCATTTCATATGAGGCTATCATCTCAGTTCTCGGGAGCAGCTACGCGTCTGTGATTGACTTCAGACGAAACTATTCTATATAAGTTACTTACAGATGTCCATAGGCAGTAATGACCACTTAATATCAGATGGACTGCATGCTCGTTTGCTACTTAAATCAGATTAAAAATCTAGTTAACTGGCCAAGTGCTTATTGGTAGTTTTCACATACCTTTAAAAACATTTTCTACAAGATCTCTCAAGCATGTAGGTTTCCTCACAATGTTCTTCCTTACTTAAGTATGTGATAATTAATTTCTTGAACGTACCTACATAAATGAAAATGCACATTTGCGTGCCTGAGGTTTCAACCTTGGACCTGCAAAAGGTCTAAGTTTATACCACAGCAGATATATTTATACTATTGTAGTGTATTTTATTTTGCTACGTAGTTTTTTCAGTTTCAAAAGCGGAAAACAGTAAAAGCACAATTAAAAAAATCTTCAAATCGCCTGTAAAGTCCGTCTGTAATCCCCCAAGTTCCCAATTATTTTTGTCGAGGGCAGTAATTAAGCAGTATAAAGTGCTTGGCTGCCGTAATCCAACCACTTTTGTGATATTTAAACGAGTTTCATTACGCTTCGGTTATAAAAGCAGTGCTATTACGAGAAATGGACTGGAAACATCACGCTCGACTTCGAATGACCATAATTATTACTGTCGACGCTGAAAACAAATATGGCCACACGGATATTGTTCGATTTTATGAATGTTAAACTGCTTTACTTGGCAATCAACCTATGCACCAGGTTCATTGTAGTTCCGGGATCAGAATAGGGCTACGGTATCCCCTGCCTGTCGTAAGAGGCGGCTAAAAGGGGCTTCCAGGGTTGCGGGCGGGTAGAGTGGGAGCTTGAACCGTCCAGCCAGGCGGTCCCGGGAAGGACGACGGTATGTGTGGTCGCATATCGTCGTAAAGACTAGATGGAACGGTGGGCCCAGCCGCCCATCTGAGTGGAGCCCGATGGGGCAACGCGCTCAGAGGATTCCGGCTGCAGTCCTTTAGAAGTCTCGGAGTCCTCTTCATGGCGACGGCCACCGGGGGGGTTATGTGGGATTTTTACTGAACTAAAACCCCCCCGGTGATCGTCCTCGGCGCTACAAAGAGGACTCCGGGGTCTCCAAAGGAACGGAATCCGTAGTTTTAATATAATATTTTTATTGGTGGTAAAACCAGTGTAGTTCGCTCGGACAAGTACCACCGCCACACCTATTTCTAGCGTGAAGCAATTTTTGCGTATCGGTGGAAGAGTGTGGTTGCTGGCACACTTTTATATGAGGTGACCATCTTAGTCCTCGGGAGTAGCAACGCATGTGTGACCTCAGACAGATACTCATGTTCTGTATGAAGTTGCTTACAGATATCATGGACGGCAGTGACCACCTACCATCAGGTGGACTGCATACTCGTTTGCTACTTCAATCATATAAAATAATAATAATCATAACTGTGTTTTCAGGTTGCCGAGAAAACACCACAGGCATATATATTTCTAAAGTAAAGCAGCTCTTGCGTTTTGGTGACAGTTTGTAGTTGTTAGCTCACTTTTGTTATAAAAGATGTCGGCAATGATCTTAATCCTCAGGAGAAGAAACGCATCTGTGATCGACTTAAAACCGAACATGTTTTTTTTGTGTGTGTGTGTTTCTGTGTGTGCGTGCGTATATAACTGTAAACAAAGCCCATTTATCAAGTTACCAACCTCGACCAGTCCAGCAATCAGTCCTAAATGCTGGAATGGTCGAGGTTGGGAAAAAAGACCTTCCAAAAAAATTAATACCTTAGCATCATTGTATGATATGAATTCCGTACTCCACAGTGAAACATAAACATGTGTGTAATTTTGTTAAAATTCTTAATTACACTCACTACAAATATTTAGTAAAAAATGGTTTGTGATTTTTTATTTATGTTTGTCATCGTTCTCATTACATTGTACCTTTACAGATATAGATTTAAATTAAATTAACTTTAAATCTCATAAATATAATACAATTTGTAAGTTTTTCTGTTATTTTTATTCTAAATTGCAATATAACATTGTACAATACTGTACCAATACTTCAGATTATTTATAATATTGCCTCTACACTACTTCAATACAGATTCGAACGAAAATTTGGTTGAAGCGCTGAAACATATATCATCACCGTATTAAAAGTACTCTTGTTATAAAAATTCCAACGATGACATTCAAATTTAAATATAGAACAGAAATGAGTTTACATTCTGTATTTAAATTCGAATTAAAATGCTTGTAATATTTTCACTCTGTAGTACATTCGACGGGACAAACTTCTCCACGCCAAGTGTGGTCTCATTGAGCATTAGCTCCGACAATAAACATAAATATTTTTGCGTCGTTACGGTTGCCCGCTCAGCCAGTAATTAAATTCCATTGAATCGCACAAATCTTCGCCCTATTACCGCGTTTGGGTGCGTTTATTTAGTACAAATTATATCCGAGTCGATAATCTAAAGTATTTCGCACTTTGAATACCGCTCGGTACCACTAATTGCAAGACCCAAATATTTTAACAAGTAATTGTTGTGAATATAATTGTGCTACAAAGAAAATATATTATTAATATAACATGGATTCATATATGGAACAACAGAAATACAATATAGGATGTAGTTAGTATAATGAAAAAGAATAAAACCTGTTTATGCATCAGGTTTTTTTAAGTACTGCTTGCTGGTCATTTGCGGTTTCTGCATTCGCAGCATAGGAGGTTGACTTAGTTATGTGGGATTTTTAGCACACTAACCCCCCCCCCCCCCCCCGCGGTGGCAGTCCTCAGCGCTACAAAGAATACTCCGGGATCTCCAAAGGAACGCAACCGGAGTCCTCTAAGCGCATTGCCCAATCGGGCTCCTCCTAAGTGAGCGGCTGGGCCCACCGTTTCGCCTGGTCTTTACGACGGAATGCGAACGCGCATACCGCCGTCCTTCCCGAGATCGTCTGATCGAACGGTTCAAGCTTCCACTCTAGCCGCTCGCAACCCTGGAAGCCCCTTTTAGTCACCTCTTACGACAGGCAGGGGATCTACCACCACCTGGTTCTACCACCTGGGTGCTATAATATATAAGCTGTTATTAGAGATATTGAGTGGAGTTCTCAAGAGTCGAAACACAAAGGAATCTACCATTCACATACGTTCATGGTATATACAATGTATACTTATAAAGCTACCATATAAATGTACATAATATCTACATCTAAACAGATATATCTAATATAATTCAATAACTTTCAAGTGGCATTCCCAGCACACGTTTTCTTTTCTAAAAGTTATCCCCGCTCGTTAGCGGCATCTTCGTTATTATTTCCTTCACGACTGTAATCTGGCCTTTCAGCTACTTCAAACGACTTGTTCTTTTTCTTATGTGTAATTGAAATATATTGCCGTAATATCCGACGGACCGGAACCCCAGCTCGAGTACATCAGCTTGAGATTTCATTACTTCGCGAAGTGATTTTTTTCATGAGACAGTATAATTATTCATTTTCGTACCCCTCCCGAAGCTCAAGTTCCTACTCGACTAAAAGAGTGGTTCTGGGAATTTTTATTTTGAAAACCTGTGGCTCACTTTTGGTTTCGACTTTCCTTGTCAAGATTTATTTTCTTTAACAACTTCGTTACGTAGATGATATGCTCATAAAATTTATTTTGAACAAAATGAAAACGCTTTCTAGCACCTGGTGCGCTGAATATTTTAAGTACTAAAGTTGGGCGAAAAACTAATTATAATGAAATGGAAACGTGCCTATTTTTTAGATTAAAATGAAATAAAATGTAAAATTATGTGTAATATATAAACTACATGTGAATGTAGAACAATACTTGCCTAGAAGAGAAATTAGAAGCAATAAATAATTACGAGTGGAATGAATAAGGCAAACGAGCAACATGGCGTGTAATTGCATAATGCTAAGCTTGTATAATATTGTCGCGGTCGGCAAATGGCACAAATTCACCGCGTAAGAATTAATATCTATACTCAGCAGTCTTAATGAGGAAAAACAGCAGAAATATTAATTTAATTTTAGATCATTTTGAAAGTTTCTTAGATAGGAGTAAAATATAGCATGTTTTGGACTTGAAGGCCTTATTTTGTAGGTGTTTCTGCACATTTTGGGCTTACGTCCTGAAGGTCTTATTTTGAAGGTGTTTCTAATTTGTCAAAATAATATCTAATTAGGAATAGTAAAACCTCTGATACATAACTTACGTCTCAACATATGAATATAATTAAAAAGGGCTTGTTTCAGATTGTATAAAGTATAGTCGTCAACCCATTATTGTTCCACTGCTGGGCACGGGTCTTCTCTCAGAAGGAGAGAGTTAGGCCATAGTCCACCGCGCTAGCCAAGTGCGAATTGGTGGACTTCACACACCTCCAAGAACTTTTTTTTTAAAGAACTCTCGGGTGTGTAGGTTTCCTCACGAATCCTTCACCTAAAAGCTGTGATAATTAATTTCTAATACGCACATAACTTCAGAAAAAATTGTGGTGCGTATCTGCGTTTGAACCTCGGACCTCCCGATCGAGAGGACAAGTTTTAATCATTAGGCTATCACTGCTCTATATATATAATATACCTGTACGAAATTTTTTACGACTTTGATTTTTATGTTGTAGCCAGTTTGTATGTATTTATAAGCACACAAAGTCACTTTGTATATAAGTACAATTGATTTAAATCAGCAACTCTACATGCGTAAGCCTAAAAATGTTTATAGAATGTACGTAATCATAGCGAATAGGGTGAGTTGCATAAAAGTTTATTTTACAAGGAAATAGGGTGGCGTGGGCGGCCAAAACATAGTGCCGATGCGGATTTGCAGACCACATCTTATTCTTGCGCATTTGCCAGTCTGATTTATGGCCCGGACCAGTATCAGTTTTGCACACTATTCTAATACTCATATTCGCTATAAGTAGGGGCATATATAGGAGCAGTGATAGCCTAATGGTTGAAACTTGCCCTCTCAATCGGGAGGTCCGAGGTTCAAACCCAGGCACGCACCACTGATTTATGTGCGTATTAGAAATTAATTATCACTGCTTTTCGGTGAAGGAAAACATCGTGAGGAAACCTACACACCCGAGAGTTCTTAAAAAAAAAAAGTTCTCGGAGGTGTGTGAAGTCCACCAATTCGCACTTGGCCAGCGCGGTGGGCTATGGCCTAAACTCTCTCATTCTGAGAGAAGACCCGTGCCCAGCAGTGGGACAATAATGGGTTGACGAGAGAGGGGCATATTATAACTAACTTGGTATAACTCTCTCTCTTATTCTGAGGGAAGAGAAAAGAGAAGCCCAGCAGTGGGACAATAATGGGTTGACGAAGAAGAGCTACATATTTATTAAATTTTTAAAAGGTGGTAGAACCAGTGTAGTTCGACCGGGGAAGTACCACCGCCACACCTATTTCTTGCGTGAAGCATTTCTTGCGTTTCCGATAGAAGGGTGTGGCTGGCACACTTTGACATGAGGCGACCATCATAGTCCTCGGGAGTAGCAACGCATCTGTGATGGACTTCAGATAGAACTTAAGTTCTGTATGATTTGATTACAGATGTCCTTGAGCGGCAGTGACCACTGACCATCAGATGGACTGCATGCTCGTTCGCTACTTCAGTCAGATAAGAAAAAAAATTTAATAATTTTCTAAAATAGTCGTTTTCTTTCCAAGTATTGTTTGCATATCAAAATCTATGGAAATATCGTGTAGAGCATTCGTGTGGTCAATAATAATGGTAATTACAGTAAAAGGGGCTATTTAAATAATGCATGTCTAACGGTGAACGCAGTCCAAAGCAAACGCAGGTTAGGTATGTTTTGACGGTGGGGAATAAAATAAGTATTGGCAGTTATCCACGACTGCACGGAACCTCACGTGACGCCACCCTACTGGTAGCTCGACTGCAATCGTCTAATAACATATTTTACTTGGCTTATGTTCGTGAACTAACTGAAATTTGTACCTAATAGCAGAAATGGTAATATGAAGTAGTAAGGACCTATCATAATACTTGTTCATGTAAATGACGGTAGATATATAAAAAATGTGTGCGTGTACTAGCGTACACTCGTAAGAAGTGAAACTTCTTTATGACGTTATTTTTCAAAAAATAATTTACTATATGCAACTTTACAGAAATTGTTTAAATAAAGTTAAATTAGATAAAGTTTAATAAAAGGCTTTTATTAAACTTTATCTAATAATCTGATCTATAATTATCTATCTAATATCACGCGTGGCGTAAATATAAGAAAAAGATGGCGCGTAACGGAAAAAAAAGATGGCGCGTAACAGAAAAAGATGGCGCGTAACGAAAAAACGTTACACTAAATTTTTTTCCAACCCCGATAAAGAAGTTTCACTTCAATAAGTATTACTTGATGTCTAGTTAGTACGATTAATACCCATAAAAAAATAAAGCACTTAGTAGTGCTCTTTACTTTTCGTCCTATAAAGTCGGAAGTAAGTAAAATCAAAATCAAAAAATTCTTTATTAACATATAATATATTAATAATAATAACATAATAATATATTTAATAATAATTAGTAGATGTATTAAATAAGATAAGTTATTTTAAAAATCAGAATTCCTTTTTTCAATCTGTTATATTAATGAACCTTTTTCTTTTGTAATACTCTTAGTTTAGTAGTGTAGTTAGATTATTTTTATTTAAAATAGAGTTATTTATCTGTTACTATAAAATCTATAACTATAATTACAATATCAGATACTCTTATACTTTTTGGTAAATAATGTACTTACTATGACTTATAAGGTGACCAAACCTAATAACTATTCTTAACAAGCTAATCAAATTACTATTAGTCAAATTATTTAGATAGTAAAATAAAACAGTGTAATATAATAATCAGTGAGGGTTTCCTTCAGTTATCGGGAAGGGGTTGATGGATGAACGCAGTACCGACAGCTCGAAGCCAGCCGTGACACGCGTTAATGCTGACGCAAACATATAGATCGGGGGTCGCTGGAGTTAACAATCTGATACGTCTCGTCGACATTTTTCTTGTTTTACTTATACCTACTAGGTATCATCTCATGATATGAACATATCCTATATTGTGATATGAACATATGTATGACGACCCGCGTGGCGCAGCGGTTACCGTACCGGTCTGACACGCAGTGGGTCCTGGGTTCGATTCCCGGCCAGACAGGTATCTGAATGATGAATTTAGATTCTTGTTCTGGGTCTGGGTGTTTGTGTATTCGTCTTTGTGTGTGTCCATGGCACCCACGACACAGGAGAAAATCCTACTGTAGGGCTATGAGTGTTTAAAAAAAAAATGTATTACTAAAGATTGGCCAACTATGGGTAGAATACAAAGAGATGTATAAATGGTGTATAACAAAGGTGGTAAATAAACGCTCTCGTTTTGGTTTGAATTTAGTTTTAGATGTACCTGTTTTTATCATAAATTAGTTCTTGCCTTTCGGTGAAAAGGTATGGTAGCCGATTCACTTTTATCTTTGCCACCATCTTAGTCTTTAGTATTGGATGATGGATATCACCAGATGGACTGCATGCCCGTTTGCTACTACGTTATTTAAAAAAAATTGCAATCATTTCCTATCTAGAGTCATTTATAGTTTTCTATAGAAAGCCGTTGCCACTTACCTATCTGTTGCTCTGATTGAGAGTTTAGTAATTTCATAATAAAAAGTGTAAAAATGTAAATATTTGAAATCTAATCGTTATATTAAAAAGAAATTAGCACTGATAGTTTGTTGGTAACATACTATTAACATAATTTTATTATCTATGTATAGGTTAAAGCATACACTATCTCCAAAAGCGCTTTACTATAATAATTACAAACTACAGTAACGTAATGTATCAGAATGTGAATAAGAAACTTTCTTGTGAGGGGTGAATGCTTTCTGTGCAGTATCTGTCGGAAGAATCGGAAGGGGTTGATGGATTAGCGTGGTATTGACAGCCCCAAAATAGCCGTGACAGTCGCTGCTGACCCGGACTATTTATGAGTTCAGATTTGAGGCGCCACAGACGATCACATACGTCTAGATAATTTCAACTACAGAGTATTTTAAAAAGAATGCGACAGACACTTAACTATTAACTTAACAAAAGCCACACTCTGTATGGCCATAAAGTTATATAATAAACTACCTTACCAATTAAAACAAATAAACAAAGACCACATATGTGCCAGAAAATTAAAAAATATATTAATAGAAAAATGCTGTTACACGTATGACGAATTCTTAAACGATGATTTAAAAATATAAAATACAAAAATCTTCTAAAGTTATCAGCATTGTAATATGCTGTCTAATTGTAAGTCTTTTAATGATAAATACGAGTATGTGAGTGGCATACATTTAGAACGCCTTCACCGGCATATTCAATTTTTGGCGCCCTTTTCTTTTTTTTTTAAACATCTTATGTAATCAATATTATTGTAACCCAAAAATTGACTAAATAAAGATCTTTCTTTCTTTCTTTCTATTGAAAAAATGTACAATGTAATACGATGTACGTAACATAAAATCACTAATTCATTTTAATTTATCTTTACAACTTACGTTTAGTTGAAAAATGATAGGTACTTACTTTTTAAGAATTTCGTAGCCAAATTAGCCTCAATATATTTTACCTTGTAAGTTTTTATGAATGAAAAATTGTAGATATTTTTGGCCGACTTAAAATGTAGCGTAACGTACCTAATTATGTACGCCAAACTATATAGGTACTCTACATTTAATTGTCTACATTTATTAGGACGAAGTGCCCTACAAGGACGCAAATGACATTAATTCCCTTATATAATAACCCTAAAATATCTACCTTCAAATATATTTAACAGATGTGTGACAAATGAACAAAGAATTAAAAGAACCTATGTTTTACGTTTTATTAAATGAATTATAATACCATGAAAAAAGTATTCTAAAAATATAAGAGAAATTATATTATTAAAAGTTTGTTAAAAACAAAAAGCCACGATTACGGTTAATATAAAAGCAACCACTGAATACCGAATACCATTCTATTCCAACTCACAAAGCCCAGTAAGTAAGGAAGAGTTCCGAAATGTCAGCAGCAATCTCGATGCATAATTTGAATCAGGTAGCTGGCATTGCTGATATTATTCTCGTCCAACTGGAAAGTTCGCCGCAAGCGAACATTTGACTTGGAAAATAAGTCTTCATTACGCGAAACAAAATAAAGCTACTCAAAAGTAAAACCCCGCCAAGTTTTATTGTCTTCACAACTCTGAAAGTAAATTACCCGAACAAATTCGCTCAGCGCTAAATCTGGGGCTTATCAGAGGGTTTGGCCGAGATCCTTAAATTGAGAAAGAGCTATCTCGATGCGACCGAGTGGCCTCGAGCCGTCGACACCTTGCTTCGGCTGCTCGGATTAAAAAAGTTTAATTAGTATACCTCACTTATCTATTAGGAGCAATCACGGAGCAATGGGTTTTTCTTCGGAAGCAGGTAGTCGGACAGGTATTTTATTGCTGTAGATACAGGAAGAGGTTTTTTTCACGTAACATTTTATGTGTTACAGAAGTTTCAAAGAAGCATGCTGTCCTCGTAATTGTAAGTGGCAGCTTTCATTCAATTCATTTGACGACCCGCGTGGCCGAGCGGTTACCATATCGGTCTGACGCGCAACGGGTTACGGGTTCGATTCCCGGCTAGACTGGCATATGAGTGATGAGTTTAGATTCCTGTTCTGGGTCTGGGTGTTTGTGTATTCGTCTTTATGTGTGTCCATGATACCTACGACATAGGAGAAAATCCTAGTGTGGAGCTATGAGTGTAGAAAGCGTGTGTAGAAATCGTGTATAAATGCGTTGCTATCCCTGAGGCCTAAGGTGGAACTAGTTATTTTCACTCGGAGTCTCATGCGAATATAGCAAGGGAGATACACTATTATACCAGAACGCAATAGTACTTGATACCTATTGTTGTTGTAAAACCTTTTAATTCGGAGTCAGCGTTAAAGAATCGCATCAACTTTAAGAGAATAAAATTTAATGTAATTTAGTAATGTAATACCAAATTATAGCAACTAGCAAAGACTTTGTGATCAACTTTCACTCATTTTCTCCTAGGTATTTGTATTTAATTATAGTAGAACCCGCGACTTCGTTCGCGCAGACTATGATATCCATCTATGAGACATCGAGATCTAATAATGAAGCCTAAGGGTTTTGTCAATAGTCGTCATACCTGGTTATGCTAGGCTCGACGACTATGCTCGAAGGACTCCGGTTGTGTTCCGTTGGAGATCCCGGAGTCCCCAACGCAGAGCTGAGTACGGCCACCGAGGGGGTTTTAGTACGGTAAGAATCCCACATAACCCGCGTCGCTCCCACGGCGTCAGGTACCTTTAGAAGGTTTTCTCCTCGTAAAAAAATCTGGACGACTAGGGCTTGTTTCAAAATTGAAGGACTTTCATTCAAAATTTCGATCCCCTAAAGGGAAGAATCTCAAAAAATCCTTTCTGTCGGACGCCTACGTTATACAATAAACACACCCTCCAAGTTTCAGATCTCAGGAAACTTGTAACGGCTTAGATTGTGCCTTGGTCCGTCTGTCAGTGATTGTTTAATCTGTACGATGAACCGTTAGTCAGTGATTCAAGATAAAGCATTTTATATGTATAGATTTGAATTGATTATAGTGACTGTGCAAGTGAAGAGAATTTTACTAAGCACGAGCTAGCTTTCAGCTTCAAATAGAAGATAAAACTGAACTTGTTATTTTAATTAATGTTATTTCAATCAAAACTAAGAAATAATTCAGAACATTTCACTCCTCTTAAACCATATATGACAGAAAATGACACATAATTACACGATGGAACAATTTAGCGGATACCGTAATAAATTTCACGCCATCCTAATGGGATTATTAAATTAGTATAATCCGGTTTAATGTAAACTTGTAATTGTAAATTAAATTTTGAGATGTGTAAATAAATAAATATATAAGATAATATAACAATAGATAGATAATAATAGAGTACGAAAAACTATGGCTCTCAATCGGATGGTTCAAGGTTCAAATACAGACATGCATCTCTCATTTTACAAACTTATGTATGGATGAGTAATTAATTATCCCTTACTATAATGGTGAAGGATAGCGTCGTGGGGAAACCTAAATCACTGACATTGCATGACTGCAACTTTTTGTTTTACTACTAGTACTAGGTGCTAAAACCAGTGTAGTTCGCCAAGGGAAGTACCACCGCCACTCTTATTTCTAGCGTGAAGCAGTTCTTGCGTTTCGATGGAAGGGTGTGTTTGCCGGCACACGTTTATATGAGGCGACCATTTAAGTCTTCGGGAATAGCAACCAATCAGTGAAAGACTTCAGATAGAACTTCATGTTTCATATGAAGTTACTTACATATGTCCATAGGTGGGAGTGACCACTTACCCTTGCTGAACGGGTGCATTCAACATAGCTTGAAAATGATTACAGTTTATTTAAATTAGAGAAATATTGGTGCTACTTTGGACACTATGAAGTTTAGTTTTTGAAGTGAAACTTCTTTAGGCGCATGAGGGTAAAATTTTTACAGATGAAACGTCACGCCGGTATGCAACGGAAGTGTCGGAAAAGAGAGAGAGAGTGATCGAGACCGATTGAGAGAGAGTAAGACAGGGCGAACGTAGCATGAGCAACTAGCCGTGGAGTGAGAGTAGGGAGCAAGCGATTGAGAAAGATTGAGAGAAAAAGTGAGACAGAGCGAACGTCGTATCACGCCTTTTTCCCTTCCTCTTAATCTTGGAAATTTAAAGTTTTAGATTTGTATAAATATAAACAAGATTTATAAATTAGTTCGCCAAAGAAGTTTCACTTCTGACATGTGTACTTTGTACGCACGCATGTTTTTTTTTTATTTAAATTACGGTCGAATTTCGACCGTTGCGGCGGGTGACTAGTACACAAATAATACTTGAAATAACTTTTACTGTAAGGCAGAGCAGTATAAATTATATAGACGCAAGAAAACAGACTCGTTATACCTCCAATAACACGCATTTTGGGTTATGTACATAATTCATTACACTATTCTTAAAATGGAATAAGTGCATATTTTTGTTATGTGATAAAATATTTAGTTTAAAATTAAATATTTTACCACATAAGTAGGTATTAGTAGATCATTCAATTTGAATATTATGCATTTTTAACAGTTTTTTGAGTCTGATGTGCTGTAAGTTCGCTTTTCTACCTATCTACATATCTAATAGGAAACACAAAAGATCAAATATTTGTAAGTAATTTAGAAATGGTAGATAGTAATCTTAACGTAAGGAAAAAGCGTTATGTTACTACTCTCAATGTTTTTTCTGTAAATATAGAAGAGTTTTTGGGAGTGTGAGCAGAAACCAGTGAGCAAATTTTTTGGTTCTTTATTTTGTAACCTTTAAAAAATAAAATTGATTATTTCATAAATCATAACTATTGATTACTGAATCAATAAACATTAATACAAAAAATAACCGTAGGTATGGCGGAAAAATTTACGTCTCTTACATATCTTTTAAGAAAAAATATTAATTTACTGTGACCTAATTACTTCGTGAAAGGCCTCGCGTTTCCAACATATTTCGGAAAGGAATATACTTCAATATACATACGTGGAGATAATTTATCGCGATCCATTTGCTTGATTGCAAATAGTCTACACGTCTGAGGCAATTCAGAAAGAAACATAACCATTTGATAAAAATGACGATGACACGATTCATACGAAAGATATTTATTTATAAGATAATTCCCAATTTTTCGTTTATCATCTAAGAATTTATATGTGGAGGAGCTAAACTATAAGTGTCAGTACTTTAACAAAGTATTCATTTAAGGTGGTAGAACTATTGAGTGGGTACAATAGTGCGCGACAAAGTAGGAAACGTAAAACAAAGAATTTATTTATACCTATATATAAAAGGGAAAACTGAATTAACTGTTGACTTATCAAACCACACCCAAACTACTACGAAAAAAATCGGGTGGCAGATTTGTATGAAAGACGGAAAGATATGTAATTAAACTCAGTATTTTTCTTTGGGGTTTGATATAATGGAAAATCTTTTTCAATGACTGTCCGTTGATAAAACGATGGGGGGGAGGGGGAATGTGCACCAGTGGATGTTAAAAGTCTAATGGATGGATTATGGTTAGCGCGAAATCACGGGTTCTGCTAGTTTTACATACATTGTAGACCTATGACGAAAAGTAAAAAGTGACATGGATATATTAATATAATTACAATCGTTAATGTTTCAAAATCAAATAAATATTTTCGTGAATACCAAAGTAGGAATTATCAAACATGGAACTATTGGGCGGGAGAAAGCGAAAGGGCGGGCGCATTTACCGCCGGGATTATTAACAGTTATTGGGTTCAGCGGTATAACTCGGGATTAAATCTGTGTCAATTTGCATTTTATTATGATGACACGGCCCTTGAGCCTCAACTACTAATACGGCTTTGTAAGAGCTTAATTCGGATTCGGTAATATGACAATCTCGTCCCATTTTCAAGTTGAAATAATCCGAAACGAACCCTTGTAGTTTTACGTTTCAGTGCACTACAAATGGAGCTCAGTTTTAAAGAAAAAACAGAACAGATTCAACAATTTGCAGGATAGTGGTAATTTCCGCGGCGAACGAAATAAGAGATAAAGAATGAACTTTTACATTAACTATTTGACGTAGATATATTGTGGAAAAAGGAATATCTTGTTTCATGTTGGTGGAAGCGACTTTCTTATCATTTTATTTGATGTTGGCTACCACGATTCTTTAAAACATATTTTAATGTTATAAATAGGTATTACATACAGTCCACATGATGTTTTATCGCTGAAATAGTTCACAGCAGACAGAGTTCTCCCTGAAATTAGTTATAGATTCCTCCTTGACTCCTAATCCTACTTCAGAAGACTTATAGTTACTTTGAAATATTTCACTATTACCTTCGATTTTTGGAGAAAAATCCTTGAAAGAAAAATTTACATATCCCTAAATATTTAGAGCTCTTAATTTTTCGACTCTGGAGGCAGCATTGCAACAGTTATTTCTGTCATTCAACATCAGCATTAATCACCGATGTGCTCTGCTGTGTTTGATGAGTATGGGAAGTAACTTATTCTCATAGTTCCAGAAAAATCTCAGGGGCAACAAGGCAGCTGTAGCTGGCATCAATTTTTCGTACATTTTAATACATATATATTACTGTCCTTTAATGTTATTTTGGGATAATGCCAGATGTCCATGAACAACAGTGGCCACTTACATTCAGATTGACTGCAAACACTAAGGCTGAAGGGTAGCAAAAGTATTTACTATCGACGACCCGCGTGGCGCAGCGGTTATCATACCGGTCTGACGCACAATTGGTCCCGGGTTCGATTCCCGGCCAGACAGGTATCTGAATGATGAGTTTAGATTCTTGTCCTGGGTCTGGGTGTTAGTGTATTCGTCTTGTGTGTGTCCATGGTACCCACGACACAGGAGAAAATCCTACTGTGGGGCTATGAGTGTAGAAAGCGTGTGTTTTATTGAAAGTCGCATGCGTTAAAGCGTGATTGATCGTTGTCCCCGTATTCTAGCGCCGTTTTAAACGACCCATCGTTCGCTTCATTGCCCATCCGACTCGGAGGTGCTTTACAGGTCTTTTCCTTAATTCGATTGCAGCCAACGAATCGAAACATCGCGGGTGTATTCGAGCACTAAAAGCGACGCAGAAAAATCAAAGGATAATTGAGATAACGATGTTAAATCACGTGAAGGTGATAATAAGAATTCTCTGTACATTCCCGTTATATACTTTGATCTCAAGGACGTAATTTCATTACGTTTTCATATTTTTTTGTTACGAAAATATATTTTATTTTCCAATATACATATATGTTGGTTGAACTCGAATTTTAAGTGAAAAGCACTCGTAAACAATATATTAAGCCTGACTGTAGCGGAACAGTAACTTAATACTCATATGCCACGTCAAATTATCTCCATAACTTCATTTTTACCGCCACGACCCTTGACAGCTCGGCTAACATGCTTGCGGAACTCGGATAAATGGGAATTTATGCGGGAAAAAAATATCTTGACGTCAAACAAAGAACGTGAAACAAAGAATAAAATGTACTTACTCGTTACGGGACGCTCGCCAAATGCGATATACCTATCAAAACGGATGCTCGAAGAAATTCAAAAAAACTGAAGAAAAAAATATGTGATAATATTTAATTTATTTAGACATTCTCTCACTAATTAATCCATCCCGCAATTTCTTAATTATTTTGTGATTATTATTTTAAAGTTTATAAAAGTGTGCGATGATTTATTGCATGTAGGCGTCACTCATAATATTGTACTGCCACTTATGTAACTACTCCAATAATCTCAATGGATAATACTCTACCCATTAACATTTTTACTATATTTAAGTAAATAATTAAACAATTAATTAAAAAAAACCTTTAACAAAATAAATTAAAAATATCGAATTGTTAGTAGGTAAATGTACCGATAACGAGACTTGCGAAATATGGTATAAGGAAGCGTTAAACCATTTGTCATTACAGCGTCGGCATACTTCTTTTTCTATTACAAATGAGCTTTGGAACTGTGACATTATGTTACTAATTAAAATCAGAATGAATTCGGTTGAGGTTGAACAGCGCCTGCAGTGAGAATCTATTAATTTGCCCGTAAAGCTCGGCCATTACAGGCGACTCGCCAATTATTCCGCTCTCCCTCGGTAATTAAATCCTATGATGTTCGCCAATCTAAGACAGACGCCGTTTACGATACTCGAATTACGGTTTCATTGCCCCTAAAAAGATATAAGTATAGAAAAGATCCATTACGATCTCGTTCTTTAATGAAAATTTAGTTTTTCAACTGTTAAAAATGAATAAACCAGCAAAGACGGCATTAACAGTTCGCAATTACGATTTAGCCGTTAATGGCAGCTTCAGCGCAGTCATTTACGAGAATAATGGTAAATTAAACAAGAAATAGATCTAAAATAATTTATTTCTTGAGTCTTGTTATAAAACAATAGCTTAAACTTATTTATTTTTACAATAAACATATGCACCTATTCAATAGTAATCTTTCTACCAAAAGTTATAATTTATTTACATCTGTTTTTAATAATAGGTGGAAATAAATGGTATTTTAGGAGTACGCTCACATATTTCATACAGTTAACACCAGCAAATAAACAATTATTTTAGGAAAATGGTCGCAAATATTCACATAAACAGTTCATTACTATAATATAGGATAGGTAGGGGAGACCGAGGGGAGTTGAAACAATTTTTACGTTTTGTTTGATATAACTCATACTATTATTAGAAATCTTATGGTACTAGTACCAATCGATAGGTTATTCTATACACTTGCGAATGGCTAGCATAAAGAAACTGTAAGCGTTGAAAATTGTGGTGAAATATCGACTTAACCGTAACAAGTCAACTTGTTACAACTCCCCTCATACCGAGGTAAGATGAAACAGAGGTCGAGGAGAGTTGAAACATTATAATTTTGGGGAGTAATAGGAGCTGCAAAATAAAAATGATAATTAGATTTTAAGGATTTAATTAAAATTAAACTTTTCAAGTAATCAACGACCTTTTTAGTAATATTTTAATGACATATCAGTCAAGTATGACTAATACAAATAATAAACTCCTAAATTACAAAAAAGTAACATGACATCCTATGCGTAACATCAATTATAAATCAGTCGAATCAACAAAATGTTTTACATTCTTATATAACTAAATCTTTGACATAAAATATTTATTAACTATCAGTCATTTTTTTAAGTATCACAATCAGTCTTAATCAATAAATAATCCTTTTTGAAACAATAGATATATTTAAAGACATATAAGTCAACAAGGTAACTAACTACAGGTCGAATACAAATAATCAACTCCTAAGTTAGTAAAAAATGTCCTATTCGTAACATCAATTCAAATAACAGGCAGATCAACAAAATGTTTAACATTCTTCTTATAATCTATAGTTATTAACAATCAGTCGTTTTTTTAAGTATTAGGTACAATCAGTGCTATCAAATATTTAAGTAACAATAATCTAAAAAATGTCAAAGACAAATTGGAAACTTATTAATCTGACAAGCAGTTGTGGCAAACGTAAGAAAGTTCTCCACCAGTACAAGCTTCATGAGCCCAGTTTTGGCATTCGAGGCATTGAACCCACTTTTCTTTGGATTTGCTATTTGAATATGGCTCCATACAGCAAATGCAGAAGGATTCATCTTCTTTTTCATCGCTGTCTTCGTTTCCTCTCTTTTTCTTGACAACCATAACCTTTTTAGTTTTATTACCTGGTTTTGATCTTTTTCTTGCTTTAGTTTCTTCAAAGTTAGGTTTCTTTACCTTTTTCTTAGCCGTTCTAGCCGCTTCGATTGCAGCTAGTTCTTCTTTTACGGGAGTGTCAGTTAAGATAGCAGATTTCACTTTGCGTCTGTTTGTTTGAGTTCCTTTTCTTGGAGGAGCCTTTGGCAAAGGTCTAAGCGTTTCAGGTGAGAATAAAACTGCACTCTCAGTACTTAAAGTAGCTCGTGATGAAGATGCTTCAGGTATAAAATTAGATGCTAGATCAGGTGAATTCTTGTCAGGGCTTTCTGCAGATTTGGGTACGTCATCTGTTTTCTTTACAGGACTGTCGGTTAAGACAGCGGATTTTGCATAGCGTTTAACTGTTTGAGTTTCTTTCCTTGGAGGAGTTTTTGTCAAGGAACTTGGCGTTTCAGATGAGAATGGAACTGTTGTCTCAGTAACTGGAGTAGCTCGTGATGTAGATGCTTCTGGCATTATACCTGTTGCCAGATTAGGTGAGGAGATTTGGGGAGGAGTAGCCAGTAAATTTAAGATTGATGGACTTGGTGTGCGAGAATCACGATAAATACTACTTGTAGGGGGACGTTCATCACTTGTGATAGAAGCAGGATATGGCGCAGATTCTTCAACTGGGTTAGAAGTAGAGCATGGCGCGCGTTCTTCACTTGAGAGTTCCGCCAAGTTGTTGAATGGACCAGGACTGACGGAAGCTGCCAAAGGCCGATCAGTAATTTGACTCGGAAAAAAATCTGCGTCCTGGAATATTTGAGTGTTAACTGGCCAAAGTCCGGTATGGACAAATCCGGAGGATATATTGCGTGGTGTGACGGCTATATCAAACGAAGTTTTCACTATCCCAGGAATATCATATATGGACATTACTTTTCCTGGATTAGACCGCATCCAGTTGTCGCAAGTAGTGTTAACTATTTTTTTAACTGGTCCAAAAACTGCTCTGTCCATTGGCTGCAACTTGTGTGTGCAGTGAGGTGGAAAAGTTAACAGAATAATGCCATTTTCTCTGCAGAATTCGATATTTTTAACAGATGTGTGAGAGGCGTGGTTGTCTAACAACAACAGTGCTTTATTTTCTTTTGATGGCCGAACTTGATCTTTGAAAAATTTAAGGAATACATGGAAATCGTCTTCTTGCATCCACCCCGACCCATTTGCTGTGCCAATGGATCCAGTAGGTCCATCGCGTATAAAGTGATCATTAAATCTTTTTCTAGGGAAGATGAACATCGGGGGTATGTGAGTGCCAAGGGCATTTCCTGCTAGGGCTATAGTAACCAATGTTCCCCTCTCTGCGGAAGTCATGGCACTAACTTGCTTCTGTCCTCGTCGGGCAATGATGCGGTCTGGTTTTTGAACAGTTGTGATTCCAGATTCGTCCATGTTCCATATGTCTTTCCCTTGCAGCTGGTATTTGTCAATTACCGTGGTGTAATTTTGAAAGAAAAGTTCCACATTAGTTCTATTAAAACTTGTAGCTCTAGCGATACTTGTTGGCTGAGGCAGTCTTAGAGAAAGAACAGGATGACGTTTCATAAATGATCGAAGCCAAACCTCTCCAGCCATTTGATTCTCTGTCCAAGAAGACGGAATTTTTTTATTATATTCCACAGCCAACTTATAGGCAAAAGTTCTGGTTTCCTTAGTTCTCAGGCCAAAGTTAGCAGCAGCGCAGTTTAACAGATAGTCACAGAGTATCTTCTCCTCTGAAGCAGTAAAAACAGTTTTCTTGGGGTATCCAACCGTTGGAGCACCCACAGTTTTGTCAGCTTCATAAGCAGTCTTTTTTTTTATATACCTGTAGAGGGAGGTGTGGTTCAGGTTGTAACTCGAAGCCGCTTCACGGAGACTTTTGTGTCGTAAAGTGACTTCTTCAGCAGCGAGATCGTAAATCTCGTGACTCGCCATACCTCTGTCGGTCGTCTTTCGTTTATAATCAGTAGGCATGCTGAAACAAATAAACACATTAAATCAAAATTAAATTCCTTTAATCTTTGTACTTTTGATTTCTTAGCTATAATCAGATACTAAATTGAACACGAGGAGAGTTGAAACAGTCTGTTTCAAATCACCTCAGTGAGAAAAAACCTCCCAATTTTTATTCAAATCACGATCAAGCAGTAAATACACAGAAATCAAATTTACCAATTATATTTCATGAATCTATAGATATTGAGTTTTCAAAACGTATATAACTCAACCCAAAATACAAAACCACTATTGACGTACGAGCATCGTAAAAAATCGTGAAATACTTACTTTTTGCGATTTTCGGCACGTGTCACTCAGAACTACACAACCGGACGACTGGCGCCACCGGCGCGAACTGACGCGATGGCGGGTGGCGGGAGGTGGTTGAAAAGCGACGTTGCCAGATCGCTAACGGTTTTAGGTTCCGAGAAATCGGGACTGTTTCAACTCACCTTTGTTTCAAAACCCCTCGGTCTCCCCTACTCTGTGCCATTTATCACACACAGCCTGCTTAGGTACTTTTAACATTCAAAACATTAAGAGACAAAAAATAATAGTTTACATATAGGCATCTATCATCTCATGCAACTCAAATTTACTGCCGATACAAAATAAAAAGACACTACAAATAGACACACAGTTCAACAATTTTCTTAAGTACAAAAATCTATCCATAGCAAACAATTATATTAATACTGGCAATATTTTACTTCAACGGAAGATTATTGCTTTATTTTCGAACAACTACTTACTCATAAATTAATTCTTATTTAATCTACTTCAGTTATCTACACGTAATACACAAAAATATTAGTCAATATTTTAATAATGATTACAATACTGTAAGGGCCTTTTCGTTGTCACGCGGGTATAGGTCCGTGTACTTGTATCACACGCATGCTAAAATTAAACCATTGTAATGTTTTCTGTCTTTTTCATCCTGCAAGCTCGTTAGGTCAATGACAGGTAAAGTATTATTGAAAAGACAGGATGGAAATCATGTTCACGCATGCGGATGTGAACCGCACGCGAGCGTAAATCCGCGTGATAAGAAAAAGACCCTAAGCATGCGTCACAAGGCACTATTCTAGCGAGATTATCTAACAATCAACTTAATCGAAAACAAGATAAACAATCTCTACTAAATTCGGTTTAACATTACGAAATGGGCCTAAAATTATATTTTATGGCAAAATCAATAACATCCAGAATAAGACAAACTTAATACAATAATTATGTTTAATGACGTGTAATTAAATTTTTATCGGATTCGGTACAACTATTCTACATAAACGCTCTTATTGTATCGATACAATCCATTAATCTTTTGTTTATTATTATAATTAATTACCCTTAAGTCTAAATTGGCGTTAGTATTGCTCATTTATATTTCAAAATTCTGAATGGACGCGAATTAATTTAATTAAGTGTCACTATGAATCTCTTAATAGTTATTGAGTTAACTGATGTTCACTTAACAATATAAGCGGAAGGTTGTAATTATACGGCTTGATCCACACGATATCTTACACTACTTAAGTTCCGTCATTGTTTACAATCATGTTTCAATTAAATATTTTATGTGCCTACACTCTAACGCAAACTGATATCACAGCATTTTGTATTTTGTGGATTATAACCATCTTCATCTTTTGAAATATTTACAATACATTTCCAACGCGGAGGCGTACATTTAGATAATAGTTTATCGCTTACAAACGCAATTACTGAATACAAAGAAACAAATTTTACGATAATCATTTAACATTAATTTTCAGTCGCTTTCAACAATAGTAGATACTATTCAACGTCAACTTATAGGGACGCGTAACATGGACTATCGGGAGTTACATTGCAATGCGTGGCACGATTGTGTTCACAAATAAGTTAGCTTTATTCAAACAATGCGAAGTGATCCATCAATCAGAAGCTATATCTGAATGTAGTGATTCTGTTAGCCGATTGTTCTCTGATTCCATCTTTCTCTTCCGTTCGCTTGTTTACATTCATACGTTTTCCAGCATTTGGGTCATCACTCATGGGTCTATCTGAATGTACAAATACGAGTATGTTAATCAATTTCTTTTTTCTTTTATACAGTTTTTTCCTGTCGCTTATAAACTCGTATAAGCCTGTAAGTATAAATGCTTACTTAACATTTAAATTTGCGAACGTAAAGACTACATTACGAGCTTCGTCGCTTAAACCAAGTATACTGGCATATCCGATAGTTCATGTTAGGCGGGGGCTGTATAATTCATTAATCATAGCTCTGTTCTGTGCCCTATCACCGGAGCGAGGCCACGATCTCGTTCCCCATGTTCTGCTGGCTCGATGCATTCAAGTTTTTCGAGCATTGCTGAAATGGAACGTATTAATAAATAGCATGACTTGTGATATTGTGATTTATTGCTACATTATTTATATGTTTTTCTCTCTAACTCAATCTGATGGGATGAATATGGTCTGATGTTATAAATGACTTATGTTTAGTGCCCCAGTTATCAGTGAAATGAATTATGGAAAGAATATTGAATAAAAATGCATTATATACTTTATTCTCCATCTAAAAGTACTATTCTCCTAATTCATTTTTTATAATGCTTAAATTATAAAGTAATTTAATTTACTGATGAAATTTATAACTACAAACAGTAACATTGAAACTTCAAGTCTCTGTATAAGTTTTACAAGTATAAAATCATGTAAAATCCATATCTTATTTGACCTTTACCTATAATTTGATTATAACGAAACCAATATTGAAATGCTTGGGAAGTAAGTAAAAATAACTATAAATGAATTGGAATAATATGAAAGCAAATAATGCTATATTACAGTTTTTTACTATGGTTTTTTGTTAAGAACATTATAATAGTACTTCACGAGTTCGAAAATAGAATAAATTGATCATATCAAAATTGAGCTCGTTATTTAACTGTGGTAAATGAATTGAAAGAGTTCGATATCCGTATGAGTAATAACTTTTGCGTCGATAATAAATGGTTGTAAATGTATTGAAATGTAACAGCTTTTTATTAACTCAAAAATCAAATCAGATCTTGCACGACAGAAAACCATATGCATACTTAATTGATATTTCTAACGTTGAAATAAGAGTAGGGTATTTCCGCATTTGTCTACCAATTCGCACTTTGCCAGCGCGGTCGACTATGGGTTATAACTCTCTCATTCTGAGGAATGACCCATGCCCACCAGTGAGACCATAATGGGTTGACGACGATTTTCGCATTTATAACTTTCTGTAAGAGGAGCTGTAATTGTAATGTGTCTAATCCGATGTATAATCAACATTAGACTCGTACAGTGTTAGGATATAATCCACTATGATCCAAATGAATTTACTAGCACAGAAACATTGAATAAAATGCTACAATGCTTATTATATTATTTCCATACATCTATTTATAAGTTTTTCGAAGTTCCCTGCTGTCCATATACCGGTCTAATGGACACCACGCTTGACATGAATGAATCTACCCACTATGGGGTAAAGCAGTAATAGCCTAATGGTTGAAACTTGCCCTCTCAATCAGGTGGTCTGCGGTTCATACCCAGGCACGCACAACTGATTTATGTGCGTATTAGAAATTAATTATCACTGCTTTTCGGTGAACGGAAACTTGGTGAGGTGAACCTACATACCCGAGAGTTCTTTAAAAAAAAAAGTTCCGTGAGGTGTGTGTAGTCCACCAACTCGCATTTGGCCAGCGCGATGGAGTATGGCCTAAAACTCATTCCGAGAGAAGACCCGTGCCCAGCAGTGGGACAATAATGGGTTGACGACCATAGTGGGTGTTGATATTACACAGGAAAATGCTCATGTCATGGATTTTTAATACAGCCACTTTTACTATACAGGACTCTTAATACAGCCACTGTTGCTATCTAAGACCGACATTACACATGATGTTGCCTAATCTGACATATTTCTTTCCCAAAACAGGACATTGTTTAACCATATTTCTCTCGATACATTAGCGCCACAAGACCGAGCAGTAAAGCCCATATTTTACAAACGGCTGCTTAATTATTTCCTTATTGATAAATGTTTTACTCACCATTTGACGCGACTCCCACGCTTTCATCGCGCTCTTGTATTTCTCAAACTCATGACACCAATCAGAGTACACTTGTTTATATTCTTGAGATTTATTCGGCTGTGTACATCTATAAGAAAAGACATTCGTTATAGTATAAAGCAGCAAAAATATCTCCCAATATTATTTTCACAATACATGTTAGCTATATTTTCCGTTGAATTTCGACGTCGACAATTAAAAGCAGGAACTAATGAATACGTAAAATGAAACCTAGAAAACTCACGGTAAAATATAGCCTTATACTTTTAAATGCGAATGTCTTACAATTATGAAACTCATAATTTAAAAGTATTGTACTTAAACATTGTACTAAATTAATTTGTAAAGATCATTTTCATGTTTTTATTTATGTAAATGTAAATGTATATGTAAATGTCGTGTAACCAACAATGTTCAAACTACAATCTTACTAATATTACAAATACGAAAGTTTGTAAGAATGTATGTGTGTTTATTACTCTTCAAAGTACAAAGTACAGACCACATTTCGCTGTAACTTGATCACAGATGGTTTATGATTTTGATTAACATGAGATACTTACTCATTATCATGGTATCCGTGACAAGCCGGGGGAATAAGCTAGAGAATTACAAAGATTCGGTGTCACGAAATCATGTTAAAATATTCACCTGTGCATATCTATGTCTAGGTTGTAAGAGGCAATTAGTGTGGGCCCGAAGTAGCACTCGTAGCGGCCGCGATCGGCCTCCGTCACCGACAGCAGCACGAGTCCGCGCTCCGCCGTCTGAAGCACTCGCTCCCAACTACAACAATAAGGTACTAAGTGACGAGGTACGCCTTTATGCAAGAACTAAGTGACGAGTTACGCCTTTATGCCAGAACTAAGTGTAGCTGTAACTCAGCACTTAGCACCGCGGAATAAAGGCGTAACTCGGCCTCTATTCCGCGGTGCTAAATGACGAGTTACGCCTTTGTTTCAGACTAATCACGTGTCTTTGTTCTTCTTTATTTTACGCGCGAAAATTTCATCGGCACTAAGTGACGAGTTAAGCCTTTGTTCCGCGGAAATAAATAACGAGTTACGCCTTTGTTCCGCGGAAATAAGCATTTATGTAAATATGAGTCTTTGTTTTTCTTAATGTTACATGCGAAAATTTCATGGGAACTAAGAGACGAGTTCTGCCCTTGCTTTGCAGATCAAAGTGACGAGATACGCCTTTGTTCCGTAAAACTATGTAACGAATTACCCCTATGATAAGCGGAACTATGCACCTATGTAAAGATAAGTCTTAGTTCTTCTTAAACTCCCGCGTAAAAATTTCATCTGAACTTAATGACGTATTACGCCTTTGTTCCAGACATAAGCATCTATAAGGAGATAAGTTTTACGTCTTAATTTTACGCGTGAAAGTTACATGTGAATTAAGTGACGAGTTACGCCTTTGTTCCGTAGAATTAAGCATTTATGTGAGGACGAGTCTTTATTCTTTTTTATCTTACGCGTGAAAATTTCATCTGAACTAAGTGATTAGATACGCTTTTACTCAGCGAAACTAAGCACCATGTCCTAAGTCTTTGTTCTTCGTAATCTTAGAGAATTTCACCATCACTCTACACTTAAGTAAAACGAATCCTTTTAGCATTGTTCCCCTTTGTTTCAGCAGTTGACATAGTACTCTATGGATGTAAAAACCTATAACAACACTTAAACAGCATATAGGACCGCTTCTGGACCAAACAATAAGGAAGTAAGTATTGAGCTAAACCTTTGTTCTCTAATCAATGTATGTGACAAGTTAAATCCATTTACTATATAACTACAGGCAAAGGTAAATTATTTTGTCATTCAATTTATATGATTCTTTTATATAACAAGTAATTTTTACACAAATCGAGGCAAATCTAGGAGATCGAAAACAAACCTTAATTATAATACATGCTGAGGATATTCCTCCAATCCAACAATTTTAAGTATGTCAGTTAGTAAAGCTTTTCTTTGTCATTCGATCGAAAGCATTCAAATTGTAGACATTGATATCATTGAATATACTTACTTATAACTAATTTTGTATCTTCCTTTCTCTCTGGAGTGGTGATACCATGCCACGATTTGGTCCTTCAACGCTTCGGGCGTCTTCCCGAATGCCGCCAGGTGCACACTCTGGCCAAAGCCCGCGCGCACGGTACGCAACGGCGCGCTGGCCTCACATATGGACGGCGTCGAGTTGGTAGCGTCGTGAAGTAGACCGGGGGTGTAGGGCCGGCACGCACCTACTTCTTTGTCCCACCCGCAGTACGGGTCTAGGACGCAACGGACGCAACTGTCATATCTGTTTCGGGGAAACATAAGTTATATTACTAACCAACGGCTCTAAGAAGAGACACTTTATTTTATGACCACAAAAGACATAAAGTAAAACTAAAATAAGAATAGAAATCTCTGAAAGGTTGCTACCTAATTGGATCATAAATATGGTAAATTTTGAAGAGTATCTGAATAAAAATTATAGGAAATCACCAAAGTTTTAGAAACGTAAATCTGAACAGAGAAACTTACAAATATAACTTCAATACAAAAACGGTAGTTTTTGGTTATAGTGAAAACCTAAACCTGAACGGAGATACAGAGATATTCGAAACTTTCAAAACTGAAAGGTATCTATCGGTTTACGTCCGCCGCGCGCCACACGTCCGCCACGGGGGAACCTGCACGATCTTATTATCAGTGGCGATGTAGAGCGCCTGCGAGTGTCGCGAGAGCACCAGCGCGAACATCGGTTCCGCGCCCACCGCACGCCACACGTCCGAAACGCGGGAGCCGCCGCGCGCCAATTAATCTTGTAAATTTCTTTTGTATCTAAAATAGAAACATACCTGCGAGTACAGGCGCGCAGCGGCAACTGTCGTATCCTGTTATCTGTGGCAAGGTAGAGCGCGTGTGAGTGACACGAGAGCGTCAGCGCGAGCACTGGCTCCGCGCCCGCCATGCTACGCGGAAACCACCGTTCGCCCACCGCACTATCTTGATCAAATACACTTCGCTTGTACCTAATACACAATCATACCTGTGAGTACAAGCGCGCAATGGCAGCTGTCGTATCCTGTTGTCCGTGGCGAGGTAGAGCGCGTGTGAGTGTCGCGAGAGCGCGAGCGCGCGCACCGGTTCCGCGCCCGCTGCGCGCCACACGTCCGCCACGCGGGAACCACCGCCCGCCCACTGCACTATCTTGTATACCTCGCCTGTGCCTGATAAATTATTTTTTATATATTTTTAAATTGACTGAAACATCGCATGTTTTACATTTTAATATTATGATTATTTTATAAAGGTGCTTAACAGTAGCGAATTACTCAAACCCAACAAAAATAGTAATTTTAACTCAAATGCTGATAGATAAAACTAATTTCTTGAAATTTATAATGATATATTTTTTACTTCGCTTATCTAACTGTCACCGTAAGGTTACACACAGATTAGATGCGCTAGAAGAGAATTATGAAAATATTGTAAGTATATCAAGAAAAAATATTAGCTCAAATCATTGCATATATTATAAAGTGACATGCAGTTTATTTATGTATTAATATATTTCTAAGACTCACTTGTGCCAGCGTAGAATATGGTATAGGTGATATCATCAGCCAGCATGTCCACCGTCTGCCGGTCCACTACCAGTGTAGTGAGAACCAAGTCGCGCTTGTAAAAAGCCGGCGCATCGCCCTCGTGGCGCACCGCTGAGTCCATCAGTGGATGGGACCTGAGAAGAAAGTGTATTGAAAACGGCAACTAGTACACCTTTTAAATATTAATGTATCTGACAATTTGTAAGCGCCCCCGAAGGCCTATGAAAAATAAAGACATTTCATTTTATTTTATTAACACTAGAAGTATGGGCGTTCCAAATTTGACCCACTTTGGAGATTTTCCTCCTCTAGCTAATTTATTATGTGTATTATATAGTGTATAATATATTAAGTATTAATATAGTGCACGGAACTTCAACCACGTAAATGCAATACACATTTTTTTTTACCTAAACATCCGCGCTTTTAGGGATGTCAAAATATTTCGCGCTTCTAGTGTTAAAGTTGCAAACTGACATGTAAAGTACATTTCGTAATTAAAGTTGTAAACGAGCTTTTATTTCATGTAATATTATTTCATATAACGGTAACTGACGCTCTTATACATCCGTAATCAACCCCAGATAGAATTAGAGTGACATTGAGCACTAACTCTGCTTTTATGTAGTAACTGTTGAGAGCAGTGATAATAATGGTTGAAACTTGCCCTCTCGATCGGGAGGCACCACTGATTTTATTTCTAAAATTATATGCGTTTTATAAAGTAATTATCACTGCTTTTCGGTGAAGGGCATCGTGAGGAACCTACACACTCGAGACCTCTTTAAAAAAAGTTCTCTGAGGTGTGTGAAGTCCACCAATCCGCACTTGGCCAGCGCAGCGCGGTGGACTATGGCCTATAACTGTCTCATTCCGTGCCCAGAGTGGGGTAATAATGGGTTGGCGACGACCCATTTCTGTTTAATTAGTAAAACAAAAACAATGTCATAAATTTTAAATGTGTTAGAAACTTTATGTTCAATTATAGCCATCAGACATTTATAACTCATCAGGTTAATCCCGCGACCACCACTATGTTAATCTAGGTCATAATCCGTATGAGAGCCAAATTTCGAGCGAAACCCGATCTAATGGTGGTAATGGTGTAATGTAATGGACGACCCGCGTGGCGCAGCGGTTACCATACCGGCCTGATGCGCAGGTTCCGGGTTCGATTCCCGGCCAGAAAGGTATCTGAATGATGAGTTCAGGTTCATGTTCTGGGTCTGAGTGTTTGTGAATTTTTGTGTGCATGGTACCCACGACACAGGAGAAAATCCTAGTGGGGCTATGAGTGTAGAAAGCGTGAATGGTGGTGCATGAATGGGGAAAAAAACACATATTTCCTCAAAATCCTACGCATTTATAATATCAATACTTAAAACGCTTTCTATACTCATAGCCCCACAGTAGGATTTTCTCCTGTGTCGTAGGTGCCATGGACACACACAAAGACGAATACACAAACACCCAGACCTAGAATCTAAACTCATCATTCAGATACCTGACTGGCCGGGAATCGAACCCGTGACCCACTGCATGTCAGCTCGGTACGGTAACCGCTCGGCCACGCGTGTCGCCATACTATTATGTAATACTTGATTACCTTACACACTTTACTCCTGAGAACTGATTTCAAACGCCTCTTGCATGTACGGCTGCTTTACGATACCTTAAACCTGAACACAACATCGCTACATTCCTGTTTTAACACCCTTCACAACATAAACGCCTTACATTCGCAATTATGGTGCCATAATGCGATT
This sequence comes from Spicauda simplicius, assembly GCA_949699795.1. Taxonomy (NCBI): domain Eukaryota; kingdom Metazoa; phylum Arthropoda; class Insecta; order Lepidoptera; family Hesperiidae; genus Spicauda; species Spicauda simplicius. Next base: position 13,303,028 of record OX453057.1, read on the forward strand.
TCATTGTACCATTGAACCCATAACAACGGACTCATAACATACATTTAAATCCATTTAAATCTACATTTCGATAGTTCATCTACAGTTTATTAAGAGATTAAATTGTGTAGATGAACTTTAATCAGATTTTTTTAAAGCGATTATCATAATTCATAACTTTTCTATAAAACGGCTACAAAGTTAAATAAAACTATAATATTATCTTAAACTAACTACATATATTTACTCTCAAAAAGCTAGATGCATGCGAGGATTGGCATTAATTGTGCTGAGAAAAAGTGTGAGGTGAAGATATTAATTATCATTTGCTTTCGCTGTAAATGAAGGTGGTGTTGTCGGGACACTTTTACCTATATGATTTTGTTGCTACCACAATCATAGTTTGCGACCTAGACTATCACAAGAAGTGCGAGCGTTCCAAATTTGACCCATTTCGATGTTCCTACTGCTCTAGTTAATATTTTATTATGCGTTTATTCGTGCGTTTTATGACTTACTAGTCATACCCGGACTAGACCCGGCGAATTTCGTTCCGCCTAAAGTCGAAAGTCAATAATTATCAGTGTTCCTCCGCTATATTATGCATATATAAAAACTTTCCTTTTGAATCACTCTATTAAAAGATTGCAATAAAATCCGTAGCTTAATTTAAAGATCTAAGCTTACATAGGAACAGACAGCGGGAAGCGACTTTGTTTTATACTATGTAGTGATAACTTTATATTATAAGCGTCCAGTACACATAATAAAATCAAATTCAACCACTTAAATGCTATTTTTACCTAAAACATCCGCGCTTCCAGGGGTGTCAATATGGTCCGCGTTTCTAGTGCTAACATATACACGATATACTCATTACCAGTAGACGTGATCGAAGCAGGCGAGTTCGCGGGATTGACCTAGTTTAATATTAAGCTCTGCCAACATTATTACATCCAAGCGATACACATAATGCAATAACGACACAGTTTAATCAACACAGATTTGCAGTGACGTGGTGTCTAAATTAGTAGTGAATTAGATCCAATTTTGAACTGTTTCGTCAATTAACGTAGATACGAGTGTGACCCAATTAAGAGAACATCACGAAATAATGTAACGTACAAGATAGTCTTGAGGGAACAAGATGAAATGTTCACGTTATCTACAATATCCACTAACCTAATTTTGTTCTTATGGGATTTTGGCAGACGAGAGCGTTTACCTTCCTATTCGGATGAATAATTTGGTAGAAGTTGTTAGCGTTTTGCAACTAAACAGGTAACGTTATGATATAGACAACATAAATTAAATATCATGATTATTTGACCTTTACAATAAGTTCATCAAAAATAGTATTAAAAACAAGTAAGTTTAGTAGCGTCATTTTCTTGTTTCGTATTCGTCTCACTCTATCTTTCGATGCATGGGGGTTCAGGAAAATGAATTAGTCGGCCATTTTGGAGTACGCCATATTAGTTTAGAAAATAACAAAATAACGTTATCAGGCTAGACAAACGTGTATGTAACATTTCAGCCCAAGAGGTTAACTGGTTTAAAAATTAGTTTCAAGACTTGATCCACACATACAAAGGGATTATCCAGGTTACTACCAAGGTAAATACGTAATGTAATAAACGTTGTAATAATATAAAAATCCTGGTATCTATTCAGAATACCTATTTTAAAATAGGGCGGGAGTTCACAATCTTAAATCAATAGTGATATTTATGCTATTAGCAGACTATTTATGCTATTATTATTATTGACCTATTGACCTTTGTCAATTGTAATTTTGAAATTCTGGCAATTGTATAAAGTATATTATTCCCCCTACCAGATGAACCGACGACCTGAAGAAGACACCGGGAAACCGTTGGATTCAGAGGGCACAGGACCGGTTGGAGTGGCGCCATTTAGGGGAGGCCTATGTTCAGCAGTGGACATCAAAAGGCTAATGGATGGGATATTATTCACTTTATAACCTAACATGACGAATAATAAATTTTAAATACAATGCTAACACCAGCAATGCTAACATAGACAAGGCTGAAACCGCCACACAAATAAGTCAATCAATAATTGATGCTATGCACCTACGCACGCAAAGTACTATTCTAAAAGCAAATACTATTCTAGACTTACTTTAAAAGCAGATCTTCGTACTAACACACATTTGCACGCTACTGGTTATTTCAAAACCCCTAATTAAAACATTAAATAAAGTACTCAAAAGAAATTCGTGCATACTAATCCGATATCTTTTAATTTCGACTTTTAACTACTCAATCATTCGTTAGGTTATGATTTCATAGTCTTGTTAATATTATAAATGTGAACGTTTTCGATGTATGTGTTTCTTACTCATTCACGCAAACACTACCAAACGTATTTCGCTGAAATTTAACATACACATAGTATATGACCTAGTTTTTAACGTACTCAAGTGGTAGACATATTTATTCATTTATTTATTTATAATTAGCACGGTCGACAACCAATTACACTTATCATTATAATAAAATGTAGATAACTTATATAATTATAATTAATTATATTACATAGAACAATTAATTACTCAGGCATATATCACGCATTCATTTCACAATACTGCAGACATTCTGATAAAATCGTCTTCTAGACGTAGCCGCAGAGGGTGAAACCACGAAAAAACCTTGTCATATAAACAAAATATAAATCCAAAGAAATGTAAAATCTTTACCTGATCAAATTTAAGGTCCAAAGTAAACTCCTTACCTGATAAAATTTAGCACACTATCGGGCAAAGCTTCGGTACTGTTGACGCATGTTCCCGGCCTGGGTTCAGGTACCCTCGCTCGTAACACAGGTAGCCACGCCGAGCTCGAGGTGGCCTACGAAAAAGCAATTTAAGACCTTTTTCGCTGAACTTTATGTGAACACTTTGTATGGAGTTGAACCAACTCAATAGAAAAGTCAACTTATCGCGCGTGTGAATAAACTTTCTGCGAAGTAAATGCTTGTTATTGGATTTAGCTCGATATTAAATTTACTAAGTAAATAACTTTTGAAGTCGTTAGAAAATTTAATCACAGTAAAGATTTAAAATGAAATATCTTAATTAATATAAAATTGAAGTTTCAAATATCTTAACCGACCATATTGGTAAATAAAAACAGCCGAATATTCCTTTGTTCTTTGTTCCTTTGTATTTTATTATCTGTTGCTTTAAGTAAAATTAAGAACATAATTACCCAGACATAGAACAAATATTTAATATGAGAAAATTAATTCAATATAACAAAGTATCGAAATTATCCTCTAAACGACAATCAATGTGCTAACATAAATCGCTGTATGTAACTTAAGTCTTTCTTCGTCTACTTGACAATACTTGCTTATAATTAGTTTACATTTTTCATGGCATGAAGTTGCAAAACCAACACACAACATAGGGCTCTTAAATTAAGTTGTCAGCTCGCCATCGCTTCGCCAAATAAAAAATAAAACAAAGTAAAACAATACAAACTTGCTCTTTAAATCTTCCCGCGAAGGCGTCCTGTATATCATCCATGGTGTATGTGCAAATAGCGGAGCCTACGAGGCCGTCGCTTGCGCCCGTCGTGAATGCCGCGTAGAACCGGGTCGGATCTTCCGGCATTTGGTATACGCTCTCTGAATAAAAATTAATATTTCATCACCCCTTTTTTCTCTCCGCGTAGGTATGTCACGTTTATTAGAAGTTTTATTATCAAATATTTTTGCATTTATTTTAATTTACAAACGCTTCTAAGACTCTTTTGTCATCTCTTGTACTTATCAAAAGAAATTTGGAAGTAATCTCCTATTAAATTACAAAATATAAAGTATTTATTGTATTAATATACTTAAACCTTACGTTAGTATATCAAACTTGAAAGTTTTAAAGGAATTTAATAACCCACTTACGTATTTCATCGAAGTAGAATGGAAACTCTCCAGGTATGCTGCAGTTAAGGCGCGCCTTCAAATAAGTGGCCCAATTTTGATTCAAAATGTGCTTGCCCCCCGTATCTTGTTTGCATACCCTGGCCACCCGGGAATATACTGCCTTTCCACAGTTCATAAACTCGACGGCGGTTTCCCGAAAAAAGAACAGGACATATTCTCCTACGTCGAACGATCCCACGAAATTGGTTTCTGGAACAAAGTGGCAAGTACTTTAAAAAGCTAGGTAGGGATAATGAATCCTGCTAGGACGTCAAGCGAAAATCAAATCATGAACTTTAGCAGCAGGATATTACTGCGAGTGAAGTGCGTAATGAGTGTTACGTGATTGAATATTGAAGGAACGTTTTCTCCCACAAAGCGATTATAAACGATCTTTCAATAACACGAAAATCACTATACACCAAGCTTTACTTTAATTACAAAAACACTGTTAATGTATTGCATAAAATAAATAAAAATTACGTACTGTCTAACCATTTCGAGTCGTATTTGAGCGTCCGTTTGAAATTGAACCTCTTCTGACCCGTCCGGAAATCGAAGAGGTCATTGCGGAATATCACAGGGTCGGCCTTGGTGAACTCCGCGTTGGTGCCCGCGTACAGCGCTGGCAGCCCGCCGGGGTTGCCTCGCGTGACCCACACAGCTGTGCTGTTGTCCGCGGGGTCGTACGGACACTTGGCCACGCCGAGACCCACTCCCGGCACGTATTCGTGCCTCGGGAGGTGAGTCAGGTTCAACTGCGCGGAACGAACATTTGTTAAGCTCGTTAAAGCAAACCTGCCTAAACTCTTATGTAAATAAGGGTCAAATTTCTACATATAATAAAGAAATCTCGATCACCTGTAGATTAAAATTTTAAAGTACCTAATTCTAATACTACAAAATAATACTAAATTCTGTCCTCAATTTCATTCTAAATAAATAAGGTATGCTTAACAAAAGCCTTCTTGTCTCTGAGACATACAATTGTTACTATGAAAATTTTAACGTATTGCCTTAATTTTTTGACTTCGGATTTAACCTTGCTGATTCACTTTTTTATCCGTTAAACGCTTAAACTAAAAGCTATGCACGTTTTCCATTAGTGTAATACTTGAATACGCGTACTAAAAATGGTGCCAAACTGTGCCATCTGTTACACAATATAATTTAAATAATGCCAGTTGGACGTGTAAAAGGGTATAAATAGCTTTGTAACTTTTTAACAAGAATAATTATAGTTTAGACTTTAGTATGTTACTTTGTACCGGAACGTGTTCAAAAGCTAAACAACACGTGTGGTTTTAACCGCAAAAGCAATTTGTTTGCGAAGCAATATATAACGTTTTGAATTTGTCAATTCATTCATAGCAAAAAGGAAATGTATTTATATTGAAGCATTCATATTAGATTTCCGTTAAATCTTCGTAAATGCATATAACAACCAAAATACCAATTAAAAACTCAAATACATATGACAAATACGAGTACGTTGATATACGTAATGATTACATTTAGTAATAGAACATAAGTTTATTTTACTTAATAGTACCTATGTATTACCACGATTACCTATATAACTTCATAGCACATAGTCTTAGGTATCATGTATTCTATTCTACTCTCTGTCACCATATACCCAGGTGCTCGAAACGGCTTTATTGGGTCAAGATTCACAGTGGCAAATGCACTCGAATGTGATTCCTGCGCTTCAATAGGTTCAACAAATCACCTAGTGTTATATCTATGAAAGCAGATAGTTAAGTTGAAGGGAAAGAAATCAATATACCTACGGGATGAAACCAAATTATACTACAAAGTAAATAATAATTCGATAGTATGACGAAATATGTTTTCATGGAATACTAAAATTTATAGATCTTCATACATATTTATTAAAAAAAAAAAAACATTTTTTTATAACATTTAAGTAGCAAACGAGCATGCAGTCCACCTGATGGCGCCAATGCCGCCCATGGTCATCTGTAGGAACTTCATATAGAATAAGAGTTCTACTTGATGTCAATTACAGATGCGTTGCTACTCTGGGGGACTACGATGGTCGCCTCATATAAAAAATTGCCGGCAACCACACCCTTCCACCGAACAACAAGAACTGCTTCACGCTAGAAATAAGTGTGGCGGCGGTACCTCCCCGGTCGATGTACACTGGTTCTACCACCTTATATATATGCTTTAACCTAACGATAAGACAGACGGGCTACCTGATGGAAAGTAGTAACCGTCGCCTATGTACATTCGCAACACCAGAGTACAAGCGAGTACAAGTGCCAGGACCACCTGGCACCAGTATAGTTATTCATCTGTTTGTCTAGAACAATTTAATGTTCTATAGTTTTGATAAATAAAGCGCGAAAATTAATAGATACTTACATATATGACCCAGTCCTTAGGACTGTGTGCGTTAGTGCCACACACATACAACCGCTCGCCGTCGCCTAGTGGCTGCAAAACCCGAATGTGGTTTCTACACTCGAACGGTTCCGACTTGCCCTTACTCACGCATCTCGCTACATTACCCGCTTCAAGAAGCAATGCGTCTCGCTAAAATAAAATAATTGTAACACTTTATTGAAATATTTGTGATGATTGCTCTAAGTATATTTTATCAGAATATACACTTTCATATCCGGAATAATGTTTAGAATACAATAGAATCCGGTTAGGCAAAATTAATACATATAGTTAACAGAGTTCAAAAACTAGAAGATTCTTGATATGACTTTTTTGATTACATATCGAAAAAAGTCACATACTTATAGAATATAAGTCATATACTTATATAAATACGAAATCAATAGTGATTGTTATAGGCCAAGTACAAAAGTATCTTAATTATTTCGTTATTTTCAAATCTGCTTGACAAAGAATTTAACTGAATTAGTGATTATTCTACCAGATCATCACAGGTGGAAAAGTAAAGATCTCGGATTTCCAATAGGCACGTAAGTTACAAAACTTTAAAAGCTTTTGCGGAATTTAAAAGGTATTCTGAAAAGGTGACGGTTACTTTAAAGTGGAAACCAGGAAGCCTCACGTGAGGTTAAGATGCATTATAAATCTCGCTCGCGCTAGGAAAAAAGGTGCCATTAAACTCACCTCTGCCTCACTTAATATTTTTTATCTTTTTCAAAGTGTTCTCTTAAGTGCATTTCGTGAAATTCAATTAAAACACTCACCTCACAGTGGGATTGACTGATATCACTCATGTTTAGTTTGAAAATTCTATCCCTGCAACAAAAATATTTTATAGTATCATTACGTTCCTAGTTATGTGTATTTTTGTTTTAAAATACAAATACTACCAGTATTGAACTATTACTGTTTTTTTATCCGATTAAAGTAGCAAACAATCATGCAGTCGACATGATAGTAAGAAGTAAATGCCACCCATGGACTTAAAGACCCTTCGTATACAACAGGGTTTTTATCTGAAGCCAGTCACAGATGCGTTGCTACGCCCAAGAACTATGACGATCGCCTCGTTAGAAAGTGAGCCGGCAACCACACCCTTCCATCGACGTGCAACTGCTTCACGGTAGAAGTAGTTATACTTCGTGCTTACAAATATTTAGACATGGCGATTGAACGTACTCCTCTGGAGAAGAATTTTTAATTAACTTCAGTTAGAATTCCTGTCCTAACAGCATTTAATGACATATCGCACCCTCGATGCAATAAAGTCACAACAGGTTACTTTTTAAAACTTTATAATTACGAAGTTAACGTTTTTTTAATATTGTTTCTTTTTCTAATTTACTGACGTCACTAGCTGGAATATCGGTATAATATGATAATACTAGATGGAAACTCGGCTTTGCTCGGGTGAAATGTAACTAGAGTTGTGTAACTCAGTTGTGAGCTGGTTCAACCATTGAGATCACATATTATTTGAATCGAATTTCTACCAAATAATTCATAATTACGGTGTTAGTTGACGCTTATTCAAGATTTAATTTATCGATAATTTATCGATAATCGTTGTTGTTTTGCAATTAGCACTATCTACTAAACGTAGAATCAAATCGATATCTCGTTTATTATTTACTCATCGGTAATTCTTCATAACTGTTTTTTTTGTATTTATCTTCGTATACCTATTGTTAGCAAATTTAAATGAGATATATATATAACATTTATTTGTATAAAAATCATTTGATTAAATTAATAAAATAAAATTAATATGTATTGTTTTTGAACGAACTCAAGATGGCATCCGGGCGGGCAATATGGCGACTGTCATTTGTAGGTACCATTAGAATTTAACAAAACTAGTCACCCATCGCATCGGTCGAAACTTGACCGTTATTTAAATTAAAAAATTAAACTTCATACTGTCCAAAGTAGTACGAATATTTCAACGCACCCGTTAAGTATAAAAAAAGGTTTAATTAGCTAGACCGCATTGAAAAGCAATAGCGGGTATTTTGACAAAGACACTTATTATTGATGTGTGTGTGGCAAATGCACGGTAGTGTGTTTAATGTGTTTTTAGTTGATTTTATGTATGTTGTATGCGTTATTTGAAAAAAATATTAACATTATACACTCCTTCTCCACTTCCACTATATCCGTGCAATATCCAAATTTCATACTAATCCGTCCACGGCATATTACTTAAAAATGCGTCACAAGTTTTTGTTTCAATATCGCATCAACCCATTATTGGCCCACTGCTGGGCACGGGTCTTCTCCCAGAATGAGAGAGTTTAGGCCATAGTCCACCGCGCTGGCCAAGTGCGAATTGGTGGACTTCACACACCTCCGAGAACTTTTTTTTTAAGAACTCTCGGGTGTGTAGGTTTCTTCACGATGTATTCATTCGCCGAAAAGCAGTGATAATTAATTTCTAATACGCACATAAATTATTGGTGCGTGCCTGGGTTTGAACCTCGGACCTCCCGATCGAGAGGGCAAGTTTCAACCATTAGGCTATCACTGCTCTCATGTTTCAATATAATACTCGACAATTCTAATTTTGTGGATGTATGTTGTCATGTCAAAATGTTAGGTAATCATAATCTACAATGTAATGCCAAGTCATACTCGTATACGTACTATATCATTACCTAAATAATCTTTTGTTAAGAGAGTGTTCTTTTAAAATATATTGTTAGCGACATTGTCTTATACTACAATAAACTTTGCGAAAAACAAAACAAATTGAACATATCTATTACACAAATAGGTAGCGTCTAAAACCAACAGTCCTACGTAAATAAGGATCAGCAAACAAAAGTTGACAGAAATTGTGGATAATTATTGGCTTTGGCTTTCATGTGGAGGTTCCATTTCGAAAATCGTTACACTGCACTGAATCACTAGTTCTAACAAACACGCGTAATAACATGTTCGATCACTAATTACATGCCATTTCAATATCAAACGCGATTGCTTTTTAATGTTTGATGGAGTATGAAATATAAAATACAATGTTTGTTATGTTTGTTTCATCTTTGTCTATGTATTTGGAATAATTAGTAGAAAATGAACATTTAGTCAATCTCATAGGGAGTGACTTCTATCTCTTTACATAAACTTCATTCATCCATCCATCCATCCATCAGCCTTTGAAAGTCCACTGCTGGATATTGGCCTCCCCTAATCTGCGCCACTTCGAACGGTCCTGAGCCATCTGAATCCAGCGGTTACCCGTCATTTTCTTCAGGTCATCAGTCCATCGGGTCGGGGGGCGGCCTGCACTCCTTACATAAACTTAGTCAACTTAGTCAAAATATGGATAGAGGCCTAATTTAAATCGGCAACAGATGCGTTGCTTCCTTAGAATGGTATGTTAAGTATAAGGTCCCGCGTAGTGTTTTGCATTAGCTTTCTTCACAAATACAGCTGTGTTTTTTTTTCAGACAGGTATCTGAATGATGAGTTCAGATTCATGTTCTGAGTCTGGGTGTTTATGTATTCTTCTTGTGTGTGTCCATGGTACCCACGACGCAGGAGAAAGTCCTAATGTGGGGCTGAGTGTAGAAAGCGTATGTTGTGTGTGTGTGTGTTTAACACTGTCCTAAAACCTGAAGCTGTAGGTGACACTATATTTAAACCAAGAAGAGTTCTACGAAATTCTAAAAATACTGCACTATATTAATACCTATATATTTCTTTTTTTATGCAGTAGCACAAATAATAACAAACCAATTATGTTATGTAGCTCACGAAATAAGTCAAGAAAAGATATTCTATACCTACTTACGTATCTTATTACATTTTTAACTTATTCAATAGTTTAAATAATATATCTTCCATAACGAAATATATTACCAATATAAATAAGATAATATTATTATTCAAAGCACAATTATAAATCGCCGTTTCACTATAAACTGGATTTACTTTCATATTAAGCACTACATAAAGATGATCCAATGAGATCATACCATTCATAATACGTGATAATAAACTTGATCGTATGAGGAGAATATATCTCAGAAGAAATTAATTATATACTTACATAGCACCCACGTAAAGCGTATTTCGCTCTTCATTCAAGTAGAGTGTTCGGTAAAAGAGGTTGCCGCAAGAAAATTCTCTTATATGATCTGAAACAAAAGAAATATAAACTACTATAATAATCATTAAGAATATACATCAGATGTAATGCGATGTACGTCGAGGAGGTATTTATAAACAAGGTTGGATTGTACATTACAGTTACAATGGATTACTTTTTGTAGAACAATATATTTTTTTTGGAATTAAGAAATAGCAACCGAGCATGCAGCCCATCCACTAATTCGCACTAGTGCACCCATTCGTAGTTGGGCAGCGTGGAGGACTATGGCCTAATACTCTCTCATTCTGAGAAAAGACCAATGCCCAGCTTTGACGGGTTAATGTTTTTTTTATCTGACTGAAGTAGCAAACGAGCATGCAGTTTACCTGATGGTAAGTGGTCACTGCCGCCCATGGACATCTGTAATCAACTTCATACAGGACATGGGATCCATCTGAAGTCAATCAAAGATGCGTTGTTGAGTATCATAGTCCTCGGGAGTCCGAGGACTATGATAGTCACCTCATGCGAAAGTGTATCGGCAACCACACTCTTCTATCGAAACGCTAGAAATGATTCACGCTAGAAATAGGTGTGGCGGTGGTACTTCCCCGGTCGAACTACACTGGTTCTACCACCTTGAGTTGACGACGATGCAGCCTATCTGATGGTATGTGGGCACTGCTGGCCATAGACATCTGTTTTATCTGAAGTCTTCACAGATGCATTGCTACTCCTGAGGACTAAGTCACCTCATATAAAACAGAACCGGCGACCACATCTTTCTATTGAGACGCAATTACGGCTTCAAGTTAGAAATAGGTGAAACGGTGGTACCTTCCCTGTAGAACTACACTGGTTCTACCAATTACCAAACTTATATATCGAATTGAAACACGTTTTATGTTGTATTGCTTTCATGAATGATGTTCCTACAAGGTGCCCTCATTTGGTCGGGCAGTGGTCTCATAGAAATCAACTGAAACTGTTAACTACAATATAAACAGATATATATGTAGGTGTCTATTAAACTAAGTGGAAGTACAAACATCAACTTCCCTTGTTAACATAAATATGCATAGTAGACGTATAATTAAACCGATTAAATAGAAATTATATTACATTTTTTATATTACTGAAGAAATGTATAATCACAGATATAATGACAGATTTACAGATCCTTTAACTATGATTTAACAATCTAAGGATTTAGATGTTTTACATTTGTTTTCATAGAATTACGATTTTAATTGACCGTATAATTCGTCGGGTGACAAGAAAAAGTCACTAACTACAAATTTGTATAATCCCGATTTTTTCACTTAATACACTATTCTTTAACAATACATTATTATAACGTAAATAATATATAGATACAATAACCTGTACGATATTTTATTTAATGATATAACTTCAAAACATTTCATATAAATGAAATTTTGTGATCAAAATATTATTAAATGCTGATAACTTCATGTTGCATATTTTGTAATTAGTGAGTTTTTCCCGTCACCCGACATTATGATCTTCATTTAATCTTATTAGTATTATAAATGTCACTCTTTCACTGTATGAGATGTTCACTTTTGATGTCTCAAATTGTTTTATTATATTTGACTAGCTAACCCGGCGTACTTCGTTCCGCTTCAAAAGTCAAAGATCTTAAATTATCAGTGTTCCTCCACAATGTTATGCATTTATTATACACAAAAACTTTCCTGTTGATTGCATTAAAAATCCATACCGTTGTTAAAGATTTAAAGGGACTGACAGCGGGAAGCAACTTCGTTTTATACTATGTAGTGATAGTGATTTGAACGATATAGATTTCAATCATTTAACATTAGGCGGATACTTTTAAATACAAAAAAACAATTATGTAAAATAGGGATAAAAATAAGAAATTCATGATATTTCCTTAATAAGTTCAGAATTATCAAAGTGAAATCGAAAATTTAGGAGTGGCTCGCTGTACCATAAAATAGGCCTTACTTCGGCGGTAGAGCCGTAAAGTAGCGTGATCCATTTTTTATAGCATATAATACGAGTATTCGTTGCGGCCTTAAATTGAACATAGTTTTTTTTCTTATTTATTAACATACTAAAGTATTTTTATAGCATATAATACGAGTATTCGTCGCGGCCTTAAATTGAACATAGTTTTTTTCTTATTTATTAACATACTAAAGTATTTTAATAAATAAGAGACGTTTACGTATTTTATTATCAAAGGCTTTTATTTAACTTGCAATGTTTGTAGGTATGTATTTATGTAAAAGAAAATTGTACCATGAAACAAAATGATGGGTTTGACTATAGCAAAGCTTATTTTTTCTTTTCAGTCTACTGAAATAAAAGTTGTTTTAATTATACTTTTTTTTAATATTATTTTATTGTAGTTCTTCTAAGAAAACATTCAAAATAAACATTAGTATTTAGCTATCAAATTTAAAAAGTACAAAGAATGCAATGGTAAAACAAGTATGGTTAGACCGGGGGGACTGCCGCCACACCTAATTCTAGCGTAAGGTAAACATCTACTTTACGCTAGAATTAGGTGTGAGATCATAATCTTGGGAGAAACAATGCATTTGTAATTGACTTTGAAAAGACTGGATATATGATTATAAATGATTATAACATATGAAATATCTCTATTGTTTGTGTTTAAAACACATGCCGCTAAATTTTCCAGCCACCGAGAGTTGACTGGAAGAGAATACCATCAGGCATTAAGTTTGCCGTATTGTAACTTTCATAAAGGTGCAATAAATATAAAAATAATTAAAATGATTGATTTATTTTTCAAAGTTACAAAAAATGAGTATTTTTTATTATTTCACGACAACTCGTAGAAATAAGGATCTCATTAACAAAAGCTAACCGAGAAATACCTTTAATTTAATACTATAAAACAATGAGGACATAATATGTAGTATGAGTATAATATCAGTATTACTTAAAGGGTGAACGAATAAACTGACCCTAAGCTAATTTTTAAAAGTAGACAGAGATAAAAATTAAGATAGGTAATTATTATAATCTATGACATCCCATTCCTACTTTACAAGAATATCATACTAAGTATTAGCATGAGTTTCTACGAGTTTCTTCAAGTATGAGTACAAGAAACTAATATCAACTAGAAGAGTTTCTCGACAAAATTAAAATAGTTCACAGTTTTACAATTTTGAGTGTTTGCTATCGATTACACAACATGTTTTCCTTTATCGTTAAATGAAATGACCAATACTTTAATACCATAACTTCGAAACTACCTATACCATAAACTAGAAATGCTGGATTTCGAATGCGGATATATATAAAGCTGTACATTATAACCTATCTACTAACCATATAGGACTATTCAAATTAAAAAAAGACCTGCGTGTCAGGTTCCGAATCAATCGCTAGCAGTACCGATCTCAATGACAAGTTTTAAGTCTAGGTATGAAATGGAAGCGTTACGAACTAAAAAATATCACTGGTAACAATTAATATACAGTTATAGTATTTTATGTAACTCTAGGATAGGTGTAGATTTCAGATAATAACAGTTGCGGCTACAATGGGTAGTGATTATTGGCGCGGCGCGCACGCAACATCACGTGACAGAACAGAACTCAGGGACTACTTAAACATATTAAACTTCAACTAATATCATATCCTTTTAAACTTACAAACCTATCGTAGGATCTAATACAATATTAATGACAACATTTCAAATTGCTCGCTCTATTCAATAGAATTACTTTCAATTACGTTAGTAGCAAGGAAGTAAAATGGAAACACGCATTAGTTTTATTTTCAGACATCAAAAGGAACATTTCAATAGCTGCACTTCCTAATGTGAATCGTGCGTCGTTACACTAATAGTAACTGCCATTTGGCTCAAATGTCAAGCGCTATCTGGTACGGAAAAACTACTAATAAATACCAGTCGTTTGCAACTTTCTCGTACTTTCCTCCAATTTAAACGAATTGTTACATAAATACATGTAAATGCGTATATTAGCCATGGCTTTTTTTTGTTTTCGAGGGGGAAACCTTCAAAAGGTGCCCGACGCCGTGGGAGCGACGCAGGGTTATGTGGGATTTTTACCGCACTAAAACTCCCGCAGTGGCCGCCCTCGGCGCTAAAAAAGGACTCCGGGTACTCCAAAGGAACGCAACCGGACTCCTCTGAGTGCGTTACCCCAGATAGGCAGTTGGGCACACCGCTCCGTCTAGTTTTTACGACGGTATGCGACCCATACCGCCGTCCTTCCTAAGATCGGCTAGCTGGATGGTTCAAGCTCCCACTCTAGCCGCCCACAATGCCGGAAGCCCCTTTAAGTCACCTCTTACGACAGGCAGGGGATATCCTATTCTGATCCCGAAACTACAGGGACGATATTAACCATGGCTTAAATAATGTGTAAATGGGTAGACACGTAGGTATTTACAATAAAGGATATTATATAATTAAACCAGAAAAAGTGCTTAGCAACAATGTCTGTACACTTTATTCCTGTTTTTATTAAAACAGGTAATTAAATTCCTGGTACCAATAGTCAAACCCTTTTTATCTTGCAGGCGGCTTTTTCTTGTTTCGTATTTTTTTCTTAAAAGACGTGGGTCTCTCAAATTAATTTAATTACACTTGAATCATATTTTAAGAAGCCCAAAGGCAAAAAAAATAAGATATGTAACTGAGTAGAGACCTTTTTCTTCTTTATTCTTATTACTTACTCTTTCTTTTTTATAATATAGCAGACTGTGAATTAATAAATATAACGTATCAGTTACTTAATTAGTCAGTAAATTAATAAATTTATAATCATATTCACTAAATCATTACGAATTGCCTCGTTTGTCATAATTAACATTATTACCGATGTCATATTGGCATATGCAGGTGCGGACGTGGATACATTAGTTACTGAAATTTAATTACATTGAATATTTTGTGTTGAAATCTAATACATGGTCACTAAGCATATCATTATTCTAATGTTCGTCCATAATCATATACTGTACATTTAATTTAAAGTAAAACTGGTAATTATACTTAGCAAGAAATGTAAATTCGGGGAGTATGCTTCAGATCTCTCTCGGTTGTGGGGAGCAACCCGTGTGTAGCTGTAAGATTTACGAACTAGTATCTAATCTGTAAGTTATAGTAATTTTTAACTTTAAACTTCAATTTTATGTTTGTGAAATATCATAAGTGTCATAACAGTACGATTTGATACAATGACTCAATACTTCCCCATAAATGTATAATACTTATATCATTTCACTTGCATACAAGGACGTACAAGAGAAAAAGCTAAATTGTTATATTCTTGATTAAATACCTTTGTAAGCAATAAAGATGGTGGCAAAATGGTCATTACTCCGCTCTAAGCACACACGCAAGAAAGTTACAGATTTGACTTCTGGTAGGTAGGCAGCCATTTTACTTTCCTTTTTTAATTTACCTTTACTATCTGTACTTATCTTTAAATACGAATATGGGACATACAGCACAAGGCATACTAATATGGAATTTTAACATTACAGTCCATAGAAAACATTATCATGACAAGAAACCACCAACACAGGACTAGTAAAACCATCGCTGATTGTGTTTATTTCCATATGAATTTTGTATGTGAATGATAGTAAAGTAATGGTGTTTGTATCAACATCATATTTTGTATGTGAATGATCCACGCAGCCTTTTTGTGGGTCATCACAGCACTCGGTGTAGCGCGTCAAACCGGCAGTTAAATACCGCGATTAAGCACTAATGAAGTCATTGTTTGAATATCTAACGAACCGTGCGCGATACGAGAACATGAACCTATAACCTCTCTGGTAAATACGTGCCACAAATAACATGATATTTCAATAAAACATCATTAATACATGTTTTAGTGCATATTTTATTAAAAACATTTCGTTTCATATTAATAAATTGAAGTCTACTTGATTTTTGAAGTTACACTTCTTTTAAGGCGTTTCGGAAAAACAGGAAATTGATGAGAGTGAATTTTGATAACCGATGCCATAAAGTTAGTTATATTAGACTTAAGTTTTACAGAAAAGGCTACTTCATTTATTGCGTAAAACGCGCTGAATTCCCTGTTTGTGGTTGGTTTAGTGATCTACTGCATCCGCCGCAAACATCAGAAAAAAACAATTCATCTGGTATCATTAGAAAAATAAGAAGATGCTGGTCTTACACATACATTAAGTACCTCAACAGCGCGATTCAGCTGAGTTATCATACCGCCATCTAGTATGTTGCAGATGAACAGTTTGCAGCATGAACAGTCTACCTGAAAGCAAGCTTCCACTGCCGCCCATGGACATGAGCAACTTCGTATAGAAACAAAATTGTACCTAAAGTCAATCGTCAAAGTTAAATACAGTTTCAAAGGTAGAATCAGTGTGAATCACAATAGTTCAACCGGGGAAGGACCACCGCTACACCTATTCCTAGCGTGTAGCATTTCTTGCGTTTCGATGGAAGGGTGTGGTTGCCGGCTCACTGTTATATGAGGCGACCATCATAGTCCTCGGGAGCAGCAACGCATCTGTGATTGACTTCATATAGACCCCATGTTCTGTATGAAGTTGATTACAGATGTCTATGAGCGGCAGTGACTACATACCATCAGGTGGACTGCACGCTCGTTTGCTACTTCAGTCAGATAGAAAAAGTCAAAGACATATACGTTGCTCCTCCCGAAGTCTAAGACGACCTTATAGGTAATTTACTACATAATATAACATATTTTAAGAGGCCTTGCAGTAGAGAGGTGTCCGAGAAAACTTTTAATCGTTCGTGTAAAAATCGAAATAGATTGGCACGAAGCTGTATTTGTTTGAAGCTCAAGAAACTTGTCCACGACGTATTAGGTACTGAAAACACAGAAGCTTATGAGAAATAAGGGAGATCTCCTGCCTTACTTTACCAATGCTATTAAAATCATAAGCAATAGTTTAAGTGCGTAGGTAACTGTACTGCGTTGTCAATGAAGTTGTACTAAAGCCAATATTATAAACGTAAATTTAAAGAAGCGGCCTGTAGTATCATGCCGCTACGTTTACGACCGCATTATGCAAATACCATGGCTCGGTACATACCGCAACAAGTAAACTGCCGAAGCGGACTCAAGTCTGAATTCAACAAGAACCATGTGGCAGTTATATTTTTGTACGTAAAGAATAGGTCTTTAGAATAAATACCGACTTAATTAACCACATAGTCCACATACCAGTATTTACATATTAGTAAAGAAACTATGCAAGTATTGCCGCTTACATTTCATAAAATTGTATTGGAAGTATTATGAACGTTACAGTATTTTTAATTTTTTAAGCGTTAAAAGCAAAAAAAGGCTTTGTTTTAATACATCGGTTATTTCTAAAAGCTTTTTACGATAGCTAACTTTGAACTATTTGTGCAAACCCTAAAATAATTGACATCAGGTATGTAAGAACCTATACCTATACATACAACAATTAAATGAAGCAATTATTGAAAGAATTTAACGCGATATATTGACCGAACTCACTTCAATTTAATCAATATGATTGAATGAATGTTGCGGAACCAAGGAAACGATGGTTAACAATTGTTATAATTTAGGACAATCTGTCAACCATATCGCAACTTCCCGCCTGTCTAAACGCTTCCGGTGAACTAATAAGTCACACTGTTTTATATGACAGTAGTTGCAAGTGATCATGCTATCCACTTGATGGTAAATAGCCACTGCATTTATGGATCTTTAGATACAACTCCAAATAAGATTAGAATCCTATCTGAAGTTAGTCGCAGATGCGTTGCTAGTGTCCCAAACCACATTCATCGTCTATATATTAATACATAAAGCAAAAACTTGTGATCCTTTTTTAAGATACTTGCCGTAGACGGAGGAGTATGAAATTACGCATGGTTATGGTTCATGTAGAGACGGATTACGCAATGCTAATATTTTTTTCAAATAATTCATAAGACATACTAAAATCAACTAAAAACACATTGCACACACTACCTTGCATTTGGCACAAACACATGCATAATAAACGAAATAGAACATTCAATGTCTTACTATCAAAATACATAACGTCAAAAATGTCAAATGTCTATGTCAAAATTGCTTTCAAATGCAGCGTAGTTAATAAACCTCTTTTTACCTTTAACGGGTGCATTTAAAATAACTTAAACATTATTACAATTTATTTGAATTTGAGAAATATTGGTGCTACTTTGGACAATATGAAGTTAAGTTTTTTAATTTAAATTACGGTCGAATTTCGACCGTTGCGACAGGTTTTTTTTTATAATTTAACCTAACATAATGCAGACGGGCTACCTGATGGAAAGTAGTCACCGACGCCTATGGACATTCGCAACACCAGAGGAGTCGCCAATGCATCGCCGGCTGTGAAGGAGAGCTCTTTTCGCACCTTTCTTGAAGAACCTCATGTCAGGTGACTAGGTATACCATTTTTTTTTTGTTTTGAAAGACATTTAAACGAGTGTGTTTCAATCGTGAAGGTACCACCATCACATAATTTTATAGTGTAATGGAGTTCTTGCGTTTCGCTGCATGGGTGTGGTGATGGGTGTGGTTGCTTCCTCACTTCCATAAGAAGCGATCATCTTGTAATTGACTTCATATAGAACCTTTGTTCTATGTTAAGTTGATTACCATCCATGTGCGGCATTAACCACTTACCACTTAGTGAATGTGGAAGAACCAGCGTAGTTCGAACGGGGAAGTACCACCGCCACACCTAATTATACCGTGAAGCATTTCTTGCGTTTCGATGGAAGGGTGTGGTTGCCGGCACACTTTCAACTGAGGCGATCATCATAGTCCTCGGAAATAGCACTTACCATCAGGTGTACTACTTGCTCGTTTCTTACTTCAGTCAGATAAAAAAGAAACCACCAAGTGGAAGGCATGTTTGCTACTTTCGGTAAAATCGGTGAAAATTAACGATTTTTGTGAGTATATTGTGTGGTTTATTAATTTCGAGTAATCAGGCGGCGTTTTGGAGCATGGTTAAAATGCAAATCCACATTAACGAGGTGAAGTATCGCCGGCGCTACACTGTCGACCGCATTATGCAGATAACATCAGCCGGTAAATACCGCAACAAGTAAATAGCCAAAACTGTTTGCCGCCAAACATGGCTGGAACCGAAAGCAAACTCTGCCAATAAAAACTTTGCAAAAATAGTCCTCATTCACTTAGATTTAATGGGGACTCTTTTATATTGGGAAATATTCTTTGCAGGTATAAAAGGTGATGGAACTCTTTGATGTGAATGTTTTGCGAATTGAATTGCAGTGATTTGCAAAAAAAGGTCGCCAAATCTGCCCAATTTGAAATGGAACTGAAATTAGTCAACCAAAAAAGAAGGTCAGCAAACCTCCGGCCTTTAAACAAAAAACTGAAAAAAAAACAACATGCGCATTCGCAAATGTCGATAAATATTATTACCCATTGCAATTTGTCAACCAATAAAAGGTCGGCAAACCTAGATCCTACGGCCTTTAAACAAAAATCTATAAAAAAACAACACGCAGGACAGTCATGACATTCGCAAATGTCCTGAGGTATCACCGTCGCATTTTTTTGGCTAGCAACAGTGTTGAGCACTGCTGTGTTTTGGTTTGAAGGGTATATGGGTGACATTCTTGAACGAAACAGTGCAACTAAGTACCCAGTGCTAACAACGCATCAGTGACTAACCTCGATTAGACTTCTATCTTATCTGGAGTTACATATCCATCTGGAGTAACACATCCATGAACGGCAGTGATTGACTTAGAGCTAGATAGACTGCATACTTGTTTGCTGATTGTATAACTGTAGTATGTCATGGAGTGGCGTCATTTAGGGGAGGCCTATGTCCAGCAGTGGACCTCAAAGGGCTGATGGATAGATAGATGGTGTATGTCATGATGAAATATCCTACCTACTATTATACATTCTTTAACATAATATTTATCTGGGACCGTTCACTACTTAGCAATTAATCATATGATTCTGACTTATAGTGCATATTAGTGGTGATATAGGGAGCACCGGACTTCATTACAATACTATACAATACGGGTGATAAAAATACGATGATATTTTATTTAAAGTTTACGAAAACAAGTGGGCAATGACGCAAATGAGGATAAAAAAAGTTAAAAAATAGAGCTTTAAATTGTTTTTTAACATAATATTTAACATGACGTTTGAGGATCCATTTGAGCGGTTGTTTGTTTAGCTTGTTTAGTTTACTTTTCATATTTGCAGTGTAAAATGAGCGCAGATGTAAGTTAGATAATATTTATTCAGTTAGTTACCTACATATAGGTACCACTTTTATTTAAAAACTGCCACTGGTTGCCGACCACTGGAGTACATACATTATAATAATCTGTATGTACATATGTGTGCGATAAACAAGAAATACAGTAAGAACTTCTTATTCGTAGAGTTTTTCCGCATCGAATACTGCGAATGCTACGAATACAGAAACCATAACCTACTTATAGAAAGCTTTTTTTTTTTGTTTTCGAGGGGGAAACCTTCCAAAGGTACCCGACGCCGTGGGAGCGACGCAGAGTTATGTGGGATTTTTACCGCCCTAAAACCCCCCCGGTGGCCGTCCTCGGCGCTGAAAAGGAGGACTCCGGGATCTCGAAACGACCTTAACCGGAAACTTAAAGAAAGCTGGCGTAAGCAAAGGCGCCGAATCATATTAACAGATTTCCAAAAATGAGGTTCTCAAGTCGGCGCTCATATAGGACATAGTTTCATCACCGTTATACAGCGAAATATGTTGAGCGCCTTCGTGACTATGTACTAAGTACTGAGTATGTTCTAAACCAAAATATATTTAAATTATTTTTACTTTTTTGTGACATGGAAGTCGGTAGAGTTTTTGTTAAAAAGTTTTTAATGGTTGTACCCACACAATGGTTACATTTACACTAGTGATGTAACGAATGTTATTATTTGAACTTTCGCACGCGAATGCGAATAATCTTTACCGACATTTGCGAATGCGTATGTTGTTTTTTTTTCAGATTTTTGTTTAAAGGCCGGAGGATCTAGATTGGGACCTTTCTTTTGGTTGAAAAATTGCAGTTCGTTTTCAATTTGGACAGATATGGCGACCTTTTTTGCAAATCGCTGCAATTCAACATTAGCACAGTTCCTGCGAATGTGTATATCTAAAAACATGTGAATAATCGCGAACACGAATTTTCGGTGAATTACTAACTTACACTTGAATTCGGAAAAAAGAGCTTTAACAGTATTAGCCATTAGGAAGGCACTTTTTAAAAAGATGTAAGCACAAATTTCTATTTCAGTTTTTTTACCGTTCGTACCATAGTTAACATTACAGTCCGAAAGAGCAAAAATCTTCTATTCGCGAATTATTGTAAAACGGAAGTGGGTAGCCCACGGTAGCTCGTTACGTTATAACGAGCAGTACACCAGCAGAGCACGTTCCGGCCTCACCATCGCTAGCTGAACGCACTTGATAAACAACCAGGTCCATTTGATACTATATTTTATGGAAAATTTTAATACAAACTAGGCCCATACATTTTATTAGGAAAAATAACCTTTTTACTCTAGCGATTGTCACCTGCGTTCCATACCTTTATAAGATTGAAATAGTAAACGAACATGCAGTCCACCCGATGGTAAGTGTTCACTGCCGCCCATGGTCATCTGTAAGTAACTTTATACAGAACATGGGGTTCTATCTTAAGTCAATCACAGTTGCGTCGCTACTCCCAAGGTCTAAGATGGTCGCCTCATACAAAAGAGTGCCAGCAACCACACCCATCCATCGAAACGCAAAAACTGCTTGACGCTAGAAATAGGTGTGGCGGTGGTACTTCTCCGGGAGAACTACACTGGTTCTATCCCTGATACGATTAGATTCCTATCTGATAGGCCGCAGGCTATCCCTGATGACTAAACTAACATGCAGTCCACCTGATGATGTCAAATTCAACCAAGGACATCTGTAAGCAATTTTAAATAGAATATGAGTTTTACCTGAAGTCGATCACAGATTCGTTGCTATTACCGAGGACTATGATAGTCACCTGATATATAAGTGTTCCTACAACCACACCCTTCCATCGAAACACAAGAACTGCTTCACGCTAGAAATAAGTGTGGAGGTGGTACCCGCCCCACCGAACTACATTGGTTTTATCACCTGGTAAGCCATCTCCTAGTGTGATGATACACACGTTCGACAAATCTGCAATGTACTATTAATACTATAACAAGGAAATATGTATCATCGCGGTACGTGGAGAAATCATTAAAACGTAGGATTCGTTGAACAACAACAGCGGGTATTTTGGCAAAGACATCTGACATTTTTCTCGTTATATGTTTTCATAGTAAGACATTAAATGTTCTATCTCGTTTATTATGTATGTGTTTGTGTCAAATGCAAGTGTGTGTAATGTGTTTTTAGTTGATTTTATGTATGTGTTATGCATTATTTGAAAAAAAATTAGCATTGCGTAATCCTTCTCTACATCAACTTTGACCGTGCGTAATTTCATACTCCTGCATCCGCGGCAAGTATGTTAAATACGGATCACAAGTTTTTGCTTTACGTATTAATATATAGATATATAGATAGTATATTCAAATGTTACAAACGAAAAGACACTCGTGTTTCAAGATAAAGCAATTCTTGTAGTTCCGTGTTTGAAATTCTTTTGAATGTAGAATTGTCAACACGGGCCGGGCGGATAGCGCTTGCCTATTCAGCGAAAACAGGACATGCTAAAAGAAATTCAATTTCGAACAAAATACAAAATCCAATTAATTGTATTTCCTGTTATTGAGATTTTGATAAAATGTTCTAAGTCATTAGTTACCAGAATTGTAGTAATAGCATCAATTTAAGGTTTTTTTTTTATTTTATTTTAAGCATGAAAGGATGAACCATCGAACCATTGGGTGCGGGTGGTGTCATGAAACGGTTACAAAGCTTAATTTTGCAGTGTCTCAAAACCCATAAAATGTGTTCTTTTCATGGCCCCTGCTCAATAAACTAAGATTGTTAAAAAATAATGATCTTCTGAAATACCTAGTAACATCATAAATATGACCAGTAACTATAAAACGTATCAGTTTTATCAAAATGTATCTAAAACTATTCGTTTTCGAAATATACCCGTGTCATTAGCTAAATTCTGAACGTTAATTAAATACAATTAGTATCAGTAACACAAACATGTCAAAACAGCAAGCGTTGAAATTAGCTTATTAGTCTATGCTAGTGTAAATAATTTATAACTAGTGAGATTATTATTATAAGTAGTACTAGCTGAAACCCGCTACTTCGACCGCGTTTAAAAAATACGCGAAATAATAAAATATCAAAAAATAACAACTAATTAACATTTTTATCGATGAGAACGGGTAGAAACTTATTGTCCTTGCTTTATCAAATTACCGGCTAAGGGGAGTTGAAATAGTAACGTAAAGCAATCCTCGCGTTTCGCTGGAAGTTTGTGGTTGCCGGCACACATTTATATGAGACGATCATCTTAGTCCTCGGGAGTAGCAAGGCATCTGTGATTGACTTCAGATATAACCTATATAAAGACGCTTACAGATGTCCATGGACGGCAGTGACCACTTACCATTAGGCGGACTTCATGCTCGTTTGCTACTTCAATAATATAAAAAATAAAAAATATGTGGTAGAAAATTACGTAATACCAAAATACCTTTTATGTTTATACATAGGTATAAATAAGCAAAACATATAAAAAAATCGTAAGTTTGTGAGATTGTATGTATGTCTGTTACCCGTTCACATAAAAACTACCAGTCTTATTTGGGTTAAATTTATTTCGTCTTCTGCATTAACACAGGGTACCTACTCATCATCATGGTAGACTGATGCGAGCGAAGCCGCGAAAAGACCTTAGTAAACATATAAACTGGATGTAACACACAGATAAATTAAATAACGAAAAAAAAACACACACTCGCTTTCTACACTCATAGCCGAATTTCTTCTGTGTCGTAGGTACTGTAGTCGGGGAGTAGAATACGGCTACGGTATCCCCTGCCTGTCCTAAGAGGCGACTAAAAGGGGGCTCCTGGGGTTGCGGACGGCTCGAGAGGGAGCTCGAACCGCCCAGCCAGCAACCCCGAGAAGGACGGTGGCATGTGTGGCTGCATGTCGCCGTAGACACCGGAAGATGCAGGGGGACAGCTACATGTCCCCTAAGAGACGAGCCCATGAGGGGTGCTGCGCTAGGGGGTTCTGGCGCGTTTTCTTTAGAGGTCCCGGGGTCCCCTACAAGCGCTGAGGAAGGCCACCGAGGAGGTTTTAGTGGTAAAAATGTTTTGAAGGTTTCCTCCCCGTCAACAAAAAAAAAAAAAAAGGTACCATGGACACACTCAAGACGAATACACAAACACCCAGATCCAGAACATGAAAATAAACTTATCATTCAGATACCTGTCTGACCGGGAACCGAACCCGGGACCCATTGCGCGTCAGACCGGTATAGCAACCGCTCCGCCACGCGGGTCGTCAAAGTAATTGATATGTAGGTAATTGTACATAATCGATGTTATACAACACCAACGTAAAATAGATGCATATACACGACCATGACCGTTGGGTACACAACGTTGGCGGTGATTTACTGTCAAATAGAACGTGCGTGTTCCTGCATCCACTATATGCTCATGTAATTCCCTTCATTATTTCTATACCTATGTGTAATGTTCTACCAATACTCGTACGTGGATTTTTAGTATTCTAATCTGATTGAAATAGCACCCGAGCATGCAGTCCACCTGATGGTAAGTGGTCACTGCCACTGACATCCGTAAGTACTATCAAGGTGGTAGAACCAGTGTTCGACCGGGGAAGTACCACCGCCACCAAGTACCACCTCTTCTAGCGTGAATTTCTGGCATTTCGATAGAAGGGTGTGGTTGCCGGCACACTCACATGAGGCGACCATCATAGGTCTTGGGAGTAGCTTCTGTGATTGACTTCAGATGGAACCCATGTTCTGTATGAAGTTGATTACAGATGTTCATGGGCGGCAGTGACCACTTACCATCAGGTGGACTGCATGTTCGTTTGCTAATTCAGTCAGATAAAAAAAGGAAATTCTATCTATGAGGTCTATTTGAAGACAATGACTGATGTGTTGCTACTCCCGAGAATAAATATGGGCATCATACAAAAGTGAACCGGCAACCACAGGCTTTCACCAAAACGAAAGAACTGCTTCATGTTAGTAATAAATGTGGCGGTAGACCTCGCCGGTCGAACTACAGTAGTACTACCACCTGGTACATATCTGTAATACTCGGTTTTATTTTCCAATTTGCTGGAATTTTATGAATGGAACAAAAACCCTTAAACATTGAACTTACAAAGATTTGTGTCAGTAATCGTAGAAAAATGATAAAATAATTTGTTTTACATACGTAAGTTCAATAGAAATTGTAAGGCTACGATATGTTTTAACGTAGCCTTACAAGTTTTATTTTTGATTGTTTCTCTTCCATGTATATCATTTGTTATTTCTACGGATTCAGAATATAGAGATAACAATAAAAACACCCGCTAAGTGCGAGTCGGACTCTCGCACGAAGGTTTCCGTACGGTATAAAAAATGGCAAATAAAATAATATTTTTAAAAACAAGCTTTTATTTCCACGCACTGAAAAGAATAAAACAATATTTGAAGTACTCAAACCCATCATTTTGTCGCATTGTACAATATTATATGATGTAAAAGCTTGTCGTCATCTTGGATCATCCGCCATATTGGAGTTACAAGGACGTCATATAGCTAAACATGTATTGTTACACAAACTAAGCGTGTGTACCAAATTTCAGCTCAATCGGTTAAAGATAACTGCTTCAAAATTCTATTGCAAGATTCCACCCTGACAAACATACATACGTTCCAAGTTATTTAAGCTTGTAAAATAATCACGTTGTTGCATGGGAGCTCCCCTTAAATACTTAATTTATTGTTTTCACTATTTGCTGTTGTAGATGCAACAGAAAAACATCATCTGTAAAAAAATTATCTGTCTAGCTATCACGTTTCATGAGGCTGTACCTGGTGACAGACAGATGTATAGACGGACAGACGGAGCGGGGTCGCCGTAATAGGGTTCCGTTTTTACCCTTTAACTAAAGAACCCTAAAAATCATGTCACGTTTATTATCAAAGTTCTGAATTATTCACATAAACTGCCCATACAGTTTACAATTACGTATGTGAAACAAGAGGAATTGTGCGTAGGTATGTCCCATTACATCAACCATTGCAGTTAAAATTAAAGTTTAACGAAACAATTTGCCAGTTCAAGCAACGTTTATAAATTAGTAAGCTGGTTCAGATTGAGATTCAGTAAATAACATCCGTTGTGTAATTTACCCGGTGAATATATATTGAGCTGAATTTCGACATTATCCGGCAATCTATCAGGATGTGAAACAAGTTTCATAAACAAGGAATATTGATGTACTTATTACTTTAGTCTGTAAATAAATGTATCATACAACCAGGGTACAATGGCAGAGCATTTGTCAAGTTGATATGTAAAGCCATGCCTATGGCTATAAATATATCGATTTCATTTTATAGCGGTCTTGCACGAGGTAGTAATCAACTTTTAAACCATCCAGCGAGAAACTATCAGTAACATTAATCTCCACACTCCTGACAGACCTCTTCTTCTGATTACTACGAAGAGTTTTTACTATAGAAATATCTTATCTTTAATCTAACTTCAAAAATGAAAGGATTCTTTATTTGTAATTGTATTTAAATTACTTTTTCTATAAAAAGCTATTAAAAATTTAAACATAATCTTACGATGTCATCATATATGTAATCAGTACACGTCTGTAAGTTGTGGACCAATCCCTACAAACTTATCATAATATAAATGTGCATTAAAATAATAATTGTAACTTCACATACAAAAAAGTAATTTGAAAGCTCGCAAGCATTTACTTTGCTTATTTTTTCGTCCATATGGCGGCGAAGATAGCTGGTGGCCACGTAAATCTGTCCGAGCGCCGCCTCCGTATCACGTAAGAGGCAAGTACCTCTAGAAAAAGGCTCTTTTTACTTTTTTGAGACAAGCAGCCAAAATATTTTTACGTTCCAGAGGGGGCGTAAATATCTACGACATAGTTTTGTAACTATTGTAGTTGTTTACGAATGTTCAGTTTTGTGATATTGTTTATGTGTTCAATAAAATCTTTAAATCTTTAACCTTTAGCTGCCATATGTATACTCTTAATATTCAATTATGCCAGAGTCTATATCAAGTAGAAAGAATGAACGATTATTTTCTGAAAAAAAAAAATATAATTCACGAGCGTAAATTGTAAATATGATATGAAATATGAATGCAAATGAAAGTATTGACTACAAACAAATAATTTCTTAGGAGTTATTAAGACTTGTGATACACGCAAATGCCAGTAAACTAAGGTACTAGAATTTTAATTCAAAGTATACTGAATTTTCAGTATTTAATTAAATGTAGAATGTATTCATTTTCTAAAAAAAGTTACTTATAGTACTACCAACATATTATTACGAAATTAATATTAATAACTAAGTAGTGACTGTAAATTACTTATTACATACATACCTATGTTCCATGATAGCCTAACGCGTTTCAAGATTTTTTAAACAAATAAAGATTGCTTACATTTGTCTCGTTGAACCTTTGAGTGCGAAATATCTCTTAAATTTATAATTACCTTTACTCTGGTCCGTGCAATTTGAGATGCAAAGATACTGCCTGTAAATCTGCCGGAATGTCCCGCATAGATACCAGGCAATGGAACCACTCTGCGAATTCGTTTCGCTTTTTTGCACACTATCGCGTTGATATGTATGTGGTTTAAATGCTTTTCTTTTTTAACATTTTCATACAAAATATACCATAAGGTTTTGTTTCTTTTATTCATAAGTAATTTGTATGCATCAGCGACTGTTTCTTGCATTTCTGTACGAGTGTAGGTATATCAGGTTTACTTTATTGCGATATCGACTGTATAGTTATCATTACATAAATTGTATGTGTTTGAGTCTGGATATATGCTACTAAAGACACAAAAAAATGAAAAAAACGCATTCATAATCAGGACACGAACTGCAAACCATAGGATATGGCTGATGGAATGCAGGATTATTATAGAGTATATTTAGCGTAAGAAATTTACATAAGTGATTGGGTTGAAGCGATCAGAAAAAAATAGGTAATGCGCATATTCGTTTAAACCTCTATTTTAAATAAATATTACTAATATGAATAGCAAAAACCTCCAGCGTAAGACGAGTGACAAGTCTAACAATAAAAGTGACATAGTATTTTATTAAAAGGACAGAAATTATAAGACATTCATGGCATTACAATATTTGTTTTAATTTATTAGCATTGAGATTTTTTTGATTGTTCTTCTAGTTAGGTATCTAAGTTTTTGTTGCACCTTCGAGTATACTGTGTCTAAGTAATACGTTTCCAGAAACGAAAGACGACCCGCGTGGCAGAACGGTTATCATACCGGTCTGACGCGCAATGGATCCCGGGTTCGATTCCCGGTCAGACAGGAATCTGAATGACGAGTTTAGATTCATGTTCTAAGTGTTTGTGTATTCGTCTTGTGTGTGCCCATGGTACCCACGGCACAGGAGAAATTCCTAGTGTGAGCTGTGAGTGTAAAAAGCGTGTGTTTAAAAAAACCGTGTCTGATGGAACAATGAAGTTACCTACATATAATATCGATGTTTCCTTTTGTAGTCCCAAATACGCAGACTAAGTAAGAATTCGCATCCATAGATTCCCTGCATGGAGCCACTGGTGATGTTGCCTCGGTTCTTTTTGCACACTAACTCCGCCGCTGATTTATTGTAACCACAGTGTTTGTGCGCCTTTTTAACATTTCCCTTTTTATTTTATTTCGAGTGTTATTCGAATCTCTTATTGAATGTTTCGTTGCAAATTTATGTTCACTGTGCACTTTGCGTTTGCCTGTGTGGTTTAGAAGCTTAAATATAAAATCCGACGCTTTATCTTGATAAAATTCTTGGAATACTTTTTTCCTTTGGGTTACTTTTGAAACCAGAAAAACTTATGTTTTCATTTTACGTGCCATTCATATGTATATTAATGTAAATAATATACATATTAATGGCACTAGGAACTATTAGAGATGGTAGAACCGTCTGTGGTTAGTTTGTGACCAACCTCTAGTAAAAGTTTAATCTTATATGGCGTATCTGCATTAAAAATAAAAATATGACTAGACGTGTTGCGCACGACCACCAGTAAAAAATAAAAAAAATAGTACACAAAGCATCTATGTAAAGATATATTGTTAAAATCCAGAATTTGTATATTATATTGTAAATCCGTTGTTTACATCACTAACTACACACAACATCAATTAGGTTCACTGGCACACCGCTCTATACGACACACGGACGGTTATAATCTATATTAATGACTTGCTAATAACGATATAGCGTTTGCGTTTAGTTGTCATATACGTCTCATAAACACGACGTGCACTTTATCTATTAAGAAGATGTCTGAGCCTTTCAACTAATAGAATTTTTAATCAAGTTGCTTGCCACGGCGCCACCACGGCACGGGTATGCCAGATTAATGTAATTGGACGACGCCGTCACAAAGGCAAATTGTAATCCCCCTCTTTCATTATACATATATGTCCGTAACACGGCATCCAGACAATGTGTTTTTATTTTTCCATTCCGTAAAACCATTTCACTAACAAACGCTGAATAATAATTCGCTTTCGGAATACGATTACTTTCTTGTGGTGTGGATTGACTATTCGAAGTGGATATCTGCCCAAAAGGCACTTGAAAGCGGTCGCTGTCACAGCGCAGAGCTCCCCCTTAAATCGGCCGATTGCGGCACAGTCGTTAGGAGAGCTCCAAGTGTCGGGACAATTAAGTTGAAGCGGCGATTGTAAGCGGTGCCAAAGCGGATGTAGGTCACTGAGCGCAAAGTGGACCTGCATCGTCGAGGTGTCGGCAGTTTCGAAAATCGTCCTGTCGACCTCTGCCCTACTGACTTGGCAACACACTCGCACACAATGCACAGCCAATATTGTGTTCTATTAAACTGATAGCTCCAAACACGGAATTTTATACTAGGTTAATCAGAGCAACCCTATATAGGTACTTAAATATTCTTTTTGCGTTCTAGGAATAAATAAATAAATTTCACTCATACTTTGACATTACATTACTTAACAGCTCCTATACAAGATCAACATTGAGGACTAATTTACGAAAAGGAAAATATAAGTATATCTTCTTTACTGTTCCCATTTTCCACAACACACATGTCAAACGGAAGTGCAGCAAGACGAGAAAATTAAGATAGATGGAGTTGTGGCGGTGATGCATTCTGTGGTTCCCTTAAGTAGTTTTGTACCAACCTATACAAGGCTATAAATTACAGGAATACAATTGCACTGCTTATTATTAAAACAAAATTCCAGGGAAACATCGATTATACAGGATATTGCTTAAGTAGAACCCGAAGTGTACCGTTATACGTCAGAGGAAAGGATGTTTACGCTTAGTGTTGCCAAATTCGTCGATTGTTTTTTCCGTTGAACTTTTACATATAATATTTATTTACATAAAAAATAGGTTTTCATGTAGATAAATATTGTAGTTTGATTTCTGTGCTAATCAAATCTAACGAACTAAGTAGCTGTAACGACAATGCTAACAAAATAGTAGATACTTATAGTATCATCGCTCCATAAAAATCGCTCAAAGACGTCCACCTTAAAAAGCCTTATTAATTAAATTTGATATCTTAGGTTATTTCTGCAGCTTCGCTTGCTTAGGTCACGTCTACTTCGATCAATAGTATAATAACAATGAGATGGACCAATGAAATGAATGAGACCCTAATAAAATGTTATTACGAAATTACAGACTTGGAAACGAATAGGACTGCTTATAGATCTCAGCTTAGGAACAAATTTCTTGACATATACCCCCAACATTCCGATCTATCGGAACAGCATATTTCAGACCAGACGCGATCTATTATACATAATAAATATATACCAGATAATAGACTACAGGAAATAGTTAAAGAAATAAAAAATTCAAGAAAATCACATCAGCCACAAAATAACAGTAACAAAAATTCTCCGGAAAATAACGACAATTTACTTAACACATTTAGTAACGAGATCAGTCATACGGATACACAAAACATCACTTGTAATTACCAAAATGAGCATAGTTCTCGTAATTTCAATTCATTTACACTACATGCAAACAACAAAAATATAGAAAAAATATTCCGAGAAACATTAGACCGATTCAAACACTCTAATCCAGTTAGTCGGCCCTATATACCTAAACAAAAAACTTGTAAGAGATTAGGTTTCATAGTTCATTATATAAATACCAATATCCTGCCAAAATATATATCAGTTGAACAAGATTTCATAATAACACAAACTATAATTTATTGTGCAGCTTATACAGCTGCCATATGTAATGGTACAAGAATACGGGAAACTGCTAATCCATTACAAAATAATAGGCAAAATACACCAGCGTGGCAGAAAAGAATGGAAAATAAAATACAGTTGCTTCGAAAAGAGATCGGGAGAATGACGCAATATATACAAGGAAACAGAAGTAGAAAATTAGAGAAACACATAGAGGATATAAAAAATAAATATACAACTCATTCGAAACATGAAGGTCCCAATGTTACACCAGAATTAATTCTAGATACAATGAAACAAAAACTAAACGTTTTTGCGAGTAGACTGAAAAGATACCTAATTTGTAATTTAAGAAAAACACAAAATAATCAATTCATTAATAACGAGAAACTATTTTACAGACAGCTTAATTTAAATACACAAAAATCTCAAGTTACCACACCAAACACTAATGACAGTAACAGAAATGTAAATTTAACACCGAGCGAAGAAAATATGCAACGCTTTTGGTCCAGAATATGGGCGGATTCTATTCAGCACAATGTGTCGGCTAAATGGATTAAATCAGAAAGTGTAGAAAAAATTACTCCAATGCCATATGAATACATCCCAGAAAACGTATTTTTGAAAGTCCTTAAAAAATGTCATAACTGGAAAAGTCCTGGAACCGATAATCTACATAACTTTTGGTATAAACAATTTACAGAAATTCACTTTATACTACATAAACATATTAATAGCTTCATAAACAACCCAGAAATAATACCGGAATTCATAATGCAGGGCGTCACCTATTTGATCCCCAAACAAAAAGGCTCCACGGATCCTTCTAAATACCGGCCAATTACTTGCTTACAGACTATATACAAAATACTTACAGGATGCATATCAGATATTGTTTACCAACACATCACACAAAATAACATATTAGCGGAACAACAGAAAGGGTGTAGAAAAGGTAGCCAAGGTTGCAAGGAACAACTAATAATAGATTCAGTCGTTATAAACAGTGCTCATAAACAGAAAAAAGATATTAGTATAATGTACATAGACTATCAAAAAGCGTTTGACTCGGTGCCGCACTCCTGGTTAATATACATACTAAATCATTATAAAATACATCCAACAATAGTATCATTCCTTGAAAAAGCTATGGGTCACTGGTCAACAATATTAAAAACACACAACAATCAAATCACACAAAACACTCCTTCTATCCCTATTCGGCGAGGCATTTTCCAAGGTGATGCCTTTAGCCCATTATGGTTTTGCTTAGCCCTCAACCCCCTTTCTCATATGTTAAACAAAGCAAAAGCCGGATTTCAAATTAAAATAAATGAGAATAAAACGAAACTTACACATCTAATGTACATGGATGATATTAAATTATACAGCAATAACACCAAAACACTACATATTTTAGCTGATATCACGCAAACGTTTTCAACAGATATAAAAATGAATTTTGGTGTAGATAAATGCAAAACGCTAACAGTTAGGAATGGCTCAATAGTACAAAATGATTATGCTTTAGACTCAGGACAAATTATAGAATCACTTGATCATAACACATATTATAAATATTTAGGAATTCAACAAAATCAACGAATTAATCATAAAGAGATAAAAAATGATATTTTACAGAAATTTAAACATAGGCTTAACATCATCCTTCGGTCTCAACTTAACGCACGTAACTTGATTAAAGCACTTAACACTTACGCTATCCCATTACTAACATATTCATTTGGAACTATTAAGTGGTCACAGACGGAACTCAAACATATTCAGCGTACCATCAACACGTCTCTAACAACTCACCGAAAACATCACCCTAGATCCTGCATACAAAGACTAACACTACCCAGAATTGAAGGTGGAAGAGGAATAACAGACGTAGTTAATTTACATAACAAGCAAATAACATCTTTACGCGCATTCTTCTTTGACCAAACCCTAAGATCCAACCTACATAAAGTAATCACTGCAGCCGATGTCCAAATAACACCACTCAATCTCAGTGATAGAACACCACAACGCAATGAGCAATTAGTAAACATGTCGGCAAAAACAATTGCATGGGAGAACAAGTCCATGCATGGGAGACACTATAAAGATTTACACCTACCTCACGTTGATAAGATAGCCTCAAATGAGTGGTTGAGACGCGGAGAGCTATTTCCGGAAACGGAGGCTTTCATAATAGCAATTCAGGATCAAACCATAAACACCCGAAACTATCAGAAATATATCATCCAAAATCCTAATATGTTAAGTGATCTATGTCGGCGATGTCAGAGTAATTCAGAGACTATACAACACATAACAGGTGCTTGTAAATCCATAGTTCAATCAGATTATAAACATAGACATGACCAAGTAGCAGCCATAATCCATCAAAATCTAGCACATAAATATAAGTTCATTACACACAAAATACCTTATTATAAATATATACCTAACACTATACTAGAGAATGATAATTATAAGATATATTGGGATAGAACAATTATGACCGACAAAACAGTACATTTTAACAGACCGGACATTACATTACTGGATAAAATCAACAAGAAGGTTTTCATAATAGACATAGCTGTATGTAACACCCACAACTTGGTCAGTACACACACAGAAAAAATGGCCAAATACAATGAATTGGCACTCGAAATAAAAAGACAATGGCAAGTAAGCTCAGTACAATCAGTTCCAATTATAATTTCGACAACAGGTATCATTCCTAAAACATTACACACAAGTCTTAACATATTACAGATGCCACCATATACACAAACACTCTTGCAAAAAGCTGCCATTCTGAATACTTGTCGTATAACGCGCAAGTTTTTAGATTTATAACAAAAAAGTCTCCTCCTTCTTCGCTTGGCTAAGGCCCGCGCAGATGGATATTGTACCCCTCAAAAGGGAGAATAAAAACAAAACATAGATAATAATAATAATAATAAAGCCTTTATGTTATATTTCATTTTTTTTTTAAACTGTGTATTGTGTATATATTGCTAATATTAAACATTTGTTCATGAAAGCAATGTTAATAAATGTTATCTGTTTTTTCTTAGCATGAGACAACTGTTTCGTGATTGTCTTGCTCTTTAGCAAAGGCCTCCCCAAATGTTCTCCACGGTGATCTATCCCTTGAAATCCTCATCCAAAAAGGACCTGCCACCTCACGGTCAATAGTATCCTGTGTTAATTGGATCTACTTTTGCAAAAAAGAACCAACGAGTTTTCTTCCTGTATTATTAAAAATGTTAATGATTTTCAATAATATCATAGTTGTATACATAGAACAAATTATTTTGTGCAACATTGTAAATAGATTTTATTAAAAATAACGTAAAAATACAGTATACAAAATTTTGACAAAAATGGCTTTTTCTCGAAACTGTCGTTGTGTGGGTGGATTCTGTATTGCATAAGTAGGTCCAATTAAGGCCCTAAGTGTATGCCAATTTTAAGCGAAAACCCACCAGTACATTTTGCGTGAAAGAGCAATAAACATAGACATCCTTACAAAATTTCGTATTTATGATACTAATGATTTAGTGGAAATCCGTAAAAAGGCACTATTTACACGCCACCCCAGGTAGCGGAATATTTCGGAAAGTGTAATATGTGAGTGCGGCCGCCGTGAAATAAGCTTTTGGCACTCCTGTTACGTGGCAACGCTGCATTTTTCTATGTTGTTTCAGAGAAGTAGCCGTAATGAACCAAATGAAGTTTCTCTTTGTAGCAAATAAAGAGATCACACTATTTTATTGAGAAACATGAATTTAATTAGCACAACTCACAAATTCAAATTATATAGGAGGCTCAGGTAAAATTTAAGTAATGTTTTGTTTATATCTTTTTAATAAATTATGTTAACATATAAAAATAATTAAATTGAAAGGTGTGTGTTTAGACACCCAGGGTGTAGTTAGATTACCAAGCTTTCGATGCGAGCAATTCTAGGCGAGCCTTTTTGAAAAATCTTAATCCTTATCATGAAATGTTTATGTCATATTCGGTTTTCATGCAAAGCAGCGATTTATTTACAATTTTATTACGTATAAAAATAGAATTTAAAACAAAAATAACTGTTATATCATGCTAACCTGCCCTTACATGCAACGAGCTCAAGTAACTCTATGACAACAATATCAATAAAATATATCGAAACCTTTATTTCAATTTAATATCTATCAACATAAATTCGTATTACAAGGAAAATGCAAAACGATATGTCTCATATATCCTTGCCCTGCACTTATGAAAGTTCAAGTATCTATATTGAAATAGAGTTACCATTATTGTTATAGAACATTGAAGAGTATATTTCAATTTAATACTCGTATTTGTTTATATTATTGCATTCAGAAAGGTACGAAAAAAGCTGAATATTGATGTATTTATGGAGTGATTTATATTTGTAGCTTGATTAATATTAACAAAAAAATATGCGTCTATACACATTGTAATTAAACAACCAATAGACGAAAGCGTATACTACAAATACTTAAACTATAAATTTATTATCACTGCTTTTCGATGATGGAAAATATTTTGAGGAAACCTACACACCCGAGAGTTCCTTAAAAAAAATCTCGAAGATGAGTGACATCCACCAATTCGCACTTGGCCAGGGCGGTGGACTATGGCCTAAAACTCTCTCATTCCGAGAGAAGACCCGTGCCCAGCTGTGGGACAATAATGGATTGACGATAACGATAAGATATGTTACGTCGATGCCGATTTTTTTCATAAGATATAAATATAGCAAACGAACATGCAATCCACCTGATGGTAAGTGATAGGTACCTGCCACCCATGGACGTAAGCAACTATATACAGAACATTTTTTTATCTAATGTCAATCACAGATGTGTTATTACTCCCGAGTGCTAAGATGGCCGGTTCTTATAAAAGTGAGGCAGTGAACAAACACTTCCACCTATACGCAAGTATAGCTTGGGGAGCTCCCCAGTGGAACCAACCGTTCTACCACCTTTTTTATCCGACTAAAGTAGCAAACGAGCATGCAGTCCACCTAATGGTAAATGGTCCCTGCCGCCTATGGACATCAGTAAGCAACTTCAAGCAGAACATGGGTTCCATCTAAAGTCAATCACAGATGCGTTGCTACTCCCGAAGACTATGATGGTCGCCTCATGTGAAAGTGTGGCGGCAACAACCTTGTTATTTTGGTGTATACAACTTCGTCCCATGCTAAAGTCTCAGATTTGTTTTTCTACGCATGCTGAAACAAATACATCAACATATTGTGAGGTCCGGACACAACAAAAGATATTACCGTTTACGCTTTACACTTATGACGTTGAGACGAAGTAGGCCCACGAATAAACATCGGTTAGTCACCTTTACACCGTTTCGTTAAGAAAGCTCGTTAGATTCGTGAGAATTTACGTAACAAAACAAATACAAGTTGTGTGTTAACTACTAAAACGTTGTACAAACACAATGTGCCCGAGGATAAATAAACAGGTTCTTAAAGACCGGTTCAAATTAATACGCTGTTGAAAAACAATACGCATTGGACATAAGTCACGCGTAAGATTTATCTTTTCAATATAACTAGTCACCTGTCGCAACGGTCGAAATTCGACCGTTATTTAAATTAAAAAACTAAGCTTCACATTGTCCAAAGTAATCCAATATTTCTCTAATTTAAGTAAATTGTAATAATTTTCAAGTTATTTTGAATTTGAATTGAATGTTCTATTTCGTTTAATAAGTATGTGTTTGTGTCAAATGCAAGGCAGTGAGTGTAATGTGTTTTTAGTTGATTTTATGTATATTTTACGCATTATTTGAAAAAATATTAGCATTGAGCAATACTTCTCTACATCAACTATAACCGTGCGTAATTTTATACTCCTCCGCCTAAGGCAAGTATCTTAAAAACGGATCATAAGTTTTTGCTTTACGTATTAATATGTAGAGAAAATAGATAACAGATAAATGAGAAAATAGGATGTGTGTATGTATTACTCCTTCACGCAAAAACTATAGATCGTATTTCACTGAAAAAGTTTGTTGACCACTTTTTGAGTGAAATAATACGAAGTACGAAATAATACAATAAGACATTTAAAGGAACCGTCGACAAAAATAAAAACTACTTCTACTTTAACTACATTCTCATTTGTAGTGTAAGACAAATTACTTAGAACTTAGAAAGTGACAGTCCTTACATATAGTTACAGATATCCAATAGTTGCCCTTTTAAACGATAGCAGTAGCAAAACGAGCATACAGTCCACATGATAGTAACTGGCCGTCCATATATGTAATTAATGCCAGATAAGGTTAAGTAATACTTGAGGTTCGCCACAAATGCTTTATTATTCCTAAGGAATCAGATGAACAAACAGAAGAAGACAGTGTTAATAATGTGTAATTAGAGAGAAATGGAAAACATCGTGATAAACCCACAGACCCGAGAGTTCTTAAAAAGAAAGTTGGCGGTGGACTATGTCCCAAAACTCTCATTCCGAGAGAAGTCTCGTGCCCAGCAGTGGGACAATAATGGGTTGACGAGGTGAATCGATAGTGCTTTCAGAGTGCAAACGCAAACAAATCTACCAATTCTTCATACTCTTGGAAACTGAAGCAGCAAATTAGCCCATCCGATGTTAAATGATTATTGTCACCCATAGACATGTATAGCCAGTCCAACATGAGGCTAGAATCATAATTTGAATTAATTATATACAGGTGTCTGCTTTTGAAGACATTTATAAAGTTCTTCCTCTAAACGCAAACATTACAGCTGTACATCTTAATATAAACATAGGCACGGCCAGTGCTGCCACCGCTAATAAATGTCATCATTTCTCCCATTTTCAAAATTGTTCCGTTAAAACTATTCTCACTAAACTGCATGTGACATTTGACAACACACTACAGATGTCCATGGACGGTAGCTGCCACTTACCAATGTAATTAATTTTGTCGCTTCAAAGTGGGAACACATGGAAAAGTGCACATTTTTTATCTGAATGAAGTAGCAAACAAACATGCAGTCCACCTGATGGTAAATGGACACTGCCGTCCATAGACATCTGTAAGCAACTTCATGTATAACATGGGTTCCATCTGAAGTCAATCACAGATGCGTTGCTACTCCCGAGGACTATGATGGTCGCCTCAGATAACAGTGTACCGGCAACCTTCCATCGAAACGCAAGAAATGCTTTACGCTGGAAACAATATGCGGGCGAAACGGCGACGTGAGCGCACTCAGCCGTGATCATGATAACCCGTTGCAACTACCATGCATTATACCGTCTCGTCAACCCATTATTGTCCCACTGCTGGGCACGGGTCTTCTCTCAGAATGAGAGAGATTAGGCCACAGTCCACCGCGCTAAGTGCGCATTGATGGACTTCACACACCTCCGAGGATTTTTTTTAAAGAATTCTCGGGTGTGTAGGTTTTTCACGACGTTTTCCTTCACCAAAAAGCAGTGATAATTTATTTCTAATACGCACATAATTTTAGGAAAATCAGTGTTTTGTGTCTGGGTTTGAACTTCGGACCTCCCGAACGAGAGGGCAAGATTCAACCATTAGGCTATCACTGCTCTGATTATACCTTATACTCTGCATTACACCTTACAACTACCAAAAACACAAAGCTGAGAATAATTTAAAACGCAGATGTCGATGGAAGGTAACTGCCACTTACCAATGTAATTAATTTTGCCTGTTCAAAGTGAGAACATGGAAAGTGCACATGCGGGCCAGACGGTGACGTGAGCACAAACGCACTCAGCTGTGATCATGATACCCCGTTGCAACTGATTACACCTTATTTAACTACCATAAACGCCTTACGTTTTAAATTATACGTATTAAATGCGTAAATTCATCCTTGGATTAGCCAAATATGAATTTACGTATATAATACGTATAATATAATGATAAAAATGATATAATGGAAAGATTTATTAGCATCTAATTTTTCTTAACCGTATTATAAATGTGTAAGTTTGTTAGGATGTAGGTATGTGTGTTTCTTACTCTTTTACGTAAACTACAGGTATTTTTTTTTTAATTTAGAACACATACTTTATGACCTGGATTAACGCATGGGGGATTAACTCATTATCATGCGGGCTGAGCCGCGGGAATAGGTTAGTTAATGATTATTTTTTGTAAGTATTTAATTCAGGTATAATTTATCCATATAAAAACCATCGTCATATTCTATATTTCATTTTACATAAATAAAGTAGACATGATATTAACGTCAATGCAAAAAATACCAAGTGTTCTGAATGCGAGAATTTTAAAAGTGCTTGTACATGTAATTTTTTATTTTAATGAAATGAATATTATGATAAATTAGAATTACATTCAAGCTGCATTGAGGTAATGTTTGCGTACTTGGACTAAATAATAGTAAATCTCGATAGCGCTTCTCCGACTACTCGATGAATTTAAAATATAACTATATTAACTAGAGTACGTCATAACTATAGTTACATTAAAAAATAAAGGTAAAAAGGGATTTAATTAACAAAGCTGTATTTAAAAGCAATAGCGGGCATTTTGACAGTCATCTAACATTTTTGACGTTACGTTTTTTCATAGGAAGACTGAATGTTTTATTTCGTTTATTATATACTAGCTGTGCCCGCGACTTCGTCCGCGTATTTAAAAAGTATTATATATTAAATACTCTTAATCAACAACACATTTATTTGGACAAAGATTAATATTATTACGTTGATACAACTCTTAACTAATTTCGACCGAATTTGATTACCATGAAAACGGTTCTAGTGAGTTAATCTTAAAAGATAGACATATACTGTCGCGGACATATTTTTAGATCATTTCAAGAGAAATCATTCTTTCATACATATATTTTTGGTATCTTGTACCGTTTTCGCAGCGCACGCAACGGAAGCCCTCAAGGATGAATAATTTTCCCCGTTTTTTTCACATTTTCCATTATTTATTCGCTCTTAATAGTTGCAGCGTGATGTTATATAGCCTAAAGCTTTCCTCGATAATTGGTCTATTCAATACAAAAAGAATTTTTAAATTCGAACCAGTAGTTCCTGAGATTAGCGCGTTCAAACAAACAAACAAACTCTTTATATATTAGTCTAGATGTGTTTGTGTCAAATGCACGGTAGTGTGTGTAATGTGTTTTAGTTGATTTTAGGTAGGATTAATGCATAATTTGAAAAAAATAATTGTATTTGGTACTCCTTCTCTACATCAACTATAACTGTTCCTAATTTCATACTCCTTTATCTATGACAAGTATGTTAAAACGGATCACAAGTGTTTGCTTCACGTATTAATATATAGATAGAAATATACAGAAATTACTATCTAAGGATATTCCTTCACATCTGAGGTGTTATATATTAACACCCAACAAAATTATAAAGTAGCAATAGACCGGACATGTAGAGGAAAAGTTCATCCACGACTATTTGTTATAAATTATTTCAATCTGACATTAAGTCAGTATAAAGCGGAACAAAGTTTAAAACAACACCTTCAATAGTTTTTTGTCGTTTGTAATGTCTACAATATCAACCGAAAAATAATAAATAATGTGCCTTACTTTAGTTATTGCAAATATTCCATAAATGTTACGAGGCATGTTCAAGATATTGTTTGAAAACCATCCATCGTGATGCCTTCACTCTTAAAGCTTCTATAAATAACTTGCTAATACAATTTATAAGCAGCATACGGCGTACATAAACAATTTGTCTATTTAGTGCAGCTACGAGTGCTATAGCATAATTAATTTTCTCTAGACTAGTTGTGTAGTTCAAAGTACACATGGGAAAAAGTTGTGGTGCAGGCGAGACGTGAGGGTACAAGGGCAGTCAACCGTGATGCCGATACCCACACTCACCTCTCTACAAACTACCGTCGCTATTTATAGCTAGGAACCGATAGCATAATTAATTTTGTTTATCGTAGTTTATTAAAGGAAGAAATCCATAGTATCCATACAGATATTATAAATATGAAAGTGTGTTTGTGTGTTTCTCTTTCACGTCGCCACATAGCTATTATATAATATGATTTATATGCTAGGAGATAGAAGGGCTGAGAGTGGCGTAGGCTACTTTTTACCGCGCTCTCTCATCCCCATGATAATATCGATATTTTGTTAGGTGATACCTATTTAGTAGTTCCAGACGTTCTTAATAGATGGCGTCAGCAAAATTCACTTGCAAGTTCTGAATCACGCAATCAAATGCTAATGTTAATACCCATAGACCGTGCAGGCGAAGCCGCGGCTAAGAGCTAGTGATAATATAAAGAGGTTATGAATTTAGCCCCACTACTACTGAATCCTAGATTCGAATCGCACACACGGAAAACTGATTTTTATTCATAACAATAAACAATAAAAAAAATCATATGGAGACATTCACACCTGACTGTATCCCTTAAAAAAATCTCAAAGGTGTATAAAGTCTATCAATCCACATTTGGTAAACATAATGAACAAGTAGACTGGCACGAAATTTAATTTGTACGCATTTTGTCTATACGTAAAACAATTACATATATAATTTTTTACGAAATACACTATAAGGGTCTAAGGTATTAGGTAATTTTAGAAATAGAGATGTTTTTGCCTTGCATTGCCCGAAATTGTCATGGCCTACTAGGCCCTTCTCAGTTCAAGAGAAGTGGAAGAAAGAAGAAGTAAGAAGAGTAGTGGAAGAGTTATAAACAAATATATAGTAAAAGCGAGACGTGCATGTTATCAAATTTGAGTTATCGATTTAAATGTTTGCTATTAAAATTTCTTCTCTCGTCAACCCATTATTGTCCCACTGCTGGGCACGGGTCTTCTCACAGAATGAGAGTTTAGGCCATAGTCCACCGCGCTGGCCACGTGCGAATTGGTGGTGGTGAATTAAAATTTCTTAAATTAGATTAATTCATAAGAATATTGTACATAGTAATTGTGTAGTGAAAAAATATTAATAAGAATAAGTATTGTATACTTTGTATTCAAATCATGGCTTGTATTAGAATTAGTTAAAACTTATCGTACTGGCTATGATGTAGTATGATAAGTACTCTACTCCTTGTTTAAAAAATGTAACTTAATAATAAATTTATTTTGCTAACTTCTAACAAAGTGGATAAATTTCAATGAGAAAAATTGAATGTTATCCAAAGTTATCTTATTTCCATATTATTAATGTAAAAGTTAAAATGTATGTGTTGCTTACTCTTTCGTACAAAAACTACAGATCGCATTTCTCACATAAACGTGATCAAAGTGGTTTAAACCGCAGGAATAAGCTAGTGAACTATAAATATATTTTCACTCCATAAAATTAAGTTTCAAACTATGTACTGAAGTTTTAGTTTGATACGTATTATCACAAAGTTTTCCTTTACTGTAACAATCAAATGTTCGCCAATATATTATGAACGTACAATATAATAAACATCTTAAGAATGTTGTATATTACTAATATTGTAAAAGTAAACAATGGATAACAATTTGATTTCCAATTATTCTAACTCATTTTATTAAATTTAATTAAAAACATATATTAGTACGCAATTAGCATTTTTTGCGTGTTATGAAATGAATAGTATTTATTTTGCAAAGGCACAAATTGTCAGTTACATATAATTTTTTCTTACCCTACCACCGGATCGGAACACGACCTCAACTGAGTTTCAGACCAATATACATATTCTGTTTAATGGAGTAGAGCATTTTCAGTAGTTATACTTGTCATTTCAAGAAACATAATAGTTATCACTACATCGTATAAAACAAAGTCGCTTCTCGCTGTCTGTCCCTATGTACGCTCAGATCTTTTAAAATGCGTTATGGATTTTAATGCAGTTTTTTTAAAAGATAGAGTGATTCAAGAGGAAGGTTTTTAGGTTTATAA
This sequence comes from Spicauda simplicius, assembly GCA_949699795.1. NCBI lineage: Eukaryota > Metazoa > Arthropoda > Insecta > Lepidoptera > Hesperiidae > Spicauda > Spicauda simplicius. Next base: position 13,346,972 of record OX453057.1, read on the forward strand.
CATGTATAATATAGTAGAGTCACACTGGTAATTTTAGATTTTTGACTTTTAGGTGGAACAAAGTTCGCCGGGTCAACTAGTTTAATAATAGGTATATTTGTGTAAAACATTTTCTGTTGACGACCCGCGTGGCGGAGCGGTTATCATACCGGTCTGACGCGCAATGGGTCCCGGGTTCGATTCCCGGCCAGACAGGTATCTGAACGATGAGTTTAGATTCATGTTCTGGGTCTGGGTGTTTGTGTATTCGTCTTGTGTGTGTCCATGGTACCCACGACACAGGAGAAAATCCTAGTGTGGGGCTATGCGAGTAGAATGCGTGTTCCTCTTCATAAATAAAGAAAATATATATATTAAAAATCTTTTTATTGTAGTTTATTTTTCAGATTCAGTGCTGGGAGCAAAATATGTACCTATAGTTTGTAACGAATCCGGTGATTTTAGTTGGTTTGTTTCATAGCTTTTGATGTTTTGTTAAATAAACAATTTGATGTTCTGATGCCTATTTTCCAGAACAAAGTATCACAATAGACTCGGCGTGGATACGTACAAGTCGGTATATGGGGTTACACAAATTACTTCAATAAGCACGCATGATGGAAGACGGGTTCCCGCGAAATGGCGAAATTCCATCCGCGGTGGATGCGCTACTGAATACAAAATTCACATGTACTCCAATTATAGGAAAACGATTTGCTACGAATATTCTTGGCAGACTTGCAAATTTGCCTCGAATCAGCAAAATATATTTATTTTGTTAGTTGAGGAAGGTCCCGCGATGTGGCCGTGGCTTTCCTTTTTGGCAGAGCCTATAGTATAACTGCTCGCCGGGGAACGGTATCCTTTAAAACAACGGCAACTTGTAGCCTCTCGAGTCTCTATTAATTAAAGTGAATTACGTAGATATATTATATATCTGAGGATTTTTTTTATAGTTCGACATAACGACAAGGCTGACGGGCCGATGGAAAGCAGTCACCGTCGCCTATGGACATTTCCAACACCAGAGGAGTCACCAATGCATCGCCGGCTTTGGAGGAGAGCTTTTTGAGATTATCCATCCATATTGTCCATCTATGCATTTCTAAGAGCTTCTAGATAAATGGATGGATATGTATTAACGTACTTTCATAGCCTATTTTCTTACTGTTGCTACCTTACCTTATCTTAAGTATTTTTATTTTTTATATTCAAACGAACGAAACGTCATATGTAGCTGCAGGAAGATTGCAAATAATTTGTTATTGATGTTAACAAAATTATTTTATTTTGCCCTCATAATGTAATAATATGGATGGACAAAAATATACTTTTTTTTATCTGTTCGAAGTAGCAAACGAGCATGCAGTCCTGATGGTAAATGATCACTGCAGCCCATGGACATATGTAAGCGACTTCATACAGAACATAGGTTCTGTCTGAAGTCAATCACACATGCGTTGCTACTCCCGAGGAGTATGATGGTCGCCTCATATAAAAGTGTGCCGGCAAACACACCCTTCCATCGAAACGCAACAAATAGGTGTAGCGGCGGTACTTCCCCGGTCGAACTACACTGGTTCTACCACCTGTAAAACTTGCTAGCAATCTCAATACCGAGAGTTATATGTGCCCGTTTAAGTCTAGTTCGTGTTAGATATAATTAAAAGGCGTAACATTAGAATACATTTGTTGAAACAAAGACCTTTAATACGAAAGTTAGGAAAGTGATGAATCCGACAGCCCTCGTGTGGTAAACGATATTATAAAGTTTGTTACAATGGATGTCACGTGCACGATACACGCACGAAAACCGCCTGCTCTTTCACCCAAAAATGGGTCGTAATTTTAATTAAAATACCGTAATTTATTAAACGTTTACACACGAGACTGGAGAATCTATTTAACGTTTATGTTAATTCAAAAACTTTCTAATAATAATCATGAAAACGCTTGAAACTTAGAGATTAAAACTAGACAGAAGAGAACAAATATAACGTACATCTTCGTTCAGGTAGCAAACGGAACACCCGCCATGCTTGTTCCGTAATTAACTTCGCATTAAACTCGTTTTTAATCGCACAAAAAGCATTTTAAACTTCCATAAAGATAATATTATTTACAGAACAAGAATAAGGGGGCACGAATTTTAAGCATGATTCTGAAGTCTCAATTTACTTACCTATGTATTTGTAAAGATAAGCAGTTAAATTAAAAACAATGTGATTGTTTTTAATGACTTTCTAAAGTTCATCCTATTCGTCATCAAATAACAGCTTTTACATTCCTTGAACGTATATTATTAACATTTTAATCAAGATATTATCATTCAAAAGTTCATCAATAAAACAATACAAAGATTATGAAACGAGACTCGGTACAAAGAAACGAATCTGCGACGATGTTAACTCAAAACAAATTTGAAATTAGACGTAAGCGTTATTGCAACACACATGTAAAACAGTGACTCATTCTTATGGTTAAGCAAACATACACAAGTTTGTTCTCTCAGACGCGAACGAATGAGTTTACACAGCTAGTTTAGAAGGATAGACTGGCTGGTCTGTTAAAAGTTCTTCAATACAACTTGATTTCTGTTTATAAATAAAAGATTTGGAGGTATCCAACTTGGAGGTTTTAAAAGAAAAAGAAAATTTACTTGCGAAGTGAAAAGTACACAATACTCTTGTGTTGCTACGAACCCAAAACACGTCTGGAATTCGATACAAGGTACGCACGTATCGCGCTATGTGGGAAATTTAGAAATACAACACAGAGTAGATCATGTTACATGTCGGTTCTCTAGTATTTGTGTGGGCTTTTATATGGTAAACGTAGGAAAAGTGGATCATCATACAATTTACATGACATTAAGTACCTATAATCAACGGATCACTAATAAAACCGACACAGGACTTGATAAAAAAAAAGAAGACAGAATAGAAAATCGTAAATAGAAGTCCGTGCTGGCCGTGCCAGATGTGGAAAAAACTTCCTCCTGAAAAAATTTGATTTTTCACGTAGGTACAAAAAGAAAAGCTTATAATTATCTTAAGTCAATCATAGATGCGTTGCCACTCCAGAGGACTAAGATGGACGCCTCATATAAACGTGAGCCAGTAACCGAAATGCAAAACTTGATTCACGCTAGAAGTAATACATGCCATATTTAAAATCAGAAAACAACAACTCGACACTGCTTTTGCGAAATAGGTGCGGCGATGGCAACACTTGAACCACAAAGGGTTACTTTAACGAAGCGTTCTCTGTGTATACAAATAAAAGACACGTGCAAAAAGTAAGAAAAGTGCTCTTAAGACAAAAAGTCTGGTAATCTACATGTTGCGGTGCACACAAGAAGAGCATTGCGGATGCAAGGCACGTCCGAAATCCGACACTTGGCACAGTTCACATCCCGTACGATGCGCTCTCTGCTAGTTTTAAGTTTTAATTACGCTCCTTTTTAACGTAACCTTTATAATCTTACTGTTCACGAAAAAACTGTGTGTAGTCACCTTAATGTGAAATTCAGTAGAAAAAATTATACCAACTAATAATATTATTACATTCAGACATTCATTGTAATTCATTTATTGGTATAATTATTTTAATACTCAGGATCAAATGCCATAGAATCTAAATTGTAAAAGTTTAATATAGCAACTCAGAATTTGTTGTAAACATAGCAACATTGAATATAACTTTATCTTCCGCCGTTTCAGACCCATGTACAAATACAATATTGAAAAAAATTATCAGGCAGTCTATTCAGATAATAATTTAGTCCTGACCGTTTCTTACATATAAAAATGACAATACTGATACATAAATATTTTCCAACTCTTCAAAGACAAACCAAAATTACTTTAGGATGATACTAATATTGTGGTTCTACCTTTCAATATCGACTATAAAGAGCATCTCATATTTAACCACAAGGAAATTAGTGCTTGAATAAATTTGGATGCTGTTACAATGTTCTAAATGAAACAAAATCGTGGCAAGAACAATAAGAGTAAGACTGACAAATTTAAATAAAACAGAGTGGAGCAAGTCAAGCAATTTCCACGGCGATAAAACGGGTAAGGGGAGATATTTAAATTGAATACGCCGTAAATAAATGCTAAATGAGACAAAGAACTGTGAGAGAATTTGCAACCTAAACAAGAATAAAACGAGTAGCCTGTCGTTAATGAAAGCGAAAAGGAACCGGCGGACAGTCTGGGGTCAACCTGTCGTAATATCCGCTGCAAATTGAACCAATTATTTACTAGCTACATACCAAAATCGACTTTACTCAAAAACATTTACACGTCTTTAATTCCAGCTGATGCGGATATTAAATAAGTCATTATAAAACAAAAAAACTCGACTGCTTAAGCTGAAAAGATAAAAATGATTACCACAATGAGTAAAACAAACTAAAATAGAAATTGTCATATAATAAAAGGAGCTGTTGAATAAAAGCATCACCTTTTTTGACGCGGTCGAGAAGAATATAAGAGTAATATCGTTCATTTTGTTTTTAAAGAGTTTGTTGTTAAAGAAACGGTGGACACCACCGTTAGGTCTACGGTCAACCTAGCATAATATTCCTTACAAATTGATCATATTGTTCTTTGGTTACAAGCCAACATTAGAATTACACTAAAGAAACAGCTCAATATTAATTTTAATAAAATAACGCCAGACAATTTAAAAGGAATTTGTGTAAATGGTACAAGGGAAAAAAGTAGCATACCACATACTACCCTCCAAAAATATTTATAACGTTTAGCTCAAAATATTTAAAGGCAAAAAAATTATCCAGATCCGGGATAAAAAATATATGCTACCTAGTTTTAGTTAACCGTATGTCTTAAGTTATTTGCATGAAGAGAAGTCATTGCTTTTAATGCAAAATGTTGCCAAATCCATGTCGAATATAGCTTAAGTGCCTATTAAATATGTATTGCGATCGGAATTTGAAATTATGATCCAATATCTAAGCTTTGCCGGTAACTAGATAAGCGGGGAAACGGCCATAACTATCGAACTGTCCACCAACGTTGTCTTCGCACTCCGTAACTAACGTTGATTTGATAGCAAACTAGGTTTAAGAGAATGTATAACATGTTCCAATAATGTTGTGATTGAAATGTATCTATACTTGATCTATACTATAGATTGAAATGTATGTATCTATATAATGCACGGTTATAGTGGACATAGAGAAGGAGTGGAGAATATTAATATTTTTTTTAAATAATTGCATATATCATACATAAAATCAACTTAAAACACATTACACACACTACCTAGCACTTGACACAACCACATACATAACAAACGAAATAGATCATTCAATGTCTTACTATGAAAACACTACGAAACACACAAGTCAAATGCTAATAAATAGCTAATAAACCTCATTTTACCTTTAACGGGTTCAAACTAACTTGAAAATTATTACAATAATTATTTAAATTAGAGAAATATTGGTGCTACTATGGACAATGTGAAGTTTAGTTTTTGAATTTAAATTACGGTCGAATTTCGACGAGTTGATGGATTTTTTTTTCACCTTTTGCCTGTTACTCTTACATGTGGGAGCCATACTGTATGGCAATTTTGGGTTATATTTTTAGATTTAAGTAGCAAAAGTACATGCAGTCCACCTGGCGGTAAGTGGTCACTGACACCCCTGGACGTCTGTACACAACTTTTTATAGAAAAGGGGTTCTATCTGAAGTCAATCACACGTGTTGTTACGAAATTAGACTAGGACGGGCGCCTCATATAAATTGAGCGGCATTAACATTTCAACATACACCAATTTCTAAATATAATTGAAATTACCATATTACATAGATAAATATTTGGAAAATGCAAAAGTGCCCGACTCAATTTATGTAAAATCTATTTTTTCATTAATTAAACGGCACAAATTACATAACCATTTTCAATACCAATCACCGCATAGTAGATCTCAAGCTATTAAAAAAACTGATTAAATTAATTAATTTTTACACAAGCTATCGTATATCAGACAAAAGTGTTGATTGACTGGAATTTCTTTTTTTCTAATTCAACAGTTTTTTCTGTTATTATCTTAAATCAATTTTTACCAGTGACAGAAATTATCTCAATTTAATCGTCTTTTTATAAAAATGAATGTTTTTTTTGTGATGGCGTAGCAACGAGCCCATGGTACAGCTAGTTATCAATAGAATGGTGCGCGAACAAAGGATACGCGGATTACCAATCGTATAAATAATTAAATAGTTCCTGAATCAAGACTAAAATGATTTTTTGGTAATAAAGCACTCTCTAATGCTTCGCATTCCAGTTGAACAATAATCGTATAAATTTCGTAACTGACTAAAATTATAATGATTCCATATGAAATATTGAGAATACTGAAAAAAAATTCAAGGCACATGAACCATTATTTCATGTTTACCACATTATCGTTTTGATCGTATACTTTTTACCAATAGATTTTTGATAAAGATCGTTATAAGACACACGTGCTCAAATCCGACTACTTCTATTTATCTGAAGTTGTTAACAGTTACATTAACATTTGGAGTTCTAATTAAATATGATTCCCAAATTATAGGTTATCTACAATATGCAAATTACCTCTATTATAGGCTAAATGGCCAGGATATCGCTCAGCGCAATGTCACATGGACTGGTCATTGTTGATAACAGGGGTTTAATTGAAGAGAATATGCTAATAGCTAGTTTAGGAAAATCCTATTTCCACGAAATGTAACTGACTGTTTCCTGAATAGTTATAAATGACATAAACTCATAAGGTAATTTTAAATAACGAATATATAATTAGTTTTTTATTTCTATTTGCGTAAAAGTAGCGAAGTAGTTAGTTTTTGTTTGCGCTTAAGAGGAATATTAAAGTGTTAAATGTGTAATATTGTAAAAATAAATTTAAAGCTCCTGGGTCAAATAAAAGAACGGCTATATTTATTTGAAAAAAAAGAATCAAAAATAAGCAATCCTCTCGAATTATATTACAAACAATAAATATTTAAACGAGTGAAATTTGATTCACTTAAACACAGAATGCGATAGTCTTGTGGTGCATTAACAAAATTGTGATTTCAGTCAAAATAGGGATGATCAATTATTCATTGAAACCTGATATATTGTCGCTGCCATCAGGCAACCACAGCAATACAATTCATTTGGGAGTTGGGGGAAATTTTAAAGTTTAACTTTTTATCCATTTTAAACTGTCGCCAAAGAAATTATTTACTGCAATTAATGTTGGTAGACATTTAAGCCTAAAAATATCTTCATCTTGATTATTTTTGACGCACACGTGCAAGATGTGGAGTAAATTGTCGTATTTTAGCGAAGCCGATATAAGTCTTCACAAAGCGCGCATTTGTGTTCTCAAATAATACCTTAATACCTTGGATTATAAGGACGTACCAAACCCTAGTCTAGTATTAAGTTTAGGTTATGATTAAATGTTCTAAAATCTTATAAACAAATGTTATAATACTGCTATTTTATTTATAAGTGAAAATGAAAATGTTCACATTTCATTAGCGTTAGGTATTTTATAAGTTTACCTAAAATTTAAATCCTGGTATTTTTTATCCTTTTTATTTACGTGGTATGTATAATTCGGTGCATTGTACATAGATGTATAAGTGTTGTGATTTTGTTTTTTTTTACTCTAATTACACTGTTATTACTGTAAGTTACGATTTAACACTTGCTGTTTCACACTGGCGGTGGTACCTACCCAGTGGAACCAAATTACGATTTCTACACATAAAACGCTTTCTACACTCATAGCCCCACAGTAGGATGTTCTCCTGTGTCAACAATCAATAAAGACGAATACAGAAACACCCAGAACAAGAATCTAAATTCATCATTCAGATACCTGTTTAGCCGAGAATCGAATCCGGGAATCACTGCGTGTCAGGCCGGTATGGTAACCGCACCGCCACGCGGCTCGTCAAAATTAGTTCTACCACCTTGATTTTTATTGGAGTTAATGCTACATTACTATTATACCCTGGAGTGCCCTAAAGATGATTAGTGATCGAATTAATCGCCATCCATCCATCAGCCTTTTGATGTTCACTGCTGAACATAGGCCGCCCCTAAATGGCGCCACTCCAACCGGTCCTGTGCCCTCTGAATCCAACGGTTTCCCGCTGTCTTCTTCAAGTCATCGGTCCATCTGGTAGGGGGGCGACTTGTACTCCTTTTGCCTAAACGTGGTCGCCACTCGAGGACCTTCCTTCCCCATCGGTTATCGATCCTGCGAGCGATGTGGCCGGCCAGTAATCGCCAGTATGTACATAAATCATTATTATATCTGTTCTTATAAAATAATTTTGTTTGAAAATGTAGTCATGTTACTTTTAACTTATAATAATTATTGTAATAATCTTTTACATCTTCTTCTCTTCTTTCTAAAAATGAATGTTTGTATGTATCGTAAACTATTCATTAGATCATGTGATGATCTTTAGCAAATTTGTTATTCATGGGCTCGCGAAGGTTTCTGGTGATAGCATAGCATCGAGGGGTACAGCTATAAAATTGAAAAGCTGCTGTACGGATTGTTCAACAGACCGCCCTTTACATATCGCAAACAAGATTAGATCAAAGCAGTTTTATTGATGCCGTAAATTACTTTTTTAATCGGACTATCGTTAATGTTGTTTGTATTAATAATCTATGGCTATCATAAAATACAACTCCATAATGTTTCTTTGTATTAACAATCTATCGTAAAATATAAATGTATCAAAGTAGTATGTCACTATGTTTTTAATTGGTTGAATGTAGCGATTAAGCTGATCAAAAGATGCTAAATATGCTGATACACTTAAAACTTTTTAATGTGTGCAATTTTAAGTCGTCTAATGTAAAATTCCCCTTAGAGTACTTATGGAGCACTATAACATAGTGCTGTTTGAAAAAAGATTCAAAAGAAACTGTTTCTCAAAATTCGGCAAAGAAATGACCACTCCTCCAGTGTTACAAATGTCCATGGGTGACAGAGACTTTGTCAGGTATACCGAATACCTTTTTTGTTACGCTTATTATATAAAATAAAGAAAAATGAAAAGTACGAGTTAATCTTGGGAGGATCACTACTCTTTTATAAATAAATGAATAGAAGACATTACGAGCGTGGGCGCGTACCTAGGTAAGTACTTAAAATGTAAATAGATTCAGTGAAATATTTACTTTTGTTTTCTGGAAAAAATATTGTTCCTACATAGTTTCTTCTTTGAAATAAAAAAAACTGTATGTAGACGAGAACAATGGTAGAGAAGGTCCGTTGGAAAATCTAGTCAATTAAGCTATGTATCGATTATATTGATTAAAACTGGTATTGGAAACAGAATTGAAAATATGAAGCAACTGCAATGAATAATAAATATATTATAGTTAGCAGAGTTAATCCCAATGGCGCATATGCATTCAGTGAAAGTACAAAACTAATATTATTCAACATGGAAAATTCGAAGCGCAAAATGCAGTCGGAGTTTAGAAGGCTTTCAGAAGCTGACCGTTTAGCAAAGTTTAAGTAGAAGCCACTGAGGCCGTATTCGTGGAAACTGCATGTTTAATCCCCCAAATAAATAAACAACAAGCGCTTCGTATCACAGCAAATCCTGAATGCAAATGTTAAATATATTTCGGTGCATAGTGCACACACATGTTAGCGGGGAACTATTATTTACACCACTTGCGTTCTATTCTCCAAACTCTAATGAATGCGAGGCGGTTTATATAAGTACATGGTTTAACTCAGCAGCCGCACCACTTCCATTTCGAAACCACAAATCTTGTTCCTTGTGGTCGGACGCGAATTTGTATGGGGATTGTAGATTTAGTTTTCCCTTAACGTTTCTACGGACAGTTGTGGTTCCATGCATCGGTGAAAGCGACCACGACATCAATCACTACTGATCACCACCATCAATTGACTTGAGCAACTTATTCTTCATTGAAGCTCGTGCTATGTTCACTATTAAATTAAATTAAATTAATACATCTGGTATTATTTTAACACTCATTGTGCTCTACTCATTTCTACTTTCGATACCAGCCCTCATACGTAACGGTGTATAATAAGGCAATATTTTATTGATAATTGAGTTACTGAAAAGCAAACCACTTGATATCAAGTGATCATTAAATCCCATAATACCTCAAATAATAAAACTAAGTAAGGTTCTCTTTTCATAGTGATTAAACATCAATCCATCAGTCTTATTAATTCCAATGCTGGACTTAGGCCTCTCCTAGTTGGATTTGTTGCCTAACATGAATTTTGGTGACCACATGTTGGGCAGGTGTCGATGTTACAGGAAGACACTACTTCCCATGACACGGATTTTGTTTCTCAGTCGCCTTCTACGAACGCCTTCTACGTTCCATGAAAGAGAGGTAGTGGTGCTATTTATTTGATTGTGTCTGATATAGCTATTAAATATGCAACGGACTATATGGAAATAGCTCCTTCAAATATATCTATATAACTATGCCATTTCGATTAAAACACAGTAGCGGGAACCCGCCGTAAAACAGAAATAGCGCTATACGTATTGCCGGAGCGCCGCAGTCGAACTACAGATAGCTCAAAGTTTGACTCAAACTTGTATTCGCAGCCGTATTTAACCATTGTTTTACAGTTCAGGAATGACTCAACATACCTCCGAATTGAGCCTTTGCTACGAATTCTCAGTACATACATGCGATACATATTGTGTGCTATTATGTAGCACTAGTCACCCATAGCATTGGTCGAAATTCGACCGTAATTTCAAAATTTAAAAACTAAACTTCATATTATCCTAAGTAGTACGAATATTTCTCAAATTCAAATAAAATTTAATAAGTTTCAAGTAATTTTGAACTCACCCGTTAAATATAAAAAGAGGTTTATTTAGCTAAGCCGCATTTAAAAGCATTAGCGGGTATTTTAACAAAGACAGTGACATTTCTGGCGTTATCTATTTTCATAGTAAGACATTGAATGTTCTATTTCGTTTATTATTTATATGTTGATTTATGTATGTTACAAGCATTATTTAAAATAAATAATAACATCCTGCACTCATTGTCTACGTCCACTATAATCGTGCCAAATTTCATACTAATCCGTCCGCGGCATATTACTTAAAAATGCGTCACAAGTTTTTGCTTCACGTATTAATATATGTAGCATTACTATACAGTAGAAAAACCAAATTACTTGTTAAATTACAAAATAATAAGACTAATAAAAATGTTATGCTAATAAAAATATTACTCCATTTTATATGATTACAGGTGCCTTGTTTAAAAATTATATAGCGTATGTCTCTCTGATAGATATGTCATACGTTACAATATGTCAACTCGTTTGGGCTTTATCGCGTGCTAATAAATTGATATACATACGTACAGCAGTGATAGCCTAATGGTTGAAACTTGCCCTCTCAAACGCGAGGTCCGAGGTTCAAACCCAGGCACACACTACTGATTTTTGTGCGTATTAGAAATTAATTATCACTGCTTTCGGTGAAGGAAAACATCGTACGGAAACCTACACACTCGAGAGTTCTTTAAAAAAAAGTTCTCTGAGGTTTGTGAAGTCCACCAATTCGCACTAGGCCAGCGCGGTGGACAATAAATTCCAAGTTAATTCCAAGAGTAGATCCGTGCCCAGCAGTGGGACAATATATACATACGTATACTCCAAACGCATTACCCTGATTCTGACGCATTCGGATAAAAACACAATCGACGTAAACAAGTTCTTGTATGTAATTAAACTGAGCAAATGACAAATAAAAATTTCAATTGAAGTATAACTACAGAATTGCAATGTTACTCATTTACAGCTACAATTTACAGAACTTCAAACGAAAATGGTATCATGAAGATTAACAAGAAGGAACTGAAATTGAAACTCTGAAAATAATGTGATACAGTCTAATTGGGAATGACGTTTATATCTTTTATGCGTCTGGTCGTGTGAGATCATACTCCGCGTTGCAAATAGCTAAATGACGTGGCGTGAATAACTTCTCACGAAACTCGTTTTATGTTTTCATGTAAGTGATGTACTTACTGTGACCTGAATTATTTATTGCATGGTTGCAATGTGCGAGTTAATTCTTATACTGATAGATTGATAGGCACTGTTCATTGTCTCGGTGGATGAGCGGGGTACCTGTAACACAGGTCTTGAACCAAGTACAGGGCCCTTGCGACTAGCATATGTAAATGTGTTTTATATCAATAAAATATATATTTTTTTTTTATTTTTTTTTATACTGTTGCATTGCTGCCTAATAACTGTGTTGATCTGCTGCGTTCGGTTAAAAGGTGTGGATATGGATACACGCTTTTACGTGGCCTTTCAAAATACATATCGAGGGAAAACCTTCAAAAGGTACCCGACGCCGTGGGAGCAACGCCGAGTAATGTGGGATTTTTACTTCTCCAAAACCCCCCGGTGGCCGGTGGCCGTCCTCAGCGCTGCGCGGAGGACTCCGTGATCTCCAACAGAACACAACCGGAGTTTTTCGAATGCTATCCCTTTTTTGGGGCTCTTCACAGTGAGCATTTGCGCTCACCGTGCCTCCTGGTGTTTACGACCGCATGCGGGGTCGCTTGGCTGGACGGTTTGAGCTCCCCCTCTTACCGCCCGTAGCCTAAGAAGGGATACCGTAGGCAGGGGGTACCGTAGCCCTATTCTGGTCCCGGAACTAACCTTCCTTTTAAGATTGCAAGTCTTTCTAAACTTAATTATAAATATAGACGGTGGTTTTTAATAATCCACAAAATAATAGTTTTACAATTTATCTTAACTAACATCTTCTGACTCAATAAAAATAATAAGTTATATAAATAAACTAAATATGACAAAGCTTTTAACACTTAATAACTAAATGTTATAAAAATATATACCTAAATGTTGAGCTAAATATAAGTATGATGTTGAGTTGTGATTAGATTTTAAAAACTTTATCGTATTTAATCCTTAAGGAATTTCATGTCCCAAGAAAATTAATCACTGCACGATTTTCTCAAATGGGTCTTAAATAAATTCCTCATTATCGAAATCATAATCTGTCAATTAGAGTAATTCGCGGAGGGTGAATATTAAAAGATTAAAATTGGCATTTTATAATTATTAAGATAGATGTTAATTGGCAGCCATTTTTGTTAATTACCATCGGACTGAGATAAAGCCCAAAGCCATTATTTAAATGACATTTAAAGTGTATTAAGATTCTTTCAGTATCTTTATACACCAGATATATAATTTTACTTATATATTTTATCACTGTATTAGACAAGTTTTCTAAGAGCAAATGTTATAATCCTCGGTAGTTTTATAAATATATATATAGATCATAGATACTCGATGATCAAATATCGAATTTATCCTTTCTTTAAATAGGGCCATCCTATTAAGTATGTTCTGAAATAAAGTGCAAATCATATGGGGCCAACTCATTATTGTCCCACTGCGTGGCACGGGTCTTCTCTCAGAATGAGAGAGTTCTAGGCCATAGACCACCGCAGTGGCCAAGTGCGGATTGGTGGACTTCACACACCTCCGAGAACTTTCTTTTTTTTAAAGAACTATCGGGTGTGTGAGTTTCCTCACGATGTTTTCCTTCAACGAAAAGTAGTGATAATTAATTGCTAATACGCACATAATGTACAAAAAATAGTAGTGCGTACCTGGGTTTGAACCTCGGACCTCCCGATCGACAGGGCAAGTTTCAACCATTAGGCTACAGTAGTTGCAAGCAACAGCGTTGTATCTTAGAAATAAATGTATGTGTCCAATCTTATGACGCTACGAAATTTCGTTTCAAATTGTAGCTGATTTACTGGATACTCGCAGCAGCTTTAGCAGCGCCAAATGAATGTTTAATGGCCCTCTGGTAAGGTCGATTATTTATTGGTGGATGTCTATCCTTTAGGTCCATATAGACTACCAAATATTAATAATCTCAGTTTTGGTCAACTACAAATCAGGAAAAAAGCATCAGTCCTGCATATTATAAGGAAAATACCACTTTCAATTAGGTATATCGACCTTCTAAATATACCGATTTTTAGTTATCAACTCATTGTATACACGTTTATAAAAAGTGGTACTTAGAAACATTTTATAGGTTCCGATATAAAGACTACAATATAATATAATACTAGACCTTTCAGTAATTGTAAAGTAAATGTTTTTGTAGAACATTTTTCTTGGTAAAATTGAATGCGGGGTAATAAATGGATCCCTTGCATTTCAATAAGACTCGAGGGGCAGCCGCTTTGATTGATTTAGTCCTGTGGAAATAGCTTTCAACCTGCTTAACATTCACGAAAGACCTCACTTTTGCCGTTTACTTATCCGCATCAACGTTTACTTTAACAATTCGCTTTTTTTATTATAATAGAATTCATTGAACTCTAATAGTATCTTGAAATATATATCTACTAACCGATTTTGGGCAGTGATAGCCTAGTTTGAAAATCTGCGTCTCAGTTTACGGGTCACGGTTTATTTCAGACACGCTTTTTTTTACTTTAAACTCCACCATAGGTACTATTAGTATCAGAGTATAAACTAGAAGATTCGGATAATACATGCATGTCTTTTCATTTTGAAATTCCTAGTATACAACATTGGTACTCGAAACTTAAATATGAGCCATTTCTGTAAAAATTCTCTAAGTACTTTTTTCGGTATTTAGTGTTTACTTTGAAATAATCTAGTAGACCACTTATCTAATAGTAAGCTTTGCCGTCCATGCATCAGTAACCAACCCCATAAAATAAGTTCTACCTGTAGCTAATACATGTCTTATCACTTCGACAAAGACAGCCAGCATCGTTTCCTTCGTCCTTCCTTCCTCTCCCTTCTTTTCACCGTAACCCAAGATCTCCATCACGCTGGTAATTTAAAAGGTGATGGAATAATCGTTCTACCGGAGAAGTACCACCTTCACATCTATTTCGGGCGCGAAACAGTTCTTGCGTTTCGATGAAAGGGTGTGGTTGCCGGCACACTTTTATATGAGGCGACCATCTTAGTCCTCGGGAGTGGCAACCTATCTGTATACTTCAGATAGAACTCATATTCTATGTGAAGTTGCTTGCGTGAGCCCATCAGGTGTTCTGCACGCTCGTTTGCTACTGCAATCTTATAAAAAATATATAACTATAGTACCTCCCTGTTTGTATAACATTAGTTTAGCTACCATCCTCAATTTTACGTTTCTAAATTATGTACTAAAAAGTTAAGCAAAAGATACAGTCTCAACGGTACAACACATCGGTAATGAAGAGACTAGGATGCCCCGCGGGACGGATATTGCCGTAAAATAAACCCGCTGTTTTAATTAGCAACGGGACTTAACTGGCGCCGCTTTAGGAATGTCTTTAATAACTTGCAGTTTATTACCACATATTTTACAATTTGTTCTTGACATACGCCTGCAGCCATTACCGCATACTTCATAATGCCAATGCTCCGAGCCTGAGTTGATGCATCAAAAGAACAAGTTAATACATATGTATAGTAGCTCTCTATACCACTATAGTCGAAAATTGGTTGTTTTTACGCAACACATCACAGTCGAAATAAAAAGTGGATAAGGTAAAAAATATAAGCATTAGGATTCAACACCACTCCGTCCCTGTAGCCTCGGGGTCAGAATAGGGCTACGGTATCCCCTGCCTGTCGTAAGAGGCGACTAAAAGGGGCTTCCGGGGTTGCAGACGGCTAGAGTGGGAGCTCGAACCGTTCGGTCAGGCAATCCCGGGAAGGACGGCGGTATGTGTGGTCACATAGCGTCGTAAAGACTAGACGGAGCGGTGGGCTCAGCCGCCCATCTGGGAGGAGCTCGATGGGGCAGCGTGCTCGGAGGATTCCGGTTGAAGTCGTTTCGAGATCCCGGAGTCCTCCTTTTCAGCAACGAGGACGGCCACCGGGGGGTTTTAGTGCGGTAAAAATCCCACATAACCCTGCGTCGCTCCCACGGCGTCGGATACCTTTGGAAGGTTTCCCCCTCGAAAACAAAAAAAAAAGGATTCAACACCACTTACTAACGTCTACAAACAGAAAAAAACATTAAAAACATTTTCAAAAAGTCACGTATATATTTCCATTATTTAAGCAGTTTCAATTTCACTCCCTTATAAAGTCAGTTAAAATGTCTTAAGCTTTGCTAAGCGACGATATAGCACAGAAATGTTAGCGTTTACTCTGTAAAATTCGGGCGAATAGTGCTTCGCATTGGTATCTGCACTATAAATGAGGTGCATTTGTTACTTTTTGCTTATTTTAAACGAGGTACAATTGCAACACAAGCTTAATTTAAACGCATTAATACGTATACTCAATGGACATGTCTCAGATACATACCTACTATGAGTATATACTCATATACCAGACAGCATTTATTAACCGATTGAAGTAGCAAACGAAGATGCAGTCCACCTGATAGAGATTATTGCCGCCTACGAATATCTAAAAACAAAGTCACATAGATCAGGGACTCTACGTGAAATCAATCATAAAAGCGTTGCTAGTCCCGAGGACTACGATAATCGCCTCATATGAAAGTAAACCAATTCGCACTTGCCCAGCGCGATGGCCTATAACTCTTTCATTCTGAGAGAAGACCCGTGCCCAGAAGTGGGACAATAATGGGTTGACGGCATGAAAGTAAACTGTAGCAAACGCACCCTTCCACCGAGACGCTAAAACTGCTTCACGTTAAAATAAGTGTGATGAAGTTAAAGCCCAAAAAATTTAAGATTTAATATTTGTACTTTAAAATTAGATAATAATGTTATTATCTAATTTTAAATTAGATAATAATTTTAAATTAGACAATAATTTTAAATTAGATAATAATGTTATTAGATAATAATGTTATTAGATAATTTTCCGAACAACGAATTTTGCGCGGCTATCATTGTATTTATTAACGCAGTTCGAGAATACTTGGAAATTCTTTACAAAAGAATAGTAGAAATAAAATATAATTTTTAACTCTACTGAGACCTAAAAAAAAGTAAATGTAATTAAAAAAACGCATAATTAAATTCTCATATAATAATTGTTGATGGCGCCAAGACAAGACATATCGTTAAAAGGGTACCAACACTTAAATAAATCAAGATATCTGGCAAAGTTCAAGTGTCCAATCTGAGTATGGGAGCGCGGGTCGCCAGTTTCCTTTCTGAGTGCATCGTAAACTATGGATAGACAATTTATGGAGCCAATGCTGTGTAACCTATTCCGGTCTAGGCAGATTTACGATGGCAGTCCCTCACGAATACGATTACATCCTGTGTACTCGCCGGCCACAACAAACGAATGCAAGTTCTGAAAACTTCAACAAACATCACAATCCGCGATTTGACGACCCGGGTGGCGGAGCGGTTACCACACCGGTCTGACGCGCAATGGGTCCCGGGTTCGATTCCCGGCCAGACAGGTATCTGAATGATGAGTATAAATTCATTTTCTGGGTCTGGGTGTTTGTGTATTCGTCTTGTGGGTGTCAATGGTACCCACGACACAGGAGAAAATCCTAGTGTGGGGCTATGAGTGTAGAAAGCGCGCGCGCGAGTGTGTGTGTGTGTGTGTAAAAAAAAACACGAATCAACACGCCTTTGCGCTTTACGCTTTAAAGTAATGTGAATAAATCAACGTACAAGCAACCAATAAAAAGATCTTATTTAAACTATAAAATCCTTTCATGGAAGCGCGGTACTCCCGTTTTATTGGGTGAAAGCTCGCAGCGAAACCCATTGACTCATTGACCGCTGCATGCTTACAGAGCAAGGATCTACTTTCCCATAGACTTTGAAAAACCACTCATGTTTTACTTCGATTTTTTATGAATGTAATGCCATTTGAAAATTAAAACTACACTTTTAATAATATAGCAGTTGAACATTTTTATTGCATAATTTCATGAACGACAAATGTATGTACTAAGTACACTTTTCTATATGTACCATATAGGTATGCTAAAGCTATGCTTTACTTAAGTTTTGTTACCTTAAGAAGTTACCTAAGTAAAAAAACACGCTTTCTACTCTCATAGCCCCACAATAGGATTTTCTCATGTGCCGTGAGTACCATGGACACACACAAGACGAATACACAAACGCACAGACCCACAACAGGAATCTAAACTCATCATTTAGATACCTGTCTGGCCGGGAATCGAACCCGGGACCCGGGATTGCGCGTCTGACCGGTGTGGTAACCGCTGCGCCACGCGAGTCGTCGAACTAAGTGAAGAAAAGTTTAGCATTCAAAGTTCTAGTGCCAAGTCGCTTGATAAACAAATAAAAAAATATTTTAAATCAGTAACAGTTATCACAGCTTTTTGTGTACTTATTTCTTACTTTTTTAAGGTAAGGGTCTCATATATAACCTACTAGCTTTTACCCGCGGCTTCGCCTGCACGGTCAAAGGGAATTAATATTAGCATTTGATAACGTGATTCAGAACTTGCAAATGAATTTTACTAACGCCATCTACTAACATCTGGAATTACTAAATATGTATAAACTAACAAAACATCGGTATTCTCATGGAAATGAGAGAGCACGGTAAAAAGTATCGCACGTCACTCTCCGCCCTCCTATCTCCCAGCATACAACCCATATCATATAACAACTATGTGGCGACGTGAAAGAGGAACAAACAAACACACTTTCACATTTATAATATTAGTATGAATAATATGTTTCAGTTAAATTCAAAACACACGACATCATTTTGAACGTTATAATATAAAAAGGCTTAAAATAAAACTCGTCCAAAAACAATAACAAACAACTGCATTTACATAATTGTTAGTAATGTACCAAGGTGCCTAGAGAGAATTAATTGTGCTTACATATTATGTTGGTATGAAGCCATTAATTCTACGCCCACATCTTACAACTAATTGCCTTTTAATGCAGCGGCATTATGTTGTATGGGAAAGTCAATCCGAGACTGCAACGTAGGAGGTAGTAGCTTAACTTTGTTATAATCGTTGCTGGATAGGAAACTACATATATATCATGTTTTATTTAATTATAGTTACAAATAAGCATCAACTGCTCTTGTTAATGTTCTCTGCTAGTAATTTACTTAATGTAATCCATTGATTGTCATTAATTTTAGGGAATTTAATACAAAAGTTTTGTTAATATTTTTTAGATATAAAAATATCCATGTCAAATATACATGTTTCGTTTTGCAACTCTTGCAATTGTATATGTAAAAATACTCTATGTCGAATCAAGATGTAGTTGACATGCAATCGCCAACATTTATTATATCGTCATTAGAACATTTTTTCTGTATAGAAATAATGAAAGTTTTAAATACATATACGATCAATCTTATGATAATTAAATTGCAGATATCGTACAAGTTTCAATATACCGGTGAATGCTTTACAACTCTACATGCTTATTAATAGTGTTATACCTAAAAATAAGTTACCACGATGTCGCCTCAGAAGTGCATCTAATCGTAAAAGTTTTCTGTCGCTCATGGACCTAACCTCACCTTAACTCAAAACTATTTTTATAGGCACTAATAGGTGTGGCCTTATTGCCTCCGGAGTCAAAAATGAAAGGGTTCTACTATTATCAAAAAGTTTTATAGTTTTACTCCATATTAAAATTAGCACAGATTTATTTTTGATAACATATCTACATTCTTTTAATTGTATAATCACATTTAACAGACATAATCAAACATCCTTATAATTAAGATGATTTATATAAAGAAATACTGTAAGTTTTTGCTTGCAGCTCTATCTCCCGCCGTACAAAGGTTCCGTGAACAATTAATCACCGACAGAATGATGAATTAATATAACAAGGTCTTATATAATCGAAGTAAGTCATATAAGTAATCAAAACCATTACCTTGCAATTGCAACCTTGTGGCTTTCGCTAAATTAGAGAAAGTTTAGATGCACTATGGACGGTCCGAAGGAAACTGGCAACGGTGCGGTTTCCCGCCCCACATATCCACAGAAAAGCAATTTCCAATCCATTGTTCTTAAATTGCAACTCCTTTTCAAGTCCAATCCCTTTCGGCTATTCCGTTTATGTACCTATTAAATGTTTGTCCAACAAGAATTACTTAGAAGCTTAATTAAGTTATGGAAGAAAAATATGGCTTGTAAATGAAAATAAGAAAGCAAAGAAAAAGCGGTACTGTCACTTTTCTTTTGTGTTTATAAATTGATTTACTATTTTGTAAATGATTTTTAGTACTTTGTTAATAAAGAAGAAAACAACATATATAGTTCTCTCGTCAACCCATTATTGTCCCACAGCTGGGCACAGCTCTTCTCTCAGAATGAGAGAGTTTAGGCCATAGGCCACCGCTCTGGCCAAGTGCGAATTGGTGGAAAATATAATTATATTTTCCAAGTTAATTAACTTACATAAACTCATAAGTGTGTGCTTTTCCATTCGTATGTTTCCTTCTTTATAAAGCACTCATGTAAATTGATAAAATAATTTGTCCCTCAAGTTTTTGATTATGATTATTTGGAATTAACAATAAGTAAGCGAATATTAAATAAGTCAGAAAAAATATCCGAAGTAAGTAATTACTCTTTGCTACTATGTAAAAAGACATACGTATTTCTAATATTAATTCCGTGTCCTCTAACTCTAATCAACAAAAAAGCAAGTAATATACCATTCAAATAAAACGGAATCGTGACACAAATGTTAGTTTGAAAGTTAACTTTGTGTAAATCGTTTGAATTACAGCACAACAATTGTAGATAGAGGTAATAGAATTCGGTCGGCCCAAGGCTGTCGCCGCAGCCTTTGTTCGTCACTAGCGAATGGAAATCAATTTTACAGATCAATTCCGATGAAGCCGTGTTCGGCGTTAGAATGAGCGATATTGATAAAATATCGATATTGATATCGAAGCCTTATTATCGATATATCGATATTATCGGCCACAAAAACGTGTTAGTGTCATGATAGGAAAACTATGATCTCCTGGAACTTAGATACATGCTAAAATTTATATTTATAAACTTAACGTTTAATTTCAACTTTCATTATATTATTTCTAATAAACTTACAAAGTACTGAAACTAAATGACTTTATTTCAACAATGTAAAGATAAAGACATAGGTATATCATATTTATCAGGTATACGTATTCGTAACTTAGCGTATTTTTATTCGATCTAGCAAACATGCATGCATGCACCTGATGATAAGTGGTCACCAACTACCGTTGACATCTGTAATCAACTTTATATCGAATAAGGGTTCTATCTGAAGTCAATCGCAGACGCATTGCTACTTCCGCAGACTCAGGCCAGCCACCTCATATAAAAGGGAGTAAATGTATAAATTATTATTTTTCAATGAATTTATACGATTATATATCGATTGGTTAAATTTACATTACTTGTAACATTCTCTTACTCAAAACAGAATAAGATAAAAAACAAGATACATATT
This sequence comes from Spicauda simplicius, assembly GCA_949699795.1. NCBI lineage: Eukaryota > Metazoa > Arthropoda > Insecta > Lepidoptera > Hesperiidae > Spicauda > Spicauda simplicius. Next base: position 13,368,467 of record OX453057.1, read on the forward strand.
TTATTAAGCATATTAATATTAAAAAAAATCGATATCGATAGTCCACTAGCAATCTTTCACTTTAATATCAATAGTTATCCAATATCGATATCGCTCGTCCCTAGTACGGCGGGCCGTCAGCTCGATGTGCCTATGAATACAAGTTGCCGCATCACAACCGCTAGAAATATCCCAATATAAACGTGTTCATTCGCCTCAACCGCCTTAAACCTAAATTAATTTGGTGCTGTGATCAACGGACCATGACGCCAACGATATCGTTTTGATCTCGGAGTTGTCCCCGTGCTCAGATACTGTGAATAATGCGCACTAATCATTAGGAAACTCAACGTATTATGAACGATATTTATAGAGGACGTTTAGGCACGTGGAATAGAATATTAGATATATTTTCTTTAAATTTATAAAAGACAACGATCCATTAGAGTTTATCAAGCTTGAATGATTAAAGTATGTCTATTTAATTGATATAAACACAATTATCACTTAGTAAAAAGATCTTTTAAACAATAAATAATAATCTACGAATGTCATCTCTCTCTCTATATTAATACGTGAAGCAAACACTTGTGATTCGTTTTTAAGATACTTGCCGCACACGGAGGAGTATGAAATTACACACGGTTATAGTTGATGTAGAGAAGGATTGCGCACTGCTAATACTCTTTTCAAATAATGCATAAAACATACATAAAATCAACTAAAAACACATTACACCTTGCATTTGATACAAACACATATATAATAAACGAAATAAAACATTCTTACTATGTAAACACATAACGTCAAAAATGACAGATATATTTTTCAAAATACCCGCTAAAAAAAACCTCTTTTTTACCTTTAACGGGTGCGTTCAAAATAAATGGAAAATTATTACAATATTTTTAAATTAGAGAAATATTTGTGCTACTTTCGATAATATAAAGTTTATTTTTTTAATTTAAATTACGGTCTAAATTCGACCGTTGCGACGGGTGACTAGTATTGTTAAATAAAATAATTTTATTAGATTAATATATGACACTTAAATCACAACACGCATTTTGGGGATAGAAGAACATTTTTCTTTTATCGCAACAGAGCTACAAAACAAATAGCCATCAATTTAACTAATTTTATTAGTTGATTGTCGTCAACTTTTTATTGTCCCATTGCTGGGCACTAAAAAAGCTTCAGGTTATAGTCCACCGCGCTGGCCAAGTACGAATTGGTACACACAATTTGTTTATAACATAGAAATAATAACAAGTATTTTAATACCGATAAAATCTCCATTGCATTCAAACTGCTATTTTAGCAGAATTCGTCCGCATTCTTCAGCAAAACGGAATGTATCGGAATTCGTTCAAATCTGATTGTGTTTGGCCTTACATGAATACTGCGAACTGATTGAATGCCCCTATACAAAACGGTTGGTCACTAACTCCGGTGTCGTTTATTGTTTGATTGATGCAGGAAATAGGGGATCGGGTTTGAGGCACCTGTTTACCATAGGATTTTAGTCCATTAGTCTTGGTAATTGACGGTGAAAAAATATGGCGTTTATATGAAGTTTCTCATAGTAGAAAAACTTAATGAAACGCGTAACTTCAAAGTGTGTTTAACTATTATTAAAATCAATCAACTTGATAAGAATCGGTTTATCTATTAAAAGTAAAAGTGTTATGATTTTCACGGTACTCATCATACAACAATTATAATTCGAAAAACATGCCGGCAACTTCGATTAAGCTCCTCATTGAGATATTTTACACTTTAGAAGCAAAAACCCATTAACTTAAAAAGTATGGGGTACAACACATTGTGTAAAAAGTATAAATTTATATAATATACGAATATAATACAAAAGCACAAAAGAAAATCAAACGATTTTTTTCATACGAACAACACAAACCGAAGAACAGCCGGATGTACAAATTAATCAACATATGATTAACGATAATTCCTAATCGCCGTTCAATGTTTATTTTATCAAAAATAATTACAAATATACCGTTTTTCCGGCGACGTCGCGGTAGGAAGGGACGCCTGCTTGATTAATGAATGAGCTTCATCGACTTGAAAATGAACCCCATTACTTAACGAACTTATCGCTCGTGAAAAGAAAACTCTCTAATTGCCGACTCTTGGCCCGCCAGAACATTTACTGCCTTATTAGCCACATTTTAAGCTAAAATTTAAAGCCAATTTATACAACTGTTCGTTTAACCCAAAATGTTTAATGTATTAACCAATATTTTTAACAAGTAGTAAACGCGGCATATCTAAGGTTGTTTTTTTTTGGGGTGGGGGGGGGGGGTTCAGGAGCTGTTTATGAGTGCCAATTCAAACCACATATTTTAGTGCAATAGTTTATTATTTATTGTTTTAGCATCCCCCAACCCTCCCCTTGGCTATGCTAGTAGACATTTAGATTTTTTCTTACAGTTCATCTGATGATAAGTGATCACTGCCACCCTTGGACATCTGTTAATACCTTCATACAGACTTGAAGTCAAACACAGATGCGTTGCTACTCCTGAAGTCTAAGATGGTCGCCGGCAACCACACCCTTCCACTGAAACATAAGAACTGTTTCGTGCTACAAATAGATGGGGCGGTAGTACCTCCCCGGTCAAACCATTGTTCTAACATCCTGTAAATTATGTACAGTAGATTGGAGCCTGATTTAGAAAAAAAATTAGAAGTAAAAATATTATTTGTTCCACTATGACAACGTTACCCATTGCTGTAAATAATTGCCACGATCTGACTGGTAGCGAGTTCCGAGTTCGATCCTTTCTTTACCTAGCAGATATCTAAATTCTGAATTTAGACTTGTCTGAGATCTGGATGTGTACCCTCGTTAATGATATGGAGACGTGGCACAGGGTACTCTTTGCATGGCTTTGAGTGTAGAAACACTAGAACGCACTATAGTTTATTATTTATTTTAACTTGTAGTTCTCATAGTGAAGCATAAAGCATTACTGTGTTCTTGTAGGCAAAGTGTCGGTAAGTGTAGTTAGTATATTCTTAAGGTCTTTGTAAGGGCCTCCGATCAACTTCAAGAGGCACTTGTATTTAATTGACATCTGCCATTTACCTACAGGTGAAACGCATTCATACTTTCTAGATAAAAGTGATGAACATAGAAATAAGACGATAAGTTTACAGTAATGAGCATCTTTCTGTATGAGTAAAATAAGTTGTTTGTAACTTGTCCTCTCAATCGGGAGGTCCGAGGTTCAAACCCAGGCACGCACCACTGATTTATGTGCGTATTATATATTAATTATCACTGCTTTTCGGTGAAGGAAAACATCGTGAGGAAACCTACACACCCGAGAGTTCTTTAAAAAAAAAAAGTTCTCGGAGGTGTGTGAAGTCTACCAATTCGCACTTGGCCAGCGCGGTGGACTATGGCCTACACTCTCTCATTCTGAGAGAAGACCCGTGCCCAGCAGTGGGACAATAATGGGTTGACGACGAAAATAAGTTGGGACATCTCTTAATAAATCTGCTGACCTTTTGTAATTAAAGCAAAGTTTAAATAGTTTTTATCAACCCGTCAGAACATTCGAAAGTTCCGTGACCTCACTGGGCACGAATCTTCAATTGTCTACATACTATTTCTTAATATAATCGCTTAAATTTACATGATTATTCAATGAGCATTAAATTTAAATGTATTGATTAAGCAACTTTATCATCAGTCGTTAATACTTTTCATTTAGAGGATCATTTCAATAAGCATAACATTGAAGATGTATTTATTGAACATTGTTACATTATTATTACGTTATAACAATAACAATACATTGAGTAATATAATATTCCAGCTAAGTAACTTCATGGTACAATATAATAATTCGGATTTTTAAAACTATATGCATGTAAAACTGGTACTAATCTCGGATTAGGTTGTATTACTACCTGTAATAACCACCTTTTGCTTACAGGAAAATGAGAACAAAGTGATCACGGGTCCCTAAAAACAAGTTTGTCGAAACAGTTTATTTTGAAAGCGGGCTCGAGTGGGCTCGGCGGGCAGCGTTGGCTTCTTACCAAAACGTATCAAAGCTAGATTTATGTGCAGCAGCGACGAAGGCTGCGATGCTATCAGCGACCTCTGCTCCCCGCTGTATTGTTGTTCCGTGGGAATTGGATTTCGGAGCCACTCGCCTGTCAATACATGACAGCAACATTGTTGTGCGAAATAATTGACGAGTTAAGCACGAGGAGCGTGACTGGCGGCTTTTGAGCCTAAGATTAGTGATGTTGTTTGAATAAAGTGGCAAAACGTATACTTAACATCTTTATCATTAACCCAATATTGTCTCATGGCTGGGCACGTATCGCCTCTTATAATGTGAAGTGCTTAGGGCATTACCACGTTAGACAAGTGCGGATTGGTGGAGATATATTATTTATACCACGTGGCATTTATCTTACATTTATACTAAAGATAAAATAATAATTAAAATCACGATAAACATTGTTAACTAATACCTAAATCAAAACATTCTTAGAAAAACAAGCAACTTTCTATAAACTCAGAACCGCATGACCTAAATCGGCACGCAAACAACTTGGGTCTCGTATAACATTTTACATAATAAATTTTCTTGAACACAATAAATTTGTAACGGCCACTTTCGTAGTGAACACGTTTAACTGTATAAACTCATAAATTGACCGAAAGAACGTCTTCACGCCCGTTTACGATCGTGAAAATAAATAGATGCACAATTTTTCGAGCGTTAAATTATGCGTTCATCATTTAGGGATGTTTACAGAGCGCCTCCCGCGGGACTAAATTGAAATGACTGGAGCGATGCCAGCGAAAAGGCCATACGCAATGTATTAAGTCTGAGTTTTTGTACCAACTTATTTTTCGAGGAACGGTTAAGAAATTAAATTGCGACTTAATACTTTTTGCTGAATGTTGTCATATTGATTAATAGAGATCATAATTTTGTAAGCACCATCATCGTACCAATTACTGCATATAACAGTAATATTAAAACCTTGTGGTAATGTTTCAACTCATTCCTTTGGGGCAGTAACTTATCTAACCGACATCAGGTAGGAGTTCAAAGAGATGGACTGCATGCTTTTTTTCTGATTCTACTTATTCCTACCTCTTTTTTTGCTATCGAGGCGGAAACAGAATTTTGTTTAAACCTCTCTGAAAACATACATTCAGTATAGATTCTATATTAACACCAGAGCAGAAAACGAACAAAAAGCTTTTGTCAGATCAAAGTGTGGATATGAACAGTCGGTATCTACAGTTTTATCTACAAGTTATACGCACTCACTGTCTCCGTTTATCACTTCCGTTAGATTGCCGCCATCATGGCTCGAGGGAATAAAATACAAAACACGTGTGATTCGCAAACAGAACTGCCTATTGTCGGCGCCGAGCGACGCGCCCAAAATAGCCTCTGAGTGTTGCGGATTTGTAATAGACATAGTTCTACGTTTCATTCGAAATCAAGAATGAGTTATACAGTTACGAATTCGATATTTACATTTGTAAAATTAAAATAATCTTACTAATATTATAAAGGCGAAAGTTTGTGAGTGTGTATGTTTGTTAGTTTTTCACGTCTAAATGGCTGGAGCGATTTTCGTAAAAGTTGGTAGGAAGTTAGCTAACACTCTGAATTAACATATAGGCTACTTTTTACTATGGGAAAATATCTTATTCCCACGGGACAATCGGATACATCGATTTATTTTAACGCGGGCGTAGCTGCGGGGTTCATCTAGTATCAGATAAGTATATAGGTATCGATTGATGGTGCAGGGTAGGAATTAATATTAACGTAAACAACACATAAACGATCAACGAAAATCTAAAAGTCAAATTTTAAACGTAGCAAAATATAACAGCAATACCGACTAGTTAAAAATAACTGTGAATTTTAAGCTTCAATATCAGCAGTGACAGGTCCGCGCCAACTTTGAACACAGAAAAATACGTAACAAAATAAAATATGTAAGCTTGAATTAACAATTGATATTGCTAAAAGCAAGCCGTACAATGGAGCGGCAATTATTTTCAATTTTTTGTGCAATTCATACCTGCCGGCTTGTGTTTATGGCAACGCTTAGTTGAGTGGAATGATTGTGTAAAACTGTTGGACGGGCTCCAACGGGTGCGCGGTAGATACAAACGGGACAAATAAAGTCAAATAAGTGAACCCACTAGGCTTTCGATACAACTTCTGGGTATCAAATTATTAATCGAGTCGTGTAAAATCTTCGTAATTGAACAAGGCCCGCATTTTCAGTCGCGGAATGATATTAGTGCAACGCTTTATGTTGTAGTATGCATGTTATCGTTGTATGTCACTCAGGTATCATTGTGTTGTACAAATCGGTTGGAATATAGACAACAAAGGATATTTACCTTATAAGATATCGACGAAAAAAGCGATGAAACCATGCAACTCGCACCCATGTAAATTTTTGTTGCAATTTTGGGCTAAAAAATGCATCTAATTTAACTGCTGTGGTACTGTGGTTAATAGAATAGAAATTGATATAACGCTAAATAAACTGTTTTAAGAAACCATTTAGACATCTCAAATGTTGAAAATCTTGAAGCTTCAACTCTGAGAAACATTTATTTATATAACGTGTAGGCTGTTTTGCGTTGATATAAACACTATCAATGGTTACTAACATAATAATAAGTAAGAGACGACGATATGATGTGGGCTGTCCACATTGTTAACCATTGGCGTATTCGCAGATATCGACGTCTCGACAGAACCTATTTCCTAGCACGCGTGTCTCACACGCACGCGTGAATTTACTCACTGTTGTCATTTTTCGGCCCACGTGCAATTGATACGCATGACGTGTCATGCCTAAATAGAATTGTTAATATGATTTGTAGGTACTTATGGGCACAATTACGTAACTTTCGTGTATCTCAAGACACACTGGCTTTACCAAGTCGGACAACTAATGTAGTTCCATCGAGGATTTACACACCACACTCATTCCTAGCGTGAAGGAATTCTTGCATTTTGATGGATTAACTTCAAGTAGAACCCCTGTTAATGTGAAGTTGCATACAGATGTCCATGGGTGATAGTGACCACTTACCATAAGGTGAACTGCTTGCTGGTTTGCTACTTTAATCAGACAAAAATCCATTCCAACATAAGATGGTTTCAAATAGAGTTGTTCGTGTCGACATTAGAGGTAATTGTGCCGTGTCTAGCGAGGCAATCTCTCCACAGGGGCACAGAATCAACATTTAGATGAGTTAAAGTTTGGCTAATCGTGCAGAGACGTGGGAATTTAGTGAAGCGAGGTAAACGGGCCTTATTGGCGCGAGGCGGCAGGGTTGGGTTCGTGTAAATTGAAGTTACTGACAACCTCCTCGGATTTACTGACGCGGCTTACCTATTAAGGCGTAGTGTAATAAATACTGGCTATCATTTTAACCATTGACGCAAAAATATGGGTGCTATAAGATAAGTTTATCTGTGTCCATTTTGCATCGTAGCTGCGATATGGATGGACCGGTTTCAATTACTGTTTTTATTGTTTTGAAATGGGACGTGATCGAAAGTACTGTGAGTTGGAGTTGTTTTTGTTTTTACCTTTCATTTCAATTTTGTACACTAATAAAGGCTCTAGGCTCTAAAACTTTATTATTACCTACAGCTCTGTTTTCTCTAAATAAGATATTAAGTGTTATCGGTTATTAAGTAAGTAATATAAATAACATAGAATAGTTTCTCCTTAAAAGTGTAGTCAACGTTATGTTTTGGAGCTCAAATTTAATTTTTAATGAATACTCGTTATAAAGATTTAAAAATGTACTTAAAATATAAATATAAATTTTGAATAAGAATTAAAAGTATCGCCAGCGATGAATGTATTTTTTATATATTACTAGCAGACCCAGCCACGCGTTGCTGTGGTTAAAGAAATGTTACATAAACAAATTTTAACAAAGCGCCATTACTTACTTAATCAAGTTAACAGATAACATTACACCGCCATCTGTTATTAGGATTATATAAAGCTAACAGCTGAAGCTAAAAAAATATTTGCAATTATACCTATGAATTAAGATATAAACTATCCTATCTTTCAAGTTGGACCAAAATGCACACGTTGTGTAAATTTGATTATAATCGGTTCAGAGGTCTAAGAGTCAATTGCGGACAAATAAAGTGACACGTAATTTATATATATTAAGATGTAATTTATATAATTTTCTAAATAGCAACGTATTTTACGTAATAACGGGACTAATAACCTCGATTGTAACCAATTTTATACGAGAACTCAAAAAATACTGTCTTCAATCTTCCCATACAAGTCAAATATAATTCAGTCATTTCTATGATTAAGTGTCTACTCTGAGAACAAAAGAGAAAAAAATTAAAAACGGGTTTATAAATTGAGATAATATGCAAATGAGCATAATTATAAGATTAGGGAAGGGCGACCACTTACCTAAAGACATCTCATTTTATTTATGTATGTCTCTATTATTTTTTATTTACTTTTTTAATACTCAATTAAAATTCAACTTTGGTTTTAGTGAAACCCATTATACTGAAGTGGCAACGAGTACGCAATCACTACAACCAAGGGAAAACTAACAGGCCCCATATTTGGCGTCCTATCTCATAGAACTGTACCCAGTAAAATCTATTAATTTATTTTGTTTCCTCAAAGAAGCATTGGTTTTTGTTTTCTTTTATTATTTCTACGTACATTGCAAGTTATGGCCCAAAAAGAAAACGTGAACGTGCAATGTACATTGCAATATATGATGTGCAACCCCCCATGCGGGCCTTACTGCCGGGCGACTCTGCCTTTGTGGGCTCATGGGACTGGGATATAGTGGTTTTCTGCGAAAGCAACTGGAATCCCATGCGTCTGCGATTAAAGCGGCCGGGAAGATACATTAGATAAAAGATACAATAGAAAGAAAACACTAACATTCGGTTGTGACGTAGTGTATGCATTGGAACATGTTAAGCGACCTTATTTGGCGCGTTGGGCCCGTGTAAATCGAACTGACAGACAACAGCCTCGGATTGACTGACGCGCCTCCACCCGAGATAAATCACTCCACGTATCTCCCAACAATGTAATTTACGTGTTTGAACTTGCTCACACTGTGTCCCACGGCTCGAGTTTAGTTAGCGCTTGAATAAGCTTCTCAGTCAGTCAATTGACGTGCGTTTATTCGCGTTTCATTCGTAATAATGTTATCCACATGCACGCAAAAACGTTTTACTTCAAAAACGTTGGCATACTCTCGAAAATTATTACCATCCAACTGACGCAAAAGAACTCCACAGACGCTTATAGCATTATTACAGAAACTCTAACAACAGTTGAGTAGTAGTGTTTGCGTTGAAGCATGTAAAGCGACCTTATTGCGCGCGTTGGGCCCGTGTAAATCGAACTGACAGACAACAGCCTCGGATTGACTGACGCGCCTCCACCCGAGATAAATCACTCCACGTATCTCCCAACAATGTAATTTACGTGTTTGAACTTGCTCACACTGAGTCCCACGGCTCGAGTTTAGTTAGCGCTTGAATAAGCGCCTCAGTCAGTCAATTAACTGGCGTTTCTTTTAAATTTAAACCGGTTTTAACGCTGACCGTGGTTAACTCACTAACGATGAGAAAAAGGATCTACATAACTTTAAAGGTGTTACAACTGTACGGAGTTTAAACAACTAATCTTGCCTCGTTACAGCAGTGTTAAGTGCTACTGTGTTTTGTTTTTAGTAGTCTTTAAGTAGGATATTATTATTATTAACTCTATTAGAGTTAATAATAATCGAACGGATAAAATCGCTTACCAAAATGTTTTATTAACTAAATGAAATTGTATGTCAGTCTAAAATTTAAAATGCAATTATTTATTTTTCTTTAATTAAAATTCTTGGTTTAATTGCTTTTTCAAGCTTATCATTTACTGCTTTGATTTTGCGATATATCGATTATTTGGAAACTAAATTCACTGTACTATTTCTATGTTATTTTGACACGTCTTAAATTGTTTTCATACAAAAATAGAGTAGGTACATTTTTAGTGATATACCTCTTTTTACCCAGTAAATATGGGGACTACATAAAATTTAAAACAGGACGCGGGTATACAGCAATTTGCTATACATAAGTAATTTTGACGAATAAATGTTTCAATTTTACAGCTCTACAATAGGAAAGTGAATCTGAAATCGAATCGAATCGGGCAACGAATCGATTCCAGGCTAGAAAATTAACGTAACAAATAATATAACGAAAATTTTACGATTGATGGACGATGGATCGATGCACGAGCAACTTTTTTGAAATCCATTTTTAATAATTGTTCAATTTTTTTTTCATCGATTGTTCATTCCTTAATTTAAAAAAATCAAAATCGATATTTTTCGAGACGAATCGCAATCCCTATCAAAAACCTTGAATTGTTACAGATTCTAGTCTATGAGCCACGATATTACAAAGGTCACAATTGTCCTCCGTCTGAGGTATTATCTGTGGCTTGGCTGTCACCGATAAGCAACATGACACTGACTCAAGAAGCATACAATGCTATGAGTTATAGTTTTACCAGTATATAATCTTATCCGATTCCATTGTTTCACACTTCTACAGCGTCGTCTTCTAAAAAGAGATTTAATAGATTTTTGATTTTTTGACATTTTTCTACATTTGGTATCTATATACAGTAAAATTCAGTTTCTTTGTACAAATTTAGTGGCCAGATACCTAATTTGCTGCGCATTCCGCTTTAACGCTGCAATTAAATAGCTGAATCATTATAATGCTATATATTATATCTACGTGTAGACAAATAATTTTAAAATTTTAATGAGATGATAGTAATTATTTTTCTTAGCCTTAGGCTTCGATCACTAATAGAAACTTCCATTGGATAAAAAAAGTTTAATATTAAGTTCAAAACCTGTCTGCGTCATAAGGACGACATTTTTTATGGCCATATGTACCTCTACAGGTCCAAATTTCCTTTTCTTCGTTTCGGTGCACAGTCCAGAGCCCAAAAGGATTATTTTTTTTGAGATTTAAGATAGTTGTAAGAAGGGTATTTTTTTATTTCCCGTGCTACTACTAAAAACTGCAGTAGTAACAGGGAGTAAGATTGGTAGTAACACGGGTAATGAACCTATCGTTTCATATTTGTGTCTATTTTACATACATGCCATTTATTTCATTATTTTATGATTTTTTTGACAATATAAGCTTTCATTTTTATTTATTTAGTTTTAAATAAGTACAAAATATATTCAACGACAAAAACCCAAAGCTTATTTAAATGCAAGATAATGTGGTATAATATTAACGCACATCAATCACTTCAGTATATCTAATTAGTCTTATTATACAAAATTAAAATAAAATAAAAATTACTGCAATTTAATTACCGATGACAAGGTTAGCTTTAGTCATTAATTTACAATGACTCATAAAACCGCTATAAAAGTGTTATCAATGAATAATGGATATTTAATCTTCATGGCAACTTTCTAAACGTTTGTATTGTAGTTATTAGTAGAGCTATATATATCTGAATGGGAGTAACGGTATAGAGAACTGAATAGGGGCTTACAGTAAATAGGTTTACATTAGAGAACGATACCATCACAGCATTATTCCACTTCGTGCCATACCTTGATTGGTGTCAGTTTTGTATGTTTAAAACTGGACCTAATTTTGCAAAAAGGAACCAACGAGTTTTCCTCCTACTATTAAACATGTTTATGATTTTTAGTAATATTATTTTTGTATACATAAAACAAATTATTTTGTGCAACATTGTAATTAGATTTAATTAAAAATAACCTAAAATTATTCAGTATACGAAATTTTGACAAAACTGGCTTTTTCTCAAAACTGTCGTAGTTTAAGTTGATTCCGTTTTGCATAAGTAGGTCCAATTATTCTTTGTTACTTATCTATACTATAATAAATCTGTAAGAGGTCGCTGTCTGTACATGGAATAAATTTAGGTGAAAACCATTTCTAGAGGTCTATAATACGATATAGAACCCAAAATAATGGTTTTTAGAAATCTTTTCTGTTTGTCTGTTTGTCTGTTTATCTGTTTGTCTGTTTGTCTGTTTGCCTGTTTGTCTGTTTGTCTGTTTGTCTGTGTGTTTGAAAACGCTAATCTCAGAAACGGCTTATCCAATTTGAATATAATTTTCAACGATGTGTTGTGGGAAACTTCACTTAACATTTAGTGTTTATTTTATGTAAATCGATTTATAAATAAAAAAGTTATGTCAATTTAAAACTACGCAGTTTTTATTCTGTGTTCGATAAGTTTTACTAAGATAAGTAACGGCATAGTTGAATTGGTTGAAACTAAACATGTTATGGTCTGTAAAATGTATTCCTTTGTTATGTATTTTTATTGGTTATGTGTGTACCTATGTTATTTGATACTATACAATCTATATATCTATATATACTTATATAAAAACGAAAGGATGCTCTCTCACTCATCTATTGATTAAACATCGTAGAGCCTAAACTGCTAAAGATACGAATATGATTTTTACTAGGGGTACAAATAGGAGATGTAAGTTTGTATGAGAGTCAGTCAATTTTGAGGCCACCTCAATAAAATTTAGTATTTCGCTTTGATTTTTTAGATGTTAGAACACAGTTTTAAACCGACTTCCAAAAAGGAGGAGGTTATCAATTCGTCTGTTTTTTTTTTTATTTTATATTTGTTACTCGATTTCTCCGCACTGGGTGAACGGATTTGGATGATTTTTTTTTCATTTGAAAGGTAGTGCGTGTCATGGGGTCACATTTATTTTTAGTTCACTTTTGACAGTGGCATCCATAAGAAAAGCGCATATTTATAAGAAAAACTCAATTTCCTGTCAACCGATTTTGATGATTTTTCATTTATTTGAAAGAATGTACTTCAAAGGTACTCTGGTGAGTTTGATACAGTTCTGATCATAAGATCCATTTCTTTGAAGCAAATTAACGAAATCAGCGATACTCGGCTAAACCTAAGCTGTAGGAGTCCAATTGGGTTGAATGTAGAATGAGATTACTAAGCAGATATTTCCTAAAAAAATTGACCTTCAACTCTTCAATCCTGATGATGCAGGGGTACTGCTAGCCTGAACCGTAGAAGTAAGTCAATTTGTTTTTATGGATATATAATAAGATTGTTAAACAAATTTATGGGCAAAAATTTGATCTTCAACTCCTCAACCCTGATGATGTAAGGATATTTCAAGACTAAACCGTAAGCGTTGGCTATTTGATATTTACGGTTATGTAATAAAAATACCAAGCAAAGATACACGGTAAAATTTTTGACCTTCAACTCCTCAACCCTGATGATGCAGGGTTACTTCAAGCCTAAGCCATAGGAGATGGCCATTTGGTGCTTTCGGGTATGTAATATGATTACTAAGCAAAGACACAAAATTAAAATTTCGACCTTCAACTCCTCGCCCCTGATGATGCAGGATACTGCTAGCCTAAACTATACGAGATGGGCATTTGGTGCTTTCAGGTATTTAATATAATTACTAAGCAAAGACACATGATGAAAATTTTGACCTTTAACTCCTCAACCCTGATGATGCAGGGGTACTTCAAGCCTAAGCCATAGAGGTTAGCTATTTAGTGCTTTCGGGTATGTGATATAATTACTAAGCAAAGACAAAAGATGAAAATTTCGATCTTCAACTCCTCAAGTCGGATGATGCAGGGTACTGCAAGCCTAAGCCATAGGAGTTGGCCATTTAATGCTTTCGGGTATGTAATATAATTACTAAGCAAAGACACAAGATGACAATTTCGACCTTAAGCTCCTCAGCCCTGATGACGTACTGCAAGCCCAAGCTATAGAAGTTGGCTCGCAAGTGCTTACGTATAAGTAATAAGAATACTAAGCAAAGACACGGGATTTTTTTTTTACCTTCAACTCCTCCCTGATGATGCGGGATAGTGCAAGCCTAAATTATAAAAGGTAGTCACATAATACTTACGGTTGTTTTTAGTATATATTGTAAGTTTAATGACAGCTCATTAAACTGAAACGTGATTAATAAATGAAACTTCAACTCATCAACCCTGATAATCTAAGTACACAACCTACTTAAGCCGTATGAGTTTGGTACTTATTGATTACAATACATTACAACCCGTTCCTGAGAGAACATTATGATGAAAAGTGTCACTTTGAATACCTAAATCCTGAAAATGCAGAAGTATTGTCATGTTATTGTTAAGAGTTGGATTTAGCTGTAGCTTTTTAAATAGGATGGGTTAGGTTAGGTAGGAACATAAAAGAAAACATAAAAAATAAGCGAGCAGGGTGCGGCAGCGCCCTGCGAGCGGGTGCGCCCTGTTCGTATGAATTGTAAAAGTGTTTTGATTATGTCTTCTGCTTTACAAAGAACAATGCAGGATTTACGCACACAAATAGCCCGATGCACCTCTTAAAAGATCTTATCTTTGGCCACTTGAAACAAAATATGAACTTAGAATATATGTCGCTGTACAGTGATATTCCAATTTTCTAATGAATTACTTCAAGTAGATAATAGTGCTTTGTTATCCGGAAAAGTTAAAATCAATCTTTATATCGATACGTCTTCTTTTAAATATGGAGGAGTTGGTTGAAAAAGTATATTCCGATATTGTAAATACAACCAATAACACTATAAATTGGTTCCAAAAGACGGCTATATACCCATCCACCAATGAACGTGTCGATAAAATAAATGATTTACTTTTTTCAAAATTTAAAGCAGCGTCACAGATCTACTATTCGGTAGACACAGTCATTGAGATGGAGGAAGCAGTACATTATCCAACATAATTTTTGAATTCCTTAATGCCTTCCGGAACTCCTGAACACAAATTAATATTAAAAGTAGGTTTACCTATAATCTTACTTGGTTAGAAATTTGAATCCGCCAAAATTACTTCAAATAGTATTTTCCAATTCGGAAAAGTTCAAATCAATCATTATAATCGATACGTTTTGGTTCAAATGTGGAGGAGTCGATTGAAAAAAAGTATCCCGATATTGTGAATTAGACGACTAAGAATGTAAATTGGTTCAAAAAAGCGGTTTACAATATTAGAATTCGTCTAATTTAAAAAAAATACATAACAATACGTTCCTACCCACAAATACACACTTTAAATTCGTTTTTTCACTCTGTGTTTGACCAGGTAATCCTTGAGCGGCCAAACCGATTTTAATGTTACTACGTTGTTGTCGAGATTTGCGCGGGAAAAACTTTGTGATACGTTGATTTGCACGCGGGCAAAGCCGCGGGTACAGCTAGTAAAAGTTAAAGCTCATATTCATCTCTAATATAAAATAATATTACTACGAGAATGCAGCTGAAAATCAAAGATATGTATCTAAATAAATCACTTATTTAATTTAAAACTGCACAAGACAACAAAAACACGGGTTTGACTGCTAAAAAAGTTATTTTGTTCCGTTCAGTGCATTTAATTAAGAGCTTGTTTTGTAAAATATATTTTAATAATAATTTATTTCATAACAGGAATACGGAGGCACAGTATCGGCTGTTTAAAATGGTTTCATAGGACAAAAAAAAACAAAATAACTTTATCATTGCATGCTCCAAGTGGAACAACCCATCGAGCGGTTGCTGTCAGAATGATTGCTCGATCAGATCAGACCACACGCTAAGTTGACACAGACACGTATTATTACCGGCCCCCACAGCTACATACTCCTACATGAACGATTATTCTAAAACGGTTCAACATGATATGGAAGTGCGTTAGTCTGTTCAAGTTAATATCAAGTACTCGGAATAGCATTTAGGTGACCGACTATCGGTGGTATTCATCATACTAATATCATACTTCATACTAATATTATAAAGGCGAAAGTTTTTTGAGTGTGTATGTTTGTTACTTCTTCACGTCTAAAGGGCTGGAGCGATTTTCATAAAATTTGATAGGGTGACACTCTGGATTAACATATAAGCTACTTTTTACTGTGGGAAAATATCTTATTCCTAGGGAACAGTCGATTCATCGACTTTTTTAACGCGGGCGAAGCTGCGGGTTCAGCTAGTCTTAACTAAAAATGTGTTTATTTTTTGTTTTACGACATAGACTTGAGGTTGAAGGTTTAATACCATAGCAGAAATTGTTAGTTAATAGTAATTTGGAAGTAATGTCGGACGGACTACATATAAGAATATCACTGGCAATTTTACTCATTTTTTCCACCAAATTATCTCCAATTTACGAAACGATAAGCTCAAAACAAGATCGGAGATCTATACATCCTCCCCTCATGTTTTTTCTATGGCAGACAATGATATGAATATTTAACATATATCACTCTGACAAAAGGGTCCATACCAATGATTGCAAAAAACATTACCTAGCTTACGCAGTCGGGTGAAAAGAATTATAATTAACCGCTGCTGATTAATATTACTTTAAAATATGCATGCAAAATGCGTGCAAAGGGTCATAGATCGTCACCCTCAATTGTCAACCGCAGTGACATTTGCTAATCGCCTAAATTATGGACCCTAATGCGTGGGCTTATCTCCGCTTGAATTACGCGATCAGATTTGTAATGTAATTGTATTTCATTATTTTCGACACGTTTATCTATACTGATTTTAAAAATTAAATGTTTGTCTGTTTGTTACTCAATCAGGCAGCCACTGGTTTGATTTACTTGACATTTTGCATGGATATTGCTTATTTAACTGGTCAGTCCACCGGCTACTCTTGACTTCGATATTTTGCACTATTTAAAAATGGCGACTTATTTTGTACCATTTATGTCCCATAGTGCAGCACGAATATTTCAGGTAGTTCTAAATAGAATATTAACAAAACATTAAACAGAAATGTTGTTTTTTAAAAGGCGAAATGTGATCTACATAATATTTAAGTGACACGTTACATAGTTAAGCATATACTGTGCATTTTGCCGGTTCCGACATAGTCTGTTAATCCAGTTTAAATGTGCAATAATTATGGTTATTTTTAAGTAATTTTAGGACTAAGAATCTTTCTATTTAAATTCTTTGTTAAACAACATCCCTAGGAAAATAAGGTATCCATGTATCCATCCATTGTATCCATCCTTGTTTTTTAACTAAATATGTCCTACCTATAAATTGTGTTCAAGATAGTTAAGGAAAGGTAAAATGCATCTTCTTTCATGTGTGAGGATTTGCAATTTCTGACTAATAGCATATTGTTTAAGATTTTATAGCCGACCGTTACTTTTCTATTGTTAGTCATGAACAAGCGTCCGTTATTCAAAGAGACAAGTCGACTCTATTCTTCTCAACGCTTAGATGTAACTCAAAGTCAACTTAATAGAAAAAGACATTAACTACTTTTAACTAAAATACCGAGTAAATATAAAGTTGTAATGTAAAGAATTAACACAGTAATTTTACTCGAAGTATTTTAGCCTAGACTTTAACGCCTTACTTTAGACAATTATTATAACCACCCGTCACATCGGTCGAAATTCGACCGTAATTTAAATTAAAAAAACTAAACTTCATATTGTCCAAAGTAGTAGGTACGAATATTTCTCAAACTCAAATAAAATGTAATCATTAAAGTAATTTTGAACGCAATAGCGGGTATTTTGACAAAGATTCTGACATTTCTGACGTTATGTGTTTTCATAGTAGGACTTTGAATGTTCTATTTCTTTTATTATTTATGTATTTGTGACAAATGCACGGTAGTGTGTGTAATGTGATTTTAGTTGATTTTATGTATGTTTTAAGCATTAATTGAAAAAAAATATTAACATTCTGCACTCCTTCTCTACGTCCACTGTAACCGTGCAAAGTTTCAAACTAATCCGTCCGCGGCATATTACTAAAAAATGCTTCACAAGTTTTTAGAAAATTACCCACATCTTTATAAAAAAGCTCATTTATGTAAAGACGTAATCAACCAATGTTGTAACACGAATACTAAAGGCAAAACATTCCACTACTGTCTTAATTACCTGCTACTACTGTGCCGTGAGTTCAAAGATAAGATCCTAATAGAAATACCGATGAACGATACATTAAACAGACTCTGGGTAGTGTATCGTAGCTCATAGTTCGATTACTGTAGCTCGTTTATGGCTTAATTTAGCAGAGTCGCGCGCGGCGAGTCAATTACCTGCGCGAGAGCGCCGAGCCGGTTTGCAGTGATCCTTGTTAAAGCCAAGCTTTTATCACAAAATACGGGACGGATACTTAACAAGATTTTTGAAATGAAATGAAATGTCTTTTTTTGTAAAGGCCTCTTTTTTGTTTTCGTGGGGGAAACCTTCAAAAGGTACCCGACGCAGTGGGAGCGACGCAGGGATATGTGTGATTTTTACCGCACTAAAACTCGGCGCTATAAAGAGCACCCCGGGATCTCCACAGGACCGCTGCTGGCATCCTCTGAACGCGTTGCCCCGTCGGGCTCTTCCCAGATAGGCAGGTGGACCCGCCGCCCCGTCTAGTCTTTACGGCGGTATGCAACCACACATATCGACGTCCTTCCCGGGATCGCTTGACTGAACTGTTCGAGCTCCCACTCTAGCCGCCCGCAACCCCGGAAGCCTCTTTTACACTACCACCGGATCGGAACATGATCTCAACCTCATGACCTCATTGTAAACAAGCTTGCACTTTACCTAATGATAAGCGGCCACTACCGCCCGTTGAAGGCTGTAATCAACCTCAGATAAGATTAAGTCTTACCTTAGTTAGACTACAACTACTCAAAATAGTTACTGTCATTTGTAAATTAAAGCAAAAAAGTATCGAAATTACGCATTTTGATGTTGATGATAAACGTAGGTATAAAATCTGGGGGCTGTGAGTGTAGAAAGTGTTTATACATCTCGTAATATTAGTTTTATCGACTTCGATGTAAAAATTATGGATGAATTCAGTCTCTACATTTCAATACTATCGTAAAACACGTTAAATTAAAGAATAACATGATTAAAGAATAACGTACTTGTACTTATTTGTTTTTCGTAGTATAATGGAAATGACAATGCTCATTGTATATCCTAATAAAAGTAGCATATTGGTCACACCAGCGATCCTCTACCCCGGCCCCCAGCCCGACCAACTGGAACCGATCGTGCATTCAGATGTTTTTTGCTCCTGACTTCTCACAAGCTGAATTCTTAACGAATCCTTGTTATAGCGAACTCGCCAAGATAAACCGACAGTTGTGTTTGAATAACATTACGGCACAGTCCCTATCACTTGAAAAGATAAACTCGCATAAGTAACAAGGTAAATTTAACTCTGATGATAAGGCTCTATATAACTCTTACTGTGTTATGCAAACAATACCTACTTATTCAAATAATGTAAGAAACAAACTACGAATTGTAAGGTTACTCTAAGTATAACGTCTTTAACTAAGAATAAGCATTTATTATCACAGGATACTTTATATTAAGTCCCTGGGTTTATTTTAAGCTCATCTTAGATAACTTGGATAAAAAATGCACACAAAAAGTAACATAGAGTAAAATAATAATATATAAAAAATGTTTGTTACGTACATTCATATAAAAGCAAATTGAGCATCTTTTCAAATAGCAGAAACTTTATCCAATATAAACACATCTTCCAAATCAAGTTATAAGCCAAAAACGATTTTGTCTGTAGCAATAAGCTCCGGAAATACTGACCGAATTTTGCGCGAACTTCTTTTGTACGCGCGCCTTTCTCATAAAAGTTTTCGTACGTCTGAATATTTGTGTAACTTGTTCGACTCAAATAACCAGAAAGGTTATTTTAATCAAATAAAGGGTACGCTATTGAAAGCCCATATTGTCGCCGAACCGGACTTAAAATGCAAAGTGTAGAAACGATCTAATTAATAACACCTATTCTAAAAACTTACACAAATTTAAAGGAAAGTAATGTGCAATAACAACTAATAAATGTAACGTCCTATAAAATTGGTTTAGTTTTTCACCAATTCGCGTTTTAGAATTAAGGGATACTAAAAGATTAAAACGTATATTTTATAACTTCCCGATTGTCTGTTTGTCTGCATATCCAAACGCACCTACCTACTCTCATATAACAAGCTTTTCTGGGATTATTATGATTATCATAAAATTAGAAATGTAGAGAGCATATCTGCATGAATCACTAAATAATAATTAATAGTGTTTTCCTACCAAAAGTCGTTAAATCATATCATACATCAATATCAATACAAGACAAAGACAATGATCACGAAAAATAATTTCCTGTGGGATAAAAAATCCATTAACAGCATTGTTACTATCTGGCTTGAGTGTTATTGTAAGACGATAAACTCGTACATACTTCCGAATAATTCCATACGTCTTCAGGGTTAGCAACGCAAATGACCATAAAATCATTCCCAGGTAAAGCTTTGATAAAGTAGATTCTTATCTGGGGTCTGGACAGCAGTGGACAAAAGTGAAAATATATGTAAGAACTGTAGATATATGTGGTCCATAACATATATCATACACGTAATCCGTAATTGCAGTATTTATTTAATATTAAACAAAAAAATGCATTTTTACTATCAGTAACCAGAATCTTAACGGGCATTTTATGTTTCTAAAAAGTTATAAAACCTTTCGAGTTATCAAAAACTACATAAAAGCAAACGAAAGCTGCTGTAAAGCAAATTGCCAAATGATTTATTATAATTGTATTATTTCCAAGAGCCATAAAACACGGTAGAAATTTTAATATGGTGCGTTTTATGTCGTCGCGTGAACAGAGAATTCTTGTTACTGCTAATGATGGCAAATTGTCCCCATTTAGCCTATAGATGCCCGGAAAGAATTCGGGAATAGCTTTCCCTCGCAAATTAAATATTTATTCGGATATGGAAATGTGCTTAATATACGGAAAATGAGTTTGACCTATTCATAATAGCGGTCCACTTTGAGCCACCACTTCATAATCTGCTCATTCAAATTTATAGATTTTCTTGTTTGACTTAAAAACGATAAAAATATAAACAAATTATAAAATTAAATGAATTAATTAAATATATTGACCGTTATCAAAGTTTTATATTATATTAAGCGGAGTATAAGGAAGAAAATTAAATATTGAAACAAAAACATTATGCTTATAATTTCAAATGTATATAAAACAAAATTATATGTATCTTACTTGTTTTTCACTTTTCGTAGTAATTAATTATGAACGGATTTAAAGTCGGATTTAAATTATATTTTTAATATTTTACAATAATTATAATATTTTAGGTAAAAAAAACATGTTGATTATAGAATTAATCTTAAAGGTTAAATATGATTTCCTTCGGTTAATGTTAATGTGTGTTTTTAGCAAAAGCAGTTTAGTTATTATGTACTTCATTAACAAAATGCCAATCACAAGCTAGTACGCTTTTGCGATTGACAGATTTGTAATGAAATATAAATTACAGGAACGTTATTTTTGTTTATACCATAACATGTATAGAAATATTTAGAATACTTTTAATATGTTGTAATAAGTTACATTATACGCCCTCATTTGTATCTATCTTTACAACAAAGTTTGTTTTGTGATAGATGATAACACAACGTGTCTAATTAGAACAGTAACACCCTGATTTTTTTTCACTAACAAGATTGATTATTCAGCTGTTGATGGATTTTTATATACTAAATACAAGTAAAAAATAAAATAGATAAAACAACAGGCATTTTTTCTTGTGACTATATAGTGTGTAGGGTTGCCTTCCGTGCTTTATCATGCAGTATTATACTTTATTCGGGTAATTGTAGTTTGTACTTTAAGAGAAAATAAACTAAGCTCAAATACTTTATTTTGCATGATATGTTATTAAAAAAGTTTGGCCGTAAGCAGTTTTATGTAAAACAACATTCTATTACTAAAAGGTTTTCATAGCTACATTATTTCGGGAGTAGAATATTTAGATGTGGTGAACTTCTTTTAGCTGCTCAAACTGCACAGACACAGGTGTCTAAGATTACCTGGGCTGCTGCCCTCAAAGTTGCCAAAAAATAAGAAAAAAAGTCTTTATTAATGAACCACGTACCTTTTTCTACCTTTTTATAGTCAATTTACTTTAATCGTTGAAAAAAAAAATGAGACAACCCTAAAAGACTGGGAAAAAATTTAAGAATAGGTATGTCGTCCTTTTCACTTAACTGTAATTAATACACGAATGTTCCTGTCCGTATTATAAAGAAAAATATTTCTTAACTATTAACAGGGAAACATTTGTAATTGAGTAACGAGTACAAATTCTACTATAACTAGTACCGTACTATTGATGACTCACCTCGATGGTGTCTCACACGATGATGTGACACTGGTCGGCAGCAGGGCTGTTCCTGGAACGCAGTCCAGGAGTCCGCCAGCGCCGCCGCTACCACGGCCCACAGCATCCCCGCAATCCATTGCACACCGGCCATCCCGACAGTTCTACCGCCAAACTACCGGCACATTCACCTGGCACTAAACTCAGATTACACTGAATCCAACTACATTAACGCCGCATACTCTCGACAGTGCGACCGACTACTATGCTCTAAGTCAACAAACAATTCGGGAAACTTCAACAATGTTTATCTGTTTACATTACGCACCTAAATCGAGTCTTACAGAGATTACGCTTCCGTTCGAATCATTCGAGTTGAACGGACTTTTGGCTATTAATCACCGTAGTCGCGTCGCGGCCTTGTTATCTCATGTCGGGTTATAATCTGTTCGTGAGGGTTTACTTTGTTCGGATCGCGTGATTTATTAGTTGGCAGAGTAACGTCGCGATGTTCGCAACGTAGTGTTGGGCGAGAGCCGTGACGTGCGCGCCCACCATCGCCATGAGGAGAACTGACTGAAACTGGCTCGCTAGACGGACCGCCTCGGTGCCGGAATACGCCGCAAGATACAACGACTCCACCGAAGCTCGCTTTACTGCCTGACATGAATCCTTTGCGTTAGACAAGGAAAGCGCGCCCGAAATGGCTCGCACAACGAGAGCTCCGACGAATAAGGAAGCTCGCCCGCTTTATTCGTTTAAGGAAAAGTTGTAAGTTAAAAAGTTTTGATAATTTCGCCGATCTGGAGCCGCTTCGAATTCGTATGGGGGAGATTGACTACGCAGTGACCCTCGGTGTCGTTACGAACATATTGTAATAAGGGGGATTCTCTTCATGAACCGTAGTAAATTTACTTAATTTATGTTTTCGTTAGGATACACACGAAAAAAGTTTTATGTTCGTAAGCACGCAAAAGGAAGTTGGCAGTTTATTTTTTGTATGTTTATTAATAAGTAGCCTAGTAAGTATTAGTCACGTCAAGTCGGACATGTGTGCGTAATAAATTATCGAGGGAATTCTAAACAAGCCGTTGCTACGTCATCACTGAAATAACCCCGTCTAATTTATAAGTGTGCTGGGGCAATTTAATTTCGTGTGTCGACAAGATAATAGGTAGGTACTTAATGATCACCTAAATAGTAGCAATTACGTTATTTACAAGACTTTAACAAGCTGCCGTCGTAAACAAAAACAGTCATTATTCAACGATGCTACACGCTACTAAAATAAAGTTGGACAAAATCTAGGGTTACTAAACGTTAGTTTTAAGGTTTTGAAGTGAAAACATAGGCGCATTTGGTAGAGGGAACACCGACATGCTGAGACATAGTCATAAATATGCGAAATGTATCTGTGTGGAGTGTTAAATTATAAGTAATTATATTCAAATCATGTCACAACATTTTATAAGTTTTGATCCCCGGTAGTTATTTTTTCCATAATAATACAGTGTAGTCATCAATTTTTATTTACTAAAGAATATGCTACAAGCAATATGAACGACGCGATGAACCAGACTTATGTTAATAATTTAAATTTGCTAATTATATAAGATTGTTTTTTTAAATATGAAAAATTAATTCTATTATTCATTTGGTAAGTGGTCACTGCAGCACATGGACATCTGTAAGAAACTTCATAAAGAGTAGAGTCTGCAGTTAATCATAGATGCGTTGTTACTCCTGAGGACTATTATGTTTGTCTCATAATAAATGAGTCGGCAACCACACCCTTACACCGAAACGCAAAAACTGTTTCACGCTAGAAATTAGTGTGTCGATAAATCCCAGTCTGGCCACCTCGTACCACCTTGCAAGTTCATTTTCTTCCCTTGTAACAAGTATTTTTTTAACATAGGAAAGGCTAGCTCAGAAAACTTACTTAAGTATAAATTACTGTGCCACTCTGATAGACACCAAATAAAAATGTATGTAAGGACTCTTGTAAAAATTTAATGTGATAAAAAATATAATTCCTTCGAAAACAATTACCACATCATTACTTGAACCATGTGTAATAAGCAAAATTGGTTTGACGGTTTCTGATAACTGGTTTCTTATTCATGACGATGCCGATGACAACATCGCAGAAATATTTTACAAAAACGATCACAGTATCAATAATGTTGATTTAAGCACATTTAACGGGTTTAATGCACTAAAGTTGTTTTGATTTCTGAAAATAAAAAACCCGCTAAACCTAAAAGTTGCCGTCTTTTATTTTTAACAATTTGTTTATTTACAAATTTTCAGGAGTTTGCATCAAAGTAGTATCATAAAGTGTAAATATGTATGTTAGTTTAGTAATATATTTACTAAGTTTGATACCAATTACCCCTGTAGTTCCGGGATCAGAATAGGGCTACGGTATCCCCTGCTTGTCGTAAGAGGCGACTAAAAGGGGCTTCAGAGGTTGCGGCCGGTAAGAGTGGGAGCTCGAACCGTCCAGCCAAGCGACCCCGTGTTTGGACAACGGCAATTGTGGCCACATGCCGTCGTAAACGCAGGAGGCGCAGTGTGTACAATGCTCACTGGTAAGAGCCCAAAGGGGGCATCACGCTCGGAGTACTCCGGTTGTGTTCCATTTGAGATCCCGGAGTCCTCCACGTAGCGCTGAGGATGGTCACCGTGGGGGTTTTTAGTAAAAATACCACATAACCCGGCGTTGCTCCCACCGCCTCGGGTACCTTTTCAAGGTTTTCCGTTCGATAACAAGAAAAAAAAGATTTGATACCAATTTTGTTAACATAATTAGAAAAAATGTCTCTTCAGTTTTCTCAGATGTCAACAGCTGTATTTAAATATGATAATTATTACTCTATGTCACTTTCGAAACTGAGACGATTCCATGATATGTCATATGTCACAATCCGTCAAGCCATTTAGGCTGGAGAAATAGATATACATACGAGTACATGTATACACGTGAAAAACATTGCTTTCGACACAGTCGGGTATAACTGCATATAGGCTCCTTTTGTACAATTTTTGTATGCAACTTCTAAAATATTTTTATAGCTACGAAAGGGCAAACGAGCGCGCAGTCTACTTGATATTATGTTAAGTAGTCATTATATCACATAGAGAACCGGCCAAAAATAGCGTGAATGCACTACTTTCAAAATTGTGAAGACTGAAGGCCTTTTTTTCATAGAAAATGCGAATAGAAACGTAGTATACGTTATGTTATGTGGTCATCATATTCCATTAATGTCTGAACTGACCCAAAATATAGGTTACAACGCCATGTATATAAATATGAACTATAAGGTTTAAGCATACATACAAGTTTTGTAGCGTGAAGATGTTTTTGCGTTTCGATGGAAGCGTTTGGTTGCCGGCTCACTTTCATTTAGGACGACCATCTTAGTCCACGGGAGTAGAAAATCATTAGAACGATTCAGAAAAACAAAATATCGGTAAGCAGAAAAACATAATATAAATGACCACAGTTTTAACGCAATGGAATAGTGATGACTAATTACAGATAGTTTTTTCTTTACACATACTCCACCTTTTTTTTTGTGTTCGAGGGGAAACTTTCTAAAAGTACCCAACGTCCTGGGAGCGACGCGGGTTATGTGGGATTCTTACCACACTAAAACCCCCCGGTGGCCGACCTCGGCGCTGCGAAGATAACTCCGTTTACCACACCGGACCACCGCCGGTGTCCTCTCAGCGTGTTGCTCCATCGGGCTCTTCCCTGGTGGGCGTGCACCGCTCACCGCACCTTCTGGTCTTTACAGCAGCATGCAACCACACATGCCGCCGTCCTTCCCGGGGTCGCTTGGCCGGACGGTTCGAGCTCCCACTCTTCCCGCTCGCAACCCCAGAAGCTCCTTTTAGTCGCTTCTTACGACAGGCAGAGGGTACCGTAGCCCTATTCTGGTCCCGGAACTACAGGGACAAACACATACTCCACTACTTACTTTCTTCTTTTTGGAACGTACCTACCTATCTACCGTACTATCTACGTAAACTTTCATGTAATTTTAGTTTCATGTAGTATACTAACACTAGAGACTATCTACAATATAGAGCATTGTATATCACATACAGATTGTAGAATATTGCCAATTTCCTGTCATAGGCTAATAATTAGACTCGACATACCTGTATAACTATAGATGACACTGACATTGAAAATAAATGGCCTTATTCAGATCGCTCATAAGCAATGTTTATTCTATATACCATGATTTATATATCTTATTTAATATTTTAAATGCGAAAGTTTTTGAAGATGTATGTTTATAACTTTTTCACGCAAAACTAAAGTTTGCATTTCACTAAAATGTAACAACAAATTATGGATTGTTTATGACCTTTTTTTTTTTTGTTTTCGAGGGGGAATCTTTCAAAAAGTACCCGACGTCGTGGGAGCGACGCGGGTTATGTGGGATTCTTACCGCACTAAAACTCCCCCGGTGGCCGACCTCGACGCTGCGAAGAGGACTCCGGGAACTCCGATTTATGACCTAGATTAATACAAAGACTACTTATTACCGCGGTAAACGTGACCAAAGCCGTGAAAAAGCCTAGTCACTACATAGTATATAAAAACTTTTTGACAAAAAATATCTACCGACCTGTCACAAAAAAGTAAAAAAAAATCAATTAATTTTGGTTTAGAACATACTCAAAGTCAAAGTCAAATTATTTATTGCTCAAGCACTTTTAAGTAGGTCTTACGATAATGTTGTTTAAACTTGCATGTACCCTGTTAGGGCGTTGCAATAATGTCATGGTAGGTTAATCAATAATCAGTAATGTTAACATTATTATACTCTATGGTCAAAAAATGTAATAAAATTATACAAATTAAATTGGGTTTCACGTCATTATAAATTATATACCTTCTATAATATTATGAATTATTATTATTGAAATTATAACATTTTTTTTTTTAAGTCATTTGAACTCAGTACTTAGTGCATAGTCCCGAAGTCGGCGCTTATCATATTTCGCTGCACGACGGTGACGCAACTATGTTCTATATGAGCGCCGACAGTCAAATGAAAGCTAATAAGTAGACTATTACAAATATATATGTATTTTAGTACTTCTATACTCATTGTAAAATAAATTCCCCAGAAGCTATCGGCTAGTATGTAATCGTTTTTCTCAAAATCTACAGAACGGATTTTTGTGCGGGTTTTACTAAAAGATAGTACAACTCTTGAGAAACATTTTAGTTAATAATACATTATGGTTTTATTTAAATTGACTGAAATATAAGGATATCTATTGAAAAGACCGTGCAATTGAAAAAAAATTCGTTCGTGGGGAGTTTTACGCCGCGTAAACCAGCAGAGTAACAATAAAGTAATGTACTAGAGAAATGAAGATGTACAAAAATACTACAAATAGATCCGCAGTAGCGTAAAATTTAATTTTAGCAGTCGGTTTTTTTTGTTTTAATAATAATTTCTTGTTTTAAAATTTGAAATATGCAATTGGTATAAAAAATGGACATTCATTTTTTATATGAATTGAATATTTAAAATTCAATTGAGTAGAAGAAAGTACCTGCATCAAAAACACCAGTGTAGGAATGCAGTCGTGAGTTTTGTGTGATACCGAGATCCCTTTGAAACGAGTTTCGCAATAAGGTCGACTACCATGTCGAGTTCAATCTAAGTTACTGAGTTTGACAGACAGGCGAATAAAACACACATATATAAGGCGTTCCAACTTAGTCATCCTCATGAGTAAAAACGCATTTGTGACTGACTAAAAGTTTGTCTCCGATTCTGACTTCATCTATATACGTGGAACAAAAACTTGTGATTCTTCTCTAAGATACTTGCCGCAGGCGGAGCAGTATGACATTACGCACGGTTATGGTTGATGTAGAGAAGGATTACGCAATGCTAATACTTTTTTCAAATAATTCATAAAACATACAAAAAATTCACTAAAATACATTACACTCACTACTTTGCATTTGGCACAATCACTTACATAATAATTGAAATAGAACATTCAATGTCTTACTATGAAAACACATAACGTCAAAAATGTAAGATGTCTTTGTCAAAATACCCATTATTGCTTTTAAAGTCAGCTTAGTTAATAAACCTCTTTTTACCTTTAACGGGTGCGTTAAAAATAACTTGGAAATTACAATTTATTTAAATTAAAGAAATATTGGTGCTACGTTGGACACTATGAAGTTTAGTAATTTAATATAAATTACGGTCGAATTTCGACCGTTGCGACGGATGACTAATTATATTAAAACAATGAACTACATGCCTATTTTGAAGTATTAGAGAATTTTGGTACAGAACACTAAAACAAATGAGGTCAACTCGTTATTGTACGCCGCGCTATCTTGCCATGATGAACAGATAACTACACTTACAAAATTTATTTTTCCCTTGCCTTATTATTATGAACAATTACAAAAATAAAATATTACTCTAATATTTAAACGTTACAATTTTTTACATTTAGCAACTCCTAATTATTTTCATATATTTAATATAACAACTTCAAACAAAAAAATATTCACCGACTTCCATGCCACGAAAAATGAAAAAAATAATTTAAATATATGTTACTTTAAAACATAATCAGTCTCATCAACCCACTACAGGCCCACTGCTGGGCTCGGGTCTTCTCTCAGAATGAGAGTTTAGGCCATAGTCAACCGCACTGGCCAAGTGCGAATTGGTGGACTTAATACACCTCTGAGAACTTTTTTTTTTAAAGAACTCTCGGGTGTGTAGGTTTCCTCACGATGTTTTCCTTCGTCGAAAAACAGTGATAATTAATTTCTAATACTCGGAATAAAAGGCTTAATAATAATATAAATTGTACATAGGTTTATATGCTCTTAAGTTTTTCAAATATAAACACTAAAGTGGTACTTACTTGACGTGGTATTTTTATATGTATTTACCCACAACGTGTTACCTAAAGATCGTAAGTTAATAAGATCTCCTGATATAAATATATCAGGAGAGATATTATCCCACACGGTCATGCAGAGTAACACTGCCTTTACGAGCAGCAGAGATGCCAAGGCGCTGGCGATGCGATCGTAAACGGAAACATTGCTTTACTACAAATGAACCATCCTTCCTGTCTAGCCTTTGTCTTGTAATGTCCTTTATAGCTTTAAAGGTTATAAATTTGCTAAAAATATTGCAAAGATCCCCGATATTATGAACTTTATGACCGGCCCATCTCGTATTTGAGTCCAGCATTACATACAGAATCTATTTGAAAATAAATCAATTAACTGAACTGATTATGAAATCGGATCAGCTAAATACAACTAATAATTCCAACAATTGATAGCATACATACTTGAATTACAGGAAATAAAATTACCTGTTATTTTTTGTTTCCTTTTCTTTCCTTATCTTGTTCTGGTATATTTTTCCATAAGTCGTCGTCGTCAACCCATTACTGTCCCACTGCTGGGCACGGGTCTTCTCTCGGAATGAGAGAGCTTAGGCCATAGTCCACCGCGCTGGCCAAGTGCGAATTGGTGGACTTCACACACCTCCGAGAACTTTTTTTTTTTTTAAAGAACTCTCGGGTGTGTAGGTTTCCTCACGATGTTTTCCTTCACCGAAAAGCAGTGATAATTAAAGTATAATACGCACATAAATCAGTGGTGCGTGCCTGGGTTTGAACCTCGGACCTCCCGATCGAGAGGGCAAGTTTTAACCATTAGGCTATCACTGCTCTTTTTCCATAAGTACTAAGTTATAAATAACTCGTATTAATTGGTTATCAAGTGAGAGTCAAATCTTGCAAAAATTTACCAATTACATCACTTATGTAACTTAAGCCAACCGAACTAATATTATGCATACACTTTTGATTTAAATCACAATGTTATGATATAACTTAGTGATAAGTACTTCAAGATGGCTATATTTTTAGTTTTATGACCCCACATATATATTAAATCAAAGTTTTATTTTTAATAAAATACGAAAAACAAATTAACGCCACTAAACGCTTCATTACTAAAATGGTATTTAACATAAAATTGTTCTTTTATTTAACACTTCAACTAACGATGATTCCAATCTAATGACGACAAAGTTGCAGTGTGGATAATGAATTTTCATAAAAAAATACAAAAGGACTTTATTCATTATACAATATATTGACAGCTACTTTGTGTCTAAATTAAAATACATTCGAAATACATTTTACAAAATATGGAATACATAAAAATAAAGCTTTCATCTTCCATAATTGCAGAATAGATATTACTTCGTTAAAAACAATAACGTAAATTGCCTCACAGTTGCTACACGTTAATAAGATGAGGAAAGTGATCTTGCGGTCCATTTTCATCAGTTCCTCAAGTTTTTCAATAAAAACTTTCGATGGTATGCAATTTACATACGGCACGGGTCCATTTATTTCCCAAAAGATTTCAAATAAGGCGATGAAGGTTTTTGGTATACATCTAAAGAAAGTTCGTTTCGCTTTCAACGACATAAATTATAACGTTTACGAATTTGGATAATTTCATTTGCCAACATCGTCTATTTTTAGGAATACGTACCCAAATTGTAAGAATGGAACCCTATTACTAAGACTTCGCTGTCCGTCTGTCCGTCTGATGAACAGTGATAGCTAGACAACTGAATTTTTGACACACGATATATTTCTGTCACCGCTATAAAAAATAAATATTTAGGACGGAAGGCTCTGATCCAACAAACGTGATATTTTTGCTTGATTTTGCGTGTTTTTATGGACAATGGTACGGAACCCTTCGTCCGCGAGTCCAACTCGCACTTAGTCGGTTATTGTGCCACTGCCATGGGTCCGCTCACAAGATAGGGGTTTGGTCAATTGCGCGTTGATGGAGATCACACACCTTTTGGCACTTTTTTAATGAAGAACGTCAAAACGAATGCCGATGGTAAATAAACTAGAAGAAATAAACTGTATATAACAATAAAGGATTTTTTTGTTTATGTGTGTATGCGCGAATATGTTCTCTCATCAACCCATTATTGGCTCACTGCCGGGCACGGGTCTTCTCTCAGAATGAGAGAGTTATAGGCCATAGTCCACAGCACTGACCAAGTTCGAATTGGTGGACTTCACTCACCTCTGAGAACTTTTTTTTTAAGAACTCTTGGGTGTGTAGGTTTCCTCACGATGTTTTCCTTCACATAAAAGCAGTGAAAAATAATTTCTAATATGCACATAAATCAGTGGTGCGTGCCTGGGTTTGAACCTCGGACCTCCCAATCGAGAGGGCAAGTTTCAACCATTACGCTATCACTGCTCTGCGAATATGTTAGTGAGTGTTAATGAAACGTTGTTTGGTGCTCGTAGTAAGTAGTCTGTTTACGTTATTTCTCCGAATATATATCCTTGCTTATCCGTACTGTGCACATCAAACATCTCTGTGTTGCAGTTCTACCCGGTTTAGTGCTAGGCTAGTACAATAATTCCGGCATAAAACAAAATAACACGCACATTGGGTCGTAAAGATAGGCTGTCTACTTTAGAAAATATTGTAGGATAAGTTTAATA
This sequence comes from Spicauda simplicius, assembly GCA_949699795.1. Taxonomy (NCBI): domain Eukaryota; kingdom Metazoa; phylum Arthropoda; class Insecta; order Lepidoptera; family Hesperiidae; genus Spicauda; species Spicauda simplicius. Next base: position 13,400,377 of record OX453057.1, read on the forward strand.
TAAAGGATTTTTTTTTATGTCATCGAAGTAACAAAAGATCATCCATCTGATAGTTAACAGCAACTGCCGCCTATGAACATATGTAATCAAGCTAGAATAGGACTGATTGGATTGAAGTACCTACTATTAGGTTGTGCATATTCGGGATGTTGAGCATATTGAGGCATATACTTTACCATTAAGTAGATAATTATAATTTATAAGTGCCTCCCTTAGCCTTTTAGCCTGAACACAGCAACGCATAACACAGTTATTACAAGTCAAAAATAAGTGTAGCGGTTGCTTTCGGAGTGGAACCTCGTGTATTCCATTACACTTTCACAATTCTGGTCTTAAAGTTTTTTTGGTCATAAATTTTGCACCACTACATATAATTTTCCCCAGTAAGAGCTATGTTTATGTTGCATTTTGCTGCAGCTTGGTAGTCAGAAGCGAGAAGGGTAAGGAGCTCAAGCTGATAAGCGAACACTATGCTCTTAAGGCCACCCATAAAATCTTACGAGTGCGGCAAAATTATACAAATTGAAGGATTTTTTTACTAATATTTCCTTTAAATCGCTCAAATAAAAATCATATTGAATATATATTTGCTAAACTTAATACTTTAACTCGACTTCCTGAGTTACTAACATAGGTACAAAATAGCTAATAGCTGTATTTTCTCCAAATGGATATTTTTAACAATATTTACAGGACAGTCTTACCACTAGTAAAAAGCGTGGTATCCGTATCGTAAAGCGCGCAATATAAATGGAGAACGAAGTTGCGCGGAGCTTAATACATTCAATTTGTTTTCAACGATAGTTCAGCGCCATCCGGCCATCATTGTGCAACAATAAACAATGCAATGATCATCTGCGCTTCACTGTGATAGTGGCCTGACCCGCTCTGATTGACCTATCTGACATTGCAGCTCCTCGAATAAATTAAAGTCATCGAGCCTTTTGTGTTTCTGCCCCGAAGGAAGCGTCTCCCTTATTTTTGTAACAACAGTAAATGCTGCCGTGTTTTGGTTTGCAAGTGATAAAACATAGAACCTCATTCGAGGTATTCAAATTAATATTTAGGTTTTCAGTACAACTCATGACTGTCCCACTGCTGTTAACGGTTTTTAACCGACTTCCAAAAAGGAGGAGGTTATCAATTCGTCTGTATTTTTTTTTTTTTTTTTTTTTTTTTTATATTTGTTACCTCATTTCTCCGGACTGGGTGAACCGATTTAGATGATTTTTTTTTTATTTGAAAGGTAGTGCGTGTCATAGGGTCCCATTTTTTTTTAGTATTTTTTTGACTAGGGCATCCATAAGAAAAACGCATAAGTCTTAAATTTGCATTTTCAATGTACGCGATAAATGTATGAATAACTCAATATCCCGCCAACCGATTTTGATGATTCTTTTTTTATTAGAAAGGATGTACTCCAGGGGTAGTCTGATAAGAGTTTGATAAGGTTCTAATCATAGGATCTTCAACTTTTTGGAGCAAAATAATAAAATTAGTGATAGTCGGCCGAACCTTAGCTGGAGAAGTCCAATTGAGTAAAATATAGAATAAAATTACTATGTAGGTATTTACTATGAAAAATTTGACCTTCAACTCTTCAATCCTGATGATGCAGGGGTACTGCTAGCCTGAACTATAAAAGTTGGTCGTTTGATGTTTGCGAATATATAATGAAATTGTTAAGCAAATTCATGGGACAAAAATTTGACCTTCAACTCCTCAACCCTGATGATGCAGGGGTACTTAAAGCCAAAACATAGGAATAAGCCATTTGGTGCTTACGTAAATGTTATAAGATTACTGAGCAAAAACATAAGATGAAAAGTTTGACCTTCAACTCCTCAACCCTGATGATGGAGGGGTACTTCAATCCTAAACCATAGAAGTTGGCAATTTGGTGCTTACGGTTATGTAAAGAAAATACTAAGCAAAAATATAAAATCAAAAATTTGACCTTCAACTCCTCAACCCTGATGATGCAGGTATGGAGATGGGTGTGTGTGGTGAAAAAGTCTGAGGTGTGTGCAGGAAAAGGTTATTGTCAATGATGCACAAGTCCACTTAAAATAAAGAGTATATTGCACAAACACTAGAATACCTTAGGGTCCATACAAGCACTAACCTAAGAATAAAGCTAAACAATTGTCCACACTTAAATCTACCATAATTAATAAAGAAGGAGTGAGAGAAACGATAAAGCGTCCTAGGCACTAAACTTAAACACTAATAATAGTCTTTACACACTAGGCACACAAGCGATAGTTTATATAGTTCAAAGCACAGAATAGCGAAGTTAGGTATCAACGTAAACACTACGCGGAGTTCGTAGCGGTTAGCCAGGCGTAACAAGCGACACAGGTACAGCGCGGGACGAGGGTTAGCCGACTGCCGAGCGGGCGCGGCCGGAGCGGTCAAGCCGCGGGCCGGTGAGGTGCGAGACGGCGGGGGGCGACCGCTGGCGCGATGCGCGCGCGCAGAAAATGGCGGCCGCGGCCGGCCGCTCGGCAACACTCCAACACACACCTTGTGTCCCGGGTTCGAGTCCCGGGGTGTAGTGTTGAAGTGGATATGCGTGTATAAATGTGTCGTCGTTATGTAAATATTATGTCAAGTATGTGTATGTATATGTATGTCGAATGTATATAAATATAATTACATAAACATTACATGTATGTGTTACTGTATGTGTACAAGTGTAGTGTAAATAAATAAATGCATACACGTATTATATGAAATGTGGGTGAAGTGCCCACATCACTCCCCCCCAGAGACCGTGTCTACGGTCGATAGAAGTCCGGAAAACGAACTCGGCGGCCAGAGCGAGTTGTTCGGCCGCCTTCCGGAGCGTGGACCTTCGACCGTAGGATGGGAGGAGGATCCGGCAGCGGAGCAGGAGCGGGTGTAGGAGCAGGTGTAGGTGCAGGAGGGTGGCTAGGAGTAGGGACGGGATTGATAGTGGTGGTTGGGTCCACGAGTAGGTAGGCCGGTTTGAGGCGGTCTACGCTTACTGTGACACTTCTCCCCTTAACCAATATTCGGAAAGTCTTGTCCCTACGTTCGAGCACTTGATAAGGCCCTGTATAGGGTGGTTGTAGGGACCCTCTAGTCGCATCGTCTCGTAAAAAGACGTGGCTCGACACCTGCAACTCCTTATGCACGAAGATCTTTTTCGTGGTGTGGCGAGCAGCGGGAGCGGGTCGGATCTTAGCCGCTATGTGTCTTAGGCGCGTCGTGAACTCCGAGATATCTGTGGTTTCGGGAGCTGTTGCCTGGAAGAATTCTCCCGGCAGACGTAGTGGCTCACCGTACACCAGTTCGGCCGACGACGATTGTAGGTCCTCTTTAAAAGAAGACCTGATGCCCAAGAGTACAAAGGGCAGGGACTCGACCCAATTGCCGTCAGCGTGGCACATTATCGCTGCCTTGAGCTGACGGTGGAACCGTTCCACCATGCCGTTGCATGCCGGATGGTAGGCGGTTGTTCGTCGGTGTTTAAAGCCCACCACTTTTCCAAGGTACTGGAAAAGGGCGGACTCGAACTGGCGGCCACGGTCGGTAACGATGTCGGTTGGACACCCGAATCTGGATATCCATGAGACGAATGCCTTACCGACCGTTTCCGCAGTGATGTCCACCATCGGCGTGACCTCAGGCCACCGAGTGAAGCGGTCCACCGCCGTCAAGCAGTAGCGGTAGCCCTGAGATGGTGGTAGGGGACCGACAATGTCCACGTGTATGAAAGCAAATCTTGCGCGTGGTAAGTCGAACGTGCCCAATGATGATGACACGTGGCGACCTACCTTTGCGCGTTGACACGCAAGGCACTTTTGTGACCACTCTCGACAGTCCTTGCGCATCCCAGGCCAGACAAACCGTTCGGCCACTAACTTGACGGTCGCTTTGGGACCTGGGTGGCTCAAACTGTGAAGGCTGTCGAACAGTTGTTTCCGCAGCGATTGCGGTACAAAAGGCCTTGGTGACGGAGTGCTGACGTCACAATATAACTCCCGGCTGCTACCGGGAACCTTGAGCTTCTTCAGGCGAAGTGATGTTTCTCCCTCAAGGTACTGAAGAAGCTCTGGATCCGACGCTTGCGATTGCGCAAGCGTTTCAATGTCGACTGGCATCTGCAGTTCATCGACCCGTGACAATGTGTCAGCCACCACATTGTCGGTACCCTTGATGTACCGGATGTCGGTCGTGAACTGCGAGATGAAGTCAAGATGGCGGAATTGACGAGGCGAACAGTTGGCTTTCCGCTCATGGAAAGCGTAACTGAGCGGCTTGTGGTCCGTGTAGACCACGAAGTGTCTGGCCTCCAACATGTGTCGGAAATACCGGATGGACTCGTATATGGCCAGCAATTCGCGGTCGTACGGCGAATATTTCTGCTGCGAAGGGCTCAGGTTGCGTGAAAAGAACGCTAAAGGTTGCCATTCGCCATTTATGAGCTGCTGCAGTACTGCGCCTATGGCTAAGTCAGACGCATCTGTGACTAGTCCAAGTTGAGCATCGCAGTCTGGGTGAGCAAGTAATGCAGCGCTAGCAAGACTTTCTTTACATCGATTAAAGGCAAGAAGTGTGTCACCTGTAAGATCGACCGGCTGTGATCCCTTTGCCGAACCGCCAAGTAGGGCGTTTAGTGGGGCTTGGATGGCCGCGGCGTGCGGTAAAAAACGCCTATAAAAATTAACCATCCCCAGAAACCGCCTAAGCTGCTTGACAGTTTTCGGCGCGGGGAACTCCGTAATGGCCTGGACCTTGGATTCCAGAGGTTTCGTGCCAGACTCCGAGATGCGGTAGCCCAGGAAGTCTACCTGACTGGCACCGAAGACGCACTTCGAGGTGTTGACGAGGATGCCGTATGCCTGCATGCGGGTGAACAGCTCACGCAGGTGTGCTTCATGTTCATCCTCGCTGCGTGAGAACACCAAGAAGTCGTCCAGGTAGCAGTAGGCGAAGTCCAGGCCCCGCGTCATCTCGTCGACGAACCTCTGGAAGGTCTGACCTGCGTTCCGAAGGCCAAAGGTCATGTACGGAAACTCAAACAGGCCAAAAGGTGTTGTAATGGCCGTTTTGGCAATGTCCTCCTCGTAGACCGGGATCTGGTTGTAGGCTTTGACCAGGTCGATGGTGGTGAAGACTTTACATCCAGCTATACTATGGGCAAAGTCGTGGATGTGCCTAATAGGATAACGGTCGGGGACCGTCCGTGCGTTGAGCAATCTATAATCACCACAGGGCCTCCAACCGTTATCCTTCTTAGGTGCAAGATGGAGCGGTGAAGCCCACGGACTCTCGGAAGGACGCACTGTGCCGTTAGAAAGCATGAGTTCGAATTCCGTCCTTGCTATCTTCAACTTGTTTGGGGCGAGTCGACGTGGGGTGCATGATACCGGTGGGCCGGGTGTGGTGCGAATGTGGTGTACTGTGGAGTGTCTTGGAGTGAACGGCTTACCTGACGGTCTCGTAATTTCGGGGAACTTACTCAGAAGCGCGTGGTACCGCGTGTCACCCGTTGCGACCTTAACAGAGAAAACATTAGTATTCGCAATAATAGCATTCGATGATAATGTCGTAGTGTTGTCTAGTAAGCGCCGGTTGCGGGTGTCAACTATTAAATTAAAATAATTTAAGAAATCTACGCCAATAATCGGTTTGGTGACATCCGCAACCGTAAAACGCCACTGAAAGTTACGCCTTAATCCTAAATTTAAATTCAACTCCACATAACCGTAAGTATTAATAGTGGTGCCGTTTGCGGCACTTAATTTAAAATTACTAATCTGTCTGCGCTCGCGAAGAGCGGTATGTGGATATACACTTAGGTCACTACCGGTGTCAATAAGAAATTCTATATTTAATTTTTTATCTTTAACAAATAGACGACCGGTAGTGCCTTGGGTATTGTCGGCAGACATTAAAGACTGGCCCATGCTGGCCGTGGATGGGGCAACGGGCTTCTGCTTCTTCGCATGGGAAGCGGAGCGGCGGGCCCGTGGTGCAGGGCTGTCATTAGGCAGGCGGGGGGCATTCGTGTGCACTTCGATTTGCCGTGCCAATTGTCGTACAATTTTATTCAAGCCCACTATTTGTTCCTGCTCGGTGTCCATTTTCGCAGGGGCAGCAGGGGAAGGTGCGACCACGCTGGGTGCAGCTATCTCCTGCAACCGGTCCGCGAGCTCTGCCAGTTGCTCCAAGGTGTCGGAGTGCAGGGTGGAGAGCACTGCCTGCACGCAGTGTGGCATTCCGTTGCGCCACGTATCGCGGATGAGGTGGTCATGGGCGGGGGAATTCGCCAGGTCCTGCAGGTGCCGCAGGAACTGTGACGGGGTCCGGTCGCCGAGCGTCTCGTTGGCGAGCCGTTCCTCGATCCGCTTGGTATTGTTTTTTGTCAATCGGCTAATCAGTTGCGTCTTTAAAAACTGATAGCGGTCCCGGGTCGGAGGGCTGATGATGACGTCCCTCACGACCTTCGCATTCCTCATGTCCAAGTTAGTTAAGACAAAGGTGTACCTTTCTGTGTCGTCTTTAATTCCAAAATGCAGGAAATGGCCCTCGAGGAGCGCAAACCATAGCTCCGGGTCGTCGGGGCAGAATGGCTGCACTCGCAAGGCCGTGGTGCTCGTGGTGCTGGTCTCCGAAGTCGCGCCAGGGGGCGCAGGCGCCATGTTAGCGCGCCGCATGGTCGCGCGCAACGTGGTCATGCGCCGCGAGGTTATGCGGGCCATGCCCGACCGCGCGTCGGCAAAACGCAAAAAGTCACTATCGCAAGCACTATCACTATCGTCACTCATTGTCTCAGTGTTCAATAGGGGTCACCAGTTATGGAGATGGGTGTGTGTGGTGAAAAAGTCTGAGGTGTGTGCAGGAAAAGGTTATTGTCAATGATGCACAAGTCCACTTAAAATAAAGAGTATATTGCACAAACACTAGAATACCTTAGGGTCCATACAAGCACTAACCTAAGAATAAAGCTAAACAATTGTCCACACTTAAATCTACCATAATTAATAAAGAAGGAGTGAGAGAAACGATAAAGCGTCCTAGGCACTAAACTTAAACACTAATAATAGTCTTTACACACTAGGCACACAAGCGATAGTTTATATAGTTCAAAGCACAGAATAGCGAAGTTAGGTATCAACGTAAACACTACGCGGAGTTCGTAGCGGTTAGCCAGGCGTAACAAGCGACACAGGTACAGCGCGGGACGAGGGTTAGCCGACTGCCGAGCGGGCGCGGCCGGAGCGGTCAAGCCGCGGGCCGGTGAGGTGCGAGACGGCGGGGGGCGACCGCTGGCGCGATGCGCGCGCGCAGAAAATGGCGGCCGCGGCCGGCCGCTCGGCAACACTCCAACACACACCTTGTGTCCCGGGTTCGAGTCCCGGGGTGTAGTGTTGAAGTGGATATGCGTGTATAAATGTGTCGTCGTTATGTAAATATTATGTCAAGTATGTGTATGTATATGTATGTCGAATGTATATAAATATAATTACATAAACATTACATGTATGTGTTACTGTATGTGTACAAGTGTAGTGTAAATAAATAAATGCATACACGTATTATATGAAATGTGGGTGAAGTGCCCACACAGGGGTACTTAAAGCCAAAACATAGGAATAAGCCATTTGGTGCTTACGTAACTGTTATAAGATTACTGAGCAAAAACATAAGATGAAAAATTTGACCTTCAACTCCTCAACCCTGATGATGGAGGGGTACTTCAATCCTAAACCATAGGAGTTGGCAATTTGATGCTTACGGTTATGTAAAAATAATACTAAGCAGAGGCACAAAATTAAAATTTTGACCTTCAACTCCTCGACCCTGATGATGAAGGGGTACTTCAATTCTAAACCATAGGAGTTGGCAATTTGGTGCTTACGGGTATGTAAAAATAATACCAAACAGAGGCACAAAATTAAAATTTTGACCTTCAACTCCTAAACCCTGATGATGCAGGGTACTGCAAGCCTGAGCCATAGAAGTTAGCCACCTGGTACTAACGTATATGTTATAATATTACTAAGCAACAATATAAGATGAAAAATTTGACCTTCAACTCCTCAACCCTGATGATGGAGGGGTACTTCCAGAGGGGGCGCCCTGTTTGTATGAATTGTAAAAGTGTTTTATGTTTAATTTTTGTGAATATGTAGATGCACAAAGCAAACTTAGAGGCTTTATTTAAATACAAACATAAAAATATAGTCACTAAAAAGTGTAAAATAAAAACTTTTTAACAAAAAATATCTACCGACTTCCGCTCATATAGGACGTAGTTACCGTCGTCCAGCGAAATATGTCGAGCACCGACTTCAGGACTATGTACTAAGTACTGAGTATGTTCTAGACCAAAATATATTTAAATTATTTTTTACTTTTTTGTGACATGGAAGTCGGTAGATATTTTTTGTTAAAAAGTTTTTATTTTTTGTAAGATTGAAATTGCAAACGAGCATGTAGTCCACCTGATGGCAAGTGGTGACCGCCGCCTTAATACAGAACATAGTTCTAGCTGAAGTCAATCACAGATGCGTTGATACTCTCGAGGACTAAGATTGTCGCCTCATATAAAAGTGTTCCGGCAATCACACCCTTCCATTGAAACGCAAAAACTGCTTCACGCTATAAATAAATCAATACTGAGCCAATATCTGGTCGATATGCCATTACATAGGAAAAACAACTCATTGTAATAGGTCACCAACTTTGATGCTATACTGTTGGATCCAGGATTTTCGTTTGGGAGGGAGGAAAAGTGATGAGCCTCGTCTAGGCTTTGATGGTACAAAAAGGTCTTTAATTGCGTCACTTTCAAAAAGATCAAGGCTGTACTTACATAGGTACATACATGATCACAGATTTAGGCAAAAGGTATTACTTAGAGTCAATATAAGATTAAATCGTAAAAAAAAACTTAAAAGTACTGTTTCCTATTAGCGAAATAATCACTGTGAAGTTCATAACTTCTTTAATCTTCTTTAACTTAAACTTACAGTCTTAACAAAACGGAATTAAGAGAGTTTAGCTGAAAGTTTCAGGTCTGTCTACTGTCTTGAGTTAAATACAAAATGTTTAAGTAGGAACAGATTGAAACAATCGTATATATTATAAGAGTTAAGGTTAAATAATATATTAATAAAAACTTTTTAACAAAAAATATCTACCGACTTCCATGTCACAAAAAAGTAAAAAATAATTTAAATATATTTTGGTCTAGAACATACTCAGTACTTAGTACATAGTCCTGAAGTCGGTGCTCGACATATTTCGCTGGACGACGGTAACTACGTCCTATATGAGCACCGACTTCAGAACTATGTACTAAGTACTGAGTATGTTCTAGACCAAAATATATTTAAATTATTTTTTACTTTTTTGTGACATGGAAGTCGGTAGATATTTTTTGTTAAAAAGTTTTTATTTTACACTTTTTAGTGACTATATTTTTATGTTTGTATTTAAATAAAGCCTCTAAGTTTGCTTTGTGCATCTACATATTCACAAAAATTAAACATAAAACACTTTTACAATTCATACAAACAGGGCGCCCCCTCTGGAATTACCCCTCCATCATCAGGGTTGAGGAGTTGAAGGTCAAATTTTTCATCTTATATTGTTGCTTAGTAATCTTATAACATATAAGTTAGTACCAGGTGGCTAACTTCTATGGCTCAGGCTTGCAGTACCCTGCATCATCAGGGTTTAGGAGTTGAAGGTCAAAATTTTAATTTTGTGCCTCTGTTTGGTATTATTTTTACATACCCGTAAGCACCAAATTGCCAACTCCTATGGTTTAGAATTGAAGTACCCCTTCATCATCAGGGTCGAGGAGTTGAAGGTCAAAATTTTAATTTTGTGCCTCTGCTTAGTATTATTTTTACATAACCGTAAGCACCAAATTGCCAACTCCTATGGTTTAGGATTGAAGTACCCCTTCATCATCAGGGTTGAGGAGTTGAAGGTCAAATTTTTGATTTTATATTTTTGCTTAGTATTTTCTTTACATAACCGTAAGCACCAAATTGCCAACTTCTATGGTTTAGGATTGAAGTACCCCTCCATCATCAGGGTTGAGGAGTTGAAGGTCAAATTTTTCATCTTATGTTTTTGCTCAGTAATCTTATAACATATACGTAAGCACCAAATGGCTTATTCCTATGGTTTTGGCTTTAAGTACCCCTGCATCATCAGGGTTGAGGAGTTGAAGGTCAAATTTTTGTCCCATGAATTTGCTTAACAATTTCATTATATATTCGCAAACATCAAACGACCAACTTTTATAGTTCAGGCTAGCAGTACCCCTGCATCATCAGGATTGAAGAGTTGAAGGTCAAATTTTTCATAGTAAATACCTACATAGTAATTTTATTCTATATTTTACTCAATTGGACTTCTCCAGCTAAGGTTCGGCCGACTATCACTAATTTTATTATTTTGCTCCAAAAAGTTGAAGATCCTATGATTAGAACCTTATCAAACTCTTATCAGACTACCCCTGGAGTACATCCTTTCTAATAAAAAAAGAATCATCAAAATCGGTTGGCGGGATATTGAGTTATTCATACATTTATCGCGTACATTGAAAATGCAAATTTAAGACTTATGCGTTTTTCTTATGGATGCCCTAGTCAAAAAAATACTAAAAAAAAATGGGACCCTATGACACGCACTACCTTTCAAACAAAAAAAAATCATCTAAATCGGTTCACCCAGTCCGGAGAAATGAGGTAACAAATATAAAAAAAAAAAAAAAAAAAAAAAATACAGACGAATTGATAACCTCCTCCTTTTTGGAAGTCGGTTAAAAAAGGGTTTTCCTCACAATATTTTATTAGACTAAGTCGTAGGTAGGTACGTAATCATATGTCTTGTTGCATACAAGATTTAGTCTTACAATATATATTCGGTTTCCTGATCGGGCTTCCTAATCAGGAATATACACTCAGATGATGTGACGGTTGAGCTTAAACATTTACCATATGCGAGTGTAGATATGATATTAAGTTATTTAACATAATTGACACTAAGTCAATATACATATAATCTGATACCCATTTAGTTCATGCTTAAAAAAATCCGTTTCTGTGTGCACTTCTCAACTTAAAATATAGAACTGCGTTATGACGTAGGTATATGCGTTATTTATCCAAAAACCGTATTCGGTATAAAGAAAATCATAAAAACATTAATACCTATATCCTTAACTTAAATGAGTTATTTTAGATACAGATATACGCAAACATAAAACAGCCATTGTAAGTGTTTTAGCCTAACACAGAGCTGGGATACATCAATCACTCGGGATGTGCAACGTGTTTTTTCATGACAGACTCGTAGGCGTGTCTGGTACGAAGACATCGGGTGCTTACGCGGCCTCGAGAGGGGAGGGGCAGAGGATAATTGATGAAGTCGACGTGAGAGCCCGCGAAGGATAATCTTCGGCCACCTTCGACAGAACTTTATCTCCTGGGTAAAGGTCGCATCGTATTAAGTAACGCACGGATTACTTATTACTGTTTAATTAAGGGTTACGGACCACTTCTGTCATGATAATGAAGCATCTAAAATAGTAAAGACTAGCTGTACCCGCGGCTACGCCCGCGAGCAAATCAATGTATCGCAAAGTTTTTCCCGCGCATATCTCCACTCAGTGGGAATTCTACGATAAAAGTAGTCTACATGTTGTTCCATAACATTTTCTATAGTAAAAAAAACCCGTAAAAATCAGTTTAGCCGGTCAAGGAGTACCCGGACAAACACAGAGTGAAAAAACGAATTTTAAGTGTTTATTTGTGGGTAGGTGCATATTGTTATGTAAAATGTTATGAAAATAAGACGAATCAGAATATCGTGAACCCCTTTTTTGAACCAATTTACAGTCTTAGTGGTCACATTAACAATATCGGAATACATCTTTTCAAACAACGCCTCCACATTTAAACCAAAGCGCATCGATTATAAAGATGGATTTTAACTTTTATGAATTGAAAAATACTATTTTAAGTAATTTGGTTAAATTTCTGAGTAAGATTACATATAGGTGAACCTACTTTTAACATTAATTTGACAACCTTGACGACCCGCGTTGCGGAGCAGCTACCACACCCGGTTCGATTCCCGGCCAGACAGGAATCTGAATAGATTCATGTTCAGGGTTTGAATTTGTCGGCAAGGTAAATCCAAATTATTTTGTACTTTTACCTGACAGAGGTTAAACCTCTATTAATTTCATATAAACTTTGTGACACATTGATTCCCAGGCGGGCGAAAGCTTTGCATTTCCGATACTAAATAATATTTAAAAATGAGGTGGTTATTAAAAAAATAATACTAAAATTAGTTTTTATGAAAACCACAGATTATAATAATAATAACAATAATGTACATAAGACAACTGGATTCGAACCCCAGACTTCGCGTTTCTAATCCGCCCGACTTGGCACCACACGGCTATCACGATTTTAATAACAGATGCGAAATTCACATACTTATGAGTTACGAACATCATCTATTTTGGCTTATTTTGACACACTTTGTTATTCTAAAATTAATTTAAAATATGTTGTTATTTAAATGCATGTTTTCTATAACATTATTTATTACTAAACATATCATAAATATAAAAAGAACAATAATGTTGACCTTGCTCGTTTGTTATTAGAGCCAAGTGTTCATCAACCATGCTTCAATATTCATAAATGCAATTATTTATCACAAAAGTTGCAAAAGCTTCTTTATAATAATAATTCATGATATAATTGTTATATCTTATTTAGATACTGATCGACTTATTAATGTTAGTATTTTGCTTAAAAGACTATCAATTGTATTTTGTCCTTAATATTTATTTTCGCAAAAAATGTACGGGTGTGGTCAATAACATAACTTTATTTATGCAATAATAGTTAAGACACTATTTATGTAACATGAACATGGAGTGACAAATGGAGTCGATAATTTTATTTTGAAACAATGTTAAAACATTTTATCGCCTTCGAATTATTGGATTCGAATAACTATTTTACTTTAATAGTATGACGCGCTAACTGTTATCAATTATTGGGAATCCCTGTACTCTAAGAGCGATTTTACATTAGGTCGCAAGCTGCGCGGCCGCAGCGCGTCAACGGATGCTTTTTTATTATTGAAATATTTTATAAATTAAATTAAAATCAATTTGAATCACATCTATTTTTATGATAATTGATAGTTACAAATTTATACGTATTATTTTTTAATTAATTTAGAATGACATCCGGGCGGCCATTATGGCTACTGTCATGTCATACATATTTACATTTGAATTTAACAAAATACGCGACAATCCAAATTTTGCGGATATATGTTGTCGACTCGAAATCAATGTTTTTTTATGTTTTATTATTTAGATAAGGTTTCAAGTAAGTCTATCGTACCCCTTGACGGACTTGTCAATATGGGACTTTGTCAAAAACGAACTTCCATATAAACATTTATGCTCGATTTTAACGCTTTCAACCCATTTTTTTCGATAAAAAGCAGCCTATGTCCTTTCTCGAGATCAACACTATCTGTGTGCCCAATTTCATAAAGATCGGTTCAGTTGTTTAGGCGTGAATAAGTAGCAGACAGACAGACAGACAGACAGAGTTACTTTCACATTTATAATATTAGTAGGGAAGTAGGGATTAATTATGCAGATAGGATTGACTGTACCTAATGTCTGGCGTAAAATTAAAAATAATAATTCGCAGGACGTCTGCAGCGATGACAGTCTGCTACGAAATCCTTTGAAATTTATTTGAAGAAATCTAAGTAATTAAACAATATAAACGATTTATGAATTAAAAACTTAAAGTAATGACAAATAATCCATGTTTTCTGTATAGAGTGAATACAATCGCCGCGCACGTTTTTCGTCTGCTCAAATTTCAATACATAAATACGTACATACATACATACAATACATACAATACATACATACATATAATTCATACCATAGTTTTTTTTTAAAGGAGACAGAGAAACTTGCATGGAACTAATTAGCTTCGTATATTACTTGTAAAAACAAGATAGCAAAAAAAAGATATACAAAGAAAAAAGATAAACCCACTTAGTTTCTTAGCGGATCTTCTCAGTTAAGGTCATGTTGTTTATTAAAAAAAATATTAATAATAAAAAAACTGACAATTTGTTAGTTTCCCCGTAAGTCTATGCCAAATAAAGACATTTCACTTCATTTCATTCATTTCACTACCAATTATACCAGAAACCACGTTTAAAAACTACGTGCCAGAAATTATTTGAATTGAATGAAATAATACTTTATGAACTAGGTTCTACCTGAATTAATATTAAATTAGAACCTATTAAATCTTAGCTCATATACAGCATTATTTCTAAATCTACCATAATCCAACTTCATAATTATAATCGCTTAAATATGTGGCAGAGGTTTAAAATGTTCCTTTTCAGACACTTGAATTGCAAATCGTATAATTAGATTAAGAATAATGAAATTACGAAACCGAGCTGCGATCCTAGTTTATGTAACAGAGGTGCTCGTTTAACAATATTTACATGACTAATGGACTTGGTTTTACATAAAAGTGTAAAGTGTGAACTTGACGCTCAGCGTAGTGGTTTAATTTACATGATGATGTGGGTTTCTATTTTACGTAATTTTATTTCTCACGTCTTGTCGTATTACTTTTCTATGTTAGTTTTATACAATAATATGCAAAAACTATTCAGTGATTATTTCGTTGAGAAAATAATAGGAACTAGTCACCCATCGCTACGGTCGAAATTCGACCATCACTTAAATAAAAAAACTAAACTTCATATTTTCCAAAGTAGCACCTATATTTCTCTAATTTAAATAAATTTAATAATTTTCATATTATTTTCAACGCACCCGCTAAAGATAAAAAAGGTTTAATTAGCTAAACTGCATTTAAAAGCAATAGTGGGTATTTTGACAAAGACATCTGACATTTTTGTCGTTAGGTGTTTTCATAGTAAGACATTGAATGTTCTATTTCGTTTATTATGTCGTGTTTGTGTCAAATGAGTGTAATGTGTTATTTGAAAAAAATATTAGCATTGCGCATCTCTGCATCAACTATAACCGTGCGTAATTTCATACTTTGACTACTTCGCCTACGTCAAGTATCTTAAAAACGAATCACAAATTTTTGATTTACGTATTATTATATAGAATTTGTCAGTAGCATCTAAAGTAAGAAAACCAGAAGTATTTCCAAAACTTTTTCCTGTTTCTAAGTTCCAATTGGTATAACACAGAAAGATACCCTTTTAGACGAAATATCAGCCACTCACACTAAAATATAAAAAATCGATAGGAAGAACGTTTCAGTTCAAGTATTACTAATGTATATGGTGAAGAACGAAACTACGGCGTTAGCATCTAAATATATAGTAATAGTCAGTGGGACACCATGTCATACTTCTTTTGAAGAGTTTCCTTCATATATTTAAATGATACATTTATCACTGGTTTTGTTTTAGTATTCAGAGTTGTCGAATTTATGTTTCATTGCAATATAATAGTGGACCGCAGGTGAGAGTCGTTAAAGTGAGAAGCTGATCTAAAATGTATGGGCGTCAATCCGAAATTGCATTAGTAAGAGCTTTTTAATACGTTTTTAAGATATTAAAAACCAAAATTATATTGATGTGAATGAGTTACAATTTCCCATAAAACTTTAAGCGCACTTGCGTTTAAGCGTGAACTTAGGCTCACGAAGTGTTCCAATTTCCATGTTTTATGCAAGGCTCGCGGACAGTGCATCGCGTACGTACATAGACTCTTTGAAAATTTTATAACCTATCCCCGCAAATCGGACCTCGCTGCATTTTATGAAACTGTGTTACGTGTTTTTCGGATTTGTACTAGTCTATTTTGCGGAAGGCGAGCTTAACGATATGTCTCCGTAGCAATTTGTTTGGCGGTTATATAAACTCTTATGAGGAAAATTGTATGTACCATTCATAATATGAGTATCTCTTTATTTTTAATCAATCAATCATTTATTTACAGGAAACAAAAGTCTTACAAATTATATATTAATAAAGAATACTCGTCTATATGTGTGTGCACATATAAATACAAAAGCACTCACTTTTACCTAATCATCACAGAACTCAAGTAACTTAAGCTTGAACGAAATTTGAACCAAAGGTTTATTTTATGATGTAGACACTAACTAAGAAAGGACTCTTTGATATTTCACCCGTAAAGGGGTTGAATAGGGGTTAAATGATTGTGTTATTTTATACTTTGCTTCTATGACGCGGCGGTCAATAGCAATATTTTGAACTCTCTATATTCTGTTCAGCGAGGCATGCAAAATAAGATTAACACTGCATTTGGCAAAATTAAATGAGTAATCAATTAATCATACTGATATTATCATACTAATTTTATAAAGGCGAAAGTTTGTGAGTATGTATGTTTGTTACTTCTTCACGTCTAAACGGCTGGAGCGATTTTCAGAAAATTTGGTGGGGAGTTAGCTGACACTCTGGATTAACATATAGGCTACTTAATATGGGAGAATATCTTATTACCACGGGACAATCGATACATCGATTTTTTTAACGCGGGCAAAGCTGCGGTGTTCAGCTAGTAAGTGTACAGACAAAAAGTGTATATATTACAATAACAACAACATTTTATACGTTGTGGTGTGGAGTTACGTCTATCCACGTTTTTGTTTTGCTCTACGATGTCGGTAATCGTCGGATGTGAGCGGCAGAAACAACCAACTTTTAGAGAGAAGCCATCGGTTGAATGCTGCACTAGCTAAATTGCATTGTTCGTTTTATTGCAAGTGCGGATGGCAGAGCTCCCACAGGAATTATTTACTATGTAACAGCACATGCATTTTATTTTCATCGTTGATTTCCGTGTGTGAAATCTTTCATTTTATTCATCGGGTTCGGCGATACGTTTACTATTTGCAATGTATTGCATTTTGCAATCCTTTTTAAGCGACTGCTTTAGCTGTAACTGTAGAAGGTAATTTTTCATTGTATGTATGTAAGAAAGGGTACATACATACAGTATGTCCGTTTCTTTGGCACAGCCCAAACGGTTTGAATGTTGTTGGATTCGTCTCAATTGTGCGAGTGATATAGAACTCAAAAAAACTTGCATACAACTCAAAAAAATAGCTTCTGCGTATAAAAAATAAAAAAAGGCAGGGGAGAATTTTCTTCTTATCATAATGATATTAATAATTAAAAAAAAAAATACTAACACCGACTTTACCACTGCGTACAGCTATTTCGGAATATATTTCATCATTGCAGTACTTATTTTTCTCTTTGCAGTTAAAATTCTTCTTAAGCAGTTGTTTCTTTTAATAACATATTTAATTTGAGTACCTAAATAAGAACAGTGTACACGGATGTACCTATATCGCTCCCAGATACTACAATCAACTCCAAGTTGAATAGTATAGTTTCAAATATTATTAACGTCTGATATAAGCAAGCCTTCCTTACACCGCTCTATTTACAGGAGTTAAACCAGAAACGCTTCTTAAGTTTAGTTTACCTCTTTCAATATATTAATTTATAGTAAGTAAATCATTGTTCCATACGTTTATTAGTGTTGTGCTTACGTTTTATCGCGATATACGTAAGAGGTAGTTTTCCCATATAAAATGTATTGGCGTCGATCCTCGATCGTATAAAACTACAATTTTAGTTTATCTTACTAATCTTAAAAGTACATCTCTATCTGCGTCACTTTTAAATTTAATATACCTAACCTATATATTTTCGGTGCGTTGTACGGAGAGAATATAACTTTTTTTTTACAATTAAACCGAAAGTTAAGCTGCAAAATCTATGGATATATAAACCTTTTCGATAGCGCATTAGTGTAAAAAATTGGCTGCAGCAACCGTATTTTACTTTAATTCTAGCTATGAAGCTATAGACCATTTTTTGCTGTGAATTTGTAGATTTTTACGATGGTATAATTCAAAGCCTTTAGTTTGATCGTTTATAATACCTACCTAAGTATCAATGTACCCTAATATTTATACCTAAGTATTACAATATTAACTTTGGGTAAGTAATAGAATACATAATATACTTAATTCGGCTTAACATCTACCTACCTATCAACCGGTCGTCGCGTGTTCCACTAGACATTATAATTGTCTGCCACGCAGAGGGTTCCATGTTCGGCCGTATCCGGCCGAATTTTCGTCAATCCGGCCGGATTGATCGAATGGTTAATGCAGAGTGAAAAAACAGTATAAAAAGAGAAAACTATAAGTTTCCTAGTATCCCATCCATCCCCATCGATCAGCGTTTTGAGGACCACTACTGGACACAGTCCTTCCCTAAATGGCGCCTCTCCAACCTGTCCTGTGCCCTCTGAATTCAACGGTTTTCCGCCGTCTTCTTCAGGGCATCGGCCCACCTAGTGGGTGGGGAGGCGACTTGTGCTTCATTTAACTAATCTAAACGTGGTTGCCTCTCCAGGACCGACTACCTGCCTTTAAGCTTCGATTGTCTACGGATTTCATCGTTGCGAATCATGTCTCGTAGCGAAATTCCGAGTATAACTCTCTCCATAGCACGCTGACCCTTTTTTTTGTTTTCGAGGGGGAAACCTTCCAAAGGTACCCGACGCCGTGGGAGCGACGCAGAGTTATGTGGGATTTTTACCGCACTAAAACCCCCCCGGTGGCCGTCCTCGGCGCTGAAAAGGAGGACTCCGGGAACGACTTCAACCGGAATCCTCCGAGCGCGCTGCCCCATGGGGCTCCTCCCAGATGGGCGGCTGGGCCCACCGCTCCGTCTAGTCTTTACGACGGTATGCGACCACACATACCGCCGTCCTTCCCGGGATTGCCTGACCGAATGGTTCGAGCTCCCACTCTAGCCGTCTGCAACACCGGAAGCCCCTTTTAGTCACCTCTTACGACAGGCAGGGGATACCGTAGCCCTATTCTGACCCCGAGGCTACAGGGACGAGCACGCTGACCCTGAGCCTTCGAATAAGGCCTACATTGAAAGATCACATTTCGGTTTCATAGGTCATCACTGGCAAAACACATTGCTCGAACAATTTCGAATTCAGGCACTGAGGAATAGTGGACGAGAAGACACTATGTAAATCTCCGATCGCAGTCCACCCGAGTAGAATTCTTCGAGTGACCCCCTCTCCAAGTTGGACTTACCCATTCGTATTGTTTATCCCAAGAAAATATACTCGTCGACCACTTCGAGAGGAGTGCTGTCAACAATTACCGGTACGGGTGTGACATGGACATTTGGTATGATTTTCGTCTTGTCCACGTTCATCTTAAGACCCACCCGTTGTGAAGCGCTGTTAAGGTCGCCTAGCATTGCGCTGCGATCCGTCAGCGAATTTGCCAAGATCACTGTATCATCGGCAAATCGAAGGTGCGTGACATGTTCGCCATTGATGTTAATGCCAAGACCTTTCTACCCCATCAGCTTGAACATATCTTCTAACGCAGTGTTATATCGCCAAAAGTGTTCGCCCTGCCTCCCTTGACTTCCCACTGCAGTTGGATTGAGTTCGTACTTTAGTCATGTACTCGAACTGACATGGTGGCAGCTGTTACACAGATTTCAACAGTTCGAGGCACCTATAGCCGATGCGGCATCGCTGAAGTTACTTCAGCACCAACCAGTGCTCGATAAAATCGAAGGCTTTCTCATAGTCCACATAAATAACACATGACAGCAGATGCCGAAGGGTGTGTACGTGGTCCAGGATGCTGTAGCCATATAAAACAGATATTCTCTTCGAATAAATTAATTTTCGAATGCAGTCTTTTTTAGTAATTAATCAAGATCATTCGTGTTACTTTGCATTTGTGCAACTTATTCTTCCTGTAATACCAAATCTCTGCCAAAATATGCAATAATCGGATCCGGTCACCGGATCCGGTGAATTGGTGCCGGATCTGGTATGTTAAAAATGGTGCCGGATCCGCCGGATTACCTGATCCGGTTTACAGGATTGCAATCCCTAGTCATTCCTTAAGGGCCATCCATAAATTACGTCAGACGAATTTTTTTATCCCCCCCCCCCCTCCTTGGCACACATTTTGCTATCCTACACATAGGTATAAATTTTAAATTCAAAACAATAGTTTCAAAATTACATGTGACAATACAAAAATTTGTATTCCACTCTACCTCTTATCACATTTTATCGAACCCTCCCCCGCCCCCCTTAACGTGTGATGTAATGTATGGATTGCCCCTTATTGTATTTGAAATTAAACGCACGAAGTATTTAATATATTATGTAAATTTTGTACTGCATTACTACTTGTGCATTTCGTCGAACCCGTTGTTCTCGATGTACAAAATGAGCTGAAATATTTTGTACGATACTCTAAGTTTTCTCCCAACTACGATACCGGAGTAAGTCTATTTTATGAAAATAACAATATAAAAAAATATAATTATTTTTAAACCCGTTCTTATGATCCGTCCAATGTGTCCTTTTAAGATTTTTTATCATAAAGCTAACAATATCAACTTATTCACTAGTTAAAACAAGAATTGTATTTAAATCTGTTGTTGTATGTTATTCCTTTTAAAAAACTGGTTGATTAGAGCTATATGTTTTTAAGTTATTTCGAAAATAAGTTTTTGTCACTGACTCGTCCAGCTTAAAGACTAAAATCGGATTTTTTTAGTGCACCATTTAATTACTGGAATTTTATTCATAATATAAATAATGATTTTATAGATTTTATTAATGAATAATGAATAATTTATTTGCTAAAATTGCGGTTTACATTAAGGTCTTAGATTAAATATGTTATATCTCACAATTAGCCATTTACATTATGGCATGCAAATGTCAGTACATATTATTTAAAATAATTATTATTAAACAAATCCTGTTAATATTAATTCTATCTGACTATAAACTAACAGGGATACGAATAATCAAATTTCGAAGAAAATACATCCCTTATTTACTACTACGTGCTTCTAAAATACCGCATTTAACTTCTAACAACAAGCCAAAAAATCCGCTAAGAGTGACTTTGATCATAATAAGTAAGAGCAGGTAACTGCCACGAAGTTGTGTATCAGTAATGAGGATGTAACGCCCGGAGCTCTCCTCGGCGGGCGATACATCGTTTATGCAACACGATGGAACATGCTCCGTCTACATTAATAACGTAAACGGTCTTAACGCAGTGACCTCTTTAGTAATACAGTAATGACAAGACAAGGTTGAATACACAAATGTCATTATCATCAACATATTACAGTACCATCACCGCCCATTATCTACATGTTCTGCATATGAGGCGAAATCTGTATCCATCCCAATCCTCAACAAGGTCAATGGATTTTGACCAGATGGTAGAACCAGAGTAATTTGGGAATTATCACCGCTATCCTCATTTTTAGCGTGAAGCAGTTGCGTTTCTCTGGAATTCAATGGTGGCCGGCTCACTTTTATACAAGGCCACCATCTTGATTCTCTAGAGTAGCAATGCCTTTATGATTATCTTCAGATACAAAGTCTGTTCTTATGAAGTTGTTTACAGCTGTCCATGGGAGGCGTTTGCCACATGCCATTACCTTATGCTCGTTTGCTGCTTGCAACTGAGCATATTGTCCTCCGTGACTATATGCTCATATGATTTGTTACTCCAATTAACTATGTGCTACTAAAAGATCGCTTTTAACTTTGAAACGCGGGTAAAAGAAATCCGCTAAGAGTGACTTTGATCATGATAAGTAAGAGCAGGTAACTGCCACGAAGTTGTGTATCAGTAATGAGGATGTAACGCCCGGAGCTCTCCTCGGCGGGCGATACATCGTTTATGCAACACGATGGAACATGCTCCGTCTACATTAATAACGTAAACGGTCTTAACGCAGTGACCTCTTTAGTAATACAATAATGACAAGACAAAGTTAAATATACAAATGTCATTAACATCAACATTTTGCAAGGTGCTAGAGCGTAGGTATATGGTGCAACCAAGGAAGTACCATCGCCACACTTATTTTTAGCGTGAAGCAGTTGTATTTCAGTGGAATGGTGTGGTAGCCTTCCCACGTTTATATAAGGCACCATCTTAGTCCTTAAGAGTACCAACACAACTGTGATTCGGATTTTTTTTATCTTACTTAAGTAGCAAACGAGCATGCAGTCCACCTGTTGATACGTGTGCAAAGTTTGAAATGAATCAAAATTGTGGAAACCGGTGAAAATTGAAGTCAATGATAGACATGACATACACGATACAACCCAAGCTAATAGAAGCGTGTTAAAAACAAAAGGTGAGAATAGAATTTCGCACACGAACATAGTGGTAACTGTATGAATATAATGTATCTAGTTATTAAACTTGCTAAATGCTAAATAACGCTACAGTCACTGACTTCGAAACATTTTGCTCAAGTTTAGATAACATTTGAAAAGGAAATGAACGGCGCGAAAGTTTAAATCGATACCTTAACTACGAAATGGTATCACATATTATGAAGTTTGATGAGTAAAGTTTTAAGTCAGTGTTGCAATTTGGGTCTGTTAATTTTTTTTTAAATAAATTGTGTCTTATAATTTTGATTTTTTTTTTATTAACATCACAGTATTAGACAGATTAATTATTGGGGTTGTTGTTTTTTTTTAATGTTAATTTTATTTTATTGTGTCTTCATGTTATTTTTACCCGACTATTTCAGGATGGAAATGTTTTTTGAGCGTATGTATGATAATGTATGTGAACGTTTGTATGAATGTATGTCAATTTCTTTGGCACGCGCTACAGCCCAAACGGCCTGACGGATTGTAACATATTTCAACGTGACATAAGCTATAATTTTCAAATATGGAGCCTACGATAAGAAAGTGCAGAAGGAAAGAGATGATTTTATGTTATCCTAACTATATAAAGTACGTAACCTGATTTCTTTTTTTTTCATGAAAATAGTAATTTTCGGGATGAAACATGTATTTTAAAAACGTAACTATTTTTTTTAAAGTAATTCATTTATCAACCAATTCAAATACAATCCCAATGACGAACGACGACGCAGATCCTGATGCTCTAAACATTGCTATTTAGAAAGGCTTGACCGCCAAACGGCTTGACGGATTGTAACATATGTCAAAGTGACAATGATAGGCTATGTAATTTTTAATTATGGAACCTGCGATCTGAGAATGCAGAAGGAAAGAGATGAATTTTATGTCATCGTGACAATATAAAATTGAATTAATCTATTACACTTTTTATTACCATTTGCTAAATCCAAAATACGCGTTATTCTAAATCAATTATTATAAGACAAAAAACTATCTCACTTAAAATCAATTAACTGAAACAGATTCCAATCAGTCGTGTTTAAGCAGTCATGTTTTTTAATAATTTTACATTTTAACTCTATACTCCACATTGTGGAGTCTAAACAGCTCAGCTGACTATTAATATTCCTTGCCTTCAAAAATGCCTGTTACGGTTGAACTAGTAATTTCCTACGTGTCACTGACAAACACCGGCGTGACGTCGGCGTTGTTGAATTTATAGCAAAATGCTAATATTTTATCAGTAAAACTTACAAAATTTATTGATGTTATTTTAAATAAAGGTTTAATTTGTCTAATTTATCATATTTGTTAGTGAAAATAGCAACGATTTCTAAGTAGAAGTCCATACATCATTAGAAGTCTTTACGGCATTAGGGTCTGCGTCGTCGTTCGTCATTGGGATTCTATTTGAATTGGTTATTATATGAATTTCTTTAAAAAAATAAGTTGCTAATAAAAATCGTGTTTGATCCAGAAAATGACTATTTTCATGAAAAAAATCAAATATCTATTCAGTTTAGGTACTTTCAAAACATATAGCGTTTATTCCTACGATTTTTTTGTATATTTTTTATAAAGAAAGCCTTCTGTAGTAGTGTCAAAATTTGACTAGAAAATATGTAAGAAAATAGAATAGAGAACACAAGAAAATAACTAAGAAGATAATAAGTCATGCACAATCCATGACGCAAACGATAACCAAAATAAGTCATTCGCTTGTAGGTACGCAGCGTAAGCCGAATGCCATACATAATGCCATTGCTCTAAATCCTCGGACTTGCAAGTTTGATTAGACTTCCCTTGAATACCGCAGGGATAGAACACGTCTCGTAAATGTTTACTGCCGCTGTAATCCGCTATGACCTGTCTAGAAATAAGTATTAGTTTACTCTTGTTATACATATTCCACGTGGATTTAGTTGCATTTAGCAGTACCTACGCATTTGCTATTCAGTATACCGTTACTTATTAAAGATCTTACAGAACATGTTTTAGTTTCAAAACGACTTTAATGATAGTTTTGTGATAAGTAAGTGGTTACAGGTGGTACAGCCAGTGTAGTACGATTGAGGAAGAACCACCGCCACACATTTCTAGTGTTAAGTATTTCTAGCTTTTCGATGGAAGGGTGTGGTTGCCAGCACACTTTTATATGTGGCGACCATCTTAGTCGGGAGTTGCAACGCATCTGTGATTGACTTTAGATAAAACCCGTATTCTATATGAAGCTGCATACACATGTCCAAGGGCGGCAGTGACCACTTACCATCAGATGGACTGCATGCTCGTTTGCTACTTCAATCAGATTAAAAAAACTTTATTACCAATTTATTTATTTATATGTATGAATATACTTCAATGAATGAACTATTTAAGTATGTTGACGACAATTTTCCCTCCAGATTATTAAAATTGCGATCAACTTAATGTAACATCCTCTGTAGACATATTTCTCAGTATAAGGGCCGGCACTCATATGACGGAGCGCAGCGCAGCGCATTTTTTGCTGTCAAACTATTATCGTCATTGTCCCTTTAGAAATAATATCCAAAATTAAATAACAGCAATTTATTTCTGAGGAGCATGGAAGCGCATGCTCGCGCATCCGCGCGCACCCGCGCGCATCCGCGCGCATTCTCCCAGTAATTAGCGCGAATTTCGGCTAGTGTGTGATTCGTTAAGAAAATTTCGCGGGCATGCGCTGCGCTGCGCTGCGCTCCGTCATATGTGCGCCGGCCCTTATATAACTGACCGCGGTCTGTCATCACTTTAATATAACTTTCTCATAACCGACCCCGTTCTGAAACCTACTATCGTTTTCAGAAGTAGGTAGACCTAACACAAAATTATTTTGCTAGTAAACAAAGTTCCAACATCCGTTATTTATTTTTCGAATACTTATTTAATTTGATTTAGGTATATTACATTATTAACTGTATTCATAAGTAACTAACATGATGCGGATTTATTTCGTAATAGCTTTTGTGTTTGATATTTTTGAAGCGAAACTTCTTTATCGGGGTTGGAAAAAAAATTTGTGTAACATTTTTTCGTTACGCGCCA
The DNA here is from genome assembly GCA_949699795.1 of Spicauda simplicius. NCBI lineage: Eukaryota > Metazoa > Arthropoda > Insecta > Lepidoptera > Hesperiidae > Spicauda > Spicauda simplicius. Next base: position 13,425,803 of record OX453057.1, read on the forward strand.
TCTTTTTCTGTTACGCGCCATCTTTTTCTGTTACGCGCCATCTTTTTCTTATCCCTACCACGCGTGATATTAGATAGATTATTATAGATTAGATTATTAGATAAAGTTTAATAAAAGCCTTTTATTAAACTTTATCTAATTTAACTTTATTTAACCAATTTCTGTAAAATTGCATATAGTAAATTATTTTTTGAGAAATAACGTCATAAAGAAGTTTCACTTCTTACAAGTGTACGCTAGTACACGCACACATTTTTTATGAAACATGGGTACTGTTTTGTTTACTTTCACATGTGCCACTGTTGGGCCGGCTACTTTTGATGCGTCTGCGTTGATCTTCTATACAAATATCGCTAGTTACCCGAAAGCAACATTTTTAAACTGCTAATAATTCCAAACTATGCCCTGTTACGTTTAATTAGCCTTAGTATACCTGTTTCGTATAACATTTTGTGTTCGCCCTTGCCCGAGTTTCCAGAACATGGGCAGGGAATAAACTCATTATGAACTCATCGATGAGTATCTCACAGTCCAACAGGCGCCTTCAAAGCTCACAGCTCGCTGCCACCGAACGTGTGTATATTTTACAATTAGGTTGCCTATATTCAACTAATCGTTAACCCATTACTGTTCCACTGCTGGGCACCGGTCTTTTCTTAGAATGAGAGTTTTTAAGCCATAGTCCACCGCGCTGACCGCTGACAAAATTGATAGACAATATATTTGATATTCAACACATTAAATAAGAAACGTAGTTTTAATACAAAAAATGTAAAAATCTTTAGTGGTAGGTACTCTATTATTAAACTTCATCAATAGTTTATTTATATTTTACTAGGCCATCCCGTTACGAGGATTCCGCACAGCACACGCTCGAGTACTGCCCAGCTTGGGAGTCTCAGCGGCGGATCCTCGTCCAAAAGGTTGGAGCGAACCTTTCACCGGCGGCCGTCGTTGCGGCGATGGTTCAGCAGCGAGAGGCCTGGAACGGCATGATCACCTTCTGCGAGGACGTGATGTCTGCGAAGGAAGACGCCGAAAGGGCCAGAGAGCGCGCTGAACCCTCTCGGAGAAGGATCCGCCGCGGCCGCCAGTAACGGTACCCTGTAGTTCCGGGACCAGAATAGGGCTACGGCATCCCCTGCCTGTCGTAAGAGGCGACTAAAAGGGGCTTCCGGGGTTACGAGCGGCTAGAGTGGGAGCTCGAACCGTTCAGTCAGGTGATCCCGGGAAGGACGGCGGTACGTGTGGTCGCATACCGTCGTAAAGACTAGACGGAGCGGTGGGCCCAGCCGCCCATCTGGGAGGAGCCCGATGGGGCAACGCGCTCAGAGGATTCTGGTTGAAGTCGTTTCGAGATCCCGGAGTCCTCCTTTTTAGCGCCGAGAACGGCCACCGGGGGGGTTTTAGTGCGGTAAAAATCCCACATAACCCTGCGTCGCTCCCACGGCGTCGGGTACCTTTTGAAGGTTTCCCCCTCGACAACAAAAAAAAAAAAGGCCATCCCCGTGGCTTCACCCCCTTCAGTCGCGTCTACCTCGTAAATGAGTATCTTATGTGGTAATCTAGATGATGTAATATGTTTGTGACATATTTCTCCGAAATCCGACCTTTACAAACAAACACATCATGTCCAACTTTTGCATTGATAATATTAATAAGATTTGGTTCTCTGTGGGGATAGTCATCCTCTACGTCTGATTAGAGCATCATAGTAGATACTGCGTAATACGATATATATATTGTATTACGGTATATTTGTGGTGTCAATAATTTCGCTTTTTATCTATTACGAACCATTCAAAAATAAAAGCACATTTCTAACAAGTCTACTAAACCACGTGTTCACAACCAAGTACAAAATCCTTTGTCAAATCACACAGGACCATTGTCTCAAGAATTAAAAACATAGTTCAGTAATAGTCCACCAATTCGCACTTGGCCAGCGCGGTGGGCTATGGCCTAAACTCTCTCATTCTGGGAGAAGACCCGTGCCCAGCAGTGGGACAATAATGGGTTGATGCGAATCAAATAGAACACAACTTCAATGACACCTGGAAGAATCCTTTAACTTAGGTACTGTTAAAGCATACAGCTAACTAAGTAACCTAAATACTAAACAGTAAGTTAAAATCAAAAGAACTTGCTTGACGTTAATGGCTACAACTTAGAACCTTAGGAATACCTATCATTAAGTTCTATCTTATAAAAAGTTCATAGAAACTGCTACTCAGTATTGTAGCAGCTGGTGCATATTCAGCTTTAGTCAATTGAAATGTTACAATTTAAGGACCGAATGTTGCATTTTTTAGAGGACACAATATTATTTTTGGGACATGTTTTTATTTATGGGGGGTCAATAACCTCAAGCTTGTGGGGTCGCTACCTTAGTCCCCCGGCCGCCATCTGAGAAAACACTTTTTTCGCGATATCTCGGAAACTATACATTTTACAAAAAACTTGTTACGTCATAATTTGTGGCAAATTGTTTGCTTAAAAATATTTTTACATAACTTTTTGCCCTAAGTGAACAATTGAAGAAGTTGTAAGAAAATAAGTAGGATTTTTTTGTTTTCTTTTTTGCTCTATTACTTTTTTTAACAAAAAATTACTTCAGACCAATCTTGTAGATGATCTTTTGAGAAAAATTTTCCCTATATCTTTTTTAATTAAATACATCTATCAAGATATGTTACAGCTTAGATATTATCTATATCCAGAAATTAAATCGACGCCGAACAAAGCATGTTCGCCTATGTCTACGTATATGAAGCAGCAAAACTGATATCAAAGGTCAAGAGAATTACTATCAAAGTATATCACTTTACTAAACGAATGACAGGGTGCAATTATGGTGTCAGAAACCGATAGAGGAAGATCCAATAACCTTTACACTCAATAATGAACAAAGTTAGATACAAACACGCAAAGAGAGTGCAGGTAGGTATGTGTAATAATGTTTGTGAGTACTTAGATGGGTTATCCTCCAAAAACATCGCAGTCATATCGTCTCCAAATTTGTAATAGCGTTGACAAAGTCATATGTCATTCAGAGAAGAGCTGTATCCGACAGCTGTTGCGTACTATGGTTAATCAACACCGAATTGTACTGAACGTTTTTTGATCGTTCAAAAATTGACAGCAGTTGAACACGTCAAAGCTTAAACGGTTTGCTTGACAAATATGTATGTGCTACTGTTTAATCAATCAAATTTGTCCTGCAGACGTATAGTATGAACTTAATCTCTTGAATCTATGTCGTACAATATGAAGATGTTGATATATTTTGTGAAGCATGACAAAAAAACAAATATTATAAACATATTTTATAATAAATTTACAAGGTAAATTAATTATAAAAATATTTTAAAACATATAATTTAGCGGGGGTGCCCTTGTGGATGTAGTAGTCGCATTAGCCTGTTTTGCCAGCGACGGCGCTGCGTCTCGCTGCAAGGCCTTATATCTTCTGGCTCATCGGGAAACGATGGTGGGAAATCCATACTAAAAATGATCAACACAGTTCGTGTAGTTTACAAAAATATTTGCACTTAGGAAAACATCATGAGAAAACGTGAGACTGAAGTTGTGTGAACAAAAAAGGTCTTAATAGTGCATGAGGCTGATTAATAGACCTCATGCACTAGTAAGACTTAAGACACTATTATGACATTTAACTAGCAAGGGACAAGCTGAAGGAGAGAGATTAAAGGTTTAAAAAGGCTAATTTACCTACTTCTATCTGTGAACTTATGGCTGTACAATTTAAAAAAATGAGAGGCAATTATTTTCTACTCCATTTTGGACTCCAAAAGAATATCCGGGTTCCGCACAGGGTATAAGAAGGTCTAAATGTTAAAATTCATCTTTGCGGTACAATTATTTTGGCACGTTAAAATTATCAAGTAGGTGGTGAAGTTCACCCGGGGAAGTACCTACCACCGCCACACCTATTTCTAGCGTGAAGCAGTTTTTGCGTTTCGATGAAAGGGTGAAGTAGCTGGCAGACTTTTATATGAGGCGACCGTCTTAGTCCTCGGGAGTAGCGACGCATCTGTAATTGACTTCAGATAAAACTCCATGTTCTGTATGAAGTTACTTACAGATGTCCATGAGCGGCAGTGACCACTTACCATCAGATGGACTGCATGCTCATTTGCCAGTTCAATGTTATAAAAAAAAAACAGAAAAAGTAAAAATAACGTACATTCTGGACTCTTTTCTAGGCAATGATATATCCGGGTATAGTTTACGACTAGTAAGTTGACTCTTCCTCATGGAGCTAGAAGTACTACTCTTAGAAGTGTAGCTCGTAGACGACCTGCAAATGAAACCATAGACATGAATCAGCTGATTTCTGTCTGGTTAAGCGATTGTTTGCCCAATTAGGCACGTTTAGTCTATGGCTGGAAGTCTACGACTGACGTGCGTCACGCTACCGACGGAAAACCCCTCAATTTCGCTCCGCTATATCCATAAAAGTTGGTGTCTTCAAAAATGGAATTTGTTGCACTGCAATCAAATCCTATTATAAATTTAATATGTTTGGTTTTGGAATATCGTAACCACCTTAAGTACCTTTTTTTTTTCTTTTTTTTTTTTTTTTCGTTTTTTCGTTTTCAAGGGGGAAACCTTCCAAAGGTACCCGACGCCGTGGGAGCGACGCAGGGTTATGTGGGATTTTTACCGCACCAAAACCCCCCCTGTGGCCGTCTTCGGCGCTGAAAAGGAGGACTCCGGGATCTCGAAACGACTTCAACCGGAATCCTCGAGCGCGCTGCCCCATCGGGCTCCTCCCAGATGGGCGGCTGGGCCCACCGTTCCGTCTAATCTTTACAACGGTATGCGACCACACATACCGCCGTTCTTCCCGGTATTGCCTGACCGAACGGTTCGAGCTCCCACTCTAGCCGTCTGCAACCCCGGAAGCCCCTTTTAGTCGCCTCTTACGACAGGCAGGGGATACCGTAGCCCTATTCTGACCCCGAGGCTACAGGGACGAACCACCTTAAGTACCTACCTATGTCCTACGTTATAGTCATAGAATTAGTACATTTATTATACCTATATATAAGTATTAGAAGTGAGTTTAGACAGTTTCATGTAGATTAATAGCCAAACAATATTTCATAGGTAGAATCGATGACAATTAAGATGATTTTATTAGTTCACATTACAGTACCTAATTAAATTATTCTGGATAACAAAATAAACACGTATATAATGTTCTAGAATCTAGTTGTAAACTTATAATATGTAGTTAATATGGTAAATCTTTGTGTAAATACTAACACTGATGCTTTAGATTTTCCGGCATCGGTCCCTGTTGCCAAAGGTCTCAACATAGTGTCAAAAGCTGATCGGGGCATGCCAATAATTCCTAGGACTACTCCTAACTTTGTCAGATTATCTTCGGAGCCAGCTACAGCGTGCATCATGTACAGCAGTCGTGGAGTCACCCTTTGAAAAAGTATAAAAAAGAATGTTAATCAAAATTTATTCGTAAAGCGGAATTATTAGGCACATTTCATTCCCGACTCAAGTAGGTAAGTATTTAAACCTTTATTTCTTTAAAATCTATTTATAAGCGTAATTTTAAAACGCCCTTAATCGCCACTTTTCATTCAAAATTTGTTAGACTAAGATAAATTCCTCATTTAATTAATGAACTTTTCAATAGCATAATATGGTCTCATGCTAAAAAACGCATAAACTGCTAAATCTTTTTACGTTTAGTGTTATCATAATCGAAATTTTCTTTTCATTCCTATGGGTACAACCCATTATTGTCCCACTGTTGGGCACGGGTCTTCTCTCAGAATGAGAGTTTTTTTTATTTAGTTTTTCAAAGAGGCCATAGTCCACCGCGTTGGCCAAGGGCGAATTGGTGGACTTCACACACCTCCGAGAACATTTATTTTAAAAGAACTCTCGGGTGTAGATTTCCTTTGGATGTTTTCCTTCGGCGAAAATCAGTGATAATTCATTTCTAATACTTACTTAATTTTAGAAATATCAGTGGTGCGTGCATGGGTTTGAACCTCGGACCTCCCGATCGAGAGGGCAAGTTTCAACCGTTAGGCTATCACTGCTCTATACTTTTATTCTTATACCGAAACCTTTTCTGTTTGCTCGCCAAATACTATAATTATCTCTATGTCTTAAGAACAATATACCTAATCGTGTAACATTCTCTCGGAGCGCTAAATACAAAATTTCCCCGACTTACTGCGTGCACTTGATTACTCCTAATCCCATCATGCGGTAGTCGATGTCCCTGTGACAGAACACGTCGTTCATGAGGGGGGAGCGGGTATTAAGCTTCTTATCGTGTCGAACGCAATACCCCAGCAACACAGCTCGCTCCTCCACGGCCATTTTCGACACGTAACCCGTTCGCAACATGTGCTCCACGGAGTTGAATATCTCGGACTTGAACATGCGGTTCATTTCCAACTCTATGAATGGATTGAAATGTAAACTACCACTCGGCATTACAAATTATTATTATTTCTTAGTCATTATATATTTAACGAACTTATAGATATTGTTAATTTTACTGTAGGTAAATATAAGTTTTTTTTTTTTATGTGACTAAAGTAGCAAACGAGCATGCAGTCCACCTGATGGTAAGTGGTCACTGCTGCCCATGGACATCTGTAATCAACTTCATACTGAACATGAGTTCCATCTGAAGTCAATCACAGATGCGTTGCCACTCCCGAGGACTATGCTGGTCGCCTCATGTGAAAGTGTGCCGGCAACCACACCCTTCTATCGAAACGCAAGAAATGCTTTACGCTATAAATAGGTGTAGCGGTGGTACTTCCCCGGTCGAACTACACTGGTTCTACCACCTTGTATAGTATATCGGCAAAGTCCTGTGTGAAAGTGCCGTCAAAACCATTTCAGCTATTCCAAAAGTATTCCGTACTATTTCAAACAGATAGAAAAAGTTAAAAAAAATGTTTTATAGGTATTTGTAAAGTATCTCGTTGCAGTAAATTTAAAATAATATTCCATCCACCTTCCATCCAGCCTTTTGAGCCATTTAAATAAATAAATAGCATCACTCACTACCACTTAAGTTTTTAATAATATTATCCGGGGTTAATAACAGATTCCTATCGGTAGTAGTCAGATGGACTGCATTGTCGTCTGCTGCACCTACAATACATCACAAAAATCCATACAACATATTTTCAAAATACGTGTTGCCGTTTTAGCGACATAAACGTGGATAAATTGCTCTAATTAATCACGTTTAGGGACCTAAACTAAACGGCGCTATTCAGTCATCTGTTACAAATACTACTAAGCCATTTATTTAACGACTAGTCATATCGAACGACGTCGCGGCGTGATCATGTTTAATAACGTTTCCTCGGATTCAAGCTATTCACGTCAAATTTATCTGTTGTACAATTTTGACCGATTAAGAACAGTGATAGCCTAACGGTTGTTCCCTCTCGATCGTCCAAGGTTCAAACCTAGGCACGCACTACTGATTTTTCTAAAGTTATGTGCGTATTAGAAATTAATTATCAATGCTTTTCGGTGAAGGAAAACATCGTGAGGAAACTTACACACCCGAGAATTCTTTTAAAAAAAAATCGGAGGTGTGTGAAGTCCACCAATTCGCACTTGGCCAGCGTGGACTATGGCCTAAACTGGCCCCGCATTGAGACAATAATGGGGTGACGAAATACAATTTTGACCTAAGTCATCCATCTATCAGCCTTTTCGTTTACGGGACATAGTCATTATGAGAGATTCTGCTAATAAATAATCAGTGCGCCCGACGCACATTTTGATGACCCCAGAATGTATTGATGATACATAAATGGACGCTGCTGCCTATCTCCTACATTTTGTCCCTTAGTAGCCTAGTACAAACTCCATGGGAATAGAGGGAGTGATGCTATTTAAGACCGACACCACACGAAACTGTGACCGACATTATTTATTATAATATAAGCAGTTAAACTGACAGTCAGTGCGCACTGGCTGGGTTCACAGCACAACTTTTTTGTAGGTCACTTGACGATAAAAACTGATAGAAATAAAGTTGTAGAAAATTTAATTTGCTACGTTTTATGTTTGATTAAATTTTCGGTAGGAATGTTTGTGTGCGAGATACAGCGAGAAAACCCTTTGCACCCCCTTTTACCAAGATGGCGGCTGGGGGGCAAGAGTGGCGACGCCACAAAATTGAATTTGAGCTTCTGTTGACCCCCCTAGACATAAAAAAAATGCGTCCTCTGAAAAAACCAACCCTAAATGTAACTTTTCAATGGACTACATGTATAAACCCTACGTAATATATATACCTATCTGATTAAAAGATCTACGCCCCAGTGCCAGCCAGACAATTTGTACACACACGCGTAGTAAAGTCTCAAACAGCCTCGCATCTTTGTCTGATAATGATCGTCGTTTCTTCTGCGGTCCCATATGGTGGAACTTTTTAGTGTCACCTCCACCTGTAATCGAGTAAACAAGTAGTATCTTTTAGTAGTATTAGTACAATGTGATATTAAAGCCATGTGAAGATAAATAATAAGTATTTTAAATTATTTTTAATGCAAGAAGTCTGTAATTCGTTATCTATGAATACAATCTTGTCATATAACACCAATCGAGCATCGCATCTCAACTCAAATAGACCACTCAAAATATTTTTTTAATTTTTATATATAACCTTAAAACGGCATAACTAACGTTATAAATTAATGTAAAAATATAAAAATGACATTAACCTATGAGCATCGTGCTGTATTCTTTTGCGACTAAAAGTCGTAAATCAGATAAATTATTACTGTATTCATTTTCAACTATGTTACACTGGGGCGTTCTTACTTTCGTCTCCAACTCTATAATCCTATTTGCCATTTCGTCTGCTATCTGGGAAGTAAAAAATATTACATTGCATTAAAAAAAACATTTGTTTCAGTTTTTATTACAGTTTATCAGAATTATATTGAGTTTTTAAACTCTTCGGTATTCGATTAGATCACTACATAGTACAAAAACAAAGTCGCTTCGCGCTGTCTGTCCCTATGTATGCTTAGATCTTTAAAACTACGCGACGGATTACAATGCAGTTTTTATAATAGATAAAGTAATTCAAAAGGAAGGTTTTAATGTATGTAGAAAGGTGCATTAAAGCTATCTACCTACCTATTATTATCTACGATAAAATATATAGGTACTTTCTGTATGAATATCTTCTCTGTTATTGTAAATTGTTATAACTGTATGTCATGAATGACTTGCCTGTAAATAATATTGACAGTAGAGAACAAGTGCCCTTATAAATCTTTCGGTTGTTGGCAGATGCAGCATATTTATCAACATCGGACTTAAAATGGATACAGGTGCTGTGTACAGAGCGATATCTTTTACATCCTGTGCAAAATTAATAAAACTTTAATATTCGTGACTTATAATTAAACGTATATTTTAGACTGGTTTACTGGCATACATGGCTCAGTCGCACCGCATCTGTGATCAACTTATGATAAAACACCATTCATACATGAAGTTTGTTTAAAAATGTTAATGGCCAGCAGCAGCAATGCTTAAAGTTTACCTAGTTTGAATTTTTAGCCTACCATAATGTAAATTATCTACTTTATTGTTATAGAAAATGATTTTGCAACAAACTCCGTGAATGCTAGCGTTTAGGTTTTTTCTTTTTTGATTAAATGACATAGATAATCTATAGATCATCATGGCCTCCGACGTCTTCGCCGGTCTAAAAAAAATATTTTTCTAAATTGGACTTTTGTATATTTTTTTGGACATTGTTTATTATCTTATAAAAGTTCTGTCTGTTTTTCAAGAAATTTAAGTTATTTGTTATTTTGTCAACGACACTTTTTAAAGACACTCATTTTTTATTTTTAAAGGATTCAGTTGTATTAGCCGATGTTACCTGCACAGATATAATTTCTGCTTGGCCAGGCTTAAGTTTCCTTTGATAGCGCCGTCGAAAACGTATCTAGAAATGTAAATAAATTCTTTGAAACCGGATGGTAAAAGGGTTAAGAATAGGAATCTTTAAATGATATTTAACTTGTGTGAAACTATGATCTAATTTTTATGCACAAATAATATTTTGAGCGTTATTTATAGACAACCTTGAATGTAGATTAAAAATTAAGTTTCTAGAGCTATTTTAAAGTAAAGGAATGGAATTATCACTACTATTATATTTACAGTTAAGTAACGTACCTACTTATACGTTACTTAGGAGTTATATACGACAATTATGTATACCTACTAGTGACGTAACGAATATTTGCTTATTTTTATTTATTTATATTTGCATTCGAGGCAAGAATTGGTGCGAATGTTTTGCGAAAATTTCAATGCATTGCTTCACAAAAAATGGTCGCTTAATCTATCCAAAGTGAAATCGAACTACAGTTTGTCGACCTAAAAAAAACGTCGCCAAATTTATATCCTCCGACACCCTACACCAAGAACTGAAAAAAATCAATATTCGCATTTGCGAATGTCAAATAACGACATTCGTTACATCACTAATACCTACTTATATTTATAAAGGAAAACTGACTTAACTACTGAGATATCAACGCATATGCCAAACTACTGTGAATAGAAACTTGAAATTTTGCTCCATGTTTCTTTTTACCTACCTAAAAGTGAGCACTAAGGATTTTTGGAAATTCGCCTCATAAGGGGCTTTGACTTTTGAACGAAACGCTAGGGGGAAGTCCAGCATTAGACCTTAGAAGTCTAAGGAATGGATCTATGCTTTGCGCAAACGAAGTCGCGGTCTCTACTAGTATTAAATAGTTATCAATACCTGTTCAATCAAATCAACATCGTCTCTGAATTCAACAGTTCCCGTAGGAGCTTTAGTAGGAACCTGAATTGTTTCAACCAGTTTTGGTGGTAAGTCGCTACAAAATTTCATCAAATTATTATATAATAACTTTTGAATGAGGCGGTGTGATTTAATGAGGGAAGTACCATCCACTCCTAGTATCATAATAGGAACTTTTTGACCTGGTGCCTACGTCACCTTTCCTCCACCGCACCACTCGCCGAAGGATGAGGTTCCATCCACATCAACTGAACCCGTGGCGGTCCTCCACGGTTCGGTTTGCACGCTCGTTTCTGCCACGGACGTGCAAGATGTGGAACGAGCTTCCTTCTGAGGTATTCCCGGGGCGTTATGACATGGGGCTCTTCAAAAAAGGTGCGAAAAGAGCTCTCCTTCAAAGCCGGCGATGCATTGGCGACTCCTCTGGTGTTGCACTTTCCATCAGGTAGCCCGTCTGCCTTATCGTTAGGTTTACGTATAAAAAAAAAATCAACGTAATTTCGGTGGAAGGGTATTCATGACAGTGGACAATCTTAGGAGCTTTTTTCTATCATGCGATATACATCTACGCAAGAGGATCGTAATGAGATTGCAGCAGTTTAATTTATGTTTGGTGTAGGACATAGGTACGTCTGAATGTGAAAACCCGCGTGACCGGATATACGCCCTTAGTGCTAGGGATGTAGTTAGATGTGGCTAAAGGCACGTTCCACAACGTGCCTGTTATTCACTTCAAGTAAAATCGAAGAAACCCTGTTCTACATAGAGGTGTTTACAGAGGTTTGTGGCCGTGTAATTACCATTAGATTATACATGCTGGTGTGATTCTTCAGTATTAGGTACTTAAAAAGCAAGGTACCAATCAAACATTAGAATTTAGGAATTTGGTACCTATATCAGCGCACATAATAGGTACATTTTATGTTTTGAATTAGTCCGTTTAATTTCTAATAAAATTGTCACGTGTAATAAAACTGTAATCATATGCGGAAAATAATCTCTGAGAAACCTGACAAACAGTAGAGCTTTCGTTGACTCGTCCCATACCCAATGTCCATCTTCGTACAAACCTCCAAACCCACCTTCATCTTCATCATCTGCCATAGTTTACCTCAGCTGTATAAATGTATCGACTCTTTGATGGTAATGTAATTTATTTAATGTTTTTTTGAAATATAAATTTTATTACAACTTTGACTACTACAACTTTGACAAAAATGACGGCGTCACTCATAGATCCCGTAATCCGAACAGAAATACCTAGACGTTTTCTGTCAAATATTTTATCGTCGACTTTTGAGGATTTACCATAGAAAGGTTACTTTATAACTGTTCAAAGTAGGTACAGTCAACCGCAAAAGTAGATGATCAAGATCGGATATTCAATACTAATGATCGTCATTTGCGTCAAAATAGTGTGACGGCGAAGTGTTTCTAAAGTAGGAGATTGTTAAGTGTACCAAATATTAGCTAATAGTACTGCTAACCAATATCGATGATTATTCATATACCCAAATTTTACTTATTTAGTGTCAAAACTAACAATTGAAAAATTGATTCAAAACGAGATGAATGTCAAATGTATCAAGAATTAGGTGATGCTAAATATTTATGTTGCAAAGGCGTTATCACTTAAAGTCCCGCGGGCCTTGGTTTATATGTATATTCAGATATCATTTTAAAACAGGGTAATTAAAAGTAATCGTAATGTTAACGTAATAAAAACACAATGAATCGATACATTATTTATTAATTAAAACTTAAATTAAACTTATTAAACTTAACATACAAAATTAAACTGAAATTTTAATAACGAGTGTGTCCCCCGTTATTATCTATAATTGCTTGCAGTCTTTCTCTCATTGAATTGACCATATTCTGACATATATTACTACCTCTGAAAGATTCCCAAATTTCGAACACGTGGCGTTGAATATTAGCACGGTTACGGGGTGTATCTACGTCCCACTGCTGGACCATGAGACCCCAGAGATTTTCGATAGGGTTTATGTCTGGACTTTTTGGAGGAAAGGGAAGTACTCTTATAAGGTCATGATTACTTTGAAACCACGTATTACAAATGCGTGCAGTGTGGATTGAGCAATTGTCATGAATAAATAAGAAGGGTTGAAGACCAGGATAGGAAATATTAGCAGTAGGTATAAGTGTATCTCGAATAATTTCTAAGTATTTTTCGCTATTTAAACACCCTCCGATTTCAATCAACTCTCCTGGTCCAGCAGCGGACATCCATCCCCAAAATCCTATATTAATACGTCCACTGTTTCTATTGGGCAGAATATTTTGTGGTCTGTAACGCGTGTTATTTATTCGCCATAATGTGAGACGACCCTGGTCATTTGAGGAAAATGTTTTTTCATCAGAAAATATCACGTTTTGGAAATCAAAATTCAAATATGCTTGCGCAAAATTTAGTCTCTCTAGTTTATGAATCGGCGACAATACTAATTTTCTAGCAGGTTGTCGATGTCGTATCCCTGCGTCTTTTAAACGTCGGCGAATAGTAGACATAGACACTCTCATATCAGTAGCGAGATCTCTGACCCGCGTAAAACCATTCTGCATCATCCTGTCTGTAAGTTGTCGATTTTGTCTAGTTGTGGTGCAGCGAGGACGGCCCGATTTTTTTTGTTGCATAACGTGACCTTCATTTTCCCATCTTCTTATCCAGAGGTAGACAGTATTCCTCTGGAATAGAAACATAATATTAAAAAGGTAAAATACGAAAGACCGTATATAGTAATAATCTGTTCAATCATTGTGGCATGATAATGGTAGTGGTAATGTAGAAACTTGGTGAACGGGTTGAATTTGACCTGAATTAAAAGTTTAGAAAAACTGAATTAACTTAATACTCAAAGGTTATAACTCTCGAAATATTGTCGATACAGCAGCACTACAGTAACCTACCACGCTACGTTTTTTTTTAAATCACTAAGATCGTAAAAAATGACTGCCAGACGAACGATAGCCACCACCATTATACAATATACAAATAAATTAATACGAGTACTTACCGTAACACCTACTCTCCGCATAATATCTGATACACTAAATCCGTCTTCGTGCAAAGCTACTATACGATGCCTTTCATGGTCATTTATGTGGTTCATTTTTATTAGGTATTATTAAATTTGTTTCATGAGACAGTCAAATTCCTTAAAAACGCATTATTTAATGCACTAATTGCGCAATAAATAATGCGTATTGATTTGCATCACAGATAATAAAGAAAATACTTTTTTAATATACGAAAGAGTTTCTTTATAAATTTGATAAGAGGTTTTATATAATGCACATATACATGAATAATTATTACTCAAACAAAACAAATGCATAAATATATCGCAGAGATACTCGATGAAATCGATTGGATTTATGCTTTTGTTTTTACCAGTATAATCAGCTATTTTGGTATATTTGAAATTCATGTAGTTTTGAAACTATTTTTCATTTCTTAGTTCTGACGCTATATAAGTTTAGGGATTATGGGTACATGAATGATCATCGATATTGGGTGGCAATACTATTAGCTAATATTTGGTACGCTTAACAATCTGGTACTTTAGAAACACTTCACCGACACACTATTTTGACGCAAAGGACGATCATTTGTATTGAATGTCCGATTTTGATCATCTACTTTTGCTGTTGACCGTACGAAATAGATTCTCAATTTTAAGATATTGGCACATTTAAAGCACGCTTATAACATTGAAAGCATAGTTATGTAGGTATTTGTAATCCAAGTAAGTATATAAAGCAACTGAAATGAAAATGGACTCCATACTTACCTAAGTGAAGTTTTTCAAGTATTTTTTACTCTTCGTGGGCTATTTACATTAGACTTAATATTCTTAAAAGATGTTTCATGTTAGAAAAAAAACACTCATACCCTGAAAATGCAATATTTATCTCAAAAGCTGCTTAATAGAGACGTGCAATTTTGTTATGAAGATACGTAAACGTTGTGTATTTCTAATAAAACAGTTATTTACTTTCATAAGCCTGTATTTCTTTATTCCAAATCCTCCATGCTCACTAGGGCATAAACATTATAGACTAATTTGAATCATAGACTAAACCATAAACGAATACTCTACTACACAAACGTACAAACTTACTTTCATAACAAGTTTAAATTTTATGCTCCGACGTAAATTATACTGAATATACCCGGTCTTTTAAAAATGTAATTCATGAGCGGCTATAACTCGCGGATTGAAATTATCATCGAACTTGCAAACACAACTTTGCTTAAATTTACGGCGTCACCAGTAAGTTACGCTCGACGCCACTGAATATAAAGTTATGTTAATGTTAGTGCACCCAACTCCGAACCTTAAAACTTATAAAATGTTACAATTTGTCATAGGTTTCGAATAGATGCAGCGGGAATATTAAATGTCTCGTTCTAGTTGTTATTATGTCGGACACGAGCAAATATTCAAACAGGAATATAAGGCAACATTGCTATGTTTAGATCGGTAACTTCGGTAAGTAGGCGTTTCAAATTTCTCTAGTACGTAGGTTCCGCATAAATTGCATCTGTAGGTTTCGTATCTATTCTACTTTGGTCAGAAGTAGTTATAGATTACTATCATATTACCATCTAAACGAAGTATCGTGTAGTGTAGAGCTTCATCGTCGGATGCGTTAACTATAATTGCTTAATGACGATGATCAAATTTATAGACATCATTTAGGTATTCAATTTTACGCTTCTTGGGACGACGTTAATAAAAAAATGTATCTTATAGAATATATTCGTAGATTAATATTGTAAATTAATATGTTTTGTGCAAAGTCACAAAAAAGAGTAGGAATTAATAAAGCTATCTCGTTGTACCCTAAGTTAAATTGCTATTAAAATCATTAATTAAGCACTTTACTGTTGTGTTTACTATGTAATGATTATAATCACTCTCAAATTAATTTATATTGGTAAGCTTAGACCCAAGTACCCATCTTCATTATACTCCTGTGACATACTTTAAAACTGACCCCTTTGCAAGTATATCCGAATCAGTAAGTATGTCAGGTGTATGAATTCATTGAATTCATGCACACAGACGATTGCACACAGGTTGGCACAGCTTTGATCGGGTGCGCTCTGCCATGTGATCAAATAAACGTAGAGGTACCTACTTAGCACGGCGCGAGGGACGGGCCTAACTGCGCAGATCAAAAGCAAATTTAATTAGTGTTTAGATTTTATTTTGAAGTGTGATTGAGTTTTTTTTCTCTTAAGCAGGGTAGCTTAATCATAGGCAGGCATTGGGAAAAATAATCAGTTACGCCAAAGTTATTAAGTAAAAAGTAAGCCAGAACCCTTTAATGTGATTTTCCAATTAAAATATTGTCTTTTGTGTATTATATGTAGGTATGTATAATATATATTTTTATGATATATGTATATGATGTATTTATAACATATTAAATATCTTTATTATTTGTGTTTAAAACACCTGCCGCAAATTTTCCAGCCACCCAGGGTTGACTGGCAGAGAATGCCATCAGGCATTAAGTATGCCCTATTGTAACTTTTTAAAGGTGCAATAAATATATAAATAAAAAAATAAAATTATAATAATAACCGAGAAAAGCCAAAATACCCTAATACACCTATAATGCAATCGAACGCCGCTCTCATCTTCCTCCGATGAATATTCATACAGAATCGATATGCTTCGCTTTATTCACTGTAAACACGTGTACGTGTCCTCTCAAGCCTGTCTTGTATTAAGTAAATATTCAATGTACTTTAAGTAATTGACACCGCCGACAACGGCTTTCAGGCGAGTCAACACATTTTAATTTTCTTGTTAAAGGAGCTTTCCTAATTCAAGCGGTGTGGTAAGTAGGGTTTATTTTTATGTCCTATCAGAAATATTAAATGAAAAGTAAAGCCATTGGACATATGTAACTAATATGACTAATAGGTATGTACCTTTTTTGTGTCGCGGGTAACTTTCAAAAGGTATCCGACGCCGTGGGAGCAACGCCGGGTTATGTGGGAGTTTTACCTCACTAAAATCCCCGATAGCCGTCCTCAGCTCTGCGAGGATAACTCCAGGATCTCCAACGGACCACAAACAGAGTCCTCTGAGCGCGATGCCCCTTTCGGTCTCTTCCCAGTGAGCATTTGAGGTCACTGTATCTCCTGGTGTTTACGACGGAATGCGACTACACATGCCATCGCCCTACCAGGGGTCGCTTGTCTGGACGGTTCGACCTTCCACTCTAGCCGCCCGCAACCCCGGAAGCCCCTTTTAATCGCTTCTTACGACAGGAAGATACCGTAGCCCTATTCTGGTTCCAGAACTACAGGGACAGACTAGAATGTACCTACTACTAACATGAAATTAGGACAGTTAGAGAACTTTTCCACAATATGCATTAGCTGACTTCATGATTATCGTCGTCCCCCATTACTGTTCACTGCCAGGCGCAGTCAAGGTTTAAGCCTGTTTTTCAAAGTGTGGATCGCCCTTGGTACGCGTGTGATCACTGTTGGCTTGATAGGCTTTTGGCACTCTGTTTTAAATACCAATCATATATTTAACCCATAATTAATTACAAAATAAACAATAATATTGAACAGACTTCATAATTTAAGCTACTGTCCCCGGTTACGACATATATTTTTCTATGTTATAGAGAATGTGCTCTGAAATCTTTACAAATACTGGTTTAGTCCATAGTCTTATGCTTACCAAGTGGGAATATACGACATCATATTTGACAATCCTTTAAGATTTCTTCTCCTAATCACATAAAATCATTTACCTTGGAAATAAAACAAAATCATCCTTACTTCGTTCAAATATATTTTAGGTAACTTTTTTAGCGAACAAACTAGATTGTCCAGACACCATAATAGGCACTCTACATACATTAAAAGTTATAAAGTAATGGTAATAACAAACCCACGAATAGAAAATGCCAATAGCACAATATACAGATGTTATCATTAACGGCAAAAATGGTAAAACTTTATCTAAACCTAATATGGAATGTAATACATTTTCGTACATGCAAATAATCAATAACCCGTAGAGATACAACGACTCGATTCTACTCAAACCCGGTAGAAGCAAAAATCCACGCGAGGGTTGCTTCTTAGCGCCTTTCACTCTAGGAGCCTCGTATAATGACGGTATATTTGAAAATGCAATGGAGGAATGTGTTAATAACATAAATATTTTGATTAGTAAAAGATTCTTAGGATACAATAGAGGGAAGAGTGAATAATGCCCAACTGTGGACATTATCAAAAAGTGTCTACCATCCACTTCTCCTAGAACTGACATGAAACTGAAACAAAACAAAATTAATTGAACGGCATTTGTAGTATGTAAATAATTTTTACTATGTATTTTTTTTATCTGAATAAAGTAGCAAACGAGCATGCAGTCCACTTGATGGTAATTGGTCACTGCCGCCCATGGACATTCACTGGCCCATGGACAGTAATGAACTTCATGCAGAACATGGGTTCCATCTGAAGTCAATCACAAATGCGTTGCTACTCCAGAGGACTATGATGGTCGCCTCATGTGAAAGTGTGCCGGCAACCACACTCTTCCATCGAAACGCAAGAACTGTTTCACGCTAGAAATAGGTGTGGCGATGGTACTTTCCCGGGCGCACAATACTGGTTCTACCACCTTGAATATGATGTAGAAATCCTACAAAGGATATAATATATTGTGTATATTACAATTACCTTAGTGGTATTAGAACCATCAGTATCGCCTTCTCATGGACATGCCAGCCAAACATAAACGAGCACGTAGCGCATACTATCATGCATCTGAAATACAATTGTATAAAAATTAAATATAGAATTATTTACATAACTTAAAAAAAGAAAAAACACTACAACAAAACAATTATCTTCTCAACTGATTTCTGTTTACATTATTCAAACATTTTTTAATGAGATTGGAAGCCAGAATCTATTTGAACAATTACAAAATTTATTAGCCAACTTACGTCAATTTATACTAGCGCAGAGTCGAAGCGCATCGAAGCGTTTGTCCAAAACTGAACATAACAAAACAAATTCAACCTTAATTCCACTTCGTAACGCTCATATTACTTCTGAGATTTTAAAATGTCGCGCGCATTCTTCGGATTTCGCGCGTCTGTGCGAGAACAACGCTGATTGGCGCGCGCGCATTCTCGCGTATTCATGCGGCCACTAGCGAACCTACGCGTCATCACTCGAAAATTGGCCTGCATCGGTGTTGATCACAATGGACTCAAACAAAAAAATAATTTAGCTGGAGCAAAAATATGAACGCCTATTTAATTAATCCAAAAGCCAGAAATTATAAGTATTAGCCCAAGAGATGCTTCACGCTAGTAATAGGTGTGGCGGTGGTACCTCCCCGGTCAAACTACACTGGTTCTACCACCTGGTAAAATTTTTACCTATAACTCCTGACACTAAAAAGAACAGTAAAATAGCTGAAAGGAGTTAAAAGTAACTATTTTATTTATTAATACCAATGTCATATACGCAAACCTTATAAAACTCAAATTTCTATATCTTCTATCAGCTCCAAGATGCCACAGTTTTATAAGCGCAGGCACCATAGAGAGTGCTGTCAAAGCAAATGTGTACTCTGGCTTTATTGTTGGCAATACTGTATGGTTGTACTCTTGCACAAGTCCCCCAGTCATAGAAGCCTCACTTTTTGGCACTGAATATCCAAACATTGGCACTAAAAATTAAAATATTCTATGAAAATATTCTTTCAGTTAACATAAATATACACTTAAGTAACATTTATTTTATATATCTTAGCTGGTAATTAAATGTATAATATTTCACTATATTTTATAGTGTCGTAAAAATGCAAGCAAATGAATTCTCATTTATAAAGAGCAACTAACCGTTTAATTACAAAATCAATATAAACAAACTTACAGACATGTTGTAATGCTTTATCAGCAATATTATATAGAGCCCAGAAGTTAGGCGCCCAATATGCATGGCACAGTCCTCTTTTAAACGGGAATAGTCTGGATAATATCTATAAATAAAAAAAAAGTTACATAATGTATTTCATTTAAGTAGCTACTCGAAACTTTCGTTTATATATTTACCTGAGGTATATGGTCCAGAAATGGGCCATAAGATATAACGAAAATAGACACAACCGTGACGGCTAGCTTAAATAAATTTGCTATAGAGAAAGAGTGCCATGGCGTGTGCACCCCATCAGTTGTTGACAGAATAAAGCAATAGGACCTCAACAAGAACACCACATAAACAGGTGCCACATACAAGAAAATGTGTTTCAAGTTGAGCAACACTGCAAACCATATGGCTGCTTGAATGTATTCAGCCTGAAAATAAAACAACACATAGATTTAAAAAAAAAAAGGAGTGGTAACAGAACCGTAATAAAAACAAGTTGTTTAAGTCTAGTCTAAGTCTAAGGGCCTACTGTGTACTGTGTAGTATTTACCCTATGAAGGGCCTGATGGGCATTGCTCAAGGGAAGCATTCCCTATATACACATTGACGTCCCAGATAGGAATTTTATTGTGGTTCATGTGAGTAAATCTCAATGGTATGGTAATATATATAGGTATCCCCAAAATGGCCAGATATCTATTGAAGAATCAACTGTGATGAAAAGCATATTATCCTTAGTAGGAACTACAGGGGTCGAGAATGTTAACAGTTAATAGTTCATACAAATGACAAACAAGTAGTTAGGAATCAATGTGTTAAAAAATTTAATATAATTTATCTTAATTTTCTGTAAAGCACTAATAATTATTATAATTATTATATAAAAGACTAAATAAAATTATTGGTTATTTGTTAATAACCCATAGTTTCCTTTGATTACACCAATATATACTCTTACTCAATATACCAATTATTAATCTTATTACTGTCAATATTGTTATATTGATTCAGAATTTTAAAATGAGGCTAGTATAAAATTACATTAATTACTGTCGAATTTTTATTATTATTACTGCAGAATAAGGCATATGTTAACAAAATTACACATCATGTCAGATAAAATATACTCACTTTGATCATGTTAGACATTGAAAAAAGAAGGAACCCATATAAGAATCCATTGTATTGAAAGTGAATATGATCCACAATTAACAAGCCCGGGTTAGAAACTAGCAGTATAAACACTAGAGCCTTGCCATTGCTTACTAATGTTGAACAGCTGGAAATAGCAATAAGGAATGAGCATTTAATAAAGTACCTAGCATGCAATACAATGGAAATGTATTATAAACAGACAATTCATAAGAATAATTTGAAAATTATAGCCTACAACGAGATGCAGATTGTGTGAGGTCTATGTCGAGCAGTTGATTATCAAATGCTGTTATGTTCACCAATGCACCTAAACAGGATGGTGGAGTGTGCTCTTATCTTTTTCCAGGCAATAAAGGGTCGCATCAACCCATTATTGGCCCACTGCTGGGCACGGGTCTTCTCCTAGAATGAGAGAGTTTAGGCCATAGTCCACCGCGCTGGCCAAGTGCGAATTGGTGGACTTCACACACCTCCGAGAACTTTTTTTTTTTTAAGAACTCTCGGGTGTGTACGATGTTTTCCTTCACCGAAAAGCAGTGATAATTAATTTCCAATACGCACATAAATCATTGGTGCGTGCCTGGGTTTGAACCTCGGACCTCCCGATCGAGAGGGCAAGTTTCAACCATTAGGCTATCACTGCTCTTTCAACCATTAGGCTATCACTGCTCTTTCAACCATTAGGCTATCACTGCTCTTTCAACCATTAGGCTATCACTGCTCTATAAAGGGTATAAATAACTATTATTATTGTATTGCCAATTAATAGTATCTGTCCCTTTTAATCACTGTCAAAATGTGCCTTAACTATTTGTTACTAAATGTTTTTAAAATCAATCATCTACACACTTATCCCATTAGCTTTTTATCCATTTATTTATCGCTTTACAAACATTATAACTACACATTGGATTATATGCATTTGCATATTCTCATATGCAAATACATATAATGAGTGTTTTTGCATATTTTGGTACTTTTTCATTAATATTGGGCAAAATTGTTCAGTTTGTTCTTTTAGTTTGCTAGTTAGACGACCAAAAAAAAGGTCATCAAATCTACCGAAATCAGTTAGACCACATAAAATGAAATACTTAAGTGGATTTTTGATAGTGCATATTTTGTGTATATTTGACAATTTTAGTGCATATTTCACCCTTTTATAGTGCTAAAAGTGGAAGCTCTAAAGAGCGTTCACTTAGGGCTATGTTTCAAACCACCCAAGTCAACCTGTACATAATTGCATAGTATACATTATTGTTGCACCCACAAAACTTTACATATTTACTCATATGTAATACAAATTAAACTTACCTTCTGATCCCGTAAATATAAATTATATCCAGCACAATCACAGACATTCGTTGAAACAGAATTGTCATCGGAGAATCATAGTTCAAATTTTCCACTTTCAACATTTCAGGATCAAATATCTTTCCAATATGTGATAAGCCATATTCGAACCAAGCAAAAAAGGGAGGATAATCTAATGTCCATTCTGATGTTGACTCGTAATACCATTTTTCTATAGACACATTGTGAGTTATAGCCAACCAATTTCTATGCACCTCAAAATCCGTGGAATGGCTGAAATAATATAAAACGAACATATTGAACTATTAATATTGCACTCTAAAACATATTCCATCTTCAAAATGTAATTAATACATACTACAATGGAATAAAGAATAGTTTAACAGTAGACACTATCAATGCTATTTGCAAAAGCATTATTATTGGTTTTATTTACAACATTTTTAATTAGTGCTGAGATCAATGAATTTGTAATCGCCGGCCGATATTAATTGTACTTATTTGTTGTCGGTTTCTCACTGGATACTTAAAAAATAATGATTTAACCGGCACTAATCCACATACATATATTGTAAACAAGAAAATTTGACATTAGTGACGTTTGTCAAACATCATCGTCGTCACTTCGGATGCGTTCCATTAGACGTTCGCAAAGTCCACGCTCACGACCGCAGTTTTCCCGTTCCACTAGCTTGTGAGCTAAACTGACGTACACTGTAAGTACTGGAACGATCACTTCGACCCACCTTGTTAATAAGTCGTCGTGAGCGTCGCGTGGGCGTAAGTCTTGACGTCATTAGTGACTTTTTCGCCGCGACCACAACGACGTTTTGGGCGTTTGTGGCGTTGTGAGCGCCATTCGGAACGCACTCTTCGTCGGTTCATGACACAGATTAAAATAACATAGAATTGCATATATTTTCACAGAATACATAAAATCAACAATACATAAAATCAATAAAAAATAAACATATTTTGTTATACATACTTTCTTAGTAGTTTGTCAATGATCAATACAGTTGTTGGGCCGACGTAATGTGTGCAATGCTGAGATGTGAACCTAAAACTTCCTTAATCCTAATGTAAATGGATTGAAAAAAATAATTTATGTTGTTCACATAACTTGTCATTGTCAGTGTCATGTCAAAGCATTTTCTAATGTGACATTTGTCTTTCGAGGCAAATTGTAATTTTACGAGTTATATTTTTAATGTTGATGTTGATATTAGATTTTGTCGTACCTAATTATTTATTTATTTAGTGTAAAGTTTAGGTTGTTGACGTATATCGCCACTGTCTTGATACTACTCAATGCTATTGATACTATGCATCAGAAAATCGTCAACGAATTACACCGTATTACCTTTGCATAGCAATGCAAACGAGAAACACTGACTGTCTACTCGCTTAATATATAAACAGAGTAATCTGAAATAACTTTTTTACGGATTTAGTATACTAGAAAGCAACAGAACATTTATTATTTATTTATCATTTAGAACAATTTAAGTTGCACAAAAACAGCTTTTCAAAAACATGGCTATTCTTCATAGAGCTCTATTTACGTGGTTCATATTCCTCGTCTTCTTAATTCTTCTCTGTTTGAGATTAGAATCGAGGACCCATTGGAACTGGTTTATTGTGTTCATACCTATGTGGGTGTATGATGGTATCCTCTTAATATATGTATTATTCCATATGGTGTCTCACTGTCGGAATGGCCTGGAAAGATTCAGAGGAAACATTAAGCGAAATATGTGGTACATCGCCGCCATAGCGCTGAAAATGGCAGCGCAAATCATAATTTGCATTAAACTGGAATCAAAGTTGGACATGTCCATATACATTGTGATGATCCCTATTTGGATGTTACTACCTGTTCTGTGTATTGAAGTCATCCTGTATTTAATAAAACATTCGAACGGAAGCAGTAGATACTAGTGTGTATAGTGTAGAGGAACTGTCTAGGAACCATGTGACTGTGATAATTATAAACTTGGCACCGTTTCATTGACATTGGTATGTTTGCACGGTCGCGTCATAATAAAGTGGTGTGTTTTTGGTGATATAAGAATATAAGCCTGTAAAGGAAAAACGATTTTACCAAAAAAATGGCCTCTATTGCTGATACCTTAGCAAATATTAAGAGTACCATCACCACTGAAGTGCCAGCTGGGTCTACTGCGGTGTTGAACTGCAATAGCAATGATTATGCCCACAATTTCATGTTTTGGTTATTCGATAAAAACAAAGTGATTGGCCCCGGAAATGATTATGATGAGAGGAAGTATAAATATGAAGTCCTTTCAGGGAAGTTGCATATTGATGTGAGTTTAAAACATTTGTTATAATTTTGTGTAGAGATGTGATGATATAGTTTAAATTAATATTTCATACTAATATTTGTGTTCACTCTTTGCTGCACAATAGCATGTCTCTTTCTCTCTCTCTTATCCCTTATTGTCCCACTACTGGGCATGGGTCTTCTCTCAAAATGAGAGAGCTTAGGCCATAGTCCACCATGCTGGCCAAATCTGAATTGGTGGACTATAGCAATGCATGTCACTCACAGCATGTCACCAATGTTAAATGTAACACTATAGTCACAATTAACTTTACGAGTAAGATGTATGGACATCACCCACAATTTAAATAAGTAAAATTGTACTAATTTTGAAAATCTCTTAGTCTGAAATTTCTTTCCATTAATATTTTCTCTTTCATATTTTACAAACATCTGCTTGTGTTATCATCCAGATTTAAAGTTACCATCCATTGGCTAAACCACCTATTACAAGTTTCCCAGCAGGGTTTTAAAAATTTGTCAAATTTGTATTTCAGAGTGTGTCTCCAAGTGAATCAGGCTACTACAAATGTGTTTCAAAGAATATAGATGGATCGGGCATATCAGTGGGGGAAATTGAGATGATTGTACGAGGCAGTGCAGCATTTTCAGCAGCGGATGCAGTCAAACTGATAGCCATTGTGGTTTCAATCATTGTGATCATCAGCTGTGCTGTGATTTATTACAGATTGAGAAGGGAGTGGAAAAGGGAAGCACAACAGTTTACTCCAGGTATCTATCATTCTATAATTAAAATTACACTACAGAACAATTTGCATATTGATGATTACATGCGATCATACATGCAGCCTTCCTTACCGGGGTTGATTGGCTGGAAGGTTCAAACTCCCACTCTAGCTGTCTGCAACCCTCGAAAAACCCCTATTCAGTCGCCTCTTACTACAGAGTGGGGGATACAGTGGCATTAAAATTATATATTTGATAATGTTATGTACTATATACCATTTTAATCCCCTTTAAGGTAACAAGATGGATAGTATGGTCTATATCAGTCCAAATTTTAATTATCTTCATGGCCAAATTATCACAATTTGTAGATTATTAGATTTGTGTATGACATGTATCCTTCATTTATTAGGTACATTCATATTCCATGTTGCTCAATGTCATGTCCATTAAACGAGGGTATATATAGCCATTAAACTAACCCCACAATCCTCACAAACTTTTTTTAATTTTATTACTATTCAATTTTAATTTACACCTATCTCTCCACAAATGTTTATAAATGTGATCTGATGTCACCCAACCCGATGAACTGTCTAAAAATCAAGCCTTATTGTCTAACAAATAACAATTGGTCAAATGAAAGGGTTTTTTTTTCTATCACTTCATCACTCAATTTACTTTCTTACTTAAATTTAAACTAAAAACTATTGTAAAACCACACTAATATTAGTGTACTTGGCATTATGCATATAACTTCAGTTCAATTTTTTTTATAAATATCATTGTTCACTTTCCTGCTTCTATTTATATATAATCATGACACTTTACTTTCAGTTGATGATGAAGATGAAGATGGTGATGGTGAAGAAATTTACAATCGCACTACCACTGCAATAACTCAGCCGGCACCAGGTCCCAGCAGGAATGTTTCATCGGAACATCTTTTTGGAATTGATAATCAAGGTTTAGATACAGATTTCAACTCAGTCTTTGAGAATATTCAGATAAAATCACCACAACCAAGTTTAATATAATACTAGTAAATGAAATTAGCACAATACAATATCATTTAAGATGAATATTTTTAAGATTAGGGAAACAAATTGTAAATAAGTGATAAAGAAGATTAGGGCGTAATACCTTTTTGTTTCTCGTAT
This sequence comes from Spicauda simplicius, assembly GCA_949699795.1. Lineage (NCBI taxonomy): Eukaryota > Metazoa > Arthropoda > Insecta > Lepidoptera > Hesperiidae > Spicauda > Spicauda simplicius. The sequence goes on from OX453057.1 coordinate 13,452,271, forward strand.
TATTATTAAAAAACCCTTTCATTATTTACCTATATTAGGGTGTACATAAAGAACCACTATATTGGGATTACAATAACGCCAATAAAATAATTCATCTGAATTGGTCCCCAGAATGTAGTTCAAATCTGTAAGATTTGTAAACATGCATACATATAAAAGTAAAGTTTAAGTTATAATAATAAAGACTAACGTTTTTGTAAATGTTTGTTGGGACAACGCATTTTCTCAGAATTTTGTTTTTAATTATCAAAGTATTGTAAATATGTAATTTAAAATTGTAATTATGAATAAAACATTCACTTATATTTTGGTATTTCTTTTCATTTATCATAATAGTACATAAAATAAAAGCGTCAGCCATACAAAGTTGATTCTTTTGGTTTCAAATTAATGTTCATATTACAGTAAATTTTCTAGATTAATAACCTCCTTGATTTACGCGTGTATCCAATCTACCTTACTATAAAATTACGCAGATCACGATCACCTCGGCTTTATTGACGTAAATACTTTGACGTTGACCACATTTCCAATAATAGTACCTAATGATCTATCAGGATCAATGCATTCTACACCCACACACATTTGGCTCATTTCCAGAATTTCGTGCTATGCAAACAGGTGTCTCTAGACGATTTAGTGGATATTTTAAGTTTCCTTTGAAAACATTTGTTAGAAGGTCAATGAACTTTTATGACGCAAGCCTGAACTTCCGACCATGAAAAGCCCCCTTAATACCAAGATATAACACCTAAAATATGGCAAACGAAACAGTATTATACCAAAAAACGTGTACTAATATTTATATTTTTATCCACACTGACACGCAAACGCTGTTTACCTGCTACAGTGATTTTAAGAAAAGAAATATTCGGCTGTCCTCCACGTTTCGGTTTGCACGCTCGTTTTTGCCACGGACATGTAAGTTGTGGAATGAGCTTCCTCCTGGGGTATTCCTGGAGCGCTACGACAAGGGGTTCATCAAGAATGGTGCGAAAAGAGCTCTCCGATGCCAAAGCCGGCGATGCATTGGCGACTCCTCTGGTGTTGCGAATGTCCACAGGTGACGGTGTCTGCTTTCCGTCAGGTAGCCCGTCTGCCTTATCGTTAGGTTAAAGTATAACAAAAAAGAAATCTGTCTGCCACTTCACTTTAGATGTCCTTAAATGTAAATGAACCTTTAATATCAAAAAGTTACGTTTTCCGCAGTTGTATCAATTTTATCTGGAGTTAAAGCGTCATGGCTTTCATTTTCAAGAAGGTCTTGTGACTGCGGCGTAATATCGAATGTTTCGTCATCTTCGTCTTCAGCGTTTACTTCCATTTCAAACACTCTTACTTTCCTATGACTATTTGACAAAACCACAGCCACCTTACGTCCACCGGAAACCGCTATTTTGTACCCGTCCATTTTCTCCAGTACTTTAAAAACACCTTGATCAAGCAGTGGAGATAGATTCTTTCTAGGTATCTTATCATTAAATATACAAGACTTAGATTTTACATTAAATTCACTAGAATTATCCATAACAATTTTCAATGGAAGTTGGATGAATATAGTGCTTTCAGCATTATGAGGATGTTTTGTAAGCACCGACAAATACTCTGAAGAATAAAACTCTATATCCAATACAGCCAATTCTTCTTCCAAAGGCTGTTTATTATCATGTAACAGATATGATGAAAAATAATATTTTCCGGCCTTAGCAGTACATTGTCGCTCCTTTACATCAAGAGAAACAAATCTAATTCCTTCAGAAGGATATTTAGTATTTATAAACGCCATCATATGTTTTTGTTGATTAGCGTCGAATATTTGCGAGACTTTAAAATTGTCGCAGCTATTAATCTTTTCTACGTCGTCGTAACATTTGATATTAAACAAGACTGAGAAATATTTCCCAATATCTTTACCAGACACATCAAATACTTTATTGACTGCATTTTTCAAATAGTTCTGTTGCTGTACGAGTGAAAACTTTCGAAATTCCATCATGGAAAAGATTGTATCATTTCCTTTTAGTAGGCAAGAATTTTCTCTGAGGAATTTATGCCATGGGTTGTCTTCATCATCAGGCAGAAGTGTTAAATCTTGGTCTTGCAGGTACTGGGCTAATCTTTCGAGATTAAACTTCACTGGTTTTTCTGATACCTTGTCAGATGTTTCCCCTTGAACAATGTCAAAGTTGTATAAGAAATCGGAAATATGTGATAATTCCTGCTGTGTCATCCTGATTATTTCGTTTGAAGCTGGTTCATCTAACAAACGCACAATAACAACAAATAGCCATCTGAAAAATGCTTTGTAGTTTCTCATTGACACATCAATTACTTGTTGTAATTCTAGACATTTGTTCAAAAATGCACAGCAAGCCTTTATGGAATTCGTCACTGTGGCCTCATCAAGCCCCAAAATCTGAAATAACACAGCCATGAATATGATCATTATTAGATTTTATATGATTTACGCTTGAATAAGCATCAATTGAAACTAATGTTTGATGCTAAACATGCATAGAGAAGGAAACTGTGGATTCATATCATTACATACTTAATTTTTAGTACTACTTTTAGTCTTATATGATTTTAGACTAGTATTATCGCTGAATTGATACATTAGAATACTTAAAAGGTACTCACAATATGTGGTTTATGAATTCTTATAGAATACTTTTTGCCAATATTTCGACCCAGTTGCGATTGTGGTCATATGAACCGCATATCGTGAGTACTTTAGTCTTGTAGAAGGATGCTATTATAGTTCTGTCTATATTTTTTCCTTATTATTAGCTTATTATTTAGATGACACCATATGATATATTGGAAAGTTTCAAGAAGCATTTGTCCAGATTAGTCAATCTAAGTAAGGTTACTTACATTTAACATACTTAATTAGTATTTTTAATCGTACCATCACAAGAAGACCAAAAATATTTATGCTCCAAAAGAAAAAAATACAAAAACATACATACTTTATGCTGCATATTGTATGTATGTTTTTGTAAATTTTTAGCACATAATATGCTATACTATAAAGAATATAATGGCTATTTGGTGCTTCAATATTATTGCCTTTGTAGTGACCATATGATATTGTAAAATACTCATTATTTAGAAGTTTCAATTGATTTAAACAAACCTTATATCTGTCAGGAATCCTTGTAAAACCTTTTAGTTCAGCTAAGTGGTATGTTAAACATTGGCCAACAATGTTTAGTTGCTTTAAAACTAGTTTCTGTATTGTAGAGTAGCTCAATTCCACTGAACCACCAAACTTTTTCAATCCTTTGGCAGTTAGTCCATGTAGGAGAAACAATTCCAGTTCATCAGAAGGCACACCTGTGGAATATTGTTTTCAAGTGACATCAGAAAATGTATATCATAGAATAATACTTACTACTACTGTGAAAATCTCAATTACAGATATATTGACTATCTAGTCCTGCGTAAAATCAAATAATCATGTATTTTCATCAATGTTATTTTTGTTTAATATATGCATGACATATACACATGACACTGTAATAATTATTCAATGCTTAAATAAATTTTGTTACTTAAAATTCACAATATACAACTGAACTAATTGTTGTTACATACCTAACATCAGTAATTCCAGAAAGTCTGCTGAAACTCCACCTTCGGGTACTGATGATGCATAAGAGGCCATTTTAGTGTCCATTTCAAGTAAAATGTGCTCCCAAGATTCAGTTATAGAAGTCATTGTCTGGTCAAGATGTGTAATGAGTTGCTTAATCTGACCATGCCTATTAGCAACTGCAAATAATTCTTCTGAAAAGGCTGATAGCACACTGGTGTTTATGACTGACAAATAAATGTTGTTATTAACTCTGTCTAAGTACAAAACTTGCATAACACTTAAGTCATCAGATAAGTTAATGTTCAAAACTTTGTATTCTCCACACTCATCCTTTGATATTTGTGCGAGATGCATGGTACCATATGGATATCTTCCAAAAACGCTCATATAAATATGGCCTGTACCATAACCTACTATTAACATATTCAACTGGGTATGTTCTTGTACTGCTTTGAAACATTTGGCATTGTCTTCTGGACCCTGATTTTTGTAAGCATTGCCCAGTGAAGGTGGCTTTTGCAGGAAAATTGATGCATCATCCTGAAAAATTGAAAATGCTATTTGAATATTATGTATTATGTCACTATTATAAATACATTTAAATAGAGTATTATGTATTATGTCACTATTATAAATACATTTAATACTAACACAAAGTCAGCCTTACAAACTTCATAATATACAGCATTTATCACTGCATAGTATAAAACAAAGTCGCTCCCCACTGTCTGTCCCTATGTATGCTTAGATCTTTAAAACTATGCTACGGATTTTAATAAAGTTTTTGTCAATAGATAGAGAGATTCAGAAGGATGGTTTTTATGTATAATACATGCATAATTAGTGGTGAAACACTGATAATTTTAGATTTTTACTTTTAGGCATAACAAAGTTCACCGGATCAACTAGTAATATTAATAAGGTTACTTACATATAAATTATATTCAGTAGCTGTCTCCAGGGTCCCAGCTTTGACAGCCCATGTAATACAGGTAATACCATAGTTTTTAGTTTCAAACAATTCATCAGAGCTCTCCTGATCAAAGTGATATTTATCAAGAATTTCTTTATCCTCAATATCTGCTATATACACCCCTCCGAAACTGTAGCCGATTGCTAAGGCCTAAACACAATAAAATTGTAAGATATAATTAATTACCAAAGATATTATTTTCTCGGATTCTTCAAGTTTTTAAACATTGTCAAATGTACAGCAATGAATGCAGGTAACAAAGTATGATATTATTTCTGTGTATTCTATACTTAAATTTCCTTCATAATTTTTTATGATTTTAAACTAATATTATCACGGAATTTATAGATTTTATTATGTAACTGCTACTCACAATATGCAACTATAAAATTTCTGGAATTCAAAAATCGCATATTGTGAGTACCCATTACATAACAAAAAATACAAAAAATTTTATTTGATAAATATGTGAATTAAACACCTTTCCATCAGGTCTCCACGCCATTGCTTGAACAGTTACATTTTCCTTGGGAGCAGGTAAATTCCAAACTTTCTGCCAATGTAGTCTGTGAACTTGAACTTCACCTAGCAATCATGAAAATCATCAATGAATAATCATGAAATACTAACATGTTATCGAAGAGTAATTTAAACATTGTGTGTGTACTAAATACATATCAAACTTGAAATAATTACTCACAAACAATAACGGTCAAATAATAATTAGTTTCCATCGGACACAAGGGAACAGAAGAGAAGAGAACAAACAGTTGTAGAGAAATAAACGTAAACAAACCTTTAAAATTACTTAGAGCTAACAAATCAAGCCGGTTACTCCAAACCATCAAATCCACTTGATTTGCGACATGTCTTTCTTCCATTTGCCTCATTCTGCAGTTAAACATATTGTACTACTGTGCGTCAAAGTCTGATAAATTATTTATAATAGAAAGTTATCGCTTCATGTTATAAAAGACAGGAATCATGAATTGTAATCTCTACATAAAATTTGAAATTACGTTCGACAGGATTAGAATGACAGCTTGACAGCCAGCTGCCAGTTAGGTTGTAATAGCGATGGGCAAATGGAGTTTTACTCGAGTAACTTGAGTTACACTCCAAACGAGTAAAAAACCAGGCTTAGTTTCCATGCTGTTTCATATTATTATTGTGCTAATACTTTTTACTGTATTTACTCATTTCGTGACTTCATTACGTTGAATTGTGTTAGACGGTCATTGTGGAGTTCGTGTATGTTTTATATATGAATCAATACGTTTTTTTTTTTTTTATTTTGACTGTACTACTAAATATATGTGAAAATAAATGTTAAATAATATCGAACAACACCGTTTAAGTCATTAAAATAAAATATATGACGGCTTAATATTCACTTTTTGTAAAAAAAAAATGTCTTATTTTTATGATATTTACGTAAACCCTACGGAATACGTAAACGAATACGTTAACCCTTTTTATGCAATTTTATGGGGTTTAAATTTATAAAAAAGTGTAGCGTGTAAAATTGATTTTGTATCAAATGTGAAACAAACTATTACGCCTTTAGAAACTCAACTCGATGACCGACTGATGACTTGACTCAATTGTACAATATACGAAACTTAGTAGATCAACTCGAAAAGGTTAATTTTTTTACTGTTCCTTTACTCAGCTAGTTGCATTTAGTTACGGTGTAGGGTGTACACTTAGCGATAGGCAGAGTAATAGTAACACTTTACTCGATTTACTTAAGGCCTAAACTCTCTCATTCTGAGAGAAGACCCGTGCCCAGCAGTGGGACAATAATGGGTTGTCGTGACTCGATTTACTCGAACCATACTATTTCAAGTCAAACGTCATTGTCAAATATCAATTTGTCTTCAGGTTTTGTTGAACTATTGGTCGGCATTTCGAATGTCGCAAATTGTAAGATATTATTGTTAATGTTCAGATATTCGTAACATACGCTCATATAATATATTTCTGCTGATAAAAATACGGAATAATATAATTAGTCGCAACAATGGCATCGCCTCTCGAACAGTTTGTGAACAACGTCAGGACTACTTCTGCATCAGGTATGTGCATATTTTGAAACCTTAATACACAAAAAGATGTTTTTTATAATGAAATTTATTAATTTTACAGGCAGCTATCGCGAATTATGCGAAATTATAGGCAAGTCTGATGAAGTGTTGCAACGAAACAGCGCCCACCTCAATACAGTCTTGGAAACTCTGGATATCCAACAACATTCTCTGGGTGTGCTGGCTGTGCTTGTCGCTAAATTCTCTCTGCCACAGGTATGAAAAAAATTCTCCAATTATATGAGACAACTTTCTAAAATAGATATAATTTTATAGTTACATAGTTCACTACCAATTTAATTTATTATGCATTCATTCCTTACGTGTAACTCAACATCTCTGATATGTCGGAGAGGTTAACATAACTTATGGTAGAACTTAGGTAAACCTAGATCTTTATCTATTTTGGCGCTTGGTGAAGTATGGCTTAAATACTCTCTTATTCTGAGAGAATCCACATGCCCAGCAGTGGGCAATAATGGGTGGATGATGAGTGTCTTCTCATATTGAATTGTGAATAGTATTTGTTTTCTTTGTATGTGCATAAATACATAAATAAATAAATACTTCTACATTTGTTTCCAGGGTACCAGTGATGTTGATAAGTCAACAATGTATCAACAAATTCATGACTTCATAACTAATTGTAATGGGGAACAAGTGCGATTTTCTCCTGATCTGTGTATGTATTTACAATTTAATTTTGTTTTCAAATCAATTTTTTGATGCTACTTATAATATTATATATACTTAGTAATAAATTTACAATATAAATAGTATTTTAAGTTATGTACATATCTAACGCTAGGGTTTCCTGCAATATTAGGTATAAGTTTGGATACAATAAATACAATACAATAAATATTTCAATTAACGGAATCAGTTATAATGCAATATAAATTATACATACATTTGAACTTACATTACATCTGTATTTTACTTGCGCATTCCAACTTAGTGCAATGCATGTGTAGCTGACCTAGAGGTCTATAATTTATATATGGGATTGATTATGGATAGATATCTGGTAATCGACCCATATCCCGATATAAGATATGGGCAGTACTGCAGTTACTGCAATATTACTGTTGTTCTTTACCTTAATTTAGTATGAAAGTTTTAATTTTCCTTTTGGTATCTTGTAAAACGAGTAGCAGAAGGGGACCTGTTTCTTTTATATCTCAGGGAAATTGGGGTGGCTGAACATCAGCGCAGCTCAGGACTTAGATCCTGGTTCTGCATTAGCTGAGTCACTTCCTTTTGCTCACAATAATGTTATTTAATTAACCTAAATTTATTGTTACTTTTTAATTGTAATGCATTTTGAGGCAATTTACCATTATTATTATTACTAAAGTGGCTGTGTACCTGTTTACTAATTCAATCATATAATAGAGGATTTGGGAAATTGTTTGATATACATGGTTAATTATTTTAGTTGATAATTACAGATGCTGATTTATGTCATCTACTGACTGACCACCTTGTCGAGATCAAGCAGCCAATCAGGGGCATTGAAATCCTTAAGAAAGCTATAAGAAAGATTCAATTGTTTGACTCACAACTTACTTCTATCCATGCAGACCTTTGCCAACTGTGTCTCTTATCTAAGTGTATGAAACCTGCTCTTGAATTTTTAGACACTGATGTGACAGGAATAGGGGCTGAAGTAAAGGTAGTATAAAAAATCTACATATTTTTCACATTTATTTCCACAATAATTACCCATCAAAATACATATAAGTAAATACATCAATATAATTATAAAATTTAAACACTTTTTAGCTCGGAGGAAATAGTGACTCGAAACATTTCTTACTGTACTACTATTATGGAGGTATGATATACACTGCTCTGAAGAACTATGATAGAGCCTTATACTTTTTTGAGGTCGTTGTGACAGTTCCTGCTATAGTGGTGTCTCACATAATGTTGGAAGCTTATAAGAAATACCTATTGATTTCATACCTCTTACACAGGAAGGTGAAATATTTTCTTTATATTATTAAAATAGTTTTACAACATTTATGTCTTTATTCTGAATAAATGTACAACTACAAATTTTAAGATGATAAACATGAATTCCACTACCAAAATTACACCAATATTTTTCTTGTTTTCAGATTCTACCAATGCCTAAATATACATCTCAAGTTGTTTATCGGTTCCTCAAACCGCTCTCTGTTGCATACCATGAGATCGCAACAACTCCCCATGCAACTATTAAGAATAGGGAGACTTATGTTAGAGACAAAAACATGGGATTGGTCTATCAGGCAAGTCCTGCTACATTTAAATGCGACAAAGAATATTATTGTGTGATACATTGATACACATTAAAATGGAATAATAACTGCTACACATTTACTTATACTATGTTGAAGATATAACAATGCTTTTGAAATGCTGAATACTCTAATGAATTTATTATTTCTTTGGTTTAACATAGAATTTTTGCAGAAATTTAATTTAATTCACCATAAGTGTAATGAAATTTATTTATTATTTTAGCTACTAAATGCAGGATATAAGAAAAGCATTCAGCGGCTGACAAAAACATTCATAACATTGTCTCTTAGTGATGTTGCATCTCGCGTACAATTATCTGGTCCAGCTGATGCTGAAAGCTATATTCTTAATATGGTGAGTATAAGTTAAACGCTATAAGGTAGGTTCAGGGTCATTCAAGCAATATGTAGGCATCAAAATGGGATGAGGTGCCATTGCCACACTATTTTTTAATGACATGGTCTTTACGGTGGTAATGTCAGAGATATAAATTATTATTCGTTCGATAATTTTTATCTTCTTAGTTATTTTAGCAGACAAGGGACAGGAAAGTTATAATAGTTTTTCTTATCTAGTGCTTGAATGACCTCTTATTTAATGACAATATGAACAATGCTTTGTAATTTTGAAAGATAATATGATATGTTTAATTTTCTTAGATTGAAGAAGGTGAAATTTACGCAATGATAAACCAAAAGGATGGCATGGTCGTGTTTCTTGATAGCCCTGAGAAGTATGCCTCACCAGAGACCCTGAGCATTTTGGAACAACAAATGGCTGCCTGCACTAAATTACATCAGTACATTCAAGAAATGGACGAACAAATACAAATTAATCCACAGGTAAGCTGTTTAAATATAAAGAATGATAATACAGTCTATATTCATGTCTTTTTACCATAATTGTAAATGCTTTGATATAATTGAAAAAGTAAAAAATCATACTTACAATTTTATTTCGATTTAGTTGTTCGATTACCATAAAATTAATGTTAGGGTAAACATAAAACTAACTATACACTATATACATAAAGAATAATAAATTCATATATTTCATTGTTTCAGTATGTGAAGAAATCAGTTGGAAGTCACGATGAAGACATGCCGGCAACCAGTCAAAACGCTTTACCCACATACACCATTTAAGTTCTTAACATATTTGTAGCATTTACTCATAATTTAAACTAATATGTGCAGTCAAAAATAATTTTAAGCAAAAAATTGTAGTCTTACTACATACAACATCCAATAAACATATAATTCCACATATATCTTTGATTTCACCTAGTAAGCTTCATGTACGGCTTCTGTAAATGCATCCATGCTCCCCAGAGGAGTCTGTGGTGTGATACCATGGCCCAGATTGGCAATGTATCTCAGTTTGCCAAATTTGCGCACCATTCCAATAGTCAGTCTTCTTATTTCCTCCTGTAATTATTACATAAGTAAACTTTCATACCAAGATGGAATTTAATTTTTTCTACATTACAAAGCAATTACTTCCTACATCATCATAATAACTAATTAATAAGGATGTATAAATACTAGCATTTATTCATGGATTATGCATGCCAGATCTGAGACGAAACAATGATGAGTAAAGGTGGACATTCACGTTAAGACGGTCGCACGAACTACGGTCGTATGCGACTAGTTCGATCGTGAATGGTATATTTACAGCACACTATAAGTGCACTGTAAACATAGGCATATTTATATAAAGTATTTAAATTAAAATAAACTTTGTTTTTGTGGTGTGGATTACAAATAATAGATAAGAGTTTCATACTCAATGCATACAAATAATGCTAAAATAAGATTTATATATTTATCACATACATAATCTTATCATAACACATTCTTCTTACATGACAATTTCTTTTCTACCGTGCGTGACCTGCCACAAGCTTAAGGCAGTTTGTTTTGTAAGATTGCGATAATTCCTTTTTCGCCACTCATGACCTAACTGAAATTAAGTTAAGGTACTTCATTCTGTAAAAAAATAAATATTTACCGGGGACTTGTACAAATCCTGTGGATCCAGATTCCCTTGCAAGGTTATGTTGGTGCCAACGATTTTCCTTGCCTCAGTAGGGTCAATGGTCCAGTCAATCCCAACAGTCTCATAGCCCAAGTGGGCTTGTATGTCCAAGGAATGTCCTCCGCCTTTAGCAAATATAGTCTGTAAAAATTGCAAATGATCATGAGAATTCTGTATATGACAAATTACAATTGAGATGTTTATTTAATACTGCTACAATATTTTCAAGTACTCCCAACTCTAAAATGTTGAAAAAAAAACAAGCAAAAACATATGGAATTAAGGCACTGTAACTTTTTACTAATATTAAGAACTGCTTAGTGATAACTAAGATAATTAAGCAGTGAACTAATTACAATGATTTGCATATATTAAGGTAATTTTATTAGAAAAAATGTGTTATATAGATATGTAAAAATAAAATAGCTAACCATTGGAACTTGTTCCAAATTTTTCTCTTCAAGCTTATTTTGGACTCCTTGTCTGATATCCTTTAGGTATGGTGCAGATACTTCAATAAATTGTTCACGGGTCAGATGATCAGCACTTGATTCGAACACTTGGAGCAATTGAGCGCCACTCTCAACCTATTGATAACAATAAAAACTACAGTTTAGGTGGCTATGAGTTGGATTAGGGCCTGTTGCAGGAAGAAAGGGCAATTGGATCATGCATCTGTGCCAAATTTAAATCATGCGGTTAAGAAAAAAAACTTAATTGGAAATTATAAATTCCATAGACTGCTCTTTATTTTCCACCATTAAGGTTTCCTTTTAGCTATGTTCAGCACGTCTTTTTCCCTAAATGAAAATTTCTAACCTACTGGTGTTTTTATTTATTATTCAATTCTATTTAGTATAGTAGTAGTAGTTTGGAAGTAAACCTTTCAGTGCCCATCCAAAGTAACAATTCATTACCTGCATCACCAAATAATCAATGATAACTCGTGTTAACAGGCTGAGTAGCTTCTCCACTTCCTTGGGATACTTCTCCAGCCATTCTTTTGTCTTTGTCATGGTCTTGCTGCCACCACCTTCAATCATGTAGCCCATCAGAGTGAACTGAAATATAAGAATATTAATTTAACGTTAACTTAGCTAAAATATAACACCGTAATTAACAACTTTCAATAATGGTTTTCTGCAACATGTAAGAAACCTAATAAAAATATAAAACAACATAGCTCAAGCCATTTGAGTGGATTTACAGCCTAACCAACAAAATTTCAACCGCCCCAGTTGGAAATTTTGGGGCGGTATCATATTAAAAAGGAAAAACAGCTAGATGTGCGATTAACCGCTAGTGCGTAAGAGGGCTTAGCGTTGTTGTTCAACAAGCAACAATAAATAATTTCAAACATGTTTTCCAACTTACTGGAGCCCCAGTAAAGCCGATCAATGGAACTTTCCCTTCAATCTTGTGTCTTGTCAATGTAATAGCATCTCCGACATATGATAATCTGGACACGGCACCATTTTCTTCCAGTGCATCTATTTCAGATGGATCTTGAAGTGGTTTTGGGAAAACAGGACCCTAAAAATATTATTCATTTTATATTTACGACACACATGAGTTGTTTTGTTTTGTTCTTTGGCAAAAAAATTAATTGTAGATAATGGAATGCTCATTTTCAACTTCCAATTTGTTTTATTCCTTCCTTGCGGTCTACTTAATGATAAGATATCATTAAAACTTAAATTCGCTAATAAGTAGCTCATATCAGACGGCAAAAAGTATAATCTTTGCTCATAAGCAAAAAGAAAAGATGTATACTATTTTTACTCTTATACATAGAGAAATATGTGCCACATAGGGTCACAGGGAGTTTAATGTAGATTTTCAAATTCTCCAAATGCCAATTCCAATACCAAAACATATAACAAAGTGTAATGTATAAAGTAATGTAAAACTCACCACTCCAGGATGCATTTCCACTGTCATCCCCAGTGCTTGTGGAATAACCAGTATATCGCTGAAGATTATTGATGCATCCAGTTGTTTGAATCGCCTCAGAGGTTGGAGTGTGACCTCGCAGGCCAGTTCTGGTGTACGGCACACCGTAAAGAAGTCATGCTGGGCTCGTATCGCCTGAAACTCCGGCAAGTACCGACCAGCTTGCCGCATCACCCATACTGGGACTTTATCTACCTCTTTACCGAGAGCGGCTCTCAACAGCCTATCGTTCTTAAGTTCTGGAAAATTCTGTATTAATTTCAATTTTAATAAACTATCTCACATTTAAAATGTATGTATATTTTATTGACATTAAAATTAAAGACGAATACCTTGTTAGTGTAGCTCATTTTCAGGAATTTTCAATGCCGAAAACTTCTTCGTATTCAACTATATTCGAGATGCGTACGTGTCTTTTAGTAGTTTTTATTATAATTTTAAATTAGGTTCTTATCGGATATCACAAATTACCTCCGTTACATAGCAATTAATTCATTTAACCAACACTCAACTGAAATCGATTTTATTTCAAAGTCAGTTTCTAGTTGTCACTGTCAGTATGATGTCATATTTGACATTTTATTCGTTTAATTCTAAACTACGCTTATGCAATTTCAAATAAACTGCCAACATAACAACAATGTTTTTTTTAAATAGTCTGCCAATTTCAGACCTGAAAAAGAAACTTACTGTAGAGGATTGCAACTGATATTTGTCTTCTCTAGCATGTCTAATAGTGCCTGTCTGATCTATTACGATAATAATGAATCTCTACTCCTTATAATAATTCCACGAATTATTTAATGAAATATATAAATATACAATAATGTAAATACTTTTGCTATATTATATCAGATTATTCATTTTTGTTGTTTGTATTATTTTATTTTTATTCAATTCAATTTAGAACAACATATAAAAGTTATTTTTGTCTCTTTATTTCAACGAATTCATGATTTAAATACGTTTTTTATTCTAGCTTCTAGACTTCACTATCGTCCCTGTAATTTTGGGGAAAGAATAGGGCTATCTATCATAAATGGTTTCCATGGTTGTGGGCGCCAAGAGTGGGAGCTCGAGACGACCAGTAAAATGACCTCGGGAAAGACGTCGGTATATGTGGTCGCATACCGTCGTAAAGAATAATAGGTGATATGAGCCCAGCCGTTCACCTGGATGGGACCAGAAGTGGTAACGCGTTCAGAGTTTCCGGTTGCGTTCCGTTGGAAATCTTGAAGTTGTCTTCGCAGTTTTCAGAACGCGCACCGGTGGGTTTTAGTGCGGTTAAAATCTCAAATAACGCGGCGTCGGTCCCAAAGCGTTTTGAAGGTTTCCCCCTCGAAAAAAAAATAAAAAAAAAAACTTCTGTATGTCCAGATAAACGCTTCGTACCCTTATTACCTATATCTAACTTAATTTATAACAACACTGAGTAACAGAAAGAATCGGCACTGCTGCCTTGGTATCACAGCCCCGAGGTATTTAGGTATTTGGCACCGTAAAGACGCGAAGAACCTACCTATTTGATTCGTCTTTGTATACCTATACCTATCAATCAGTATGATTGAACCAAAGGTTATGCACTAATTATGTATAATAAAAAGCCCGATGTGACGTAGGGGTCAGTACCTACATGTAGAACCTATAGGTACGTAGGAGTAAGTATAGGTTTATCTATATATACCTAAGTAATAATTTTATCAGCAGGAATTACATAAATATACCCAAGTACGTAACGTACGTAACCTACGTAAGTATCTATTATTAAAATGTTATCCTCTTAAGATCTAAGTATGTGGCTTTTTATCCTTACAAAATTCTATCAAATTTATAAATCGGAAAAAAAGAAATCAGGGTCGTTATGTATACAAAGTTTGCGAGGACTCGTCTACCTGCCATCGCGTTTCTATCAAAATGTAAAAAGCACAAATGAGCTGGGTCCACCATAGTTTTTGTAAGAATTCAAGCGACACGACCTATCGCTATTTGGATTTTTTGTGTCAAACCTTTATCCCACTCTCCTAATAAACTTTATTCGCCTCGAACGAAATGAGTTGTAACTTGAAAATTAAACTTTCACGTATAGCAGTAATTTTTATGAGTATATTTATAGGGATAGGTAGGTACTTAGAGTATAAGCTACTTATTGATTCGTTTTTTTGACATAGCATAAATCTAAAGGAAGGTAGAACGGGTACGATTCCTGCAGGTGTATACTACCTCGAGGGTACGGTACCCGGCTCACATTCTTTAGCCACTGTCTTAAACCCAGTGAGTAGCAGCGTAACTGTGATTGACTTCAGTTATAACCCCCTGTTATATTTTAAGTTGCTTTCAGATGTTCATGGATGGCAGTGACTATTTACCATCGATTGGACTGTAAGCTCAATTACTATTACAATTGTATTAAAAAACTTTAGGTACGTCAATAATTTTCTATTTATAAAATAACATACAGGTGGCTTAATGTAGCGAGTGTAGTGACCATCTTAATCCTAAGGAGAAGCGATGTATCTGTGATCGACTTCGGTAGAACTTTTGTTCTATCTTTTACCATTTGTCAACTGCGCGCTTACTTTATTTACTTTTTCCATACTTATACCCATCGACTACCGGATATAACACTTTGTTAATGGTTGTTTTCATTACTTTAATCCTATAAATAATCTTATATATGCTTACAGATCGTAGGTCATCTATATATTCAACCCGAAAATTTAAATTTCCTACCACCCATCGATAGAAAATAAAATGCAAGGGAGTTGCATTGGTGTTCTTATAAGTCTATCGTTAGAGTGGTATTGAGAATGAATTGCCAAAGTGGGGACCGATGGGATACAGGTGCCGCTGTGACTTGTACATTCTTTCAGATTAAAATATGCATAAAACCCTAAAATGTACCCATCGATGCAAAAAATATAAATCCCAGCCAATGTCACGCGGAGCCTCGATTATCTTATAAGAATATTTTTGTTCCTTACCTACTCTATCGTTTTCATTTTTAGGTATGATGCTATCCTATAACAGGTGGTAGAACCAGTGTAGTTCGACCGGGGAGGTACCACCGCCACACCTAT
This sequence comes from Spicauda simplicius, assembly GCA_949699795.1. NCBI lineage: Eukaryota > Metazoa > Arthropoda > Insecta > Lepidoptera > Hesperiidae > Spicauda > Spicauda simplicius. The sequence continues at coordinate 13,468,291 of OX453057.1, forward strand.
TTCTAGCATGAAGCATTTTTTGCGTTTCGATGGAAGGGTGTGGTTGCCGGTACACTTTTATATGAGGCGACCATCTTAGTCCTCGGGAGTAGCAACACATCTGTGAACCCATGTTCTGTATGAAGTTGATTACAGATGTCCATGGGCGGCAGTGACCACTTACCATCAGGTGGACTGCATGCTCGTTTGCTACTTCAGTGAAAAAAAAAAAAATCCAGAGTAAAAATAATATGTAAATTTAAGTTAATCCGACTCATTTTAATATGGATATGTTGGTCGTTGTAAATATAGATTTATATTGTACCTACCTAACATACAAAATCCTGGCTTGTTTTCTTGTAAAATTGTTATTCTTTTTCATCATTGCTATTTTAATTAATTTTATATTTAGTAGTCACTGGCATTCAATATAATACCAATATGCCTATTTAAAAAGAAGATGTTCTAAATACAAAGCGAGAAAATAACAAATGAAATCTGCAATCGATTGTTTTGCTTTGTATATTAAAACTAGCAATTTGCAACTTTTAATTTAAGATAAATCACTGTTTTATTATATAATTGTGATATCGGTAAGTGTTTTTTTCACATTAACCGTAGACTTAATAGGTACCTTTCTTCTTATTCCATGACATGCCTAACACTAGTCGTGTCATGCTTCGCTCCTACAATAGTTTGTAATACTCATGCATATATATCTATAAATGTTTATAAATGTGTATATCGGTATATATTTTTTCCATCTGATTTAAGTAGCAAACGAGCATGCAGTCCAACTGATGTTAAGTTGTCACTGCCACCCATGGACATCTGTAAGCAACTTTATGCAGAACATAAGTTCTATCTAAAATCAATCACAAATGTGTTGCTACTCCCAAGGACTATGATGGTCGCCGTATATAAAAGTTTGCCAGCAACCACACCCTTCTATCGAAACGCATGAAATGCTTTACGCTAGAAATAGGTTTGGTGGTGGTACCTCCCAGGTCGAACTACATTGTTAAATAGAGTGAAACTCACATTTATTGTTGGTATATGCAATTTATAATTGATCGCACTAATTTGCAGTAGTGTGAGAACCTTAAAAAAGTTCGGAAGAATGAAAGAAATATTGCGTGACATTTTATCCGTTCCGTTATACCTGCAAAAAGGTAGCATTTTTTACTAATCCACGTTAACGTTAGATAAAAGTCGAATAACTGCGATTTTTCTATTTGGTAATCGGATACCATTCGTTTTGACAAAAAAATATAGTGGGTTTTATTTAGATGCGTCTAATTAGAAAGTAGTAAGTACCTATTATGATTTTCAAAAAATTGCACCGTGTTCTTGCATGATTTCTGATTGTTGAATTTAAATACCTACCTCTTACTTTAATCTCTCTTACGCTACATCAAATATGGTTTAGCTGCTTAAAAATATTACCTAATGCAAAATTATTTTATATCTATTAGACAAAATGTATCCAATTCTAATGAACCCAAATGTCTGCAGACCATTCTTACTAACAATAAGTATTAGGTATAACTATATCACTAAAATTATGGCATTGCATGTGAAAATGTTTGGCTGTGCAAATATTTAAGTTTTCTTAATTCAGTGACCTATGATTAAGTTCGTGAGATAACTTTAGTCTGGCACCAACAACCTATAGTGGGCGACTTTGACCTTATAACAATATTAAACTTGTGAAATTTCATAAAGTAATTTAATATTTGGAATCGTTTATAATGGAAGAATGTAATGAAATACAAACTAGAATGTTGGGAATGAAAATGAGATGTTAGTTATATTATAAATGCGAGAGTTTCTAAGGATATGTTTTTTAACAAACACAAATATTATTTCTTTCAGATGTAATAATAAATGGCAGTCAAATTCCACAAAAAATACCAAAGAGATCTATATGAAACAATAGAAGAAATATTTTAGTACCTAATAGCATCTTAATGCCAATTTCAAGGTGGAAGAACCTCCGGGTTCGACCGGGGAAGTACCACCGCCGCACCTATATCTAGCGTGAAGCAGTTCTTGCGTTTCGATAGAAGGGTGTGGTTGCCGGCACACTTTCACATGAGGCGACCATCATAGTCCTCGGGAGTAGCAACGCATCTGTGACTTCAGATGGAATCCATGTTCTGTATGTTAATTACAGAGGTCCATGGGCGGGAGTGACCACTTACCATCAGGTGGACTGCATGCTCGTTTGCTATTTCATTTTATGACCTGAATTATCAGCTGAGGAACTCCTTACCATAGTTAATGTACTGAAAGCGGGCGCATTTGTGAGAAAAGACTATTCTAAAATAAAATCAAGGATGTTACTTTTCTAATTATTTTTCATGAAATAGCAGTAATAAATAAGCGTGTAGCCCAATTGATGGTAAATGGTGATGGTCACTGCCGTCTATGATCTTTTTTCTTGCTATCCCATACAGTAGGTACTAAAGTTAACCCGAAAACCTTCGTAGATGCGTTATTACGTTACGTACGAACTAAGTTAAAATATAATATAATATAATAATGCTTGACATTACTTGTTAAGTGTCAGGTTTGGTAATAGGTAGCTGTAGAGGGGGACCGATGACCTGAAGAAGACAGCGGGAAACCGTTAGATTCAGAAGGCACATTACCGATTGGAGTGGCGTCATTTAGGGGAGGCCTATGTCCAGCAGTCCTTCAAAGGGCTGATGGATGGATGGATGGATGGATTTGTAGGTGTATTCCACTTTGATCACCCAGGTAATATCACCTGGGTGATCAAAGTGGAATACAGCGATTTGTAGAGCTACACTTATATTCTACCTCTCAACACGTAATAAATAATATCTTATTTCTTATTCCTCGACGAACCACTTGGCGGAGCGGTTACCATACCTACTATACAATACATACGTTCTGACAGTATGTGGGTTCCGGGTTCCATTCCTAGCCAGATAGGTATGTGAATGTTCAGATACCTGCTCTAATCTGGGTGTTTTCGTATTCGTCTTTGTGTGTGTCCATGCCATCCACGACACAGGAGAAAATCCTATTGTGGTTATTAACGCCAAATTTATGAGGATTTAGTATATATTATGTGTCAAGTAGTTTCATTTCATTTCTCATACATAAGGTGCACTCTGGCAATAGCGAACAATTGCCACTAATGCAGGGCTCAATTTATTTATGAGGCGGACGCTAGGGGCGCGTACGGACATAGTTTAGTCGACAATGGAGCCGCATTCGTATGTAAAAAACTTTTAATAGACTTTACCTATGAAATTTTATCAAACCTATTTCAATTTAACCGGCTAGTCGATAAAGTAAATTATACTTAGAGGTTATAATTTTAATATAGAAATTTTGACTCTTTTCATGATCGTCTTTTTGCTAAGTTACTACTATTTCTTCTGCCGTGGTTGTTATTTTGTTTTTTATTATTTGACTCCAAAATTTTGTGTACTTTTTACACACTTCCCACTTTTTTTCCCGTTCTCCTTACTTATTCCATGCATAGGTTGACTGGAAGAGATCGCTTCGTACCCATAAGACCCTCTATTGCATACAAGTGATCTTCATTTGCGTTTACGTGCGTTTATCTGATATTCATGTTATTGTTATGTTCGTCTATTTTTATAGTGTGCAATAAAGAGTATTCAATTTTATTGCATTACCTACTTATATGGGAAACATACTGTTGCTCTTGACGATTATTATATCGCTTTCTGTATATTAAATTACAGAATCGCTAAAAATGTTGTTTACTTATTGTAGTAGAGCATTAGTAAAGAGCATTAGTAAACTAGGATAAAATTGTAAGTACACAAAATACTTCACTGAACAAAGTTTTACTCCTCATACCGCAAATTCTGTACGTTAACATTTGTTTAAAATTCGTGAAATAAAACAAAATAAACATAACTTAGACGTAACTAAGCGTACATAATTACAAATCAACGTTTAAAATTACAATAGGTACATTAGCGTGTACGTGGGCGATTAAGTTTGTGGTCGGATCAACAGCCTCGAGGGCCTTGCGTGAAGGTTGTAGGAAGAGATGGAAGACGCGTTATTGCTGCTCCAAGGTTTTCCCTGTCCGCACGCAAGAGGACATTGACTCAAATTGTAAACAGTTCCTTATCTTAGCTTCGCGTCGCCGCTTGGTGACTCGCTTGCAGCTTTTATCTGAAGTTGTTGCTACTGACTTTGGTAGGTGTACCTAATATACATATGTTATGTAGGTATATAGGCTACAGATACCTATTTTGGAAGATTTATAACAATATTAATATACTTTATTGTACACAACAAGGAAAATAATAGAATGAAATTTTAATATTAAAATACAAAATCGTCCTGATCGCTCAACAGCGATTTCTTCCAGACAACCTTGTGGAGTTAAGATTAAGGTGAAAATAAAGAATAGGTAGGGTACAAAAATCATTTTAACGAAATTAGTGCATCGTAAATACAGATTAAGAAAAAAGTAACAGAGAAACTAGTTTTTAAAAAATAACATAACAACAATTGTTAAAAAAATTAAGTTTAAAGATAGCAAATACGTGAAAGTACGCAAATATACTTCGTAAAAATAATTTTACGAAGTCAAAATAGTTTTTCAACACATACATAAGTCTCCAAACCTTGTGATGGATGGAATGATCGATAAACTAGAAAGTTATACTAGTTCTTGCAGACAATTTTGTGTTAAATTAATAGTAGATACATAAATGAGTGACCATCTAGATGCTTGTTTTTGTAAGGCATCATCATTATGTTGCATAATTGTTATATATTTACGTATATCAGTAAGTCGTCCTGGAACAGTAGGATCATACGTATATAAATTATAGGAAATAAGGCGAAACGGCAAACTAAAATTAACATAATGCCTTCATGAAAAATAACAATACTTCCATAACAACAACGGAAAACACAGACTCTTACAGACTCTACAAAACAGACTCTTTATATGTGTTTAAATTCATTTATTCTGTCACTCTTATGATAAGTAATAATGCTCGTTAATTCAATGTTGCAGTGTAACGTTTATTTTATGCGGAAGCGTGGTCTTCGTGGTGCGATTGTGATCTTGAGAAAGGTAGGTGCCTGGACGATAGGCCTCAGAGTAATAATTAGTTTAGAGTGCGTATTTGCCAACACCTTGTTACGAGTATTATATATATGTCGCATGTGGCTTAGCTGAAAATTTGATATGGGTTTTTCTACTAGTTTTCATAGAATGACCAGAATTACCATATTTTCCTATATATTAAGTATTAACTACGTATTGAAAGGTATAACCAGTACCTATGGTTCGATCGGTTAGGTATTAACTTCTCACTATTCCAGCGTAACGCAGTTCTTACGTTTCAGTGGAAGGGTGTGGCTACCGGCCCGTTTTTATATTGACATGACCATCATAGCCCTCAAAAATAGCAATGCATCTGGATTGACTTCAGATAGAACATATTTTCTGCGTTACATTGCTTACAGATATCCATCCTATTTCTGAATAAGTCGCCTGTAAATAAGATTTAGCAATACGAATTAATTGCACGTATTCTGATTTATAAAAGGCAAAACTACCAAACCCACTCCGTTTAAAATTAAATAAAGTTATAGCTCTACACCGCGCATGCAACGGTGTTCTGACTTGTGCCTTTGTTCGTACCCGAATAAGCTTGTTCTATTCATTATAATTGCTCTGAACGCTAGATACACTATCGCGATAGATATGAGCGGTAATTTAGAAAGCAGTTTTTTGCCGCCACGGCCAGCTGCCCACCAATCAAAATGTGCATCGACGTTGGGGTTGCAACAGTTACACAAGTCATCGTTGCACTGTTTTGGTCAATTATGAACAGCGATCAATGAATTGTAGGTATATCGTGACGTCGCGGAAATTATAGTCAATGTTACAACGTAAAGTTAAATAGTAATATTTTTTGTACTGTCGACTGAATTTACAATTTTATAAATATATTATTATTGTTTCAATGCCACGTTTCCTTATGAAAGATGCGACTCTACATATCTTATCTTCCTAATTCTGTTTTTTTTTTTTAAATTAGGTACTCTTGTTAAAACATAGTTAAAAAGCCTAACACTTTACTTATTTACATTTTTATACTTTTTTTTAACTTTAATATAATTTGATTTCCCTTTCTAATTGGAATAGGTTTCAAATTATAAACGTAATAGGTGTATTCAGGCTGAATACCTTTAATTTGAAAGATCTCAAAAAAAGGAATACTTCCGATTTTAAAACAGACGATTATGTAGTAAAGTTTACTATGGTATCTGTTAAATTAAAAAGTCGAAGGAGTGGGTGTGCAGGAGTGTGCGTAGGCGCGGTGAATGGCGCAGACGCGGACGTTTTTTACGTTTTTTGCCTCTACCCTTGCTCGCTTATATGTACCGTGTACGTCTTGCTTTATTTTTCTATCTGCGCACGACTTGCAGCGTTGCAGGTAAATAACGTTCCCCCTTTTTCTTATTTGTTTCGCTAGTAAAGGAATTTTAGGATCCTTTGTTTCTCTTGATGTGCCGTGTTATTGTGCAACGCTCGGGAACCGCGTCATCAAAAGCGTGTCAAAGGAGTTTACAAAAATGGTGTTATGATTATGACTTTTGATTGTTTATTGGAATGTTGATTTATTGATTTTTTTAAATATGCTGTAGAACATTGTTAAGTTAGGTGCGTTAATTATAAAAACGATATCTGTATTCGTAGATATTTAAAACTTTTATACCTACATAATTTGATAATATAATTATATAAAAAACGCTTTAATTAAATTTTAATATATTAAAAAATTGATACGATTAGCTAGTTACAATAAATCAAGGACACTAACTGAGATTGCTTCCACAGATACTGTAGAACGCGCCAAGAACCAAATGAGCCGCGTCCTTATAAGAATTTTGATTGCACGGCAAGAACTGGCGGTGTGCAACAGGCCCGGAATTCGGGTTTTGGGGTGAATACCCTCGTGTCGGTAAAAACTATTTTCAAGGTTAGCACGGCAAGGAGGGGAACGTCGGATAGGTGCAGGGCGAATTCGGCGCGCGGGCGGGAAGGGGAACGCGGACGCGCCGAAATGCTGATAGCCCTCTGCCCTCCCTCCTCAAACCCCGTGCGCGTCGTAGGGCTCAAAGTCTAGCATGCATTTTTTGTATGCAGATACGAGAAATTTTATTAGGCTAGAAGCGACGCCCATAGCGAAATAGGTAGCACTGTGAACTGCGTTCCCAATTGGTGTAAACAATTTTCTTATAGGTATTTTTAGAGAAAGGATAATATATTTTCTTATGTTTTGGTCTAAAACCATGTGACTGTACAAATACAGTACACTCTTATGCATTTTTTAAAGATTTTAGCTTGTTCATGTTATGTTCGAGTAGTTACTTGCTAAAAATATATTACATAACATAACATTTTAAAGCCGGCCGGTTCAGTGTTTGAAGTTGGGGGAAAAGTCTTACCTGCTGTTTACATTTCTGTCTACTTTAATGACTGAAAAATTTAAGTTTGTGAATGCTAAGATACTAAATTGATTTGGATGAGACTTCAATAGTATTTTCTGAGACAAAACAAAAGTTGGTTCTTTCGGCTAGTAAATCAAATACACTCGGGACAGGAAAATAAGTAACCAGAGCCACACAGGACTACCTCCATAGTTTAAATAAAAAATACACCCAGCTTCTACTAATTTTACACCACGCAGACCGGAGTTGGTCTGTATGCAGCAATATGGCTCTGTACAAGAAAACAGGCATATTCAAGGGTTTAAGGGAGGTTGAAAAAAAACGTCAGTTCACCTTGTCAGTGACAACTAGAAATCCTTTCTACACTTGAGAGGAAAATTAATTAACAGTAGGATAACAATATCCTTATAATTTAAATAAGAAAACGAGAATATTAAACTTAAAAAAAAAACAAATATGGTACACGTTCGTAATTTAATAACAGGTTCACTCTTTAATTAAATGCGGTGCTCGATAGAGGGTGGTTATTATTGTAATTGTAAGTATTGTTAGTACTACCTTCCTGGTAATCAGTCAGTTAACCTAGGAAAATAAGAAATATATTATAAACAATGTTGTTTTTGGTCAATAGCTAAATACAAATCTTAATTAGGTTAGAATGTCTGCAATTACTTTTATGCATTTAACAGGCTTTCAAATCTTTGTTGTTCTGTATCCGCTGTTGTTTTTGTTGTTAGAATACTTCTATCTATTTCAACTGTTTATAAGATTTTTTTCTTGAAACTTATTTTTAGATATATAAACCTTTTTATGCAACTCCAATCATAATAGGTACCTACTAGTCATAATCTAATTAAAATTCAAAGTTTTATGAATATTAAATGACTTGAGTTTCTTAAGTTTTATTGGCTGATCTAACTAAAACAATATCTAAATGTTGTATACCTAATTGGCAATAATCGAATTTATCATGCATTCATATTAACAATATAAAAAGAATGAGTTATTACAGACCGTAGGAAGTTCGAGTACCTACCCCGGGCGTCCTTACGTCTTAGATTTAAATCTTAATTCTCATTTTGAATATTTGTTACTTAGCTTATTAGCGAGTTTCTTTGTTAATTTAAAAGGACGGTGGCCGGCTGTTTGCGGGTGGTTTAGCCTCTGTATCGCCGATTATTGCGGCTCCCCTTCGTGTAATTCGCCATTAGTCGACGTTTGCACTCGGCTTTTTACCTTAATGAGCTTCCCCCATCGGTTTCTCGCGACACGCACGCGACAATACGCATTTTTGTGCAGCCAGTTCTTAAACAAAACACGGGGAAAATGACCATTGTATACAAAAGCGTAGGTATAAGAAATTTGTATTTACAAAACATTTAGAATTCAAATTCATGTATTAGAGCATCATATGTAGAAGGCTAGACAGTGATGTGTTTTAGGCACCCACTTGCCAACAATTTCAAACAGATATTATCTCTTTGATTCATATCGCATGCAAAATCTTATGCATGGCAATTAGGTATGGTGACTACTGAAACAATAAATAGTTATAAGTCACGCAATTATACCATTATTATCTTGCAAATTATACAATTTGTTAATATATTTTTTATTAAATATGATACCAATCGAACATAATATCTACTACCTACTGCGAATTTTGGCCAGTAAATACTCAAAGACGATATTTTTATGTACTTTTGTTGGCTTAACATAATAATTAAAAAAAATCACACTTTAGGAAAAACACTTTTTCTACAAAGCCTATTCGTATTACCAGCTTTATGAAATGAATATTTTTTCCCATTAATCGGACCTTCCTGTAAAATATAGGTTACCGTCATAACATGAGCAAACAAAATTCAGTTAACTTTCATTTTCACAAACATGAAAAGCAAGCTTATAGGCATCACGGCATACATAACAATTAAGTGGGCAGCAGTAGGATAGTGCGTGCAGCGAGTGCGTGCGATAGCGATCTCCGACGCGGACCCCGCGGCCCGCTCGCCCCGCGCTCCTCTAAAACAACATTCTAAGTATTTGTGAGCAGGAGGGTTTTTTGCGCGAAGCCCAAGGGTGGCAGAGCGCAATCGCCCGCCAACGCACAAAAAATACTATTAAATAACTCAACAGAACCGCGGGGCGGATTGTGCGTGATCGCGATACGCCCGAATTAACCTTACAACGACGCCACTACCATATTTTGCCTGTTTTTCATTTGTTTATGCCTCAGTTAGTTAACGGCGACGAGACGGAATAATCCGAGTGTGATAAAACTGCCCTGACTTATTTATCAGTGCTGACCAAAAATAGCGTAAATAAGCTAATTTTCTCTGTTCCTAAAATTTAAATTGTATAAATAAGCCACATTTTAAAACCATAAGATTTGTAATTTTCAAAAGCACTCGTTAGGATGTAAATTATTGCGTTAGAGTTGAATTGAGTCCGGCTCTGTGTCAACCTGCTTAGACGCTGAAAAAACGCGCCTTGTTAAAAAAGTCGCTACATATTAGAATAGTGAGCTTTCCCGCCAACCAGTCTACAATATTTGCTTTTTTTGGTTTATTTTGAAATGATCGATAAGGGGTTCGGGGTAAATATCGGTGTCATTACGATATAAAGATGTTATATACAGTAGTTTTTTACGCAAACAACAATTTAGATATGTCCCTACCAGTACCATTTTTAAAATTACGGTAAACGTATGATATACCAATTACATAAGAAAATTGTTGAAAAAGTGTCCTAGTTGTTTCAAGACCGCTAAAAATAATATCTACATGCTTGTTTAAGGAAACATAGGTAATACTTATTAAAGAACATATCTATCCATCAATTTTAAGATACCCAGCTATTTTCTAAATTTATTTGTGATGTTACAGAACAAAAGAAAATGTGTTTTTGGCATTTTTAAGATTTACCAATAGTTTTCCTGGTTAGCTTACAATACTTGACAGGAAGTAGCATAGACTACTTCTCAAGCTCAAAATATTTGGAGTAAAAATTACGAATTCAAACAAATAAAAACTGTTAATTGTACACCAAAAAATTATATAACAGATATAGGTATATTTAATACAATAGGCGGCCTTATCACGAGTGTCATGTATCATGTAGAGTAGTATGAACTCCCAACAACAAGATCCCACCAAAAATAAAAGTGATATGATTTTGGTTCAATAAAAAAAGACTTCAAACCTCACTGACGTCATGTATTAATGTGAGTCACAAACAATACTTTTGCGTGAAAAAAAACACATACACGTACATCCTCACGAAGTCTCGCATTATCACATTATTAAGGTTTTGACACATAAATATAAGCTAGGTCTAAATTTAGGACAACTATCCCCTTTATAGTTTTGTTCATTTATTGTTAAATGTTATGACTGCAAGGTATGTTTTGTTTTCGTTAGTTCCGACACTTACTGGTAATTACTCAACGTTTAATTGATAACACGTGTCGAAAGCTTATCCCTTGAGGTGATTTAGGATTTTTGAATAACTCTATACCATATTATTAAAGGTAGATTTTATTAGTACTGAATTGGAAAAATAAGGGTTTTTATTTATTTACAGGTCCTCTGTATATGTATAGGTAATACGAGTTAATCTAGATATTATCCGCACCATTTTAGGGGCCTTATATATAAACTGAGAAGGTATAACGAATGTACATAAATATATCAATTAAAGATAAAAATAGTAGGTACCATCGTCATACCTATTTCTAGTGTGAATTAGTACTTGAGTTTCGCTGAAAAGCTGTGGCTTGCTCATTCATAGGAGGACGATTTTGTCTTATTGTAGTACAAATGTATCGGTGGTTAGCTTCGAGTACGATTCCTCTTCTATACAGAACTGGTGACAGATATCCAAGGGCGGTAGTGATCACTTACCTTCATATGAATTCTATTTTTGTTTCCTACTTCACTTGAGAGCAGTGATAGCCTAATGGTTGAAACTTGCCCTCTCAGTCGGGAGGTCTGAGGTTCAAACCCAGGCACGCACCATTGATTTTTCTAAGATTATGTGCGTATTAGAAATTAATTACCACTGCTTTTCGGTAGAGGAATACATCGTGAGGAAATCTACACACCCGAGAGTTCTTTAAAAAAAAGTTCTCGGAGGTGTGTGAAGTCCACCAATTCGCACTTGGCCAGCGCGGTGGACTATGGCCTATAACTCTCTCATTCTGAGAAAAGACTCGTGCCCAACAGTGGGACATTAATGGGTTGACGACGACGACTTCACTTGAGCAAAAATAATTTTATACCTCTAAAATGCCAATGCCCTCTAAAATGCAATTATTGAACCAATCAAGGTATCTAACAGATGTAGGACTGGGAATGGATATGACACTAAATCAGTGACGGATAAATCCTGTGCTCTATCTCAATGACCAAAAATCGCCCATCAGCATGTTTACGCAATTGATATGAGGAAAATTGAGGAAATATTAAATTAAGTAGTTTACAAGGACTTCAGGAGTGCTAATAGGTAGGTATCTACTTTAATTCGGAATTAAATTATCAATTTGTTATTTAAGGAATATTTATGAATCTATATCCATAGGTATGCAAGATGGATACCGACATAACTCAATTAGATTTAGGTGAAAAGAAAGTAACATTTTTGTGCAAACCCAAGGAAGAGTAAATTAATAAGCATTAATGATCTTACTTTCCTTAAAATGAGATTTATTGGAAAACAAACGTTATGGCGAAATTCTAAACACGTGTCGCGAAATCCGACTTCTTTCATCGAGTCTTTAACAAGCCGTGACAGGCCTAATGGTCATATGTTCATTAATCACTCAATTACAGATGCACATGGTTTCCAAAAGTAAATTTACTAAACCGTCAAATCATTAATCACTGATTGTCTGTCAAAGGTGAACATAACATTTGCATTACATCCTCTTATTTGAAGGGAGCACGTCTATTAATGGGATACCTTGCTCACAATAAAGCATTTTTTAAGTCTTACAACTTAGTAATATGTACATATTTGCCATTTATCTATAACTAGGCTATTCTTGCTACTTCGACTGCTCGGTCTACCACAGTTATAAGGATTATATCTGTTAACATAGGTCATTAAATATGATTGTGCCAAATTTCTGCAAATCCGCCCGGTAGTTTTGCATGTAAAATTTGATTTGGCTATTTCCTCTTAAGTTTACTTACAAATTACTGCCCTTAAGACTCAGCTTGGTCGCTTCTATACCAAACTCTTTAACTAGAAGCGATTCGCGCTATCGTAGTAAGTACCTACCTAGTTATCGTAATAATCTGAAAATTCTAATAATAAATTAAAAAGGAGAGTTCCACCAATATTGGCAGTATTTAATTGCTACCTACTGTTTTTCGTCAACATCTCATCATCCTGAGAAAGATTGGCAGCGCTAATATACAGGTAGACATTTTTGTGTATCAACCCGTATACAACAATAACCCCTAAACCACATAATTGATTTGTACCTACTTATTGAATGAATCTATTTATTATAAAGATATAATTAATACTCGCAGTTTGTAAACCTCATTTTTAAGTTTGTTATTATATCATGATAGCAATAGGGCTGAAGTGATTCTTTAAGTCGTTTATTTGGTCATTTACTATTCCGGACAAATCAGTGTGAAATAAGATTTTTTGTTACGGTACAGCCAAGCCAATAAAGAGGATAGGCTCCTTCGAAGTTTTTTGCTATTGTTGTTTATAAGGATCTGAGTGTCGAACTCTATGTTAATTTAGGCATTTTAACCTGTAAATTAAGAACATTAGTAACATTGTAAATTAAGAATATTTTTGGATACTAAACGCCTTTGTGTTACAATTACTTTAATTGTCTTATAAGTTAAATTACCAATACCTACAATTTGCCAAGTGATAGAACTAGTGTAGTTCGATCGAGGAAGGATCACCGCAGCGTTTCGGTGCAAGGGTGTGGTTGCCCGCACATTTAAGTCCTCGGAAGTAGCAAAGAAACGGTGGTTGATTTTAGATGGAACCCAGTTTCATATATTTGTTTATAGACGTACAGTGGTAAGCGACAATGACCCCTATCCATCGGGTACCTAGACTGTATATCCGTTTGCTACTTCAATTGGGTAAAAAAATATTTTTTACCTTTCAGCACAACTTCTACAAAATTATAATTGCTGCTGAATATTTTAGGTTATTTTTAAGAGTCATTTTACGTATTTAATGATTAGATTTCCGACATATTGTATCTATGTAATGACGATCTATTTTATTATACAGTAGGTATTTGTGCTTGCTATTCATTGTACAATTACGAGTTTTAGTATTTTTGTTGATCTGAGGGTAAAACCCAAACACAAAATGTATCTTAAACTTTAAAGAAATTTATTTCTATCAATTGATTTCATTTTTCATGCAAGTTAATACGATACTCATTGTATCTTAACAGAGTTTTGTAATGCTCCTATAGGAATTATTTCGCGACGTGACCTTTCGTGTGGCTGAGTGGACAAATCGCGCGAAAATATTGATTATTCTTATCTTATCGGTATCGGTGGCGTGTCGTGGCTCGCATTAAATGGGAATCAAACGCACGCACCGAGAACCCGGTAAACGGTAATTACGGCGCATGCGTACTCGCGTGCCTCTGTATTGGGTATCGCGAACTCCGCCTACGTTTCGCGACTTTTAAATGCACTTGCGCATTCAATGCACCCCAATGTACTCATTCTTATGTACTCCTATGCATCTCTCGTGCGTCTTAGCTGAGAACGACCGCTATTATGTGATTAGGAAGACAGGATGTTCATTTAAAGTCGTGCCCGTTTAAGTTTGGAGATAATATTTATACCTTAGTGGACAAATCAAAACAGTACAGTACTTTCGTCTTCTTTGTTTATAGATTTTCTTTTTAATCGATTTTCTGTTTGGTAGTTGTAGTAGCTTTAGAGTCATTTATCGAATAACAATTATGATCAAATTGTTACTTTAAGATAAACATAAGAGGGTATAAATCGATTAATGTTAACAAATAGGTTACGGTTTTTATTTAGGTTGATACATATGTTCTTATTTCAGAAGCAATATCTCTCGTACCAACCGTGCAACCTACCTTTTCCTGATAAATGAATATTCCAGTAGATATTTGACGAGTAATATAAATGAAAATAATCAATACCCATACGTTTAGATAGATATGTGAAAGCATAACATGTATTGAAACTAGTTTGCAGCGCATTCCACCTGCTATAATATAATCTGCGCTGTTTCGCAACTCTACCTAGTGGTATCTATGTCACGGAGTAGGGGCAAGATAGTCATATGCCGCGTGAGTGGGAGGGAGAGGGACGCGAGATGAGACCGAGCTCCGTGAGAGGACGGAGGGGCACAGCGTTCCGTACCTACTTTGTTATCTGTTCGCGAATATTGTTGCGCAACGTACACCAGGGAAAATAGGTTTCTATTTAAAATCAACAGTACCTTCGATTGCAACACGCATGCCCTAAATGTTTTCATACACGCCGTTTGGATAGGCGCTTATCATATGCGTCTAGGCATTGTGCTGCCGATTTGTAAAGCAACGCGAACTTTGATCCTGATGCAATGGAAACATAATTGATAGGTCCGTTGTATGTTAGCGGCGGAACAAATATGAAATAATTACTGAAAATTGCATTGGTTTTTGATTTTTTTCAATTTATTTAATTTTAGTATGACACGAGACATACGTGTACTTCAATTTTATTGTAAAACAATTAATTTTTCATATGATTTTAGAAATAGGTATTTACATACCTACGAGTGCGTCTATATACCTATCGTATGCCATCATAACTAGTACCAAAATGGATGAATGGGCTCAGAAAATATTTTTGTTGACATTTTCATAAAGAAATACTTATCTATAAATAAATAAGTATGTAGGTACAGGTAGGTGCTATATTGTTACATTTTTTGAATGACATAAGTATTAAAGGATACCTAGGTATATGATTTTTTGTATGTATTTTTTTACAGAAATTTCTAACCTTAGCAGTCTCTACAAGACGGTTAGTAGATACTCTTTCATAAGGTTACTGTATTACTGTTATTACGTAAATGATATTTTCATTATTCAGATGATAAACGTTGAGTTGTGTGGTCCAGTGAATACTTTGAATCTGACAAATTGATACTTCAGTTTCTTCGACCGCTCATTAATCGCGGAGCGAGGTCCCCGCGTTGGCGACGTGAAACACGTCTGTTACGAAAGAGTGCGGAACAGAAGTCGATAGATTCGCGCTCCATTACCGCGCCCGCGCCTCAACATGGCCGCCGCACGTCCACCGAGTCAATGGCCTCCAACTTGCGCTTGCGCAACACCACGCGCGAATCTCAATAGCAAAACAAAGTCTTCGCTACCTATGTGTGCCTGGTACGCACGGACAAACATCAACACATGCGTGATGTTTACACTCGCATACAAGCGTGCGCGTGTGCGTGAAGGGCTACAGTCGAAGCGGTCGACCTGCAATGCTGAATGTTGATTAATTTAAATTAAAAAGTTACCATGAATTAGTACATTCCGAGTTGAAGGATTTTGTGCATGATACAAGCGTTATTACATACCATTTGATATGCTATCGATATCGCCGCGTAGCTGTTTACAATTACTATGTATCTATAATCAAGGTGATGTCGTATGTATAAATATGTAATTTGTAAACATATTTGTGTATTTGTATGGTTTTTTCAAGTACAAACTCATTTTAAGAACGGTTATTTAAAATAGATATGAATATTTCCAAATCAATAGAGTATTTACACTGAAGTGTTTTATAGATTTAACTTTTATAAAATGGACAAATTTCTTATAAATAACGAAATCAATTTGAAATTGGTAGGTACCTATTGTACGGTACTTGCACGTGTATGCAGGAATATGTATGGAAGCACCAACCTATATGTGCTCTACTTACATTCGTTTTCCTCGTCGGGCTTCAATTCGTGAAGTAGCTAGTTGTCCCGCTTTCGGAGTTTTATTTTTTATTTGTATTGTATGATAATATTAATTATACAGGGTTCGACTGGGGATATGTAACAATTACCACAAGCTTACTTAAGGAGCTACTGAACTCTGTAGTTGATCAGGGTAGAGAATTAAAAATATGCATACATCCACAAAATGTTAAGAGCATTCTTCTGCTATTCGAAAACGAGAATAAATTCGATTATTTGTACTCGTACATTAGTGTAATTTGTGCCCTGGTCTTAGCAATAGATGCATTGCCACTATTATCAAGTTGGAAGACTTAGTTTGAGCAGCAATATAATAAACCAACCACTAATATACACCATAATGCGGAAGCAAAAGTTACTACAGGAAACTAAGGTTAAGATACAAAATACTTGTGGCGCGATGTATGTACCTATGTAGTGTAGGTATGTAGTGCTGCAAAATACAATAAAATATTAGCATGCAGTAAAAACTTCAAAGGGGTTTTTCGAACTCTACAAACTACCTACAGAGTACATACTTGTACTATGTAGGTAGTACGAACTACCTACACTATACATACACTACTACATTCATACATACGGGTGTAGCTATATTTAGAAAAAAGTTTTATTGAATTTCAGTCACTTTTTGCAAGGAGGTGAAGGCCGAAGGATGTCGACAAAACTAAATTGTTCATCCTGGTTAGATTTTTTCTTTATTAGCCTATGCTGGAAGTCTGTCCGAAATTCTCCTCTTTTATACGCCCATGCAAACACATGACATACAAAGTGTTCTACGATTGCGTGCTTTGTAAAACAATTTTCCTATGGTTAATCACATGGTTTGCATACACGTCGTCATGACGAATTGTGGATTGGTCACAGAAATAAAACACAATTGGTAAAGCCAATAAAATAATAACCATGACATCTATTGTTTATTTGAGTAAATTCGTCAACTATCTCATCACTTGTTACTTTTATTTGATTGGATAATCGCTGTATTTATACTTTTGAGTCGAGATGACAATAACGGAACAACGAGTTAAAATCGACATCTCTGAATCTCTGATAAAGTAGGTCACAGTGTGCGTCAGTTGTATACTGGTAACTATTTTTTACCGTAACTCATTGAGGGTACTAAAATACTAAGGACTTCTAGGAATGTTTCCACTTTAACAATAATCAAGTTTTAAATAAGACCAATTATAAGTATAAGTTAAAGAAACTCTTTTTAAATGTGATAATGAAAACTCCAACTAATATAAAAGTATAGCTACCGTAGACAACTTACAATTGATAAAAATATAGGTATCCTGTAATTGTCAGAAACCACTTAATTTAGCGTTTAAGAAGTGTTTATTACAATTGAAATAAACTTGTAGATACAAAATTAAATGATTAAAACTACTATAAACTTAAAAAAGTACTAGATTTCTTGTGGTTCGTCTCCAGAAACACCACTTCCTCATTTGTTTCAGCCTAATACAACAGTGTTTTTTACGGTGCCGTGTTTTGGTTTAAAGAGTAGTGAACACATACTACGACATACGCGAGACAGACTAAGAGTTATCTTAGGCGTTCCAACTTAGCCCTCAGAGGAAGCAAACTATGGCTAATCTCAGGTAAGACTGATCCTATCTGGGGTTGATCATTGATGTCTTTGGGTGGCAGCAGGCACTTACCATCAGGTGGAAAGCAAGCTCTTTTGCCATTTCATTATTATATAAAAAAAGATTAACAGGATAACATCAAATGGTTAAATGCGGTTTAGGGACAATTGTGCAACCAATATATCGTTAAACTATTAATAAACGAACTTGAAGCGTGCATTGAGTTCTGTGGGCGTTTACGTCATTCCGCTACGGAGCGCTACGGCTACGATATGTTTGTAGGTCAACGGCGGCCGGAGTTTGCACGTGCGCTAAAAGTGACAATATCAGCTTTGGGTTACCTCTGTTCGGTTTTAGTACATGCCAGGGAAGTGTCTGCAATAAATGGATGCAGAGTTGTAACAAAGAATTGATTGATAATATTTAATGAACAATCATTTTTTGTAGTAAGATGTTACTACCTACTCTTAGTTAGGTTTAAGTAAGTAGGTACAACAAGACTGTTCATCTACGAAATATAAGCAATACTAGTAATAAAAAAGCTTTATTACAATTCAATAAAGTATTTTTCCCTGGATGAATATCCTAAGAGATTAAAACCGTTAAGAACTCGTTTCTTAGGTATAGGTACCTATTGGATTTGTCAACTGATTATTTTTTAGCTTTAGTAGTTAATTCTATGTTAATAAACATGTAATTTATTTAGGTAGGTACTGTACGTTTTGAAATTTTTATATTAGGTATAGTTGAATTTCGACCATTACTCAAAAACTGTTATAAATAAATATGCATTATATTAGCATATTACACGTTTTAATTTAACCCTCACTCAATCTAACTTTTGTACAACACGATATTGAAAAACTGAAAAAAAACCGTCCTTGCTCATGTAGCGATGATGAGAAAAACTCAAGTACTCATTAAAGTTTAAGGTTTATTTCCGTGAGTACGTCATACGCCTTTCAAATATTCAAAAGTTGTTGTTGCATGCGAATCGGAAGTGTTCGGAAGAGGTCGCGGGGTAACGCGTGTAACGCTTGCGCAACTCAACCTTGCGCGAATAACGCATAAGCCCTAAGCCCTGCTCGCATTGAAAGTGATGTCATTGTTCTGCAAGTATTCCGATTTTGGTTTCCTTTTTGGAGCCTTATTTGTGTATTGACTTGCTGGTTTCGTCAAAGTATGAAATTAAACTGCCAAACAATCATCATTTTCAAAATCTAAAGTATTTCTTACTTAGTCTATTTGAAATAATCGCACTGGATGGTTTTCTAAAAATAATTCACTAGCTTATAGGATCTTTTATTTAAAGAAGAACTCATGTAGACATTAATTAAATAATAGAGGTATTTACTGTGTTATATTAAATAATATGTTCTTTATCGTCCATAACAACATATTAAGTATTTAATAGTAAGTGGCAACTACAGACCATTGACCTGCGGACCTTCAAGTTATATCTTCCGGATATACTATGAAACCAGTCATAGCTTAAGCTTACTTTAGAATAGGTATAAATTATTTTTACTATACTTTTTATTACCCACAGTATGAAATTGTGAAAGATGTGTGACTTATCTTAGTTGGCTACAGTCTGGCCTTGATGACTGATAAATAAACTATTGAAATAGTCTAAACGTTATTTAAAACAATGTCAAGGATTCATTTTTATTTTCCTCAAAATTTTTAGAAGGAAAACCCAAACAAAACTTTTTATAGCATAATTACTTATTTTATTTAAATTAATCATATGTTTCCTGTAAAGCCCACTTTAATTAACTGTGCTTTAAAGTTCACTAATGATGTCATAGCAGGTAACCAATTATTTTTTATTTTTATTAAAAAACATGTACATAAACGTAAATTTACTTTTAGTTAAAGTACAATAAGAAGAACTAAGCTAATCTAAGTATGGACTTTTTTCCCGACCGATTATGCAGAATAATCGTCTCTATCCTCCCAGCATTATAATACAAGAACAACCGTTCAATGTACTATAAAATTATTTTTATGTTCGACAGCGACGACCTTAATAACGTTAAACGTGTAATACTCAGTTTCAGCGTCGTCGGGTGATGTGAGTAGCGAATCGAAGGGCCTCGATGGACACAAGGTCGGCCAGACCTTTGTTGCCCACAGTTAGCATTGGTAACGACGTTTATGCAAATGTTCTTTGCGTGTTTACCTCTACCGGTGCTCAGTAGGGCTTTACCTTCGGACATTCGAACATGATAGACCTCTGTAGGTTGTTTGCCCTAGCACTGATATTTCCGGCTCGTACCAGTAACTTTGATTTTCATTATAACGCATCTATGATTGACTGCGTGGATTCTCAGCAGTAATCACTTAAAATTAGCTGAATACCCATTTGCTATTTATGGAATTGTGAAAATATCAAATAAGCTTCTAGTTTACCTATCCGGTTAATAGCAACTGCCGCAGATGAACATCTGTAGACCCTAATAAGAATTGACTCCTACCTGATATCGACTCCAAATGCGTTGCTAATCTGGATGAGTTAGTTGGAAAGATGGTGTACCTCTCCCTTTCGATTCTTCAAGCATCAACAATGTTAAACATTACCGTTACATAACAGATAAAAGTGTGGCGGTGGTGCTACTTAGTTTGACTCAGAATTCACAGGGTTCTTCGATATTAAATGGTTGATTTAATACTCAGTGTATTTAGGTACTACTTCAATTAGGTACGTGAAAAATATTTATTTAACGGATAAGTCTTTATTCATTTCTGCTTGTGTCTGCTAACTATGCCATGATTTCCTAGTATTGTTAGCAAGTGCCGAATGATATGACGCATCATAATCGCCACTCAAGGTCGAGAATTGATAAAATATTTTTCAGTCTGGTGCAGACTTTTAATGCGTTAATATTATTTGTAGTTTTACCACAAAGCTGGTAATTGATCTTCGGCTAAAGCATAAAAATAGTACAAAAACAACAACAATACATCATAAGCTTTTCGTAAAATTAATTGCTGAGTGAAACTGTTGTGAGATTTAAATAAAATTGGAATAACAAACTAACAAGTTAGTAAATATGTTTCGGCAGCTACAAACTCAAGGCGAAGCTCGTAGCTCGTCCCACGACAGTCGGAATTTTCTAGAGAATTTAGCACAGAACGAGAGCAAATTAATTCAGCTACTAGTGGCAGTGGCGGTTCAAGGAGAGCCCTGCGCAAAGGGCCAACCGGCGTCACGCTCTGCCATTGACCCACTTAGCCGGCGTGTGCGCACCGTACGCTCGCGCTCAGCGCCCTACGGCGTGGACACGTACGCACATACCATGCGATTTTCAGATGCTTTAGCAAGGCTGATTACTTGGTTCATGGATTTTATGGAGTTTATAATAAACTGACATATTTCTTCAGACGTATTCATATGTCAATGCGTTAAAATCGAACATAAGTGCACCAAATTCCAAGTTATTATTGCCCTCAGGCCCAACAGTTCTTATTTCTGAATGTAGGGCTCCTCTGAAAGACCGGATGATTGTTGATGTACTTAATCGTACTCCTAATAAGTCCTTCTTCTACTAACTTCTAATTACTCGATCTATTATTACTATATTTAATCTTAAAGAAAACTAAACGATTTTACATCTTCAATGATGAAACGTTATAGTTCCATAGCTTGCTAAAAAAGATATTAAAAGTTACTCTTGTGTGTGGTCTAAATAGTCTGAAACGGATACTACACAGCTGGAGAGATACGGTTACGTCCCATATAATCACAAAGATTATCACTTTTCTCTATGAGTGTATCATATTTCAGCAGACCTCGTTTTGTACAGTTGTTTGTGGCGCGCATCTCAAGGCGACGGGTGCCCTCCGCCGCAAATAATTCTGCTATTGTGAAACACCCGTCTTATCACCGTTCAGAACCTTGGCTACATCACACGAATTACGGTCAAGTTGACGATTTCAAGATTATATATTTCATATGATAATAAAATTTCCGTAGCCGGCTCGTAACTGCTATTTTATGGTTGTGTTTTGCGCTGTTGCTGAGCGCTAATTTGTTTGACGAGTCGGTTTAGGTTTACGATTAATAGCAGTTTTTGTAACATCTGTAATAAATGCATGTAACAATGCATAGGCTGGGTTGTACTAAGGATTGCATTGTGGGTTTGTGTGAAAATATACAACTAAATAAATTTACACAATGTACCTAGTTTGTGTCCACCATTCCGCACTTGGCCAGCGCGGTGGACTATGGCCTAAACTCTCTCATTCTGGGAGAAGACCCGTGCCCAGCAGTGGGCCAATAATGGGTTGATGCGACGACCTAGTTTGTAGACTTAAAATATTAATCTGAAAGTATTTAAATGTTCATCTTAATCTACTGAAGTGAGATCTGAATTAGCTTAAGATTGTAAGAAGCAACATTGGAGTCCATCTGATGATAAGTAGACACAATCGCCCGTAGGCATCTGTCACCTAATCCAAATAGAGAAGAAGTTTTTCTGAAGTCAATTACAGATGCGTTAGCATTCCTAATGATTAAATTCTCCTGTGGTTGTTTCAAACATTAGTCAACCAGAACACATACCATTGCACTGAAAATCAAGGTCAAAGTACTTTTGTTTCTTTTTCTTGAGATGGAAATATCTACTCCCGAAAGGTACCCGTGGGAGCGACGCCGGGTTATGCGAAATTTTTATCTTACTAAAATATCCCCGGCAACAATACTCAGTGCTGCGAAGAGGACCAATTTCAATCTCCAAGAAATTTCCAACGGAACGCATCCGGAGTCCTCTAAGTGCATTACTCCATCGAGCTCCACCCTGGTGAGTGGCTGGGCCCACCTCACCGTCTTATCATTAATGCGGTATGCGACGAAACTTATCGCCATCTTTTCCGAGATCGATTGACTGGACTGTTTCAACTCTCACTTTTGCCACCCACAATCCGCGAAGTATAGGATTGAAGGACTAGGTACAGCATGCTCGCCTGTTGTAAGAGGCGAATAAAAGGGCTTCAGCAGTTTTGGGCGGTTACAGTGGGAGCTCTAACCATACAGCAAGCAACCCCAGGTGCAGGGGGACAGGGGAGTCACCGGAGGCCCCTGCATGCATAGAGAAAGGCCAACGAGGAGGTTTTAGTGGGTAAGAATCGTACGTAAACTTGGAAGTCTCTCCCAAGGTTTCGGTGTACCTTTTAAAAGATTCCTTCTCATCATAAAAAAGGTACTGCATGCTTGAAATATGTGAAATAGGTCAAACAATACAGTCCTACTGCACAGCAGATCGATAGAAATCCGACTGAAATAGAATACCTAAGTGAAGGTCATTGAAAAGTTCTGCATCTCTTTCATTCCTTCATTCGATTCTATTAAGGGACAAATGTAAAATAGGTTTAATATATTTATACTACACGTCTTATTAATAGATTGAGTCTATTAAAAAGATTAAGTCTCATTTAAAATCTATCTATTCTGTGAAAAATATAACAATTTAGTTCATAAGATGCGGTTTCACGGCGAGGCACACCTAATATAGTAAAGAATAATATTGAAATAAATAAAAAACGCAACAAAAGTCTCTCATGTATGAAATATTTATCTTTCATAGTGAAAAACGTTATTTAAATAAAACGTCCTTGTTATTCATAACTGGAAAATTTTAAAGATAATGATTGTATGTTAAGACGAACTCTTCATAAAATCACGTAGGTGCGAACATTTTCAATCCATATATCAGTACAACAAAAAAATGCATGTATATACCTATTCAAAAAATAATATATATTTTTAATATTATATTTGGGGAACTGCAATTTCTATGTTTCTCAGGATGTTTGGTTGTTCGTCTATGTATTTGAAATCGCAATCCCCCAAGACAGGTCAATACCTAATTGAAAATATAGTATACCTAATTGAAATACAAAATGGAGTTTGAGCTAATATAGGTAGTTTATTTTATTAATATCCATCTACTTCATCCAAAGTTATGAGTCTAAGAGCTAAGAGAAATGCTTTTTAGAATGAAAGCCCAAGACGACAGGTATCAAATTATGAGTATTGTTTGCTAAGGTAATTGCATGTATTATTTTTTTATTTATGTTTATTTATAGCTTTTTATACACAGAAAATACATTAATAATGTAAGTGTAGCACAAAAGACTACATAGTTCAAAATGAAATTTCATTTTATAATGTAAAAGTACAAAACAGTGTTCAATGCAACTTAAACTCAAGCCAACGTACACGCAATCTGTAACTATCTCAAGACTAAATTAGAGCCCCAATGAGATTGACCACAGATGCGTTGCCACCTCTTAAGGACAAATGGTTAGGATACATATGACACTTGGCATAAATGTATCCTATAGTCTACACAATTAGAACACAGCATTTACATTGCTATTAAAAGTACCTAATTAATGTGGAGGTGGTGCTTTCGAAATTTCACCACGATCGCATCTACTGAAACTGCCTAAACAGGATTCGTTATCGGTTTTTCATTCTATTCAAGAATAATGGAAATAAGCCTAATTTATACAACTGTTGTTAAATTATAATGCTATACTATAACTCAAACTATAACTCAAGTACCTAACTCCTTAAAACATTTACAGATTTAAGGATCGATAGCAGAAGAGTGGTATATCATGATAGATTTCGGAGCTGAACACGTACACTAAAAATTTTACATTTTTGCACAAATAATGATCAAATTTTAATTGCTAATGTTTGTGCGAATGCATATATTTCATTATTTGTTATTTTATTACGCTAGAACGGTAGAGCGGGTGTGACTGAAACTGGGTAGAGATACTCTAAGACTGTTGTCTAGAATGACACAAGCTACTTTTACATCAGGAGGTTTTTTACAGAACAAGGGGACGACTTGATTTGTTCGCAGAGTGGTTGTTTTTGGGTCAGAAAATGAAATAGGCAAATTATTGTCTCAGAAAAAAGTCCGGTCCTTACAGAATAGCATAAAGAAGTACTTATCATACAGGCACCTTATTTTTAAACATTGTTAAAGTTAGTAAAATAGGGGTTTAGCATATTTTCCCTGAAATATAAGTATTAAAAAGTGAACCTTTTAAAAACCAGACAACATTTAACTAAAATCCCTTGAAACATAGTTATAAAGAAATGAAAAGGTCCTGCCTAAACTCAACATACCTTTTGTTCCTTTTTTAAATTGCAGCGAAAGTTCCTAAATTAGTTTTAAAAAGGGGAAAATTAAGTTATTTTATTATCACAAAGGTACTAATATTTTCTCTCTCGTCAACCTATTATTGTACCACTGCTGGGCACGGGTCTTCTCTCAGAATTACAGAGTTTAGTCCACCGCGCTGGCCAAGTGCGAATTGATGGACTACACACACATCCGAGAACTTTTTTAAAGAACTCTCGGATGTGTAGGTTTCCTCACGATGTTGTATGTTACCTATATGTAATATGTTATTATTTAATAAAAGTTGTATTGTGTTGTAATTATAATTACTTACCTACTCAAACAGTTTTATATTTATAATTAAGAATACTACACTGACAGCCAAACAATCCATAACATTAATTGCATATTGACTACACTCTAACTCATCGCCTAGCGAATAATGGTTCAGTGTTTTTGAACTTAAAATAATTCCAAATCGTGAGACATGAAAACAGACGCGTTATTCATAAGTAAGAGCATGTTCTATGCATTATCTCAAGAGCATACCAGTGATAAATGCGGCGGAGGCGGCGTCAATGCACTCCGCAGCAGGCTAGGTCAGTTCCCTGTGACTCAGTCCCTAATGCACCGTTAGGTACATACATAACGCATCGTGATCTTTACCTTCACTATCATTGGATTTACAAGCGACATGTCTCATTTGGGCTTATACATTGAAGCTTTTCGTTAGTGCATTTAAACGGATTATCTTACCAAGCCAGCGATGTACTTCACTTTTGTATCATATCGATTGGAGCTTCGTGTTGGAATAAGGTAACACAATGGCTTACCCAATTATATACCAGTCAGAGCCAAACAATTATCATCGCCCAGTGCTCTAGTGACTCCACAGAAATGAGACCTGTACTTGTTTCTTTCATTTCTACTTTCCTTTTCTTTCTTTGTTATCTTGTTATGATTTTATGCAACTATAGGTAAAAACTAACAGATAATTAAATTGGCATGCATGTATTACTACGCGGAGCGACGGCTTACAACTCCTTCGATATAAAATATTTTCAATACCGAGTTACACATTATTTGGACGTTTACACACATCCTTGTTAGATTATTAGATTGTTAGATTAATATTATCGCGGAATTGACGCATTTCATACTTAACGGGTACTTTTACTTTTTGGCAAAAAGAATTTGAAAAGGATTCACAAACCGCATATCGTGAGTACCCGTTAATTATTAAACTGTGTCAAAAAATTAAATTCAACTTCAATAATGCATACCTATTTAAAATCTTCAATAATATAGGTTTATTTCGCACGAACCAGATTCATATTTATTAGTAATCTTATTCTTATTAATTTACAAATAGGACAGTTTGTGAGGATTTATGTGTGTTTGTTCCTCTTTTACGCAAAACTTTTCGATCGGGTTCTACTGAAAATTGGCACACACATATTCTATGACCTAAATTAACAAATAGGATTCTTCTGACTGCAGACCGAAGCAGGTGAAACCGTGTAAATGACCTCTCTCGTCAACCCATTATTGTCCCACTGCTGGGCACGGGTCTCCTCTCAGAATGAGACAGTTTAGACCATAGTCCAGCGCACTGGCCAAGTGCGGATTGGTGGACTTCACACACCTCCAAGTACTTTTTTTTTTAAAAAAGGCTCGGGTGTGTAGGTTTCCTCACGATGTTTTCCTTCACCGAATAGATGATAATTAATTCTAATACGCACATAGTTGTAGAAAAATCAGTGCGTGCCTGGGTTTCTGCCTATCACTGCTCTTACTCTTGCTGTGTAAATGACCTAGTATTATAATAAAGAGCTTGTAAGTTGCAGGAAGTCAAAAGATAAAGAAACATTTGCATTTTGAAAGCCCTACAAACTCAATCATTTGAATACGCTGTTGATCATGTAATTAAAACCATGACCATCTGCTTATTTGCCTCTTCTTCATGCTATGGGGCTGAGATAACTAACCCTTTCGTAGCCACCGGCCACCCTCGGACAATATTTTTTACCACACAATAAACACTGCTTCAATGAGAAATATCAGTTACGGAAACACTTTACTGTGCATATCAGATTTTCAAATATTTGAATGTCCCCCGACTTCATTAAGAGTCTCATTCTTTCACATATTGGTATTTGAAACCAACAAAGCTTTTTTGTGATTGATTTTAATCTAAAAGGAGGCTTGTTTGACTTTAATTGAAATTGGAAAGGAATGGGCAAAATAGTGTTCGCAGAAATAATGTAGCTTAGGTATTTTAATTCCAATACTAAGTACTTTGTGTGGTAGTTCAGTGCTTATATATGTAGTGAAATTGTTACCAATTAGTTTAAGTGGTGTATAGAGACAGACGTTTTTGTATATTGCGTTTATTATTTGGATTTAATAACTAAAGGCGGCAGTAACTACTTAACACAAATCGGTTATCGTGTGATATATTACATTCTGATATCACGGAAAAAAAGATATTTATTTATATATTTATTGTTTATGTACCTTATCATTAATGTACAAAGGTGGACATAATGCTATAAGCATTCTCTGCCAGTCAACCTCAAGATGTAAGAAAAATGATAGTAGGTATATAACATATTTTATAAGAGCAGTGTTAAGGGCTGCTAACTTTTGGTTTAAAAAAAGACGGTTAAAACCAAAGGTGTGGCATGGCAGATATACTTATCTGAAATGTTGCAACTAAATCCTCAGGAGTAGCAATGCATTTTAGCGGACTTTAAGTAGGATTTATCTGATTTGGGGTGGATTATAGATCCACAAGCAGCACCGGCCACTTATTATCAGTTGGCCTGCGTGTAAGTTAGACATTTCTGTAAAGTCAAAAACCTCCTAATGAGATCTTGAATTTAGAACAATTTTTAACTTTTTGTTTGTTTTCTCTTGTGTGTTTGTTTTTAATGGTACTTTCCTTTTTGATTTCCTTTCTTACACTGTCCAAAGTCATCAATTAATTTAGATGTGTGTCGAACATTTTCATTTTATAAGTGAAAATTTGTAAATAGCTTTCAATCAGTATTGTTAATAAGTTAATTGGAATGTAAGTTAGTTGTAAATTTTCCAAATAAAATAAAACTGTAGGTAGAGTTCGTGGCAATTTGTAACAAAAAACATTAAATGCAAACTAGTTTTTTAACCAACTAGTAGCCAATGGCGAGTAGGCAGATGTAAAAAAGTATACTTAATGTGTATCGCGCATGATCTGCAACTGCAGCTTGTGTGCATCGGCCAATGGCGGCCGCGTACCACCTATTAATTCAAGGCGAATTACGTTAGGGAACTCCTGACTAAATGCAGTTGTTCTTTCGTCCATCGCATTTTAGCTGCATAATATATCTTGATTTTATCGTAGTTATTATGTCTTGGTTGTTATCAGTCGTTAAAAGTAGTTTATAGAGCGGTTAACATCTTTGGGACGAGTTGGACATAACGTACCTCTCTCTAAGGAATTGCAAGGAGTTTCGCCTTTTACTATTTCCTATTTCATTGTTCATATTCATACAAGTTTTTGAAGAGTAAAAATTTACGAAATTGCACTATAAGAACATAATATATATTGATTAATAGTCTAGGATATAGAATAAATTTATTCATAGATTAGAAAGAAATTCTTAGAACCTTTCTGAAACAACGTTTTTGTGGCGATCTTCTATAATCTTGTTGTATTTTTGTACATTTCTTACAAGATTATTGGATTTCACATAATTCAGTTTATTACATGGTTAGTAATGAGGGAGTACTAATTCTCAGAATAATTTTACTTCAGACTATTGCCAATTAAGAATAGTAGTGATGCTTATTACTTGTATCCTAAGTTTCTGAGAAACTAGCAAATACCATAATCAAAAAACTAATATGATTCAAAGCAAATTTATTTAAGTTTAAGACCAAAAGTATCTGGGAAACGTTGCGTGTTATGTGATTATAATATGTTTTTTATGTTAATTAAGAATTAACAAATCTACGAAATAATGGTGGGCCTCTAGAGCGGGCGGAAACATTTTGTAGGGTTGCGATTTATTGCGGAGAGCTACGGGCAACAGCCGGTGACCCTTTGCTGTAAATTGCTACAAAACACGGCCCATTTATAAAAAGACCAAATGATAACGGGAAGTCACGTCTTTTTTGTACGAAACGTGAATTTATGTCTGGGAATTGAGATGCTACAAAGTTTACAATGTTGCTAAAATCCAAGTTCGGGATAGTGATCATTATGTGGCCATGTGCATTCGGCTTTGTTGCCTTTATAATTAAATTGATTATGGAGAGGGTAAGGAAACTTAAATATTATAAACATTAAATATTTCAACTCGTAAACTAGCGATTGGTACATACATACAAGTGCATGTTATGCAGACAATGTGAATGTTATTTATAAGAGTTTTCAGTTCGAACATAAAAATATGTGAAAAGTACAGTTATTATCAGCTTAGGAAGACAATTCAATTGTAATACCTATTAACTGTTTAATTTTCTGGCAATAAATATAAACAATGCAAATCAAAACGTATGCGGAATCTGTAGGTACCTATTTAATATTATAACAAACCTTATAAATTTTAAGTCTCATCCATGACTTTTGAAGATATTTTAAATTACAAGAAAGTGAATATTCTCTTTCTGGTAATTAAAAATATCTTGTGCTAGCCAGGTTGGAAAATATATACCTACTTTTCAACTTGGTTAGCATAGTGGAGTGTGCTTAAGAACCTGTAAGTCTGAGAGAAATTCCATGCAGCAGTGCCCCAGAAGGGAGATGGAAAGATGGAAAGGAAAGCATTACTGCCTAAGCCTACTTATTATTCGACTTCCGAAAGTAAATATCTTGTTAGGTAGGTGTAGAGACGAGTGATCTGTGTTAACACCGTGTGGTGTCGGACTGGCGGTTGTAGGAGACAACTATGAGTCAAAATACAACAGATGGGCAGCAATGTCTTCCTGTGAGACATCAACACCTACAGGCATGTCAAGCGCGGTGACTCTCGGCAAAACTCCGCTAGATTAAGCCCATGTCCAGTGTACATCAAAAGGGTGATGAGTGGGATAGACGATATTATATACTACAAAGTATTTCTCATATCTACAATGTAAATTTTAAGGAAATGCATCTACGAAGTAAACAGCAAAAAATTATAGTCGATTGCATTATTATATCCATAATAAATCTAATGACACGATGCCGTCTATAAATATAATCGAAACAGGTAGAATTTTGAACTAATGACATCGTGTGGTGTAAAAGGACTTATAGGTTCAACATTTGCTCAAATAAAAAAGGTGTAGTATATAAAATGATAGGGTTGATTTTCGAATAAGGGTCATTTGTATGTCTTGCTTGGTTTTTATACGTTTTAGCGGGGTTGAGGGGGCGGTGGATCTCGAGTTCTCTCGCTGAAAGGGTTGTGTGGGAACGGAGGGCACCTGCGTCTGCACATGTTGCTCGCCCAGTGAGTTTTTTATGCATTTGCGCAGACAGATCAGTCTAATGCAGTTTTTTACCCATATGGCGTTCAAGAAATCAAGCGACTTGCATACATCAATATACATTGAGTAAACGCTAAACGTAGCGAATATAGCATAAGAAATGTATTCTCGGTACTGAAGTTATTATCGTCTCGAACATGAAACCATTATTTAATTAAAGTCGATCGAAAGAAAAGGGGCGGTTGCGATCCGTCGATTGCAACTGTTTGCCGTGGCATTATCGTGTCGACGAGCAAACTCATTACCGATGCTATGTTTCGCGTCATCGAACGTGAAACCAGCATAACAGGAGCTCACCTATCATTTGGAATACTCCGGAAAACGGATCTATTGGAAGCAAGGTAGAATGGATTGCATTATTAAGGCGCGGCGGTCGTTACCTAGCGAACTGCCCCTATTTCTCGCCACTATTTATTCATTTTGCAACACATCGCCTGTCGGCCTTTTCACCCTCCTCGGCTCGCGTCGTCGGCTATGAATTCTTAATGAGCCCGTTCCGTTAAAGGCCGCAAATTCACGTAGCCCTGCCGTTGACGCGCTAACCAAAACACGAACACGCACGTCGCACGAACCCTTTATCTATTAAATCTTTTTTGAGAAAGGACTTCTTTGCCTAAATAAAAGTGGACTTCTTTTTTAAAGGGTGGTCGAACTAGTGATCCAAATGTAGTATCACCGTTTAACCTGAATAGGTTACCACTTAACATAAATATGACTAAGAGAACTAAGAGAAGATAATAGTATGCTGAGTTATAAATTGTATGGCTTGCAAGTGAGTAATACTTGGTGAGGAATAATATGGGATCGTATTTTTGGTAAAAATAGTAATTTTAAAGTTCGATTGATTGGTATTTATAGAAAACAACTAAAATGCTTTTTTAATGTTATTTTACTGCACAATATAAAAAGCTAATCAACACACGCTTCGGATGAAATAAAAATTCTTAACATAATTGTATGGCATAAAAGCTAAATCGTGTTTTGTGCTCGTGTTAAGCGGATAGTAGTTTTTTGCATAAGCGGATAACCCTTCAGGCGCTACCTGCGAGCGACAACGCATTGTGCGGGGAACTGCGCTTACGCAACTAGGGTGACCATGAGACCACCTTATTATAGCACGAGAGAAAAAACAAAAATTTCAACAGTATTAATGTGAGGAATCTGTTTTTTGTACATATATATCATTATTGTACATCAAAGAAACACAAAAAAGGTTAACATTAATAAGCAAGAGGCGACCTTATATTTTAGTTTTATCTTTAAAAAATATGGTAGGTAGGTATTAAGAAATAATTTAAAATTCTACTGGGGTAGATAATTTCAAATTATGTGAGTCTAAATTAGTGTTTAGCAGTGAAAAATGAAAGAACACATATTTAAATATGTATAATTTTCTTACTAATAAACATATAGCATTAGTTACATTAAGCAATTATTACATGACATACCTAATTATTACTTACAACATTCAAAACTTGTTATCTGAAACTATTTGATACCTTACTTTGTCTCTAGATGCGTCGAAAATTGCTAATTTCACCTTTTAAAATAAAACTATAGTTATATGTTGCTGCAGCTTTAGTCCTGTTGAAGTCCCGAAACTTGCAGTACGTGGATAAACCCTACAAACTCTTTTGTATTCCTTACCTACAGAATAATGTCTATTATAAGGGAAATGGAGGGCAAAAAATAACGTGAAAACACTTTTTACGCAAGTGCAATATAGGTCAGGTGCATACTCAACCCTTTCGTAGCGTGGGAGTATTAATTTTTTCACCATTTGTACATTTTTTGCCATACATACACTTATCACGTTGCATTGTGCAATATTTTTTGTACCAATAAATTGTGTTTGCGATAATTTGTTCCCACAATTTTCAATACGATCAGGGAAGTGATGACAGTTATACAGATCGCGTAATCTCTACCGTTATTCTTCGCAAAAAACTTTAAACATCTAAGTAAGATTTCTCGCTGAACCGTAAGGCGTATGAAAATCGTTTACAAGTGAAAAATATATAAGTATATAATACCTCAAACTTGTAAAGTAGGTAAATAGACAGATATAATCATCGCCATATATCTAGACTCTGCCTAAAGTTGCCTCGAAGATATTGCGTTGTGATGATGGTTCGTCTGTAGATGATCTTTTTCTTATGAGATTAAAGTGTCAATCGACCGGCCAATCTTGTTGATGTTAAGTGGTCATTGTTGACCATGGACATTTGTGAACTATTTCATATAAAAGAGGCGTAACTACTATATTAAGTCAGTTATAGTTACGTTGCTACTCCTGAGAATTAAGATGATAGAATCCTTCTTTTTTTTGTGACGGGGAGGAAACCTTCAAAAGGTACACCGAAGCCTTGGGGGAGACTCCGGGCTATGTGAGAATTTTACCCACTAAAACCTCCTCGGTGGCCTTCTTCTGCGCTAGCAGGGGACTTTTGTTATCAAACCCCTTGTTTCTATTCTGCAAGTAAGTATCCACTGCAATTTATAAGTACCATAACCTATTTTATTTCGTAACTCCATAGTTTTGGATTTGTGCAGAATTTGGAATCGATAAAGGCCTTCGACATTATTACAGCCGATCGGCACAATTTCATTACTGGCGGCTCCTATGAAGATCTTAAAAAAGAAGTAAATTATATTTTATGTTCCTCTTCCCCACTCATATTAGATATGGTTGCTGGTATTATTCTCAAAATTGATGTCATAAAGGATAACAGAAATAAAGGATCCAGAAAGGAGCAACAAGATTTGCGAAGAAACTTAATCGTAGAAACTTAATCACCTATTACTCAGGTGCAGGCTGCGTTAAAAAAATAAGATATTTTCTCTCCGTGAAAATTCGTCAGGCCCAAAGTCAAAAAATCGAGAGTAGGTATTTAACGAGCCGTCATATTGAAGGGGAAATAAAAAAACTTGTTAATACAATTTCCATTAAAAATGATTGCTACAGCCTGCGTATGCTCCTGCGCCTCTGATTCAATTTATTATCTTGTCAATAACAATATACCTAGGTAGTCAATATTAATAACCTTGAATATGAAAAAATATTTTTAATGCTATATTTACGCACATTTGGCTAAAATAAGGATCCAATAGGATTTATTCCTATTAGACAGCATAGGTGTAATTAGACAAATTAACACTTGGCATAAACGTTTTGCGACAGACTTGAAATCGAATAAATATTCCTATGTGCGTCATATATAAATATGATCTTATGTTTTAAATAATGATCTGGCCTTATCGTACCTTCAAGTTGGCGGTAAAACGAAGCGTGTTTATAAAAAGCCAGTTTTTGCTTGTGTTAAAGTTCAGGGCGTCGTGAGAATACCGCGGCTGAAACGCGGGGGATTTTTTGTTAGGTTCAACGACTGCGCAAATGTTTTAAGGACAGAAAAATAATTTCAGATTTGAACGGCATTTAGTTGGTATTTAGCAAATAAAAACATATTTATACAAGCCTTATGGATTGTACTGGACTGTACTGACTGGACTGCTTAAGTTTACCAAAGAAAGCTTTTTCGTTAGTCTGATTTCGTAATTGTTTTCTTATTTCGTATTGAGGTACGTAATTTCTTTTTTAAGTCGTACCTATTATAGATAAATAAATAGCGCTTTCAACATTAATACTTCGCATGTATGCCTAATATTTTAATACATTACATTTTAACGTATTATAGGTACGTATTGAGCGGTGTGTATATTTATTATGAGTAGTTTGATCAAATTTATAATTTAGGTAAATAATTTTATTGCAATTCTAATCAATTTAGATAAATATTCCACGGTAGAGTTTTTATAGGACCTCGAAAAGATACGTTTCTTTTACATTTTTGCGCAAAATCTTTCAAAAGCCGAGATGGCACAAAAAGTGACGTCGATAATCTTGTGTTTAATGTTTATTTAGTGACACAGCGAAACTCACGTATAGATATGAATAGTACACATGTTATAGCGAGTGGATCGGTTTTATTATTCTTAAATTTAAAAGTAACGTAGTCCTTTTCAAAAGATAATACTCAAAAGTTTTTGCAGTTTCGTTAGATTATTCTATTAAACAAAAACTAAACTACGAGTATTTTATAGGTGGTAGAACCAGTGTAGTTTGCCCGGGGAAGTACCACCGCCATACCTATTTCTAGCGTGAAGCAGTTCTTGTGTTTCGATGGAAGGATGTGGTTGCCTGCACACTTTCATTTGAGGCGACTATCTTAGTCTGTCTTTATCTGTGATTGACTTCAGATAGAATTCTGTATGAACTTGCTTACAGATGTCAATGGTCGGCAGTGACCACTTACCATCAGGTGGACTGCATGTTCGTTTGCTACTTCAATCTTATAATAAAAAAAGAGTAAACCCTAGTTAAGCTTAAACCAAATCTCTAGACCTTATGTATCAGCAAAATCATGGGACCATTTTATGTTCCTGATTTTGATAAATGGGTAGATATAAAAATAATTATAACTTTCTTCCTAAAAAACCGTTGATTTATGTGTTGGGCCGCTTGTTCGCTCGAATGTCTCGCGTAGTACAGTTATTTTACTCTACCATCCCACGCTTTTGCACACTTTCCATACAAAAAATTGGAATTTTATAAGATCCCTCTACCTGCTCGTGTGGCTTGCAGATTTTGATATCTTTTGTGAAAGATTTTTTGCTTTAATTTGTGACAATTATACCGGTATATGACTTTTTACCTGCCCTTTTTTGTTCCAAATCCAGGATTTGACCTTTTTGCACGTAAGTTTGTTTTGGCGAGGATATCGCTGGGTTTCGAACTTTTAACTTTGCCGAAATATAAACTTGATGATTTAGTTTAGTTCCTAAGCTCTTAATTTGTTTTTTGATTCTATATTTTCTTGACTTTTTTTATCTGACTGAAGTAGCAAACGAACATGCAGTCCACCGGATGGTAAGTGGCCACTGCCGCCCATGGACATCTGTAATCTACTTCATACAGAACATGGGTTCCATCTGAAATCAATCAGATGCGTTGCTACTCCCAAGGACTATGATGGTCGCCTCATATAAAAAAGTGCCGGCAACCACACCCTTCTATCGAAACGCAAGAAATGCTTCACGTTAGAAATAAGTGCGGCGGTGATACTTTCCCGGTCAAACTACACTGGTTCTACCACCTTGATATGGTTACTCTGCCTTAATGGTAGAGTTATTATAAAAAGTATAATAAATAAACTATTTACAAATAATATAATTACATATACGATGAATAGTGAATTAAAATGGGTATTGCCTGGGTAGCCAAAGAGAAATCTTCTCCGAATATCTAAAGCGTAGTATAATTTAAGTTATATCACTAATACAGGAATGTTTGAAAAGTTAGTAAGTAGTAAATTATGATAAAAACGTTTGAATGTGTAACGCGCGATAAATTATTTATCAATTATTTTTAGTTCGTCTACTATATTTCATTTTTGTATTTATAATTTGTGACAAGAAAAATTTGTCTGTTTATAAATTTGACATCATTTTCTTAGCATGCAATATAATACTTAGAAACTTTCTCCGGATTTTAATCGATTAGAGACGACCTATTAAGAGAAAAGATTTCAAAAGATATTCAGGTAGGCTGATGATATTGCGTTTAATCAAATGGGTTGATGCTTAAAAAACGCGCTCTCTACATGTGCCATTTAAAAAGGAACTGGTAAAAAACGTGGTTAGTAGGCAAAGAATGGATGGCGAGACCGCGGGAAGGGTTGGATGCAACGTATGCGAGATGCCAAAAAAATATAAAAATGCTGCATGCTATACACATGCCGCAGAGAATTGGTCATTGACTCTATAAAGAGTCATACTAACATATTGATTTTTAATCGCCTCAAAGTATACGACAATTTAATCTGTACTTTTTAATAGTACTGCTAAATGGGCTCTACATCTTTGGTCATACACTGTAGTGACAATCCAAGGGCCAATGCAATACATCATGGCTATGGGACTTAGAGTGGGTACAAATTGCAGTCAATAATCAGATTTTTTCACGTACGGAAACAAAGCGCAATACAGAAGGGTATTTTTTGCGCCGCTTTCACAACATGTGCAATACAATCAACTGTCTGACCCAGTTATACACTTCCTTTGCATTAGACGGTACGTTAATAGAATATCCGCATTAGCCGGGACAAAAAGTGTATTAACATCGAATAAGAGCGAATCATTCGTTGATACGAAAATGGTTTTAGGTTACTGA
The DNA here is from genome assembly GCA_949699795.1 of Spicauda simplicius. Lineage (NCBI taxonomy): Eukaryota > Metazoa > Arthropoda > Insecta > Lepidoptera > Hesperiidae > Spicauda > Spicauda simplicius. The sequence continues at coordinate 13,505,235 of OX453057.1, forward strand.
GTAGTACTGAAAGTTGTAGAATATGTATTGAAAGTCTTTCTACTTACGAGTATAGGTACGTATTTAAAATTTTATTATTACCTATTTTCTATGTAAAGTCAGTTAATGATTTAGCAGGTAATAATAGATACCTAAGGAGATCTGGATATTTTACAAAGGTTCCTGATTTTTTTTAACTCGTTTTGCTGTAGTTTGACAAAGTACGAGTATTTTCGAGTTTGGTGACATCATACTTAGTAGAGACAATGTGGATCTCCAGTATCTATTTGGTTAGACAGATTCGTATAAAAATAATTCCCATTCCACTTGAGCTCATATCTTCTTAATCCGTGTTTTATTTCTTCCCTCGTTATTTACAGAATCCAATGCGTAATATTAAGTATGGGGCTGCTTGTAGGAAAAAATATCATTGATTAAATATATAAGAATACAATTCGTTTGAAACTACTCACTAGCTTAAAAAATAACTATATCCAGAACATTTATTTTTAACCAAATGAAGAATGTTCTTGCGACTTCTTAAAGTCGCCCTAACAGAATAATGGTGGAAGAGTTGATAAAGTGACAGCTAATTGAAAAACGCCCATGTGCGGTGTTTTTGCTGACTGCGACACGGAGGGCTAATCTCGCGACATCCCTCCGTTTTTTACTCAACTGTCAAAGGGTTGCTACATAATTGCTTGTACCAATTGCAACAATGTGTGCTTAAATAGCTTAAACAGTAATTTTGAATCTATTTTTGGTTTTCTTTGTTCAATAGTGTATGATTTAATAGTCGTACAGATAAGCTAGCATGAACACGTAAATACGTATTGAAACAATAGATATTATACATTTTAAACTTAAGATAAGTTTAGATATATTTCGCAATCAAATTAAATTTTATTTATGATGACTCTATGATGGAAATGAAAATATAGACAAAATAAAAATAAATTGGATTTGGCTGAGAATTAAGCGGGAAATAATAAAAGAAAGTATTATCTAAAAATGTACAAATTTTCGTGCTTTGGAACAACATGATATCGTCCTTAGATGTTACACTTAAACATCTAGGAGTTGCTAAATCTTTATTTCAGGCGAAAACGATTTAAAACACGCATTTATTTATAAATATTTCAGGTTAAAGCTGCATCATTAACAACATTTTTATATTTTTGCTTAAATTTATTGCCCCAGAGAGCAGTGTGTTATTCCGGTAACCTCCTCAAGGGATCAATGTTAAAGCAAACATATGTTTTAAACGCTCTCATTGAAAAAAAATACTGAAGGGTTAGAGATTTTGCCATACCCCTCGCTACCGGCTAATTTTGGCTCGAATTACGTAATCCTTCGAACGATTAATGAGACCAATATTTTCGCAGAATTGATAATAATAATAATAATAATAATAATAATAATTCTTTATTTGCTAAAATAAGGTGCTTTACATAGGTAGTTAGTCTTAGAAAATTACAATGTCCTCTTATTTTGCCTTTTAGGCGTGCAAATGTATAATTGATTCTAAATTGTCAACATCATTTTTGCTTTATTGATTGTCATAATGATAAATAATGCAAAATAATTATTATAATTTATACAGTTATGTCATTCCCATTTTATTTCATAAGATCATTAATACATTTAATAATATCATACCACAATAAATAATAAAATACTCACGAATTGTCAAAAAAGTCATTCAGACTGTAAAAATTATTTTGAAGAAGCCATTCGTTTAAACGTCTTTTGAAAATAGGGTAAGGAAGTTCTTTTAAATAGTCCGGCAATTTATTAAAAACTTCAATAACAGAATAATATGCATTCCTTTTTAACCTTTGCAATCGGCACCTAGGTAAGTATAATTTATGACTATTTAAATTACGGCGGAATCTTTGACATTTAAAATTTGTGGCCAAAGGAAAATGTTGTGGGTGCTCTTTTACAAAAGTACATGCAGCTTTAATATACATACTGGGCAGTGTTAGTACTTTGAGCTGTTTAAATAATGGCCGACAAGTATCCAGCGGTCCTACGCCACATACAGCTCTTATCGCTTTCTTTTGTATTTTGAAAGCTTTGATCGCCTCGACAGAATTACCCCACAATAGAAGACCATAAGATAAAACTGATGAAACATAGCCATAGTAGGCACAGAGAGCTGCTTTATGTGACACTGTTAAACTTAAGCGTCTGATGGCATATATGAATTTTGCAAGTTTGTCACATAATGATTTAATATGATCTTTCCAGTTTAAATTCATGTCAATAACAAATCCTAAATATTTCATGTTTGAGACTATTTCTATTTTTTGCTGATTTAGTATTATATTTAAAGGAGTTCTTATCGGCCCCCCTGAACTAAACTGAATGATTTTCGTTTTGGTAATATTTATTTGTAAATTATTTCTTTCCAACCATGCCAAAACATCAATCAGGGTTTTATGTAATTCTTCCTCTAGTATTTGAGAGTTATCACTCTTAACTATTATTGTAATATCGTCAGCGTAAAGTATCGATTTGTAATTAGTTACATTTGGCAAATCATTTATATATAGTAAGAATAAAAATGGCCCTAATATGCTTCCCTGAGGTACACCGACTTTGTTGTATTTTTCTGTTGATTTATATGTCATTTTTCGATCATTTGTGATTTTTGAGATTTCTGTGTATTGTCTTCTATTAAAGAGATATTTATTTATCCATTCTACCGGTTGTCCACGTATTCCATATTTTTCTAGCTTATTAATAAGTAAGTCATGTTGAACAAAATCAAATGCCCTTGTCATATCTAGGAAGATTGCCGCCACGTGAGCTTTATCATTTAGTGCTTGTGAAATCTCCTTTACCAAATTAAAGCAAGCTAAAGTAGTCGATTTTTGTTTTAAAAAACCAAATTGTTCGTATCTCAGTATATTGTTTTTTATTACATAGTCATATAATCTTTTAAGGAAGGCTCTTTCAAAAATTTTTGAAAGAACGGGTATTAGTGCTATCGGTCTGTAATTTGATATGTCTTTCGGGTCATTCTTTTTGAACAAAGGTTTGATGACCGATAATTTTAATAAATCAGGAAAGTCCCCTTCTTCAAATGTGGAGTTAATGATGTGGCATAATGGTTTACATAGACTGTTTGCACACTTTTTTATAATATTTGTGTTTATTCCATCATGTCCAACTGAATTAGTGTTTTTGAGAGATTTAATTGTACATATTACTTCTTTATCGTCAACGGGTGCCAAGAATAAAGAATTATGATAATTAATTTCATTATGTTGAAGTGTTTTATTAGAATTAAACAATACTTTATTATTACAATATGTCAAATGATTAGTATTACTCAAATTAATAAAAAAGCTATTAAATTGTTCACAAATATCGATTGGATTGGTATACTGTATATTATTACAAATAATTTTATCTATAGATTCATTTGATTTGTCAATATTACCAAATTCATTATTAATTATATTCCACGTTGCTATACATTTGTTTTTAGATGTTTCTATGTAATTTTTATGTCCAATTTTTTTAGCTACATAAATGCATTTCTTTAGAAAGTATCTGTAATTCTTGTATTTAGTAGCATTGATTCTTTTATTGCTGTTTGCATGCCTATATTTCAGATATAGAATCCTTTTTTGAATCGATGCTTTCTTAATTCCCTTTGTTATCCAATTAATATTTTTACATCTAGTAGATCTTTTTATAAGAATAGTAGGAAAGCATAGGTTATAAAAAAGCAGAACGAGTTCATGAAATTTGTTGAATTTGTCGTCTAATTTTTCTTCGTTGTATACATCTGAAAAAGTGAGAGACGACAAGCAGCAACTAAATTTGTTTATGTTTTCCTCACTGTAATCACGTACCGATTCATACCAGTGAGAGTGGCTTATCACTCGTTGTGTTTTAAAAGTTAGGGTCTGTCCAGTTTCATGATCAGATAGGGCTAAATAGTGAACGTTGGCATTTATATTTATAATGTTGCTAATAATAAGATCCAAGCATGCCGATTGTCTTGTAGGCTTGTTAATACATATATCGAGATTATAGTTTTTAAGAATTGTTTGTAATTCATGTGTTCTACTATTTTTTTTCAGTATGTTTATGTTAAAATCTCCACATAAAACCATTGATAGATTTTAATTTGACGGATACTCACGATATGCCTTTTCATTTTTCTTTAGTGCCTAAAATACTCATTACTCTAACAAAAGTGACCGAAGCAGTCGAATCCGCGGAAATAGCCTAGTACTCTAATAGTTGTTACAATTATAACCCGAGTCTTACACTTGTGTTTTGTTCGTTGTAACCAATACTATATCAATTGAAGAAAATCAATTATTACCTTTACCATAATGTAATGAAGTAAGCATTCGATTCAAAGTACCAAGGCTACATGTTAGCGAGGAGATGCTATCTGTATTACGTCAAGTCTTTAGCCGTGTATGATAAATATATGATAAAAAAGATACAAAGATCAGGCAGCCAATAGCGGATGTTGAAAATATATACTACATAGGCATTTACTGTACGTTTTACCGCTCCGTACATAAGATAAAGTGGACCAGTGTGTTAATTTATTCGCGATACCCGTACGTTTGCACGGAGCGTTCTCGGTCTAGACCTTTTCCGATTGGCTAGCGGCGCGGGAGGGCGATCCTCCTTCCTCTCGTGTGATGCGATTCGCGAATTCAAAGTCCGTAGCAAAAAGCTTCCTGCGGCACGCACACAAACACAGCTACCGGTTCGTTGTATTCGCGTTTCTATATAATACGCTTGTTCTTATGTATTAAGATACTATGTTACTTATCATACAGCTATGTTGTTTACTCGAAAGCCAATGGATGTCCAGTATTGGTGTCTTACACCACTACATACAAAATGTTTTTAACGCACACTTACAAGGTTATTTATATTTAGCGTGTTTATGTTTTTTGCATGCTTGTATAGAGTTGATAGAGTTTGTACTAGGAAATCAGACATGTCTTATTGTAAGATATCTGTTAAACAGTGGAAAATTGATAAATTGGTTATGTTTAAAGGATAATTTAATTTAAAATTGTAAATACACCTTATTGGCTATTTGTAGAGTTTCTTTTAACAAAGATGTAAGTTAATTAGCAACATAAATCATTGTAAGAATAAAGATTAGGTATATAAAATTTGATCCAATCCATTTTCTATGAATTATGTTGATTTATGTTTTGTTTTCTTTTTAAAATAATATCATATATTAACACTTTCTTTGCATTATGAGATCTATCAGATCTCTTGCAGGTCTTTTAGGTATAGTGCGTGGACTTCAATCCTGTTGTTTCACTCCTTGCGGGGGGGGGGGAGGCTTTAACTTTTAATATATACTACTACTACCTACTCCTCCGCTTGCTCAGCGACCCAAAGTGTGTCTTGGCCTCCGATACGAGGACTCGCCACTTTTTTATCACAATACGTTTGATTCAATAAAGATTGTCGTCAACTCATTATTGTCCTACTGCTGGGCACAGGTCATATCATAATGAGAGAGTTTTAGTCCATAGTATACCTAGCTGGCCAAGTGCAAATTGGTAGACTTCACACTCTTCTGAGAACTTCTTTTTATAACTCGGATACGTAGGTTTTCTCACCATGTTTTCCTTCGCCGTAAAGCAGTGATTATTAATTTCTAATACGCACGTAATTTTAGAAATATCAGTGGTGGGCTGGGATTTGCACCTCCGACCTCCCCATAGAAAGGATCCAACCATTAAGCTCAATAAAGAATAACGAGAATGCCTGTTATATGAGGCGAACATCATAGTCCTCGGGAGTAGCAACGCCTCTGTGAATTACTTCATGTAATCAATGTTCTTCATAGAACATTGATTACAGATGTCCATGGGCGGCAGTGACCACTTACCATCAGGTGGACTGCATGCTCGTTTGCTACTTCAGTCAGATAAAAAAAACGAAATAAATATTATTGTGAAGCTGACTCTACATTTCTGTTTATACCCTAACGAGATGTATTCACTAGAATCAATTAGAACATTACACATTGTTTAGCGGCGCATTGATTAATTAATCAGAATGTCGCAATATTTGGTTTTACAAACAAATAAATGCATTTAAACGACGGTTGGAAAGGTCAAAGTTGTAACACCGCAATCACTAATGCATAATCAATTATTTCTGCATAAATTAACAGTTACTTTTAATACAAAGATTGCTAAATTGTATGTTTTATTTCTTTTACTAGTTATGATAAATTAGATTTATTTATATGTGATAATAATAATCTTTATAGAGGGGGGGATGTAAACACAGACCCTATCATACCACAAATCCAGTCAAATATACCTAATACTAAGTATTAGTAGCTTACGAAATTAATAAATAAATATTGATTTTTATTCTGGTATACCTATACATATGATTGTCGCACGAATTGGTTCGCACTTGGCCAGCGCGTTGGGCTATGGCCTATAACTCTCTCATTCTGAGAGAAGACCCGTGCCCAGCAGTGGGACAATAATGGGTCAATGACATATATGATTAACATCGGGACATATCTACCAATGTTTGTAAACAAAAAAAAAATCGTATTGCAATTTATTAAATTTAAAAAATATATCAATACATGGTCTATGCCACATTAAATAAAACACGTTACATATTTTTCTAAAAATATAATTTTAAATGGGCTTATTTAAGAACATCAAATTATGCATAAGTAACTCAATAATTAATCATGGGTGCTTACAATGACGTAACGGTTATGGTAGCATTATATCTGTGAGAAATGAATGGATCGGTCACTGCAAAACTGCCCAGTGGGCTAATGATCACCTAAACAAAACTGCGGACAAAAAACCGGCCTTTCCAACAAAACGAGGAACAAAGGTGACGTTTTTGCACAATGGTCACCATATTAATTACCCTTCTCAAGAACACAACAAAGGAAGGGGTTTAATAAGCTTGGAGGAAATATAAAAGAGCCGTAAATAGACGAACTGACCACTGAAGCTATTCACTGACCGCTGCACATCAAGGCGAATACAAAATTTGATGTGACAGTTCATAACATGAGAATTTTGATAAGATTTAAATCGCATACCGTACTCGGGTTCACTTATCAGGGCTTCCTAAGGAATCTAATTGTATTTTGAGTAAATAAATTATGTTGCCTATTCAATTGTATATTCATTATTTAAGTCTCTATTAAAACTGCTTGCTATTTTTTATTGTTTTTGTTACGTCTATTTCGAATATACCTACCTAGAATCACGTAATAATTTACGAAAGATGTGGTTTTGAGGACAATATAGGTATAATAGGTACATCAACGACTCTTAACAATAAATAAAACAAATCGATTAAACGATTCCCACTAGTTAAATAATTCTAATACTACAGTTTTGGACGAAAGGATTTATTCCCGAGTTCAATAACTGTAGGATTTCTTAATTTGCCGTTTAATTTTTTTGGGCCTACAAAATAAAAAGAAACTCGTTTGAATCACTTAAATATTCGTAAGATTTTTAATGCCGTGGTATCCTTATTGCATACATTCGCGTATAACCGAGGGATAGTACTGGTCAAGCGTGGGTCATAGGTGACGAACGGTCTGATACACCTGGCTTTATCAAGGAGATATTGTGGCTGTCTTCATTTTACGTATTTTATGTTGAAATAAGACAAATACAAGGAATATTATAAAATTCATGACCTTGAAAAACGATTTCTGTTTATGCGTTGTTTATTTGCAGGTCTCTAAATATAAAGAAATAAATTGTTAAAGACAATATTCACGTATTTTTTTCTTAAAAATACGTAAATTAACCTTTTGTGAATTTCTTTTCCAACAAGGTGTACTACAGTTTTTTCTTTTTAGCATAGGTATCTCTAAGGTTATCTAATTGTTTGAGTGTATTGTTTCGTAAAATATGTTTTGAGAAAGGCATACAATATCAACATTACGTGTAAAGCGGAAAGTATGTCAAATTCTTGAAATTGCAAACCCGTAGATAAGACGAGCAAAAAAACATACAAAAAGCATCCCTTTGTGCGTAACAATGACCGTGAACACAGTTCAATACAAGTGTGGGGTTGAGGTAGTGTAGGCAATTCGCTATAGGATTATTCGCTAGCCGTTGGTCACCTCTGACCATTACCCATGACCTCATGGGATATAACTTGAACTTAATCATGACATTGAATTCTACTTTCTTTTAAGATATTGGTAGGTAGGTAAAAAGCAGTTCTTTTTGTAACAAGTCGGAAGTCGAGTTTGTTCTGAGTACGAACCTTTTTATTTTAAGATAAATTTATTAGGTGATTGCAATGATATCATTCTTTATTTTTCATCACATAAATAGTATGTAATTACAATATGTGTAAAGGACGTCGTCGTCAACCCATTATTGTCCCACTGCTGGGCACGGGTCTTCTCTCGGAATGAGAGAGGTTTAGGCCATAGTCCACCGCGACTTCACTCACCTCCGAGATCTTTTTTTTGTAAAAGACAATAAGTACTTATCTTAGAATGAATCAATAGTCGTTCCAATTTCAATCATTCCTTTAATACGATAACAATATAACAAAAATATATATGACTATGTATGAAATATACACAATATTAAAAAATAAAGTAGTTTACACCTAAGTGACATTGGATTCGATGATAGATAATGCTATAATGCTATGATGCTAATAACTGCTAATTAGACAATCATATAACTTAATATTTCTTCAAAATATTTGAAACTTGTTTATGAACTCAACAAAATATTATTTATTCAAATGTGAATATTAAACGTAACGAAGAATCCATGAGGTTTTTATTATTTAATCTGCTGAAGTTAAAACACTGTAAAATTCATTCAATTGATTTAATAACACAACGGGATACTACGGGTACTTTTTATCCATTATTTGATTTGCAACCCCTCAGATTGTCCGTCCGTTGGTCACCTCTGACCGTCTGACCGCTGACCTCCTGGGATCGCCAACTTGTTCTACCTCGCCAAGTTGTTTTGGCATTGAACTTAGATCATGTCCTTAAAAAATATATACTCGACGATCGTGTGAAAAAATCGCGATTAATAATTTACATTATTATAAAAAATCGGTAATAATTTCTGTTAATTTCTGTTGATATCTTAAACTTGTTTGATTTGCAAATCAAATTCACGAGATACGGGAAGATATGCTGGATAACATATTGGACACAATGCTACTAGCAATCGTTTGTAGTCGATGCTGCACATGTACTTTATTATCTTTAATAGTAGTTGCGAAAGGGTGCATCGGCTAGCCGTTGGTCACCTGTGACCCATCAATACAATCCCCTATTTGCATAATAGCACGTGTAAAGCAAGATTCCAATACATTTCAATAGATGATTTTCATAACAATAAAGTTAGAGCGATTTGTATTAAGATTTATCCCACCTTGCTGATAAATCCGTTATATTCTATGATAATATTTGAAGAATAAGAATTTTTACGTATTTGGTGAAAGTTTGAAATCTTCCGATTATCTAGGAAATTCTTTTTTTTTATTGATCACTGTGAAGCTTGTCCATAAGCTACCATGCAAGGAATCAGTTTATCAACAATGGAGAAAGAACTTAACTATTTTGTTTTGTCTGTATGAATGTAACACGAATGTATGAATGTATATGGGATGTAACACAAATATTGACTAACTAGATACAGAGGTATATAACTTATAAAACTAAAATATTTGTGTTATTTTATAAATAAAATAAAATTAAACTAGGGTTTAGTTTTATTATTATTACGAATTTAGTATTCTTTAGTTTCAGTCATTGCTGTTAATTAAATTTTCATGAAATTAACATATAAATAAGGACCTCCGTCCAATGCATTAACATTGCAATTTCTACGCAAACAAATGCACATGAATATGTTAATTATATGTTTCGCAACTTGGAACAATAAGGTTCACTGATTGACACTATTTGACGCACGTCCTTACTAAGTCAATTACCTTTTAAGTAACAAACACTGGACTTAAGGATTGTGAGGAAACTGAGGCATCACTCTTCCTGAAGGCAGTCTTCAGGGATAGCAACAAGCAATGCCTCTGTAGCCAAATTCAGATAATACTTAACTAGGTTTCTAGATATCTAGTAAAACAGATATCCATAGGCAGTAGCTAGTGACGTAGCCTAGGGTCACCATTTTATGGTGACACCCACTCTTTATCCTGATCACTCAATTTAAAGAACAATGTACAACCAAAAAAATTGCTAGCACAACTGTCTTCTTCGGTGATTCCTCCACAAACACCAGCTTAGCTGTATATGGAATTCGGGAATTACCCAATAATGCACAACCGTGTTGTAAATATTGGATAATTAATTACATAAATAAATCATATAAAATTTATAGCTTTTGAATTTCGATGGGGTGACCGAACCACCAACTACCGCCATGGGTACCACTGACAGTAGCAGCCACTTACTATCAGATTGGATGCTAGTTTAATACGTCTTTAATACAGAAATGCTTTAGTTTGTCTACCTCGAGAAACTTTTGTGAATCTGGCTGAATACGCCTTAAGCTAGCTTTCGCCTTCATACTCTTAAAGACGTAGGAAAGGACATAGGAAACGTATACAATAATAAAGTAAGTTGTTTACTTATGTCGGTGCCGTTATTTATAATCCTTTAAATACTTACTAGTCGCCTATCGCAACGGTCGAAATTCGACCGTAATTTAAATTAAAAAAACATACTTCATATTGCCCAAGGTAGCACGAATATTGCTCAAATACAAATCAATTTTAATAATCTTCAAGTTATTTTGAACGCACCCTTTAAAGATAAAAAGAGGTTTAAAAAAAAAAAACACTCTTTATACACTCATAGCCCCACAGTAGGATTTTCTCCTGTGTCGTGGGTGCCATGGACACACACAAGACGAATACACAAACACCCAGACCCAGAACAGGAATGTAAACTCATCATTCAGATACCTGTCTGGCCGGGAATCGAACCCGATTCCCGGCCGAATGTATTTTGACAATTTTAACGTTATGTGTTTTCATAGACATATTGAATGTTCTATTTCGTTTATTATGCATGTGTTTGTGTTTTGAAACACTTTGTATTAGTGCAAGGTAGTGAGTGTTATGTGTTTTGAGTAGATTTTATGTATGTTTTATGCATCATTTTTAAAAATATTGGCATTGCGCAATCCTTCTCTACATCAACTATAACCGTGCGTAATTTCATACTCCTCCGCCTGCAGCAAGTATCTTAAGTGCGAATAACAAGTTTCACGTATTAATTTATAGAAGATTGTGGGTAATTTTGTCATAAACCCGTTATAAATTTTGTCATATGAAACCGTACTTTTACTACTGATGTAACCTATAAATCGTTTATTTAGGTATACTTTACACATTTAGACATGCTCCTATAAAATTATAGTTCTATGAATAGAATATGTAACCTAAGCCACAATCAATTAATCCAGACGAGCCCGAGGTGGTGGAGGTGACATGCCTGAAATAGCCCACGTTAGCGCAGGTCCTGGTGTGGCCGGAACTCCACTGCTACTCTTTTTATTGGTGTTTTATTGGGCACCCCTTTTTATTTTATACAGATCTCTAAATAGTTAGAAGTGGCAATTTGACGAAGATGTCTAGGTATTTTTAAATTGTAGAGACGTATTCTATATAGAAAATCGATATGCTTTTCTGAAATACTAAATACAAGAATGGGTAAGATTTTAAAAAGGAGATTAAATAGAAAACTTGAATCCTTTTTCTCTTTGGTTTTATATATAAAATTAACTTGCGTGCTAGTCTCATAAGGCTTAGAACTATTATCTCTCACTTAACTAAATAGATATGAACTACCGAGCAAATAACAAATACAGTTAATTAAGCTTAAGTGAAAGTTTAATAATCTTAAAGATCTTAGAATTATCTCAGGCATTTGATTTAACAGAAAATTCATGATATTTTCAAAGAACACTAAGCACTTAATTTAAATTACCCAGTGCCGGATTAAGCCAGCGCGGAGCCCGTAGCATTTGCTATTCTTGCTATGTGGCAAATCCGGCACTGAAATTACCCACCTTCTGACGCAATCGGGTAATACATCACAGTAAAATACGTCAATTTTAGTACAAAACACTCTGATTGGACATACAAAATTGAACGTAAATTTCTATATCGATAGTGGAAAACATAATGATTCGCGTGGTATGTGGAAATTGCCGTTCTAATTACGACTTGTCTACGGATACTCTGTTACCCGTCTATATGCCTCGCTGAAACAGAATATTAAATTGGAAAATTGCGCTTCCCTGACACTGACAATTAATTGACGTATGATTCTTCTCTATTTTGGTCTAGCTAATAAATTATGATTTTCAGTTATGTTACTCCATTTAGTCTATCAATTTTGGCCTTCTGTCATGTCTGTCAGTCATTTGATTTAACAGAAAATTGCATGATATTTCCAAAGGATAATAAACACTTAATTTAAATTACCCTTGTCGTCAATTTTAGTACAAAACACTCTGATTGGACATATAAAATTGAACGTAAATTTCTATATCGATAGTGGAAAACATAATTATTCGCGTGGTAAGTGGAAATTGATCTAATTACGAGTTGTCTACGGATACTCTGTTACCCGTCTATATGCCTCGCTGAAACAGAATATTAAATTGGAAAATTGCGCTTCCCTGACACTGACAATTAATTGACGTATCTACTCTATTTTGGTCTAGCTAATAAATTATGATTTTCTGTAATGTTACTCCATTTAGTCTATCAATTTTTGCCTTCTGTCGATTCTAGATCTATTAATAATCGAAATTTGATGACTTCTAGAAGAAAGCAAAAAATATTAATGATATTAATGATGTTCGTAGATTGGCTATTAATATCGACTCTATTTCAAAATGAAACTACGAATATAATGATTCAGTAAAGTTATGAAAATATATAAAAGAGTTTATTTAAAAAAAAAGGGATTAATATTGTTTAACATATGTTTATTAATAATGTTGTAATATTTTTAAAGCAGGACAAAATGGTAACAAGAAAAACTTTAGGTACCATTATTAATTACCAACGACGTGCATTTTAGAACGTGGATAAACGTAACTCTTGATTGTAATATAAGAGTATTTAAAGCAGCTCGTAAACAATACAGATTTATTCTTCACACGTCGTTTCAAAATTATTCCATACTCTTCAACATGGCGCACGTATTTTTATAGTAGTTACCGGCAAGTAATAAGCTGCATCGTGCACATGTTGCATGCCTCCCTTACGTGGGAAGTCGGAAGCACCGATCTTTTATTTGGCTCTGTAATTAAGGAAACCTCCGCTGTAATTACAGGGGTGATTGCTAAATATAATCAACGTACGCCTTAATTCTTTTCTAAATAATCCGGCTTTGAAAAGGTCTTAGTATTTCTCAACGTAAATTAATATGCAAAATTTTAAACCACGTTGATAGACAATTGCGTTTTGACCGAAACGATAATATTTCGGATTTACTTTAGTTACCTTTAGCTTAGCTATTTAATTTACTAATTATAGTATACTACTACAAACTACTAATTATAGTGTTCAGTAAAATTTACGTATTTATTGTACATGCTTCTCGACCGTATACCAACTGAACAGTTTGAAATAATTTTCAATTGAGGCACTGTGTATTGATGATAAGTATTCATTAAACTACAGAATAGAGCCAGGTTATCTTAAGTATTGCTGTCTACGCCAAATGAAACAGTATAGTATAATTGCGATATTATCTTACGTTGGTTGCATGTGCTTTTTATCTTGGTGACAAATTGCAATTTCTCATTTATGTACCAGATTTATTAATCCATTTTCCACATTTCACAAGAACAGCTAATCGCTAATTCCACACATTTCTAAAGGCATCCTCTCATCTGATTCATGTATTTGACATTTCGACAAATATTTGCCATGATTATGTGACCTAGAACAGATATTGTCAACACATTACGATTCGCGTGATTATTATAACTTTGTTTGTAAATCGAAATGCTTATCGTGGGTCACTATTTGCTTACTACAGTGGAGCCGAATAAATATGCTGTTCAATTAGCCATTTGGCCATTTAGAGGGCAATTTGCATAGCCCGATAGCGTTATCAATGCTCCATAAATACATTGGACAGTATTGTCCTAGGTTGAATATAGCTTGGCTTCTTAATCGTTATAAGTGTTTAATGTATCCGCGTGCAAATAATGGAATATTTTCACTGTTTAGTGCATATTGCAATTATCCAGAATTCTCTCTCTTTAGTCGTACACTCTTGGCAGAGTAGTCGTGGCATAATGATGATGACTGGTGAGTCGTCACAGCTGTCTTTGCCAACAGCTCTTGCGATTCTTCGCCACCGGCTTCTATTAATGGCATTGCGGATACACTGGATAATTGAACACTGTGTAGTAGGTTTTAGAAGGTCCGTCCAGCGTGTCGGAGAGTTAAGTGACCAAAATACTTTAAAATCCGCATCTGAATCGTCTTAGATAGTCTTTCTTTAATTTTTAGTTCTTTTAGTATTGAATTGTTGGTACGGTGAGCAGTCCAGGGAATTCGGAGCAGCCGTTTCCAGCACCACATTTCTAATGCATCAGTTTTACGGCAATCTTGCATCCGAATCGCCCAGGTCTCTGCAGCATGCAGGAAGACGGGAAAACAAGACTTTTTATAAGTCTATATCCAGAAATAAGATATTTATTTTAAATAAAATCTTGTGCACTGCTCTTAAAACTGCTGAAGAACGTGAACATATGTAATCCTTACAATTAATGGAGGATTGTTATCGATAAAATTCCGTAGACAGACATGGTTGCAATCAGTTAATTATATCACCTTAGCGAGAATTCTATTCCAGCTGACAACATAATTAACGGCGTTCTTTCTATTGATACATAATTATATGTATATGTCGGAACAAAATGCATAAAGCTTTACGTGAGTTAAGAATCCTACCTACGTAAGAATAGACATATAAGAAAGAATAAATAAAATCTCATGAATATAGATGGTTGCAATCGCTAATTCGTACCTACCATAGATAAACTAAGTTAATTTTAATAGCGTCCTAATTACCGTTATTAGTGTCGTATTTATTGATATTTCCAAAAATAGGTACCGAAATCTGATCTTAGATTACAGGAGTATCATATTTATTTTGTATAATGTAAATTTAAGAACATTATTCTTTTACCAGCATCTACTTATCAATAAGATATTTTTTGATTTATCACAATAAAAAAGAGAAAGCATTTGATGACATTTCACATGGGAATTCTGTATTCTAATTTATATTTAAAACCACATTCACTGGATTCCATGAGATGACTTCATTCGTTACCGAATCCATATAGTAAACTAAGTATCATTTATAACATCTCAATTATCAAGTGTTGCTCATTATTCATATTAATCTGAATCAAAATTCATGAGACGTAACGCGGGATTTCTATATTGTAATCTTAATGTAAGAATTAATAACATTCTGCAGATACTAAAGAAGGGAGGAATTGCTAATAAATTCTTTACCTACCACCCACATTATTAATACAGTGTTTGTTTTTTAATTATTGATGTGGGAACCTCCCGAGAGAATACTTCGATAGCGTGTTTCAGAATACTAGTAGCGCCATCTCTTGAGGAGTTGCGGGAGGTCACCACATTGTATTTACCAGGTGGTAGAACCAGCGTAGTTCGAGAGAGGTACCAGTACCACCGCAACATTTATTTCTAGCGTGAAGCAGTTCTTGCGTTTCGGTGGGATGGTGTGCTTGACGGCAAACTTTTATATGAGGCGACTATCTTAGTCCTCGGGAGTAGCAACGCACCTGTGATTGACTTCAGATAGAACCTCTGGTCTAAATGAAGTGGCTTACAAATGTCCATGGGCAGCAATGACCACTGACTATCATGTGGACAGCATACTCATTTACTACTTTGATCAGATAAAAATCGACCGACAAGGAGTTCTACTACCACAAAATTCTCTAGAAAGGAATTCTCCCGCTAATCCATTCTTAAGCTAGCATCTTATTACAGTGTTTATTGATATATCAGAATCTAAATTCAGGAAGCGATACGTGACGCGGCTGCGTCCGCCGGCTACCCGGCGCGGTAACGCGGCGCGTGTTGAGGCAGGCCAGACCACACTTCGTCTCGTAGCGTCAGCATACTCAAATGAAAATGAAAATAAAAATGAAATGTATTTTGCATAGGCCTTCGGGGGCGCTTACAAATTGTCAGTTACATATATATAAGTATATATTTTTTACACTACCACCGGATCGGAATGATATGATAGTATTATTATATTACGAATAAAACTGTTGTGTAAATTACTAGAAAGTAACTTACCTAAGTTACTTTATTGTAATAAGTCCACCAACTCGTACTTGGCCAGCGCTATGGTCTAATGCTCTCTTTATTCTAAAAGAATCCGTGTCCAACAATGAAACAATAGATAATGGGTTGACGTCTTTCTTATATTTTTAATGCTACATAAGTTTAAAACTATCAAAAACAGTATTGCATTAAATCTCGCAAAGGTGGGAGTAGCTACCACTCCATTCAATAGGTATAGTAATAATAAGAAAATAATCGTTTTTATGTAAAAGAAAAAAAACTCATTGTAACAGTATTACGATGTGATGTGATGGGTGATGGTAGCGACACTTCTCAGTTCTTTACACCTACAAGGACCACTCGTAGTCCACTGAGCTCCTTGCTGCATATTGGTTCCCCCTCCTCTATTTCGCACCTAAAATTGAGCCACTTAGAGTGGCTAAGCGGTAAAAAAGAAAATCATTCTAAAAATTCATTTCACAGTAAGCGATTCAATCTCTTTATAATCTTAAACCACATTCAATTACTTCAACTAGTGCGTTAGTTTAGAAAAATAAGTATTATTTTTCAATCATCCAATGTCAACGTTTTTCTACTGACGCTACTCAAAGTCGTGTTTGGCGGTACATAAACACTATGTATCGTACATAGCGAGTAACGGGAAGCGATGCGCTCGCGCTTCGCTGTCGATGCATTCAAACAACAGACGTAGATCGCTAAGGAAAGATATTTGCTAAGGAATATATCGAAAATAGCAGCTTTCACGAATGTCCAGTAGACTCGTATTACTAAAACCGACGTAGTTTTGCTAAGGATAGATATTCGCTAAGGAAAATAATAAAAGGATAAATTTTCTCGATGTTTAGCGTTGATTCTATTAGATTGGTTGTTTGCAAAAGTACTTAAATTGCATATTTTGGCACATCGTGTTTGATATATTCGTTAGAATATATATAGTTATAGTTACGAAAATCTAGTCGTGTGTAAAAGATCATTACCTAAATATTTTATTCCAAATAAATAATTGTGTGTGACAAGCTACATTATTATTAACTATGTGAACCACGCAGCTTCACCCGCGTTAAAAAAAATCGATTTATCGATTGTCTCGTGGGAATAAAGTATATTTCAATAATAAAAAGTAGCCTATATATTAATCCAGAGTGTCAACTAACTCCTTACCGAATTTTATGAAAATCGATCCAGCCGTTTAGACGTGAAGAAGTAACAAACATACATACTCACTAACTTTCGCCTTTATAATATAAGTTCGATATATTTAGGAAGAAAGAAACTCTTCTCATATGATTGTGGTAATTGGCATTGAAACTATATAAATACGACGAGTCAACTTAAGCTTCAAGGGAAGCAACACACCTCTGCTTGACTACCTATAAAATACGTTGTGTTTAGTTAATTTTTAGCATTAAATCAACGCCGCCTTTGATTGATATATTAAAATGTCTGATAATAATATTTTGTGTTTTCAATAATCGCACTGTAATCCATAATTTTATTGTAAATACAAATCTTAGTCTTATTCATTCACCCATACCTTCAAAACACCGTTATAGACAATTGTTTGACTAAAAACGTTCAACTCCCAAAAAGAAATGAAAATCGTGCGACTAAATCAAGCAATTTGGTCGGGACGGAGCATTGAATAGTTTCGGCATGGCCGTGGGGGGAAGGACTACGCGGGGGGAGGCGTCAAAAGTGCAATGTCCTCGCCAACATCGTCAGATGCCTTCCTCTGGCCGGTTATCAACAAGTTTATGTACTTGAGTCCTTGCTTGAGGTTCGAATAGATTACGGCGTGACTTCGACACATTAAGTGCAACAGTTTTACGTTTCGATTTTTATACAAAAATTTTATTTATTTAATTACAAGTTTAGTGTATAAAATGTAAATCCGTTTTTGGCTGTAAGGCTTGTTACCTATTATTTGTAACCTATTAAACTAAGAGCTGTGCATTTTGTGACTGACATAAAATAAAATAAAATTATTATAAAAAATATGTCGAACAAAATAATACGCTTAATGAAGAAACTAACGCATACATACTGTATATAATGAAGGATTTTGTAATTACAAATATATGCAAATACATTCTCCTTAAATTGATAGCCCAGTAAACATTCATATATAACTGGTATTTATACTGACTTCCGAAAGTTAATTAGAAAGTAATTAATCACGCAGCTAATTAAGTGGTTTAGTGTTCTTATAAATTTACAAACTTAACTCAAATATAAAGTTTTAATAGCTATTCATTATAAATAGTTAAGAACGGATAAGCTTGTAAAGAATTTTTAATAAGTATGCATGTAATCCACCAACTCGCACTTGGCCAGCGCGGTGGACTATGGCCTAAACTCTCTCATACTGAGAGAAGACCCGTGCCCAGCAGTGGGACATTAATGGGTTGACGACGATGCATGTAATTTGTTATATTATTATGTTAGGCATCAGAGCAGTTGATTGTTGTAGACTCTGTCCTGAAGTGTAGTACAAACCGTGTCATTACGTCTGCATAGGTAGGTATACCTAACCTATAAAACTGTGTTGCAATTTGATAAATTCAATTTCCCTCTATTTTTTTAAATTTAGACTTAAGGATATTTTTCTTTTCTATTATCTAAGAATAAATAATCCTGATTAATTTAATTAATAAGTTTAATTTTGTAGCAATAAAGATTATTAATAAAGATAGTTATTGATATTGATTTAATAATGAAACGCTACACTGGCCAGTAAAAGAAATAATCTTGTATATTATAATTGTGAGAGTTTGTGAGAATGTATGTATGTTTGTTACTCTTTCATGGAAAAAATACTGGTCGGATTACATAGTTTATAAGCTATTCTTACCCATAGGACACTCATTACAGCGGTTGAATTGACCGTAGAGGCAAAGCCGCGGAAATAGCCTAGTATTTACATGAACATAACGTATGATGTACACAAGTAATTAGAAGCATTTGGCTATGGTCTCCCCTAATGTACATCGGTGTCGATGACCAAGCCAAGGGAAGCTGAAGCCATAAAAATTACCGCCAACCAGGGCGAGGGTGGAACATACTATTTTATGGTGAGGCTATCTTATGGTTTTGAGTGATTCATAACGAATTAGGTAAGTGATGGACAGATACATAGATACATAGTTTAAATATAAGTAATTTTTTTTTCATTTATCACAAGCAAAAGAATATAGAAACGCATATTAAGTAGACATCGTAAGTATATAAGGTGATGATATTAACGCATTATGATTTTATGGGCTCTTTTTATTGCATTTTAATATAATTATGTTTTAAGCTTTTGTAAGTAAATAAGAAAGACTCTACCAAAATTGTAACAAAACAAAGATCTTTCGATTGATTTCCACTTTTTTAAATGTTAAGATAATTGCAGTACCTTTAAGGTAATAATAAATGCCAGTCAAATTCTACAAATAAATACCAAAGAGATCTTCATAAAACAAAAGAAGAAATATTTTAGTACCTAATCGCATCTTAATGCCAATTTAATACAATTTAAAAACTTTACATTATCTCCATTGCTTCGCCAAGATAACTATTATTGATTGTTAATGGTCGGATCAATTTCATATCACGACATTGCCTAACAAAATTACACATTTACTATTTCCTGTTTTTATTTATTTTACAGTTAAAATCTGCGTGTTTATTGCAAAACAACGAGAATTATCTAATCTTTATTTATTTTGACGGAGTTTTAGTAAAATGTTTATTTCCGTCATAGCAAAAACAATATTCTTATCGCAAATTTTGGTGTCTTAATGGACGATACCCGCTTTGCTGTTATCGGGTATTTAATGGAGTATTCGCAATTAAGAATCGATTAAAACTCGGTAGTCACGTTTGCCAACGTTAGTCACGGCAATCAAATTCACTCTAATTGAGATATTGAAAACCGAAATGTTGTGTCGTATTGTATACATCTTTGTTTACTACTAAGTGAACAAGTTTCGTAGGTATTTTTTTAATATTCACTAAAAGAATAATATTGCAAATCCTATTCTTTTCTAAGCAGTGAAGTTTGTTAGCGTGAAAGGCAATACAGTAATTAGCGTATATATTATTTTCATTACGATAACTTGATTTTAACAAGGTCTGGATATATTAAATTAATTGTCACTTATTCGGTTTTTCCTTGACTATCAATTCCCAAGACTTTTGATGAAAATTTTCGTTAAACAATGTGTTTTTATAAAATTAGTATACAACATAATCGCAAATAGTTTCAACCTATCAAGCTATCTTTCGTTATTTTTAGTACTTAAACAGAATTTGAAAAGACGCAGAGCAGTGTCGTTTGGCCCCTTCCTCTGAGGTCCTGATTGAATGTAAGCTTCTATTTCTTTATTCAAGTTCGTTAAAGAAAGTATGGGGTTACCATAAGGCAAGGCTAGCGCAAGCAAATGAAACCAAATGGTCGTATTATATAACGAAACGAATACCTACATAACACAGCGTAGAACATTCGAGAACGAACCTCTCGAACGAAAGGCGTATCAAGACGAGTGTAGGAAGATATCCTGCGGAGAGGCGGGTGAAGGCGTGGGCGTCGGACCAAGCGGCTATTTCGGTATGCACATTGCATGCGCTCGCTGCACTTGCCACTCGAAATAGTCAGGTCAGGGACCGCGCACACCGCTCGATCCTGCCCAAGGTCAAGACTTCAGCCGCCATCATGTCGCATCTACTCACGTCCCTAAAAACAACTAGAACTCGGTTACTAGGTTTAAAATATATTATTTTATATGTCAACATTTTTAATTGTATGTTTATACTCGTATTGCAGTATCTGTAATAATGAACTTGCAGTTCCGCTGACATAATTTCAAATCATTTTTCTCGATTTATTCATAATTAGCGCATTATGACAGCTATATGATCTTATTGGGAAACCCGCGTGGCGCAGCGGTTACCATACCGGTCTGACACGCAGTGGGTCCCGGGTTCGATCCCCAGCCAGAGAGGTATATGAATGATGAGTTTAGATTCTTGTTCTGGGTCTGGGTGTTTGAGTATTATTCTTTGTGTGTGTCCATGGCACCCACGACACAGGAGAAAATCATACTGTAGGACAATAAGTGTAGAAAGCGTTTTTATTATTGTATGTAGCAATATTGTAACAATGAACTAAATAATGTTTTTAGCACACTTTAAAAACACATCCACAAATTAGATACCTCAATGAATTCACTGTAGACTTTGTTCTGCTCTACAAAAAATATTGTTTCTAGATTGCGACAAAGATAGCAGTTTAAATCCAGTTGATCTTTAAACATTCTAAACAACGAACTTTAACATATGAATATCCTTGATAATTAACTTCCAGGTCATATTTTCACTGATGTATTTCTTCTCAGTATTCGGACGATTAAGCTTATAGGTACACCTTATTGACTACATCTTAAAGCGTGTTTAGTAGACATTTGTACTCTATTTGTTTGTTCCGCCTGAATCTATATATTTTTATCAGTTTCTTGAACCTTACTATAGGGTCCATAGGTATCCCGAAAACTGATTCATCATTTACAGAAATGAAGTAACAGTCTATAACCTAGGTAGACTTCGTTATTATGTAGTGACTCCAGCTACTCGTTCTTCTTTTCTCCGCTGTTTATTTCGTTTGAAGTTACCTTTAGAAAAACTTTAGTTGGACAAAATGTTTAGCAAAGCTACCATCATATTTTGCTCATTTATATTATTAGAACATTTGTTATTTCCTGTGTTAAAGAAATATTGTACTGTGAGTATTGTATTATTTATAAATACATCAATATCTACGAGTATATAAAATAACTAAATCAATGTAGATGCTGATTTGTTTTTTTCTTTTTTGAATAAATACCTGCTAATATTTTCTGATCACTGAAACATACTTAGTTATATACTTATACTTACTTATTACGGTGTTAAACAAAAAGTCTTAAGATGCAGCTTAACAAAGTATAGGAGATAATGTCGGCTTGATAGTATAATATACGGTTAAGAAAATGGTGAGAGCGGCTGGTTTGATAGACGAGGGAAAGGGTCATCTCAAGGCTGCAGTATGCACTTTCACAAGTGGCACATATAGAGATGCATTTATTCATAAGATTTTTAAATGTCACATAGTTGATTGTGTAAATGGAAAGATTTAGTACTTACGTAGGAATATTTCGTGATTAGACTTTCACATTTTCTGATAAAGTGTGCCTATATTTAAAGTAATTTGTGATGGTTTACAATTCTTATGTTCTGAATCAATCCTGATTCAATAATCTGAATAAAAGTAAACACACACACATAGAACTATAAATTCTTTATATCATCTAATTAATGTTATAAATACGAACGTTTGTGAGTATGAATGTGTGTTTGTTACTCTTTCAAGCAAAACTACTGGCCGAATTTCACTACTATTTGGTACACACAGAATTTATAGGCTGGATTTATACATTGGATACCTACTCAATAGCGTAGTAGAGCCGCAGCGGACGAAGCGGTGGGGATAACCTAGTATCATAATATATAGTTTGTAATCAAACTTAACTTGCAATCAATCTACAAAAAAATATTCATACATTTTTTGGCTTTCTACTTAAGTACCTATTTTTAAAACGTATTATTGAGTATAATCTATTTACGTAATATTTATAGGTATATGTAAACTATGCGTAGTCGCTACGGTTACAAAACGTATTGAAGAAATGGATGCGTTATCAGATAGTTGCATTACTTCTGTAACTAATTCCTGGAAAATGCGACAATCAGCCCTCATTTACGCATACACGGACGTTTCACGTATTACGTTGTGTGTGTGTAACTAATCTATTGCGCCCGCGCCTCGCCCAAGGTCACTGGCCAGTGGTGACGCGGCCTATCGACCAATTTTATTTTTAAAGTCTATGTCGCCTGTTTTGATAGAGAATTTCACGTCGACAGCTTTCTATTATTAAAATAGTATCGGTATATTGATATCGAATAATACTATGTTTATGAATTATGTAAAAGGTGTCTTGATGTACATAATTTAGTGTTTATAAAAATGCGTTTTTCCATAGTAAGCAAAAAAAAATGTCCAATTACCTATTTCACCGGTATTCTTATTTATAAACATAGGCTATAAATTATGTTATAAAATATGCCGTTGCAAATAAGACATTCTTTGTTAATGCACCATTATAATAAATTAATAGGCACGTTATCAAAATAAATGACTATCAACGTTATCGATATTCTTTAGCAATACATATAAAGATGGTTATCTGAGTTTGCAACTGTATTTCTGCAAACGAATATTGTGCAAGTCAAATGACAAGCAACGTTATAAGACAGGATGCGTCAACGTAATATTCTCTGGGAAGAAAAGGAGCGTAGATTGAGTGGGGGACGAGGTACGAGGGTGGACTTGGACGCGACGGGTTCTGCCGAATGACTTTGTAGCGTCCGGGAGCGCGGCCAACGACCTGCCCAATCTCCGCTGCATTAGCATAGCGAGCAATATTTGTGTCTACTTGTCTAGTGTGCGCATGTGTGCGTTGGCTTTGGTGTGGGTGTTGCGCCCGCGTCGCCTGGTGCGCCCTTCTCGCAAAGCTGGGACGTGGACCAAGTTTTATTTTACTCAATCTTATAGAATATCTCTTTAGGTTTTTGTAACGAATGATGAAAGACTTTGGTAATAATTAAGTCATAGATATTTGCATTTTTTGTAGGTAAGTATCATTTTAACTTTGTCTTAATAAGTCTAACATATTAAATCACTAAAAATAGAAGAAAAATAATCGTAAAACAACAAATATAAAGTCATACCAACCAATTATTGACTATTCAATTACATACATCATAGACAATTTTCTGGGAACGCAACTCTTTATTGAAAGTTACCAATCCGTTCTCCCCGTACGTTGTCGTCTATTTGACTCACACATTGACATATCATAATATGCATATTGTTTGTCATAAATGCGACGTTTGTGTGCGTGTGCGTGTGCGGGAGCGCGGAATGCGGCGACGTTGATATATTTTTTTTGTGTGCATCACACTTGATAAAAAGATCAAGTTCAAAGGGGCAACTGTCTTCTTCTTCGATACAATCTTTCGAAGGAAATGTTCTATTTTATGTATGTATCTGCACATAATAAAGACAAATAGTTTCTTCAAAACATGTTACAGAATGTTTAATCAGAGTACCAAAATTGCATTTGGTCCTCTTGATGATAAGTGCTGCATAAACTCACACATTACCTAAAGCCTCATGCGTTGCTACTCCTGAAAACTAAGACGGTCAACTTATATGCCAATCAGCCGAGATTAACACTCATCTAAATCCACCGAAATGCAAGAATAGCTTACAGCAACATATTGAACTTATTGCTAGTTTGGCTCAGAACGCAAATATAAGTAGTTTATGTCTTACTATTACTACTTTATCCGGCGAACTTCGTTCCGCCTAAAAGTCAAACATTTTAAAACATCAGTGTTTCTCTACTATATTTTACACGTATTATACATAAAACCTTCCTCTTGAATCACTCTATCTATAAAAAAACTACAATAAAATTTGTAGCGTAGTTTTAAAGATCTAAGCATACATAGGGACAGACAGCGGAAAGCAACTTTGTTTTATACTATGTAGTGATTGAAGTCATTAAATAAGAGTAACCAACAGCTGTTCTTCTACTTGACACCGTTTTATGGGTATGCCCTATAAAAGTAGAGCTTCAAGAAGGCGAAATAAAACGGCGTGCTAAACTTTTATTATCTGCGAATTCAAACAATAGTTTCAAATAATCTTTTTATTGTACACATAATCGAGATCTGGCACGCGCTATTCTTCACAAATGCAATTGAGGATTCATTGCAAAAAAATTGTAACTACAGTATTTTGCATAAGATGATTCTGAATGGATAATCATCTCGTTCGCGCTAAGTCGCCTTTTGAGTGGCCGACGCCTTTGCAACAATGGGACCTTTTCGTACCTGCAAAGTTTTTTTGCCTTGCATTTAACACTACAATAACTAGTCATTGCGTAATTTTCTGCATTGTGTATAAACCCTTTCCGTTTGTTTTTATTATACCCCTTTATTTAACCCATAGAACGTCTGTCGGTGCTTTTGCGGAGTTGTGCAATATTTGAGGTAAGTTGTAAAATAATAAAAATTGCGCTATTATCTACAGAAAAAGATGTGTTGTAGGAAAGGGTTTAATGTCGTGGCAAGAGTTTCTCTTTTATTTGGCGATAGAATGGCATTTTAGCGTTGTAACGGCACTTTCTTTATAACGCCATTTCTCTGCAGCTTTAACCAAAACTAAAGACAGATATTTCAGTACTTAAGTACTAAAATATCTAATAGTGGTGAAGAAATTATGCAAGTTGGAACCAGAATAACAATCTACATACACATACTAACTAGTCTTAAAGAGTATCAATATCCTTACCGGCAGGAAATATTCCTTATACCTATGTTTTAATGTTTAAGTAATATGGTGGTAATGATAATTTTATATTTGCATGCGTTACTAATACATATTAGTTATTTCATAACATAGAAGTCTAAATAATGCAAGTTGTGAAATATTAAATTGCTTTTTTGAAAAAGTACGAGTACACACTTGCATAGTGGTAATTACAGGAATTAATTATTCAATTTATTAATAATTATTAATTATTCAATTAATATTCTGGTAAATAAGAACATGATTTATAGTTTTATATAAGTCAGTAATGATCAATGATAAGCTATTAAAGACTATAATTTTGGGTTAGGTGTTGCACAAAACATATAAAACCCTTAATTAATTTTCAATGTCTACTAATCGCGAGAAATTGCATCTTGAGGAATGTATAACATGATCACCACAACCGCAACGATGAAGAATATAGCATTGACAAAGAATATTTTTAAAGCCACCTTTTCTAGGCTTCACTTCCGACTCCAATTGATAGACAAACAAAATGTATTAGTAACAAAATGTGTTAGTAATATTCGCCTGTTTTCAGATATTCGCACCCGCATTCGCTAGAATGTGCTAATGTTTTGCGCATATTTAATTGCAATACTTCGCAAAAAAGGTCGCCAAATCTAGATGCTTTGGCCCCCTATACCAAAAGCTAATTTGCATTTGCATTCGTGAATGTGTTATTAATGACATATTTTACTACTTATATACTTACCACTTATATTAAAATATTTCAGTGATGTAACAAATACCTTAAGCCAAGGTGTTTGTTTCCTGGTGACTTTTAATTTAATAATCCGCTGTTTATTTACTTAACATTGCAATAGTTCATTATATACTTTCTCTAAATTCAGTATACAAGAGTAATATAAAACTAAGTTGATATTAAACGATTTATTGTTTAATAGCTCTTGGTACCTATATGTCCTTTGTTTGTGGTGGAATCATTCAAGTAACAAGTAGATACCTTTCAGTGTTGGCTTAAATTTTGGTTTCCTATTTAGGTACTAATTCCCAGTTCTTCAAAGAGCCTAGGAAATACACCGATCTATAATTATAGCATATTCATTACTACTCAGGACATACGTTTTCCTAAATTACTGATTTAGAGTTAAATTTCAAGTTTGTATTTCCCATTTATAAGGTTCTTATATCTCCAATAGGTATACTTAGTTAATTCATTGTATTATGAGGAAAAAACATTGAGTATTTCTCAATCAAATAGAAAACAGTGGGTACCTATACTTTCAAAACATGCGTACATAAAATACAAGCAGTGTTTGTCAAAGATTATGCCCTTTTTATGCAGCTTACAAACTCCTGCTTGGACATATTAGGCCTTTCTACTTAAATTTAAAAAGAGTTGTTTTAAAACCCTTGCTATTTGTTGTTTGCAAGGGTTGTTTTCACAAAAAACCTAACGGGTTCTTGGGAATAAAACTTTCTAACAATGAATTTTGTTATCTGCAATGGCGCTATGTACAAAGATGCCGACATTTTATATCAGCCTTTCTAAAGGAGCCGCCTTTATGACGTGTTTTTGGGCCTTTCTCCGACCACCTATAGGATTTGCACAACCTTTCGCATTCGTTATCTTACGTTAGCATACGTAACGGTACCTTAAACTTTTCACAACTATTTTTGCATGTAAAGAATTTAAAAAACAAAATCAACAAAGAGCGAACTTTTGAAAACCAATTGTTAATTTATCAGTTGAATCTCTTTGACCTTAGTTTGCAAAACTTCTTTGAAACTCTCGTTATTTTGTTTCTTGCATAAAGAAAGCAAGTTGATTTAGACATTTAGTTTTGTACAAAATTAGGAGACTAACATTTAAGTGTATCTGGGTATTCCTTTGTGTTTAAGATAAATAGGTACCGACTATGATTTAAACCTAATTAGGCAATGTTTTGAGCAACTTTGCTTTATAGGTATCTCGAGAATAGAATGAAGCTATCAGTAAGACATAGAGTTAATCTAAATAAGTAAAATCGGTTCCAAATCGGAATATCAATTATGACCTATTGGGTGCCATAAAATAACAGTTCGCTGCCATCCATCAAATGCCCACAAATCGCCTTAGTCCATTACTAGAACCACGGCAATTTGAGGAAAGTGTGCTATAGAAAAACATTTTACCTATTTGACATGGCCGAAGCAAATGACAAAAGTCAATCTACACATCAATCGCCAAACATTGGAAATTCGGGAGGTAGCACGCGACTACTCAATAATGTACGAAATATCGATGTGGGCCATCGCCTCCACTATGCGTGGGCTTCCACACATCCCTGGCCAAATGTTATTTTAAACCGGAAGCTAATGGCTCGATACGCGCACAGGTGTATTGCGCGCTAATCAATCTTGCTACGGGTATTTTATGCAGTCTGCTTCTATGTCATTATCTTAATGCTTCTTTCATTTAAATAAGAAACTTTAAATAAGCAAATATGTAGTCGGTTTGCACCATTATTGCTATATTTAAAAAATACAGAATTTTGGCGGCTTAGAGACAGAAATATATCAAGATTATATTTAGAGTTTAATATTTGAGTCACACAAACATGGATATAGAATTAATCTTTACCGAAGCAGAAAATAACGAATTGTATTTTTTTCCTCATAAAATGTCCTAATACATAAGTAGGTATGTATATTAATAAAGAAATAAACTGAGAGTATTATGGCTTTAAGTTGACATTTAATCGATTGCATATTCCGAAATGTATTACTATGATTCATTACCGCGAAAGTATGTACTAAATAAAATGTAACTAACTCCAGCTATGTTACTTTTCATTATTTTGTATGTAATTCGGTTAAAATATTAATTAAGTTGAATGGAATTTTATCACGTTATTATAAACGTATGCATGCACCACTATAATGGCAAACGTTTCGTAATCCCTTATCTTTTTCCGTACACCTATGTGTTCAATCAGTAGGCAGTGTTTTCCTAGTCTGCCAACGTAGTTGCGTCATTAGGCATTATGTTTGACTATTTTATTGGCTAAACTAGTGATACTCAAAGTGTGTATCAACGACGACCTAATAATTGACTTGGATATCAATTGAAAACACATTTTCATCCGATGAATTTGCAAAAACACATTTTTAGGTCACGAATTTGCGAAAGGCAAAATAACTTTGGCAGAGACTCTACTTAGAATACATTTCAAGTGGTCTAGGACTCAAAAAAGTTTGAGGAACAATGTCCTAAGCCTTAAGTTGTGCGTCGATACATAATGTTGACTTTGGTGACATGGGGTGACCTACGTATGGAGGTATGAGTGGGTGAAGGGGGTTGCCAAATGACACGTACCTATCAATTATTCACACAAATTTTCCTGACACATTTTCGGTAGAAGACAAATAGATACCGCTTAAAAGCGCCGAGTCCGAAATGTTTCTCCGTAATTACCTATGCTCTACGACTTCGCTTAATCAATTCAGTAGTGACCTGCTTGTAAAGGGCACTTGAATTTTACATTAACGTTACCAAGAAATATAGAAGAAATTTCGCGTCTTCGGGAAAAACGTAACAAGAAATTTATTCTTTGTTAACATTTATAATTAAGGAAGTAAATAAGATTCCACATTTTTAGCCCTACAATTGACGGAAATAATATAAATTCAAAGGCTAGTTTTAAACGGTTTGATTTGGAAATCAGTATAACATAAACATCTATGAAAACACACAATAATATTGATCGTTTAATGATGTAGTCTGAACTGGTACGATCATATATCTAGCTACAATTATCTATAGGACTCGTCTGGCACACTAAAAGCAGCTTTTTTGTAGAAAAGATCAAAGATTGGTATTAATAGAATGTATTGATTATTTATGATGTTAGATATAAGGAATTATATTGCAGATGCACCTTTTTATATTTTTGCTTTCGTTGTGCTTTCTGAATAGTTCGCTTGAGAGTGTCCCACTGCTGGGCAAGTTTTTGCATTCAGAGAGGTAAGAGCGAAACCCACCTCGTTGACCATATAGAAATTGACAGACTACCTACACTTCTCCACCAATTCGCACTTGGCCATCTTGGTGGACTATGTCTCATTCCGAGAGGATTCCCATGCCCAACATTAGGACAATAATGGGTTGACGACGACCTACGCCTTTGAGAACTGTTTAAAGAATTCTCAAGCGCGTAGATTTTTCACGATTACCGTTAAGCAAGTGATAGATTTCTAACACGAATATGACCTCAAAAATTAGGTGCAGCCCTGGGATTTGGACCTCGATTCCCCAGATTAATAGCTGATTTCAAACTACTAGTTTATCAAGCTTCTCATCTCTGTCTATAGTAACTTAAACCTATTTCATCGTCAACCTATTATTTTCCCTCTGCTGCGCACGGGTCTTCTCTCGGAATGAGAGGGTTTTAGGACAAAGTCCACCTCGCTGGCCAAGTGCGAATTGATGGACAAAACCAATTTACTATCTATAAAGCAGAAAAACTTTTCATTTGTATTCAAATCACACATGTGCATAAATAGTACCATTAGTATTTTCGTATTGATGAAGATTAAAAGCATTGTATCGGGGTGGTGGCGTGGTCAGTCCCCATCCTTTAATTATTCATCGCACTTATTTTGGGCACGAGGACACCACCACCGTCCGTGCGTTCAGATATCTATATAAAAAGGGTTCGTATTTAGTCGATTATTTTTTTATACTAAGTTATTAGTTTTTATATTGAGATATTCGTTTTTTTATACTGATTCCTAAATGTTTTAGCACATTTTTAGGGATATCTAAGATACTAGTTACTACTTTATGATTGAGTACCCACTAGAACGTAAGGAAAAATGTCATTCAACATATTTATTATTTCAATTATTGTTACTTTGTTTACTTTTATATACCTACCACAGATTATCGCTGTCGCCCAGGGTTGACTGGCAGAGAATGCCATTAGGCATTAAGTTCACCCTTGTAACCCTTAGATTAAGGTGTTTCAAAACTTTAAATAAATAAAATAAATAATAAATTTATAATTGTAAAAAATATCACATAAATATCAAGAGTCGGATATTCGAATAAACTGATAACTTTGAATAGAAATTGTTATTCCACTCACACATGTTTAAAACTTAAAAACACAATTGCCGAGATGAACCTATTTTATTGTCTGTTGTCCTTATAAAGACTGTTATCTTTTCTCTATGAATAAATTTATGAATAATTGATGAACTTTTGAGATAATAAGTATTTTTAATTATAAATAAAATCGTGAAAAGATTAAGCTAGTTTGATTACGGAACCAATCTACTTATGATTCTACATAGTGGATGGTTATAGCAGAATCCTTAACTTCTCTTTTACAGTGCTAATCTTAGTGAGAGTTAAGATTACTTTTTTCTTGCAATCGCAGAAAAAAAGTAATCTTAACTCTCAATATGCCTATTTAACCTCAACTAAACCTCTACATAGATACTAGTCGTGAAGCCTTGTCCTCAAAATCTCCATTTAACCTCGAGAACCCGTAGTTAACGTTATTGAACAATCCGTTCTGTTTAAGTTCCAAATATCGCAACTAAGTAACAGATAAGGTTTAAGTTTACATTTATGTATTTATCGATAAAAATATCCCGATTATTGATGTATAAACCCACATATTAAAGTCAAATTCCCAGCGATTCGAATTATTCGCAACGGTTACCTAAGAAGTAAATATATTTTTATATTACAATCATTTTAATGACGAGCTACAATTCTACACTTTAATATATGTTCTTCAGAAGTTTTTTATTACTTACTTATTAGGCTTCTATTTTACGTTACACCAAAATTTTAATTAACATTTGCAAGCAGTGCTCAAGTAGGTATTGTTTTATGAATCTCGAAAATATATTATTAATTACTAGCATATTCCCAAGGGCCCTCATGTTATAGAGACCACCACGTGATGGAGACTAGGTAATTATGTTTCAATCCAGTACAGGAACTATACATAAGTGTGCAAAATTTTATCCAAATCCAAAAAGCTACTTATCGTAGCTATTGCATAAAGCAACAAGCATCTAACACTCTCAAACTTTCGCTCTTTATAATATTAGCGCGATATAAATATAAGAAATGAGATGAATATTTAGATAAAATAATTAACTTATAAATATATCTGCAATAAACGTGCGTAAATGGAAACTTTTTAATTTTTCTTAAAAGTAAACCGCATTAGAGCAGTTGTGAATTATGTTGTGAAATATACCCTTGTTCAACAATGGGTGAGAAAAGGAACTAGGTAGATAGGTGGTAGAACCAGTGTAGTTTGACCGGGGAAGTACCACCGCCACACCTACCTATTTCTAGTGTGAAGCAGTTCTTGCGTTGAGATAGAAGGAGTGGTTTTCGGCACACTTAAAAGTGTGCCGAAAACCACACCTTTCTATCTCAACGCAAGAATTGCTTCACCTCATATAAATATGAGGCGACCATCTTATTCCTCGGGAGTAGCAACGCATCTGTAGTGGATTTTAGATAGAACTTCATTTTCTATATGAAGTTGTTTACAGGAGTCCATGGGCGGCAGTGACCACTTACCTCATCAGGTGGACTGCATGCTCGTTTGCTACTAAAAGTACTACAAATATTTCCTGATACTAAGCATCAACAATAGAACTGCGTAAAACGCAAATAAACAGAATAGCTTCCGTCTTTTTAATCTATTATCGTCGTGATAACAGATTGTATCATAACAAACCGGTAGGTATACCAGGCGCACAGTCCCGTCTCGAGGAGTTCGCGAAACGTTTGTATCGCGAATTGGCCACGCCTCTCACAACGTTGCCAAAATGACTCACCCGTTTATCATACATAGTGTTGTAGATAACAGTGTATATAAACACATTTAAACATACAGTATGAACCGGTAGTAAATACACGATATGTCTATGGAATTTATTGTTTTTAATTTAAGCACTTTTTGTTAATAGCAAAATTTTTATTCTTTTGATTAAAAGGAATCATCACCTTCTGATCTATCTATAACTTTATTGTATCTTATAGAGCATCTAAGTTGCACTATAGTACGAGGATTTCTGACATAATCAAAATGTCGATAGTACTTACTTGTAGTTAGATGTCTATTTACTGTACCCTTCAGCACGACCATCGCTGCGACGAAGCCATCATGAAGGTCATAGGGCTGTTTGATATTTAATTGCCAAGCAGCTGTGTAAAGATGCTATTTTCTCAATTGGAATACGTGAAAATGTGGATTCACTTTTAGAGGCATTATGTATCAGACCTCAGGAATAGCAAAGGATTTGCGACTAATTTTAGAATATAACTGGCTATATCAATAATAAAATAAATAAAATAAGAGCTAGCATTAACACAGCCTTCTCTACATTATTATACTTAAAAATCTAAAATAATTATAGGGAAAAAAGTAGGTATATACCGTAATTTTAAGTTATTGTCAAAACCTTATTGACTCTATATTACTAGATTCATAACTTTGTCTGTTCTTAATACCTATTTAATCAAATAAATAACTTTTATTTTGATTAAGTAATCACCTAACTAATTAAAATTGAGCCATAATATTGTCAGCTCTTTTATAGGATTAAAATTATATGAATTATGTTACCAAATATTATTGAATAATGCGTTATCATGATAGAGCAATTTTATTTCGAACATTAATAAAGGAACATACAGATTTACTTACTAATTATATTATTTAAGAATTAATTTTATATACCTGTATTACTTTTAATATATTTTTATATTCTGTTATCAACCCATTATTGTCCCACTGCTGGACACGGGTCTTCTCTCAGAATGAGAATTTAGGCCACAGTCCACTGTGCTGACCAAGTGCGAATTGGTGGACATATTTTATTTTTATATTAATACACTATAATACATAACAATTTTATATTTTATTATCATAGCCATTTTTAAAATAGTCATATTCCAATTACCTATTAAGTTTTATATTACATTAATGAATCGTCACGTGTAATATAATATTCTGATACTGATTTCTTTTATTTATCAGAGCTCATAATCAGCCATAAATATAAAAACACGTGTTAGATATAAACAACGTTTGTTATATAGTTCACATATATAGAACCAGGAAATTAAATCGCGATAAAAATAAGTCAAAACCAGTTTACGAATGGCGGAGTTTTGCCGATGTAAACAACTCGACCTCCTCGTATCTCATGTTCTCCTAGTACAAATGTGCGAATTTTTCGTAACATCGCAGTCTCTCGGAATACAAAGCAGTTTTTTTTCGTGCGCACGTGCCCGTACTACGGCTCTCCTCATTGTTATGTCATCATTACGCCGACTGCACAATGAAAGTGGTCGTTGCACTATTTAGACGACCATGCAATTCTTTGTAGGTCGGGGATACCCTCTCATTCATGTCTAGCGATGTAGTTTTTCTGTGCGAAATCTCTTGCTAAACAGATCATTGACCTCGTTAGTCATGTGTGCGTGAGATACACAATGGAGTATATAACGCCTAGTTCCGCCTGGTACATTTAGCAACTCGTGTTGTGGGCGTTATCGATTTGTGGAATTGAAATAATGATGTATACGGTTGAATTTATGTGCAATATAAACGTGGACAGTGTGTTATCGCCTTAAGCGCCTTATCAGAGGAACGCACTCTATCTGCGCGTACGCATCGTGCGTGCGCATTGCATTTCGCGCGATACGCACTCCGTCGCATCGCACGTTTCCAACATTGTTGCATAGTAGACGATTACTTTCGCAAACTCGTTACTTACGTTTATAAATCCCACTACGTGATCTTTATTGGGAAATAAATGCGTTACGCATTGATGAAATTATGAAAAATTTATTAGAACGCAACTTGTGTACAAGAGAACTGAAATGTTGACATAATATTACTTATACATTACGTCCATGTTGATTGGTATGCTATGTATATCGGTTTTAGATTAGAATACAAATTGATATTCTAAGTATGTAGGCATTATAAATATCAACATTTTGTGGGAAATCTAGATAAATCAGGTCCTCTTTGTAAGCAGATAGTCCCATTTCTGGACACGAGTCTTTACTCAAGTTGAGAGAGTTTAAGGCCATACTCTACCGCACTGGCCAAGTCCCTTTAAGAACTTTGTATTTTCTTTCACTGCAAATCAATTATTTTATGAAAAATAATTAGAAATGTTATATTATATTCGCTTCATTCAATATCATACAAATATAAAAATAATAAGATTTTATTACATTTCTTAAATTACTTCCTTTTAAAAATAAATTCGCGTTTTTGTTCTACAGCACAGCACCATATAGGTACATTTCAAGCATAATATCAAAATTTAGCAATACGTGGTTGGAGGGACTTGGCGATATGGCGGCGAATACTAGCTATAGATAATGCTATCGGTACTGAGAACCTAATGCATTGCGATAAAACGCGATAACGAAATGACAAATTGCAATATTGGGAACGAAAACAACCAAAAATGCACACACTAACACGATTTTTACGAAAGATATGAACTTGAATGAATGTAAGAATTATACGAGTAAAATAATGCTATATTTACCCGATTATGACAGAAGTACGGTAATGTTTTTGAGTGTTTATATGTATATATGTTTATTTCTTGGGTATGCATTGTTATTTTATTTTATTTTACATACAAAAATAAAATACAAACGGTATAGAATGATATACTATTTATATGTATGACACCGCGTACAGCATCTACTTTTATATATTTCATTATTTTAGCACTTGTTTTTAGCTTATCAGTTGAATCAAACTTCGAAATGCAGAAGTTTTTCAATTCTTCTTTCGACGTAGTACCCATCCTCCTTCCACAACTTAACGATTCCCGAAATGTCAGACTTTTTACTCCTTAAATCTGCTTGTATTGCCAAACCAACATGGGAAGTATTAAACCTTAGTGGCCCGTACTAAACCTACCCATTCTAAAAACAGTTACAACCGGACTTATTTACCGATCAGTCGAAGAAAGGATCAATTATATTTTACCTAGGTGTTTTTAACATGTTCTCTACATATGTTCTCATACTTAATGTAGGTACATGTGTTCAAAGTATCATACAATAACCTACACATCACATCATCTTCTATTATGCAACAGTAAATACAATTTTTTCCCAAAACTCATATCACAAAACCACTTTTATAGGGATAGGATCAAGTCACATTTGGCAATAATATTGTGGTCATGGGCAGTCTCTTTTGATACAGAAATGTGAAAAAGGGGTTTATACTAAGCCTTTTGAAGCGGGTCGAATTGGGTATGGACAGGAAAACATATTCGCTCGGTTTTTTGCTATTATAGGTGTAATAAAACTGTCACTATAATGTTACGCTAAAGTGAAATTTAGGGCTAAGTAGATTGGGTTTTTTTCTGTGAATTTGTCACTATATTTTGGTTCATGACGAAGTATTGGAAGTATTGATCTTATATACATTTGAACGAAATGTTTTTTAAGGATTGAGTGGCGGAGTGGTGTCAATCATGGTTTGGATGAAGGTTTCATGTTCGATCCCCGCCTACACAGACGCCTAAATCGATATAGAGCTTAGGTTTCTCTTTTTGATATAGATGTTTAATTCCATCTGTGTGCACGACATTTAGAATAGATACAGGAAATATAGGCGGTAATGAGTGTAGAACATATCTATCTATTGTTTTTTTATTAGTTAATTTAATTACGTACAAGATCAACACTCTACTAGTGGTTTGGCACCAGTTTCTCGTCAACCCATTATTGTCCCACTGCTAGGCACGGGTCTTCTCTCAGAATGAGACCGTTTTAGGCCATAGACCACCGTGCTGGCCAAATGCGAATTAGTGGATAGCACCATTTTAATTTACTTTAATACTAGTTAAAAATATTATAATATAATTGCAAAAAGTAGATATTTTACAAAAAATTGTGCAGTCATAGGTATACAAAAATATAATAAAATTTCCCTAAAATCTAATAATAATTTGTCAAAGATGGTAAGCATTATCACTTGTTTTTTGAAAAAGCATACCAGTATTGCAGTAATATGATTCACGTATAATTACAGGTTAGATTGTATGAAGTCTATTTGTAGTGAAATTTACCCCATAATGTTTACCCTAGCAGACGGGCTCTTGACAAAACGAGGCTATTATAATAAAAATACAATTTGGCCACAACCCCATGTCAATATTAGGGGTGCTTGCGAATAACACTTGTAAACTTATCATATTTTATACGTAGCATATGTTGGATTACGAGTGTTATTGGAATTTTATTGTAGTTTATTATTATTTACCTTTATTATTAATTAATAAAATCCTATTATCAAATTCGGTTTGATAAAATGTGCTTAATTGGTATATGATTGCTTTGTTACCCTTTATTTTTTATAAGTTATTGACGACCCGCGTGGCGCAGCGGTTACCATACCGGTCCGACGCGTAATGGGCCCCGGGTTCGATTCCCGGCCAGACAGGCATCTAAATGATGAGTTTAGATTCGTGTTATGGGTCTGGGTGTTTGTGTATTCGTCTTGTGTGTCCATGGTACCCACGACACAGGAGAAAATCCTACTGTATATGGCTATGAGTGTACAAAGCAAAGCGCGTTCTGAAATTATCATGTGGAGTTTTGTCTTGGGTTTATCTATTGCAAAATTGTTACTAGGTATCCTTTCTACATATCCTCCTAGTATATATGATGTACATATGATGTACTACTCCAAGTGAATATATTCCAAATAAAAAACTAACAATTTCTTATCGTACTACAATAATTAATTTACTTAAGTAGAGCGTTTCCCTTTTTTTATAAGATTGAAGTAGCAAACGAGCATACAGTCCACCTGATAGTAAGTGGTCACTGCCGCCCATTGACATCTGTAATCAACCTCATACAGAACATGGGTTCCATCTAAAGTCAATCACAGATGCGTTGCTACTCCTGAGGACTATGATGGTCGCCCCAAGTGAAAGTGTGCCGGCAACCACACCCTTCCATCGAAACGCAAGAAATGCTTCACGCCAGAAATAGGCATGGCGGTGGTACTTCCCCGGTCGAACTACACTGGTTCTACAACCTGACGAAGTTAAGTAGACTTCACTTAACTTAGAATTGTTTCGGTAGATCATTGGTAGAGCAGTCCTCACGGATTGACTGCCGAGCTATTCCGTGCCTACGATATATAGATAGATTATAAAGATATGATAGATAGCACCGTAAAAAATATATGAGTCTTTTTACAAAACAAGACGATATCGTACCACAAAAGTCAAATTACTTAAACATCATTTGAATCGTCCAGGTAGACGATTCGACTACCGAACTCCCCTGTGCCGACTTCTACCACATAGAAAAAGGTCCATATTGTATTCGTCTTAGGAAATTTGTACATCTATATCCACCAAATTATGCTCATAAACTAAATATTACGTCAAAAACTGCTTGTAGACCGTTAGAGCTTTTGTATTTAGACGTTACGTTGCCCCAGTATTGCCATTCGCATACAGCTTTATTCTTTTTAATTGCGCACGTGTTTTATAGTGATATGGAATACGAGGTGACTGGAAATGATACCTGTAATTATGTCTATCACGGTGCCATCTATTCGCATCGGCGGCATTATGCGGACGGAAATAACAAACGTCCCTGTTACTTTATCGATTTTCTAGTAAAAACGCATTGGCTTTCAATTATTTTGTCCGCTTGGGCTGTGCAATAATTGACGCTTGCAGCTGGTTCGCTTTATTACTTTGAGGGAGAGGAATTTAACTTATTTATTTGCTGTTGAGGTTAGAGGTTAGGTTGTAAAGACGTTTGAGGTCGTATGCTAAAAACTGTCCTTTTAAACATATAGCTGTGTAGTATTCTACACTCGAACTGATGTAAATGAATCTTATAACTATTGCGTGCGTTATAAAAAGCTAAGGTATTTTGAAGAAACTTGATATTGGCATAAAGATATAAGTATGCGTTTGATAGTTGAATAAATAACAGCGAATTTAAAGCGTATAGTTTTGAATGAATCATGAGAAGTATTCATGTCAATATCATCCATAACTTTATTAGTTACTTTCTTAAAAAATCTGCTTTAGTGCATTTTCATGCTAAAATTATAGTTTCTTGGTATATTGTTTCTTAAGATCAGTAAGCTGGGATGGAAAGTTTGAACGATTTCGAGAAGTAGTAGGTATATGTATGGAATTTTCATTTAGTATTACGAAAGAGGCTGTTTAGCATTTGGCGACACATGTCGTAAATTAGGCAAGTTTTACGTTCTGTCTCATTAGTGGAAGGTGCGGGTAAACCACTGAGCAGTTACACAAGGTTAAAATATTTAAAAAGTATACTTTTGTTTTTTTACAAGTACAGAAAAATGGTACAGTTACCAACATATTGTACTATGTTTAGTAATAATAATCGTATACCTACCATTTTGGATTCTGTTTCGGATACAGTAAGGATTCTAAAGTGAAAGAGATATAAATACTTATAAATAAGTTAATAGACGCACCTACCTACTTATGTATGTAATTTACTTGCTATTCCTTATTCTACGATAAATCTTGCTATAAGTATGGCAAGATTTAGCGTAGAAGGTAAACAATAAGTTAGTCGTAAAATATAAATCGAGTCAAAAAGTAACAAATAGATGTTATGATAATGATTTCTTTTCCATTTAATACTAGCTGTAGCCTGTGTGCGTTGCTACTCCGCCACAAAAAAAAATCAAAAACGTCCGTGGACTAACAACTTTGCTAAAGATCATCATATGATCAAATGCTTTGTTTACGACGTACAGACAAACATTTATTTATATATGGATGTGTTGGTAGGTATTAAGATTATAAGGTGGTTTATAAAAATATATGATTATAATATTGATAGCTAGGTGCAACGTTTTTAACATTAAGATATCTAGAAGCACTCTACTATGAAAGACAAATACCTACTAAAACCAACTATTGTCACTTTTACACTTTTATTATTTAAAATAAATACTATGTAAACATAAATATAGCAGCATTAGTACCACTACCAATTTCTCTTAAGTAGGTAGCCATAAATTTACTGCAAAGCGTCTTCTATACCGAACCTAATTACAGCGACAGGTCTCGACTCATGAATTTGATTACATTTTCTACTTTCCAATGCATTTTTAAACCAACGTAGATGTCAGTGCATCGACCAACCATGGGACGATCTCTCACTAGCAGATCGGGTCCGTCCAAGGACGTCCACTTCACGAATGCGTGCAACAGATAACACAACTTTATAATCTGTGACAGAAAGCTTATTTTACTATAAACTTAAGGTAATCCGCTGGACTGGCTGGCAAGAAAAATGATCCTGAATAAAAAAGCAAAAAAGTAGAAAGCGCGCGGTTGTTTTATTTGAGTTTCGAACGAAGACAACATGGCCGCGGGAAGCGAATATTAGGTAAACGAGAAATTGTAGGTATTCATTTCGTTTTTATGTATTTTGTTGTATTTAAATCATATAACTTAAAATATTAGAGAAACCTAAACACTTCCTTGGTACTTTATAAGAGCATGACTTAAAAATAAACACAATATATTTTTTACTACAAATCAGTTCCGTGGTTACACGAGTACACTAAGAAAAAACAATGCGTCAAAGAGGTTAAAACTTCGTTTATATTCAATGGAGTATTCATTTTCGAATGCATTTCGGTAACAAAACCTTTGAAGAGTCGTGCGTCGGTCAAAAAGTTCGTTACGCGCCGCCCTGTCTGCAAGACAGGTGCTTGCCGATATTATTTTGACAGCGATACTTAGCAGATCCGCCTCCTTTTTAATTTAGTAGCGTTTTTATGTACTCTCCTGACCCATTTTCGATCGAGTTGATATTATCATTATTAAAT
The DNA here is from genome assembly GCA_949699795.1 of Spicauda simplicius. NCBI lineage: Eukaryota > Metazoa > Arthropoda > Insecta > Lepidoptera > Hesperiidae > Spicauda > Spicauda simplicius. The sequence goes on from OX453057.1 coordinate 13,545,963, forward strand.
TTAATTTATTTGTTATTATTTATGAGAATAAGCTTCATAGTACCTAATTAGTCTCCAACAATATTTCGTGCAATGAAGATTGTATGGGTGAGATATCAAAAAATTTAAATACAAACTGAGGCAAAGACTTATTAAAAGTGTTAAAATAATAAGAAACTTAAACTAAAATGAGTGATAACTAGACAAAACTACAGCCAGTTATATCTTAATTATTTAAACGTAGTCTTTGATTTTAATTATTACATAAATGTTAATACATTACAGATTACATTTTTAATCCCCAACTCAAAACGAAAGGATTTAAATTTTAAGCTAACTAATCGTATGTGTCTCTATCATCGCACCTCCTAAACAGATGAACTAATTTTAAGTACGATTTTTTTAATTTCTGAGATAACTTAATTGATACTATTCTTTCCCAGGAAAACGAGGATAGAAAAAGATCCTAAAAACAATCTCGAGCTGTTTAAAAATCACTAAACCTCTCTACAATTTTTAACGAATTTTATACAGGCACATACATTTTGGCAACTGTCACATAGGGTAGAAAATTAAAATAAAGGTATGAATTGCTAATATCATTATCATTATACTAGACAATGGCAGGAAAGAGTATTGTTTCACCTCGGTTTCGGGGAGTTTCGCTACAATGACTCGCATCCGGGCGCTCCCGAACCAAAAGGGACCCGCTACGAATTTATTTATTTATAACAAGAAATATTATTTAAATGTTAATACACACAAATTAAAACCAGTGACTAAAAAGGAAATAAATGCTTTCTTCACATATAGCCCAACAAAAATACTTAAACCGCCATGAAAGCGATTGATCTAAAATACGTTGCCATCCTCAAGGACTGCCCTTTTGAATGTTAACGAGAGCTTAATATCTCTAACACTGGTAATTTAACCAAGAATTATTCGTGAAGATGGTAGAAGTCGTACCAACTACAAAAATCAACAGAACGTTACTGTAATTACGGTTTCAAATGGTTTAAAACTTAAATTACCAAGTTTCAACTTCCAATTACAATTTCCATTTCTCAATTATTGGACCTTAGGTCCAATATTCAAGTTCTTTTTGATATCAATGATGCCAAATAAATAACAAAGTATGCTAAAATGCCAATCGTTTTTATTTCTCTTACTAAAATGCAATGGTATATAAGGCAGCTCCCTTGTCTTAGCAGTTTTCTCACTGGTGTTTTCAGGTTTGCGGGATATGCTAAGAAACTGTGTTTTGGGGCATTTCAACTCAGTCCTTAATTTCGAAATGCATCTAAAATCGAAATATCAACAGATGATTCTCTATTTATATCTTGTTCCGTGTGGAAATGTAATAGAAATAGTAAATAATATAGGTAGGTACGTGCCTAGTTTTAAGATCAGCGCTGTTGTTGGACACAATTTACGTTAATTGAGATTGAGGAAAAAATTGACAACATATTAGGCAATCAGCGCAAATATAACTTTATATAAAACCAACCATAATACCAACCAATTAAATATTTTTCACTTTTTAATAGTAACTATATAAGACACCGTGTTAAAAAAATAACAATTTTACTATGGATTTTTAATATTTTAATTTAATCTCGTACATAAAAATATTACCAGTATCTGTTGAGTGTTATTATTTATATATTTTCTAACTGCACTAATTTAATTATTCATCGCAACGGCTAATAAAATTATACATTGCAATTATGCAAACAGGATTTGGCTTGCCTATTTAGTTAAATAGTCTCTTAGTCACGAGATAAGGGTAAGGGCTCCCCAGATAATATAAATTCAGTCAGGGCGCGTGGCAGGATGCTGGTGACAAATGACGAGGCGGCTGCTTCGCGTGAAATTACAATTATCTCTTTATGCTGCCCACCAACCCTTCACTCATTATGCAAAGTCAATGTATTAATTGACTTGTAGTTACATAAACCACAATACACAGTGCCATTGTGTGTTTATGGTTGTATACAAACGAATAGAACTGTAATGCAGATTTTTGTTTTCAAGCGGCTATTATGATGCGTTAGACAATAAGGCAGTTATATATTTTGATGAATTGCAATCATATTAATATTATTAATGATGTGAAAGTTTGTGTTCACGCAGAACCTACCAGTCGGTCGCTAAAATGTGACAAACAAATAGTTTATGATTAGATTAACACGTAGGAAACATATTATTGTGAATATAAGAAAGCGGGCATAACCGCAAGAATAAGGTAGTCGAATATACTTATATATAATCAGTAACGTATGATAAAATTTGATGAATCGTTTAATGTTGTGATGATTTGCAATTTAGATATTTTTGCTACTTTCAACCTGTTTCAAATTCACCACTGCGGCTCTATTCGTTTAATTATATTTCTTTGTTGCATGTTGGCTTCATTTAATTGCGTACCGCGATATGAGCAGACAAATAAGACTTAATAAATGCGTAAAACTACTTCAAGCTATTTACTTCACAAATCGTTGTCATTTAAAATCGTATGAATAACGACCAAAGCGTGAATGGCTTAACGAGTAGGTATCTGGGACCATAGATTATAAAGAAGAGCAATGTCATTGCCGAACCGCGGTCCCTTCCTTCGGTTCATCAGCCGCGTCAATTTCAGAACTCAACAAGCCACCATGCGGGATCGCATTATTGCTTTTTTATTAGTTTTTTCCTAACCCCCGCTTCGCATGTTTTTGCTGCGCGCCGTGGGATAGGTCGCGGCGTGGCTGTTTATGCTGGTATTAGCATAATGCGCTTTGTGCATCGCGTTGTCAACCAATTGAAAACTAAATTATATTCAATAAGCAAATCCCCAAAGTTCATCGGACTGTCAATTACTCATTTCAACCTCGCGATTGTGGCTGCAAAATCGTTCCTAATTACGAATTACGAATCAAAGGTCATAACTGTTTAGGAGAATTAACAATGGCACATTTGCATTTCTGCATCGTGTTTCCGGGACAATAACCAAATTATCATCTAATTTTAACGGTCGTGTGGTTGACCGCTACGTTGGCGTATATCATGTGTTTAGGAGTGCAAATAATCAGTTAATTGACTGCAAAGACAGTTATGTTTCGGTATCTAAACAAGTACTTAGGTTTATCTTGAAGTGTTAACGAGTTTTAAATTATGTTATTGATATCAATGGATACTACATTGCAGAGTTTCTACCGTTTAGTAGATTTGAAGTTCCCACAAATGAAATGCTCTACAATTCCCAGTGTGCGGCTGTTATCGATATGCAAACGATTGGTTTGAGAGCTCTTCAATTCGCGGTGAGGTAGTTCGGGCATTTGCCGCCATTGTTTACGCCGTGGAACATTTACAGACCTCAATTATCCCGTGAGAATATTAATTTGCATAGTTTGGAGAGATTGTTAAATTTGGTTCCCCATTTGGATAAGTAAAGATCATAGAAATGATATATTAGTTTTAGGAAATTGATATGTTTTTTTAAATTTTTGTACAGGTACTTGATGTAGGCTATTCATGTTATAAGAATGATTCTAGGTTGGCTTTACAGTCAACCTCTTTTTACAGAAGTTTCTTATACAATTGAAATGAATTTATCGGTTGTCTATATTATTTAGATTAACAAGGATTTGACAGTAAAAAACATTAAAAAGTTAACTAGATTTTTTATAGAATTAACTTCAAAAAAGTTAAATATACAATACTGCTACTGTCGCGCTAATATTGGGTTCAATAAAATCGATTAGATATTAAACTCTGACAACAATCCGCGTGTCCCGTATCATCATTAATCTGATGAAGACTGACGCTGTAGTTGATTAACAATACGAACCCTTTAACAACAAATTGATATTTGTTCTTTTATTAATAGCAGATGTCTACTTCCGATAATACTTACGATTCTCAACTCGTCTTATTTTCAAACCTAATCATAGGTAGCCTAGAGTTTATGATAAAAAACTTACCTACTAATATGTTTTATTAAAACCTAGTCTAGTGCAACTCAACAATAGTAAATTACTCTATATACTTAGTTGATATATCTTATTGTAAGTAAAATGCTCCAATGTAAGTAAATAATCCCGCTCTATTTTGTATTCTTCGAATCTCCGCTACCAGACGATGCCCTCAATATGTATCCCTGTCTCAAATGCATGGATGTCTAGTCAACAAAAAATATTGCACAGTGTCTGTTCTATTTTTGAGTGCATTTCGCGCTATTTTGGCGTTCCCTACGCAGGCATTATGTCAATGACCCCGATTCGCGGCGTTGTTCACGTAGTTTTGAAAACTTTTAGGGCGATTATTTTGAGGCGAAATGTGGAATATACGCAGTCTCTAGTTTTGTCTCTACACCCAAATGCTTATGCAGTCAACATGGCTCAGATGGTAAATGTTAAATGTCTATTTTGAAAAGTGAAGTTTTGATGTAGGTACCTAAATTATTTAGCTATTTTGAAAATTTTCAGTTGTAATTGTAAGCATAGGTAGATATAACTAATTTATTCCATGAAGATAATCATTTGACATTGTAGTTATATAGTGACCATGACTGTTAATAACGACTCAATGGAATATATCTTACGATATAAGAAAATATTTTAACAAACCTCTAACTTTGTCTAATGTGAATGTTAACAGTGCATGGTAATTCGATTTTTATGATAATTAGCGACGCGAACGAACATATTCGGTTCCGATGGCACGGCGCAAAGTTAAATGTTAGCATACAAAGGGCTACGTGGTTTCAGTTTTTAATATGCCGAATTTGGCTTTAATCTACGTTCGGCCCTATAAGGTAGTGAGGGTATAGGCGAGCGTACGACGCGTGCGCACTCACTCACACAGACGAGCGCCCTCCTCGGTGCTGCAATTCGTTGGCGCACCGCCCCGCTCCCGCCCGCACGCAATTGCACTGCACTCCGGCGCGCTGCGTGCGTAAAAAGCGCACGCAGGCGCGGGGCGCGGCGGCGGAGAGGACCGCGAGCGATCGCCTGCAACCAGCAGTCACCGCCAGACGCTCGCAAGAGCACACCGCCCCCACAGGGCGTACTCACAGGCTCGCTCGCGAAACAACCCCCGATCGTGCTACTAACTTCGTACTGTGCCAATGCGAATATCCTCTTGCAATTTCGACTTCGCGCTCATCGAGTTTGGATCTTTAATTACTTATTAAGGGTAAGTGGACTATTTTAATGTTTTGAATTTTACCTTTTTATAACTTTAGGGCTCGTAGACCCGCTACGGCTACGACGTATTTTTGTGCCGGTTCCGATTTATTACGTTATTTTTCTGTTAGATGTTGTGATTTAAACTTTATGGCGTAGGAAACAAGACAGTCCGAGTATGTTTAGTGAATTTCGTGAATACTTTCGCATGACAAGGGGTCGACGGCGTAGTGGCTTTCATCGGTCCCCTAAGTTCGATACCTGTAGAATAAAAGGTAAAAAGTCAATTTAGCGAAGGAAGGGCTACGAAGCGATGTATGTAAATGGGTAAGGGCAGTGCAGTCGAGCAGTGGCCGCGAGTACAGGCGTACGTTCGCATTAGTTCATCCGCGGTTCGCCTGCACACAACTTACGCGCAAGGTTATGCGCTCAGTGCGTTCTTGGATCAGTTGCGTAGTGACACTCGAGACGTGATAAGCTACGCCATGTATCCTGCTTCGACGTACGATGAAATTTTGCCAGGTATATATAAATCACAACGTTGTAGGCGTTTGACATTGTATATTGTGTTGTGCATTATTTAACATGTGTATGTTATGTTTTTAATTTTTTGCATCGAATAATTTTAATTATAATATTATGAAGGAAGTGCTGAGCTCACTTTTTAAATAAAATTTATTTTCTTTATACATGACTATTAAATAGTTGGTTTTAAAGTAACATTTATTCATAATTCTGAAAGTCATAATCAATCATAAATATTCAATTACAGTTATTAATTTATGAATCTATTGATTTAATGTTATCTTTTGATTATGTTTTACTTTAAAATATTTTTCGCAACTTGAGAGAACTACCGCGACAACTATTTACTTTTTTAATTATATTTATTATCATAAAAATAGAATACTATCTTTGTATTAGTTTTTTTAAAGCTTCTAGGATTCCAATAAGAAATACTTAACAGCGTATTAACTTGTGGCGTTTTATTTGTCAACAGAAGCACATCTGCGAAAAATGGGAAGTAGCGAGGGACAGCAGACGTTCTGTCTGAAGTGGAATCACCACAAAACCAACCTAGTGGAGATTTTAGAAGCACTTATTAAAGTGGAAACTTATGTTGACTGCACTTTGGTGGTTGACGATCAGGTCACCTTCAAGGCGCATCGGGTCGTGCTTGCTGCAAACTCTCCATACTTTCAATCTATCTTAGCCGATGTTCCTATGGACCACTGCAGCATCCTCTTCCCGGGAGTAAAGGACTTCGAGATGCGCGCACTTCTTGAGTACATGTATACAGGAGAAGTTAATGTCACTCAAGCGCATATACCGCGAATTATGAAGGTGGCTGAACAATTGGAAGTTAAAGGACTCTTTGATATGACTGAACTTAGACGAGGACCGGGCGGTAGCGAACGCACTCCCGCTGCCTCGCCACCTAGAGTTGTACCCGCAGCGCCATCTAGCGTCTCCCCTCCTGTGCAGGCTTGTCGCTGGCCGCCGCCGCCGACCGCACCCGTCTTATCTGCGGCTTACGATTCGGCGGATATGAATCCGTTGAAACGAAAAAAACTTTCGAGTATGCTGGCTACTCGTGATACGCCTATCTTAAGAAATGTACTAGCCCAAGCTACGCCTGTGGATTCGTCTCAGCCCATGTCGCTCGTATGCCATCCGGTAAATCAACATGCACCTCCCCGGCTGCACTCAAATGGATCAGCACATGAGCCAGACAGGCCATCAAGCCCTCAACGCCCCTTCGAGTATCGACCACGCCGGCTATCTTCGCGGGCTTCATCTCCACCATACAATCGATCTGATCGATCGGAAGATGCTCACTCCCCATACACGGAAAGGTCATTCGAAGAGGAAAATCAACGCACTTTTCATCCTTCACCCCCACCTACGAATTTCCAACAAGATGTAAGAGCTGGTTTAGCTCCATACGTACCACCTCAACAGAAACCAGAATGGAAGCGATATAAACAATATACAAGATCCGATATTATGTCTGCCATAGAATGCGTGAGAAACGGCATGAGTGCGTTGCAGGCATCGCGTAAGTATGGCGTTCCTTCACGTACTCTGTACGATAAAGTTAAGAAATTAGGTATCACGACAAGTCGTCCAATGAGCCGTGGTGTCAAGAGGGAATCAAATGGTGCCGCTTTTCCCTATGGATTGAGCGGAACTGGAGGCAACGAAGACGGTTCACCAGCTACTCCTTTGATTGATCCGTCTTTCTTACAACAAGCGTTAGAAGGAGCTACGAGGGACGGCGGGCGAGAAGCGTTGCACGCCATGGCTTTGGCTGCCGCGGCACATGCGGCTCTGACGCCGCGTACCCCGCCGCGCTCGGCACCTGAATCACCGCGCTCACCCCTACCAGATGACGATCACGTTGAAGACCTCTCTGTATCCCGACGCCGTGACCCGGATCCTCCTGCTGGCGTTATTGTTCCGCCGCGTAATTTTGCACTCGATTGCAGCAGCGAAAGGGATTGAATGTGTTGCTAACATCAGCAAACACTTGAAAAGACTGACTTAGGCGTACAAAGTTAGATTAAGGCACTTATTGGTAGGTTACTGATAGGACGCGCCGCGCGCGCACGCCACGCTGACCGGGCGCTCCGGCCGGGCGATTGCAATGGGCCCCGCGGCCACTTATATTCTACCTCTCTTCTTCTTTATTTATTTCAAGCGCCAGCAAATCCCGAAGACGAAATAAAATTTCCGTTTGACGGTATGGCGGTGTCTTTTTGTGATTTTATGTTTGTTTTCTTCATCTGTAGTTATTTTACGTTCTATGACATTTACGTCTTTGTTAATGTAATAGCAAGTAGGTTAGCTTTAATTAGCATGTAATGTCTTAGTTAGAGCGGTAATCGTGTAGGGCCAGCGGTGAAGAGGCAGGCCACTGCCGCGCCCGCGTGGGTCCGCCTAGACGAGTTATTGTGCAATTTGTTGTCCGCGACTGTGATGTTTATAGACTGAAACGCCGCCATTACCTCACGCTCGCTACAGATTAACTCTAGTCCGTACACAGCGCGACGTTTCCTTTTCGAAGCTTTCACGACAATTTTGTGGCATACTATCTCTACCGTAGCTTCAAGTCGGATTGCAAAGGGACCGTGCAACGTGTGATGCTCATGTTCACCTAGAATAGCGACGTATTTATAAACCTACCTACATTAATAATATAGTTAATATAATTGTTTGCGTTTTGCCATAATTGTTCATTGTTGATATCTAGTTATATTCACTTCAGTATATTGATGTTTTGCACAAGCACGGCGTTTTTATTAGAATTAGAAGGTTTCTTGTACCTTATCAATTATAGATGCTCAATTATGTGTTTGTAAACAACAAGTAGCATGTCGCGTTTCTTGAAATACGTAATATATATAAGTTTATTGGAGGGTTAACTAATATGTATGAGATGCTAAGTATACTACAATTACCTGTTATAATTTCAATGAATCATTAATAATGATTGTCTATAAATCCATACTTACATAATTGTAAACATATTTATTATTTTGATGGGAATCTTTTATACCTCTACTAATATGTTAACAGCTTTTAAGTCAAAATATAAATTTATGTTAATTTTATGATATAGTTTAAGTTAATTATAACCAACAACTATGATTACTTTTTTTTGGTAATTCATTGAAAGACTGATTTGTTACTTTAGTCTAGTGTGAAAATGCCATAGATACGGATAGTAGTTTCATGTTTAAAGTTAAGTTAAACACGTATTGAGTGTGTAGTTACTACACTTTGAGAGTGTCACTGTGTTGTGCCTTTGTTTGTTGAACTTAAACGTATTTTAGGACATTCCAGTAGTTACACGTTGTGCTGTATTGTAATAAATGGCTAACCGCCAAATCACAGTTTTAACTCTGTGTTTATTACTACATAGATGTATATTGTTATGGACACGTAGGAGAGAAGTACAACTTTGTCCAGTCATACTGAAATACCTCATTAATTTGTTGCTACAGTTGTTCAGATGTTATATATGATCATTATAATTATAAATCACCTATTTTGTGCCTATAATTGTATATTAAGTGATGTTATGCACTAGAGAGCATCTTATTTAGTTGTAAAGTCGAGATGTCTCACGTACTAAACGTAGTTGCTATGTATACATGTAGCTTATAATAAATCGAGTTTGTTTATCTTGTACCTACATATGATAGTAAGAACTCTATATTTACAGATAATATAATGTTATAAATACAAAATTAAACGTTTAATGTCAATTAAAGTATTTTATTTCCTCATTATGCCAATTTTAATTAGGTTTTGAAACATTTGCTCTATTGATTATAGGTTAGGGAACATGCTGCAAAAATATAATATTTACCTGCACTTCTGAAAATAAGCTACCTACCTACCGTCTTGTTGACGCGAAGAAATTTTAATGGATCGCTTTCCGCCCGGGGACCGCAAGAGGATTTTTTTATCCGACTGAAGTAGCAAACGAGCATGCAGTCCACCTGATGGTAATGGTCACTGCCGCCCCGTGACATCTGTAATCAATTTCATACAGAACATGGGTCCCATCCTCCCATCTGAAGTCAATCACAGATGCGTTGCTACTCCCGAGGACTAAGATGCTCGCCTCATGTGAAAGTGTGCCGGCAATCACACCCTTCTATCAAAACGCAAGAATTGCTTCACGCTAGAAATAGATGTGGCGTTGGTACTTCGCCGGTCGATCTACACTGGTTCTACCACTTTAATGTCGGACCGTTACCGACCTAGACTCTGCGAAGTTCCTCTGGACATTCGGTGCTGGGTCACAAGAAAGCATTAGTAATCAACATTCACGGACCCACGACAATGCATATATTTAGTTTCGAAAATATACGTATGTACTAGGTATAGGTGCATTTTTTAGTAAAGTAATAGCACAGACTTAAAGGAGCACTGGCACAAGGTTAACTCTTTTGATTTGATTTGATTTACTCAATAAGGATACATAAAACGTATTGCGTGTTCGATGCTGTACCTCCGTGCACTGAAAGTGAAGTGGACATGAAACGCCTGCAAGGTAAATGCTTGAATACAACCAACGCCTCTTGGACGTTCACAAACAATTGTCTGGGTAAGCCGAAAGGGAAAGAATTGAAAATTTAAGTCGTAACCCGTATTTCGTAAACAGTTGGTTAATTTTAATCATAACCTTTAATTATTTTGTTCGTTAAAATCAATAATAATCGTAGAAATATTACATGCTACCTACTTATAAAAAATAAAAATAAAAGAAATCACGACTGGCCATCTTTCCTAGACTATAGGACAGATGGCCATAGGTACGCGTGTAGGTGAGATGGCCAGGGTAAATAACTATGTGAAAAATTTCTTCCCTTTTCTCTTTTTTCCTCCTTCTATTACCGTGTTGTTTTTTTTTATTTCCACGTATGAAACGCATGTTTTGAAATTCCGTGCAGCTTTCATGCATCCGAAATTTGCATTAAACACATTGCAACTAATCTTCAATCAATTTCGATTTAAATTAATTTCCTCAAACCTTTGCAAATATATTCTTCTTTTTAGGGTTTCGTACCGAAAGTGTAAAGAGGAAACTCTATCTGGCGGCACGACAGTGCCCCCGCCAAGTCGAGCAAAAAGCGGCACGGCCGTACCATACTTTTCTCGAAATTACTATATTACTACTATAACTCTAAGACTCCGAAGTCCGTCTGTCTATCACCAGGCGATATCTCATGAACCGTGATAGCTAGACTATTGCAATTTTTTTTGGATGACTTTTTTGTTGCCTCTATAACAACAATTACCAAAAACAGAGTGAAATAAATATTTAGAAGGGGCTTTTAAACAATAAACATGATTTTATATTTTTGTAGACGTCACAGTAGTGACGCCATGTCTCAATTCCTTCCTGTTTTTTTTAGATGGCCATCTCTCCTTTATGGCCATCATTCCTAGACTTACCTTAATAGCTAGTACCTACCTAGGTAGGTACCTCCAATAGCGGTTTTCTTATATATTCATTCGTAAATATATATCTACTTATTTCAACAATCTGTCCGAAAATGGCTAAAAGAAAATTACTCATTACAAATCATAGGAAATCGTACGTATCGTTCATGGGACAGATAACGGGTGGGGTAGACGAGTCCTCGAAAGAAGACCTGGGTAAAAGGAGTGCAGGCTGCCCCCGAACAGATGGACTGACGACCTGAAGAAGACAGCGTGTAAATACTGGATTCAGATTACTCAGGACCGGTCGAAGTCACGCAGATTATCGTAGGCATATGTCCATCAATGAACATTTAAAGGACCATTTGTACTAATTAGAGCATTTCAGGAGAGTTATACTATTAACTAATGCCTGACTTGACATACCTACCTACACTTACCTATTGCTTGCCTTACACATATAGGTATCTACCTATGGGTAACTGAGCAATTCATCGCAGCTTGTCTTGCCATTTTTTTTGGACTTCGCGTAACTATCACAAGATTTTTGAAAGTTTAGGAAGTCAACGAGACTTAGGTACCTATTTATGTAAAACTTGATCTTGTTCATCAATATAAAAAATACCTTTTATAAAAGTAAAATTTGTATCGTACCTAACGACCAACATTTACCTATTACCAGAAAAATACTGTTATTTGATAATGACATTATAAATTACAGTGAATTAAAGTAAGTATTATTAGGTATTACACAATTAATATTAATTTTATTATTATCAGGCACGTTTATTGGCACGTTAACTGTAACGCCCTCTAGTGACAAATAATAAAAACTTAATCAAAAGTGGTATTGTCTCAGCTGCCGTCTGTAGATGTCATCACCATATAGGTGTATGATTTATGGCTTTCTCGATAGATGGCATTATCAGAAGATGCGATCCAATAAATTTAGAAAATTCGTGTTTTACGTATATAAGCATGAATATTAAATATACGCTTTTTTTTGAGGAATATTATTAAAATGCTTGTCATTCCTCCAAGACATAATTTCCTGGAGACCAAATATTTGTTATCAACATTAAAATATTACAAAATAATAGAAGCATGAAATAGCCCGAGCCATAAAGGATCAAAATTAAATTTAAAAAATACGCTAAAACGGAAATGAAAAAGTTCACTCATAATTTAGTATGATATATTTGCTCGTTGAAATTGTGCTCGATTGTTGTGGAGGTATCGCTAATAAGATGAGAGACTAATGTTAATATAACGCCGCGGTTTATGAAACAAGAAAACGAATACAAGCGGCCGCACTTGCGATTCTTTTGCAGATTTTAAAACCGCGAAATGTTACAAAATTGTCGGGGATATTAAACCGCCGCGACATATTTGTTGGGTAGAAACGCACTATGCGTTAACCGCAGGTGGGTTTTTACCCACCCAGGTGGGTTGTAGTGATTAAAAGCTTCCACGCTGTGCAAATTGTGCAAAGCTAACATCCGATAGTCACGGAAAAAAATCTCATAAAATTATATATTTTAATGACAGAAACCTTTCTCAAATCTACGGCTAGTTAAGGGATGGATGGTTATTTTATGAAATATTTGTTGTCTTCTTTGCATGTTTCATAATATCAAAGCAACATTAAGTTTATACTGCTGTATTAAAATCGCGGTTGATAAATATGGTGTGTTCGTTTCAAGCGGTTTCTCGGTTAAAGCAGTTACCGCGGTCCAGATTATAACCGTAGTGCAGCCTTAGCCTTGGCTGAAATTAAATAGGGAGACTGTATAATTTTAACGTTTTTTAACCAACTTAACTAATAAGTTGAAATGTCTCTCTATTTATATCCAACATAATTATTATGTTAAAAACATACCTTGAATGTTTAAGTTGGAAAAAGGCTAGTGTGAAGAAGAAATATTTAATTTACAAAAAAAGTACACCCACACTGTCATATAAAAAAATAATAACCATAAATGGATTGCGTTTTTTTTAAATAATTTAAGGCAATGCGTACTTATTTCGTATACTATAGCTTTTCTAAAATATACTTGCCTATAAAATATTAAATTTTACACTTTGATAATGCATCACACAATTCAAAATTGATGAATGGCCGTAAGAGTGACGTTCAATACACAAATGAGTAATTGAGTAATGTCATAGAATGACGTAATATCGTACCACCGCTTTCTCACCTTGTGATTGGCTGAAGCAGTCACGTCGTAAATGTCAAAATAAGAAACTAATACTACGAGTCAAGAACGTAAACAAGAAGTTTTAGAATGAATAGAAATATAATTACTGATGTAATATTCTGTTATACGTTTTGTGTTAGTGAATTTATGTTGCTAAAGTGAAATTTTGAGATTAACTATGGAGTCAGACGAGCCTTTTTTGAACAACGATGTCTTCAATGTACACGATATCGCTGAAATTGAAGGTATGTGTTTCAATTCATGTAATTAAAGCTTTCCTCACGCAACTATAAAGTTTATATGACAATATTGTTTTGTCCATAGATTTTCTAAGCGGATGCGATGGCGATTTTATGAAGAAACTCGAAGAAGAATTGTCATATGTTGACAACGATTCCGGTCTTCTGAGTGTCGATACGAAGACTACTCTCGATAATCTATCTTCTCCTCAAGTGTCTCCTTATTACAATACGAGTGGGAATCCATTGGTGTCTCAATACACCCATGACAGGAAAGTCCCTGCTCAAAATGTGCAGTTGAAGACAAGCCCAGTGCGCAATATTTACGGGAGAGAAGAAAGTTACAATTTGCGTGAAACACCCCAAAGTTCTCCATTGCCGGATGTGACGCAACATGGGCAGACTAGGTTTCCACAGGCACCTATGATAGTGCAGCAAGTTGTTCCTAGCCCTGTATATGTGAATCTAACATCGGGTAAATTAAAACAGATGCCAGATGGGAGCACATCACTGGTACAGCTGGATGGGGTCACAAAGATCACACAGCAAAGTAAAAACCAGCATCCAAGCCAACCATTGTTGCTACCAAATAATACCAAGAATGTAACACCTCTAATTTTGAAAACTACAGATGCAAATTTTTCTCCAGTTATACTTCAGTCCAATATAATTAACTCGGAAACACAAACACTAATGTATACAACTGCACCAGTTCAAGGTAAGTGGAATGTTGTTTTAATATAAAAAAATATTTTTAAAATTAAGACAATATCCTTGTATTTCTAATGTCATAAGTGTAAATTCTGTGAGAACAGTGATAGCCTAATGGTTAAAACTTGACTACTGATTTATGACTGTATTAGAAATTATTTGTCACTGCTTATTGGTGAAGGAAAACATTGTAAGGAAACCTACACATCAGAGAGTGAGTAAAATATAAAAACCTTGGAGGTGTGTGAAGTCCACCAATTCGCACTTAGCCAGCACGGTGGACTATAGCCTGAAACTCTCTCATTCCAAGAGAAAACACCTGCCCAGAAGTGGGATAATAATGGGTTGACGACGTAGTGTAAATACTGTGCAATGGAAAAAAGATTCAAGCTGGTGTGTTACTGTTAATCTGAAATTTGAACTACATCCCAGAGCAATTGTGTTAATTAAGTGATAGATAGGATAATGTGTCACTCTTAAATTGATGGTTTGTTCAAAATCATTAATCATATTTTTGTAATTTTCGACCTGAAGGTGTAATGTAATATCTTAACAACACCATATTTAATCTTCTTTTCAGGAGCAACACCACAATTAATTACAAATACAAAAGCGGGTATTGAAAATAGACCAGTGCATACGTTCTTTACTGGTAACACTTGCCCCACTTTGCTGGCAACTGGTATACCTGTTGTTCTTGAAGGGGAGAAAATCTCCTTCAGCCACGCCACAAATGGGCAACCTAAAGTGAAGGAGGTGAAACGAAGTGCCCACAATGCTATTGAGAGACGCTATAGAACTAGTATAAATGATAGGATAGTTGAATTAAAGAATATGCTGGTTGGAGAAGATGCTAAGGTGGGTACTATGCTATTGTTTTAAATGAATGGAGATTGATAACCATTAATCCCTATCTCCTGGAGATAAACAACTATATATCCCTTGTTAATCCCAGACATTAATTTCTGCAAATTTGCTTCACATTTGCTTCACAAGTTAAGAAAAAGATTGTGAATGAACATGTTGCAAAGATTGTGAAATATCTGAGAGTTAAAATAAAGCTGCATAAAGTGTACTATTTCTAACTTGGCCAGCATGTTGTATTATGGCCTAAATTCTTCCCACAAGGACTCTAAGACATTGCTGCTTTGCATGAATAACCTGTGTGGTTATTCTCGTGAAACATTCATCAGCTTTAGGTTAAGAGAGTTTAATAAATTGAAAAAACTGGGTCTTTTTTTTGAATTGATGATTTGTTGCTCTTACAACATTTTGGTTAATGGCCTTACAACCTGTTATTATTATTTGAACTTCATTATTTTAAAAGATAAATACAAATAAAATATCTTGTTCTCCTGTATGCAATTTTGAATTGTGTCTTTCAATTCAAATGTATTGTTTTATTGTATTATTCGAAAGCAGTAATATATGATTAGTAAATAAAAAAAAAAAACTTAAATCATTCAATTCAGATTTGTTGAATCCAAAAAATATATTTCCAGACTAATATTGCTATAATTATATTATTTTGTGCAGCAATAAAGTATTATTATTTGTATTTCTATTATTACTATTATTGCAAATGTGCTGAAAAGATCTATAGTTATCAAGTAGCAATCAATGACAGCTTGTTCATTAGCTGATTGTTGACCTTTGTTTTATTGACCACTAAATGGTGACCAACCAACCGATGCTACCACATAAGTATCTTGGTCGATGTCATCTAAAAATTGGATCAATAAACTTAGAACTTTAATTTCAAATTTAATCATGTGACACAACATTCTTCACAGCTTAATAAGTCTGCAATATTAAGAAAAACAATAGATTACATTAAGTATCTACAGAATCAGAATACTAGGTTAAAGCAAGAAAACATGGCTCTGAAACTGGTATGCCAGAAGTCTGGAGTGAAGGAAGTGTTTGAGGGTGGAGCATACACTCCACCACACAGTGATATTTCCTCGCCTTACCACTCACCACATGCTATGGACAGTGATGCTCCCTCTTCCCCAGAATACAAGGTAAGTATTTACTAAGTATCAAAACAGGTAAGTAAGTAAGTATCAAAACAGGTAACTTTTATTATCACCAATACAGTAAAATATTTCGGATTCGTTAAAATATGTTTATACTTCTGTGATGTTAATATCATCATCTGTTTCCAGCATGATGATTATCATGAATCTGAAACTTTACAAGAGTGATAAATGGAGCTTAAAGTTAATGTGACCTTATTAAGGACCTTGTCTTCACCCATGTAGAGATACTTTTTGTATCATGTAAGCCAAGCAGACGCAAAACGCGGGTAGACTGCCGTGTGTTAGATCACTCATACTAATGAGAAACGCTTACAGAAAAAAAGCCATGTGATATGAGCAATAAATCAAGGCCCTTAATAATTATGTTTCTTTTTCTTGATCAACTAGTTATAGTAACAATTTGTTTTATGTTGCTTTGTGGGAGATGTTACAGCTTCATTAGGTTGATATTGCATCATAGGAACACAATTGTATACAGTACTATGATATCATATATTTTTCTGACTACATATTGCTTGTGTAACATTTTTTGCGATCTTGCATAACCCAGGACATGTGACAATTAAATATTCCTGCTTAACATCGTGACAACAATAAGAACAGAAGCTTATTAGTATGTACTATGTTCTATCTTTATTTATTAATAATGTATGTAATTTCAGGTGGAAGAAAAATATTCAAAAGTTGTCATGGGCATGGGAGATCATTCTCGTTTAGCATTATGTGCCTTTATGGTAGGGCTGATAGCATTCAACCCATTCAGTGCCTTCTTTGGTAACTTCATGCCAGAATCAGCTACTTTTGATTTTTCAGCAAGATTTGATCAAAGGAGGATTTTGTCTGATGATAACTTCAGTGAGTGAACACTATTATTAATTTGTCATTATTAACTCTTAACCTTATTGTCCCAGTATGGGGAAGTGTGTCTTTAAAGAATGGGAAGATATATGGCCATAGTTCACCATGCTGGCCAAGTTCAGATGGGCTTTACACTTCAATTCCTAATATACATACTAGTGATATAAACATGTGAAATTTCGCATGTTTTTAGATATTCGCGGTCGCATTTGCAAGAAGTGTGACAATGTTTGGCGAATATTGAATTGCAGTGTTTTGTAAAAAATTTCGCCATATTTAAATACTGCGAATATGTAAAAACATGCGAATATTAACATGTTTTTAGATATTCGCGGTCGCATTTGCAAAAATTGTGAGAATGTTTGGCGGATATTGAATTGCAGTGTTTTGCAAAAATAGGTCGCCAAATTTAAACAAATGTAATTCGACTGTAGTTTGTCGACAAAAAAGAAGGCCTAAATTTCTGTCCTCCGGCACGCTACACCAAAAACTTAAAAAACGACATTTGCATTCGCCAATATCAAATAATAACGTTAATTGTTACATCACTTATGCATATAATGCACATAACATTGACAGAATGTCCCTTTGCTTTTTTTCTGACGAATTTTGATTCATTACTATTTCACTGTAAAATGATTATCCAATCAATTTTTTTACTACTGCTTCACTTTTTGTTGTTTCCTATATTTAATAATATTTTCTGTCGTGTCTGTTTCAGGTAACAGTGGCATCACATGGGGTGCGTGGCTGTTTCAGACATTCTTAATTTACTTAGTAAACATAATAGTTCTCGGAGGCTGCCTTATAAAATTACTAGTTTACGGCGATTCTGTACCTAAATCCCAATCTAAAGAGGCTGGACTATTTTACAAGCATAAACGACAAGCAGATAATTGTTTGAAAAAGGTCTGTATTATCTATTTAACTGTCAATGTCGTACATTAGGCAAGGGAGCGTTCAAGTACGTAACGCAATCTTGAAGATTTTAGACCTACCCACCTGCCATGTAACACAAGGTAACGTTTTGCTGCACCACTTTCTCTGTCCCTGAACTTTGGCAGCATGTTGGTGTGGCCGTATTTTAATTTATTTAAGATAAAGATTTAAGGTTTTATACTTAAATAAAAAGAAATAGGTTACATAATACTTTGTTCAAAACACTCTTCTTCCAGTCCTGTGTCGGATAGTAACGTTAGACAAGACCTCCCCTCCTCTACAAATTTCGTTACGTAATACTTGAACGCTCCCTCAGAAAACGATATTACCTTAATTATTGAAGTGAAACTTCTTTATCGGGGTTGGAAAAAAATTTAGTGTAACATTTTTTCGTTACGCGCCATCTTTACGTTACGTTACGCGCCATCTTTTTCCTATCCCTACCACGCGTGATATTAGATAGATTATTATAGATTAGATTATTAGATAAAGTTTAATAAAAGCCATTTATTAAACTTTATCTAATTTAACTTTATTTAATCAAATTTTGTAAAGTTGCATATAGTAAATTATTTTTTGAAAAATAACGTCATAAAGAAGTTTCACTTCTTACGAGTGTACGCTAGTACACGCACACATTTTTTTTACTATTCAACAGAATGACTTGGAAAACGCTAGATCGGAATTGCACAATGCTTTAGCAGTGTGCGGTAAGAGCGTTCAGGCGAGCGGTTCTGGTCACGTCAAATACTCCGCTCTGGCTTCCACTGTACTGCGGCAGATTCTGCAGAGGATGCCTTTTGGAGGATTCCTGGCGAGGCGGGCCGGGGATTTGTGGGGTGACAGGTAAGATAAACAGATCGTTAAATCACGGACCAGCGATACAAATGCGCTATGGTCACAAATAATAATTAACCTCTTTTGTTATTAGATCGAAGTATGATTTTAGACTAGTATTATCGCGGAATTGATAATTGTAATTGATAATTATAATACTTGAGTGCTTGTCAACGGTTTCTCCCCGCTACCGTAGTTTAGCCGTGACCACAATCCATGCAACTGGGTCGAAATATAGGCAAAAAGAATTCTATAAGAATTCATAAACCGCATATCGTGAGTACCCGTTAAGTATTATAAAGATCGAAGTAGTAAACAAGCATGCAGTCCATTTGCTAGTGAGTGATGATAAGTGGTCTCTGCCCTCCATGGACGTCTATAAGCAATATCATATAGAACGTCATATAGATTTGCGATGCTACTTCTGAGGAAAAGGTAGTTGGGTCATATAAAAGTGAGCCGGTAACTAAACCCTTCGACCGAGTGGCGGCGGTACCTTCCCAGTCGAACCATTGTTCTACCACCTATAATTATTATTCCTTCTTATTATTATAACTTCTTGGAAATGTAACCCTTAAACTGATGATTTTAGCCCTGCAAGGAGAGCCACTCAACACTGGGCGGCCGAGGTTTCCGGAGTGTCTCACCGTTTAGCCCAACTCGAGATACTGTCCAGTCAAAGCGGTCGTGCCGAGCGGGTCCTTCTGGCGTTACAAGCGGTCAATCTGGCCGAAGTCACCGGGAACAAGCAGTTACTGGCCGATACTTATGTCACTGCTGCGCTGGTTTTCAAGGATAATGTGCCCAGATTTGGAAATTGGCTGTGTGGGTGAGTGATGAAGTAGTCTAAAGAAGAATTTTCGCGTACCATTTCCATTCGAGTGGTTGCAGTTGCGCAGATCGCGGTTGTTCCGCGAACGCAATGGATGCCTAGCTTAATATGTATATAACCCTTTTGTATGGGCTTTCTATCTGCCTCAACGGCACTCGAAGCTGTCCTCCATGGTTCGGTTTGCACTGTCAATACTTTTACTAACCTGCAAGATGTGGTATAAGCTTCCCCTTGACGCGTTCTCAAATCGCTATGATATAAGGACTTTAAAGAAAGATGCAAAAAATAATTATTTAAATAATATTTTATATAAAAAAATAAAATAAATGTTCAATTCACACACAAAAGTGAAATCATTATTATTTCTCATATACCAATCATGAACAGATGTTCTATCTAAAGTTAATTGCAGATGTGTTGTTACTTCGAGAACTAAGATGGTTGCCTCTTTTGAAAGTGAACCGGCAACCAAACCACAACGCGAATAAATCAGTTCGAATTGTTTGTACACCCCTAGGGCGCGTTCCAGACGTCCTAAACGCCCAAAACGTCGTTTCACAAGACGACCGCGGTCGATGTGGTTGCGGCAAATACAATACTCATGAAGTCATGACTTACGCCGACGTGAAGCTCACGACGACCCATCTAATGAGGTGGATCGTAGTGATCGTTTCACTAGATATTATGTCAGTAACACTCATAAGCTAGTGGAACGGGAAAAACTGCGGTCGTGATCGTGAAAAAAACTTAAAATGCTTTCTACACTCGTAGCCCTACATTATGATTTTCTCCTGTGTCGTGGGTGCCATGGACACACACAAAGACGAATACACAAACAGCCAGACCCAGAACAAGAATCTAAACTCATCATTCAGATACCTGTCTGGCCGGGAATCTAACCCAGGACCCACTGCGTGTCAGACCGGTATGGTAACCGCTGCGCCACGCAGGTCGTCAACGTCTAAGGGCAAGTTCTCATGACAAGCGTTCAACGCGCGTTTTAATAACGCGCGCTTACAACTACAAACATTTTATTCAGGCCGTACACATACCAACGCGCGTTTTTATAAAGCGCGCGTTAAACGCAGCGCTAGCGCTGGAATCTTGTCAGCGCGCGTCACCGCGCGCTTTGAGATCATTTGTTTTCTATGTTTCCGTTCAGTTGAGCGCGCGCTTTTGACGTAAATAGTTGTATTTAAGGGTCCAATAGTTCGTCCATAAATCGTCGGAAATGGAATCAGACGCTTTTAATACAGGTTTATTTATAAACGAAATAGAGAAACGTCCTGCGATATGGGAAATGACAAGTAACGATTATTCAGATAAGAATTTAAAGAGACTGGCTTGGGAAGAACTCGTCCTCATATTCATATTCATTTCATGCCATCGGTATATATCACCGATAAAACTGTTTCTACGTCCTTCTTCGACAAATGTAAGAACTCCACTGAACCTCGGCGAACGCGGTAACGCGCCTTCAACCTTACAAACGTGTGTCATGTGAACAGTATACAAAAATTTAGCGCGCGTTGTACGCGCGTTGAACGCTTGTCATGAGAACTAGCTCTAATGGAAAGCACTCCTAGTGTAAAGTTACCACCCCACAGCTGGTACCTGCGTCGCATCGGCGCGGAGTGGGGCGGCGGCGCGGCGCGGCTGCGCTGGGCGGCGAGCGCGCGCGGCCGCCGCTTCCTGCGCACGCGCCGCTGGCCGTACGCGCCGCACGCGCCCGCCGCGCTCTTCTCGCGCCCGCCGCAGCCGGACCCGCTCGCGTACGCCATGCGGGTGAGTTGCTACTGCCGCTGACTGTGATGCGTGCGGGCAGGATGATACTACCACCTACCGCCGCTTCCTGCGCACGCGCCGCTGGCCGTACGCGCCGCACGCGCCCGCCGCGCTCTTCTCGCGCCCGCCGCAGCCGGACCCGCTCGCGTACGCCATGCGGGTGAGTTGCTACTGCCGCTGACTGTGATGCGTGCGGGCAGGATGATACTACCACCTACCGCCGCTTCCTGCGCACGCGCCGCTGGCCGTACGCGCCGCACGCGCCCGCCGCGCTCTTCTCGCGCCCGCCGCAGCCGGACCCGCTCGCGTACGCCATGCGGGTGAGTTGCTACTGCCGCTGACTGTGATGCGTGCGGGCAGGATGATACTACCACCTACCGCCGCTTCCTGCGCACGCGCCGCTGGCCGTACGCGCCGCACGCGCCCGCCGCGCTCTTCTCGCGCCCGCCGCAGCCGGACCCGCTCGCGTACGCCATGCGGGTGAGTTGCTACTGCCGCTGACTGTGATGCGTGCGGGCAGGATGATACTACCACCTACCGCCGCTTCCTGCGCACGCGCCGCTGGCCGTACGCGCCGCACGCGCCCGCCGCGCTCTTCTCGCGCCCGCCGCAGCCGGACCCGCTCGCGTACGCCATGCGGGTGAGTTGCTACTGCCGCTGACTGTGATGCGTGCGGGCAGGATGATACTACCACCTACCGCCGCTTCCTGCGCACGCGCCGCTGGCCGTACGCGCCGCACGCGCCCGCCGCGCTCTTCTCGCGCCCGCCGCAGCCGGACCCGCTCGCGTACGCCATGCGGGTGAGTTGCTACTGCCGCTGACTGTGATGCGTGCGGGCAGGATGATACTACCACCTACCGCCGCTTCCTGCGCACGCGCCGCTGGCCGTACGCGCCGCACGCGCCCGCCGCGCTCTTCTCGCGCCCGCCGCAGCCGGACCCGCTCGCGTACGCCATGCGGGTGAGTTGCTACTGCCGGTGACTGTGATGCGGGCGCGCAGGATGATGATAATCGACCTTGGTAGCACTAACAGCCCAACTGAGGTGCATCAAACCAAGAGCACACGAATGCATTAAATCGCAGATGCGTTGTTTCCTGTGACGGTTAGGTTGGAATAACTCGTATAAGTTTCTCATTCTTACTGCACCCGCTACGTCAAAATATAAAAGGTAACGCTAGTATTACAAGTTATAAATATATAGAGCAACGGTGCCTCTAGTATTGTACCATAAAAGGGTTCCAGCACATCTCTTGGACACTTTATTAGTGAATTAGTGGAAAGGCTGGCAGCCTCGTTTGTCACAGGAAATTTAAATTCATTTGATTCATAATTACGAATCCTTAAAAATGTCTTTTAAATGACTGCTTAAATGACTTTTATTAGTATTCTGATTGTGATATTGAAATCAAGCATCGGTTATAGAAGACAACAACGTGTCAAGGCAGAAAAATGTTATTGGCGCACGGCGTGTACAATCGAAAGAATAAATTTTAAGTTTTTTTTTTTATAAAATTGTTACCATTATTTTGATTTGATAACCTTACAGGCTTACCACCTGGAACTGCTGCAGAAGAGTCTTCTGATTCTATTAGGCGTTGACGAACGTGGAACCACGCGGGACGTGCTCGATCTAGTTAAACTGATCACCGACGACGTGTCCACCGATGCGCCACACCACACAGGTGAAGTCTGAGATATCATATTAATCCAGAATTTTCCCTCAGTGTTCCATATAGCCAGCAAAATGTTGCCACAATGACAAGTAACTACTTTTAATCTACATATCTTGATGACCCGCGTGGCGCGGTGTAAAGGGTCTCGCTCCACACGTTAAAATACCGTGTACGTGTGTAGTTGATATTGTGATATTGATACTATGTTACCTTGATTTTTGCTTTACCTTTACCTTGATTCTCCATCGGACAATCCGTTACTAAGTATACACACGCACACGCTTTCTACACTCATAGCCCCACACTATAATTTTGTCCTGTGTCGTGGGTACCATATCCACACACAAGACGAATACACACACCCAGACTCAGAACATGAATCTAAACTCATCATTCGGATACTGTCTGGCCGGGAATCGAACCCGGGACCCATTGCGCGGCAGATCGGTATGGTTACCGCACCGCCACGCGGGTCGTCACGCTCGTTCTGGCTGTCGATGAGCGAGTTGTGATATGAACTTTCTCCTGACGTATTCCTGGCACTCATATCAAAAGGAAAACAGCTCTACTTCAATCGACTTCTCTGTTGTTACAAATGTCTATAGGCCACGCCGAATTATTTCGTTGAGTCGTTGGAGTTATGTGTAAAAAAATGCATTTTTTAGATACCTACCAAACCGCGAACCCAATCACAGTCTGCCCCGCATGGGCAAATGTTGGTCGCGTATTTCTTCATTATAATTTTTCCTATCCAGGTTGCTGGGACCCAGTGATGGAGTGGTGGGCCAACATGGTGGGAGTGGCTGCCACCTGGTTGTTAGCCGATACGAACAAATCTGCAGAGATTGTTGATAAGTTGAACATGTTGCCGGAACCATTGGCCAGCTCTGAGGATCCTTTACCTGGGTAAGAATTTAAAATTCATCATTCTCATCATTGATATACTATTCTTAGCTGGTAAGTATTTTAAGTCGTATTTTTTTGAAGATTGAAGTAACAAACGAGCATGCAAGTGCTGCCGCTCATGGACATCTGTAAGCAATTTTACACAGAACAAAGATTCTATTTATAGTTAATCACAGATGAGTTGCTATCCCGAGGACTAAGATAATCACTTCATATAGAAGTGAGCCTGCAACTACATCCTCCACATCCTTCTATCGAAACGCAAGAATGCTTCGAACAGGTGTGGTAGTAGTACCTCCCGGGCGAACTATATAATATGTTCTACCATCTTCAGAGAGAGTATGTTTAATAGTAAGTGTTCACTGTTGCTAATGGGCATCTGTAAGAAACTCCATTAAGAATTGTGGTTCTTCCTGAAGCTGATTACAAGTTGGTTGCTACTTTTTGGACTAATATTGTCATCTCATATCTGTCCATCCAAATCTGTTCATCGAAGCGCTGATTTAAGCTAGTAATAGGTTACAGTGGAACCAGCTCTGAAAGCTACGACTCTTTGATTTGCCTTATGTGTAATTATATTCTTATACTAGCTGAAACCCGCAGCTTCGCCCGCGTTTTAAAAATACATGACATATACCTTTTTTTGTTCTCGAGGGGGAAACCTTCAAAAGGTACCCGACGCCGCGGGAGCGACGCAGGGTCATGTGTGATTTTTACCGCACTAAAACCCCCCCGGTGGCCGTCCTCGGCGCTAAAAGGAGTACTCCGGGATTTCGAAACTTCAACCGGAATTCTCCGAGTTGCCGTTGTCCTATCAGGCTCCTCCCAGATGCGCGGCTGGGCCCATCGCTCCGTCTAGTCTTTACGACGGTATGCGGCCACACATACCGCTGTCCTTCCCGGGATTGCCTGACCGAACGGTTTGAGCTCCCACTCTAGCCGTTTGCAACCCCGGAAGCCCCTTTTAGTCGTCTCTTACGACAGGCAGGGGATGCCGTAGCCCTATTCTAATCCCAGAACTACAGGGACACATGACATATACCTACGTATGCAATTTTATGCCTGCAATTTTTTTAACTGAACAACATTTTTTCGGTAGGACTGATAGCAACTTAGCAACTTCGAAGCGGACTCGCGCACGAAGGGTTATTTATAAGCAAAACGGCAAAAAGCCCCATTTGTTTGATTGAAAATTCCTTGAATATTTCAAGCTCTACCTGTTGTTTCTTATTAATATTGAGTAAATAGATAACATTTGTCACATAAAAGTCCCCCCCCCCCCCTTAAATATTTATTAATACCAGTAGGTACATGTACACATTGTACAGCATATTGTTACAATTATTAACAGGTCTTATTAATAATCCATGCAAGTCGATGACTTAAGTTATCTTCGTTTCAATTCTACATAGATAGGTACATATGCCAAAATATCTTATATGATGCTCCATCGCAATCTCACATAGTTCCGAAGTTATGAATGATGATAATAGTATCAAACTGCAAGTAAACTCCATTGAATGAAAGAAAATTCTTCCTCAGTTGGCCGAAAAATCGATGTACATACATAAAAGAAACATACCAACCGAATTGATCCGCCTCCTGTTCGAAGTCAGTTGAGTATATCATTACGTTAAGAAAAAAAAAAATATTACCGGCATATAATTAATAGTGATACGTTACAAAGTCCTTATTTTAAACAAATCGTACCAATTGAATCCAACGTTATCGAATTTGAACTCAAAATAATTCACTCACTTTTATATACCTACAAACTTAAGGAATTAGCCCTTGGTGTAACTCAGGATACATCCAGCGACATCTGTTATCCCTTATTGAAACAATACACAAAGTAAATCTTTATATACACGCTTGAAAGTTGAGAATGCTCGGTCGCGGCAGCATGGTGATGTGTCTGCCTGTGTAGGTCTATCTATAGTTATAATCGTGAATATTGTTTACTTCATGTATAAGTAGTTACCCACCTCGGTATTAGCCGAGGTAAGTAATTACTACGAAAATAAGTCGAATTAATTATATTTCCTTTGTTTTTTGTAGGTATAAATTTGTTTGTACGAAGTAGATTTATTACAAAAAGGTAGATTGTGAATTAAAAAACGGAATATACATTTCCATATTAATTTAGTAAAAAGTAGAATTCTCATATTCAAAAGACATTTAAATTACATTTATTTGTATGGATGGAAGCACCTAATGGCCAACTTCTGTAGAATATGCAGTAGGTATCCTCGAATCAAGAGCAGTGAAACTTGAAACTTGCCCTCTTAATCGGGAGGTCCGAGGTTCAAAACCAGGCACGCACCACTGTTTTATGTGCGCAGTAGAAATTAATTATCACTGCTTTTCGGTGAAGGAAAACATTGTGAGGAAACCCACACTCCCGAGAATTCGTTAAAAAAGAGTTCTGGGAGATATGTGAAGTCCACCAATTCGCAATTGGCCAGCGCGGTGGACTTTGGCCTAAAATTTTCTAATTCCGAGAGAAGACCCGTGCACGGCAGTGAGACACTAAGACACTAATGGGTTAACGATGTATCCTCGAATCATAGGGAGGTAAAGGTCAATTTTTACATCATTTGTTTCTGCTTACAAACCTTAAATATTTGTAAGTAAAAAAAATCTAACTTTTACGGTTAAGGCAGGCAATACCCCTACGTCATGAAGGTTGAGGGGTTGAAGGTCAAATTTTTCACCATTTGTTTTAGCTTAAAAACGTTATAACAAATTGGAAAGCAGAAAATGAGGAGTTCTTGCGGTTTAGGCAGGCAGTGCCCCTGCATCATGAAGGTTGAGGAGTTGAAGGTCAAATTTTTCACTATTTGTTTTTGCTCAAAACCGTTATGCCAAATTTGAAAGCAGAAAATAAGTAGCTCTTGCGGCTTAGGCGGGCAGTATTATTATTAGTAGTAGCATCATGAGGGTTGAGGAGTTGAAGGTCAATTTTTTATCATATTATGTTATTCTAGATACTCAAGGTTCACTCCAAGTTTCATGTAAACCATATCGACTGAACCTAAGTTGTCATTTAATGTGCATAAAGCGGAGGTATTTTTTGAAGGTTTTTATGTTTTTCCGAAGTACCCTAATTATTTTTCTAAAATAAAAGTAGCCTAAGTTACGCGCTGTAAAATTAGCTATCTAATAGTGAAAATCCCGATAAAAGCGGTCCAGCGATTTCGGAGATTACCCCAAACAAACAGACAGACAGACAGACAGACAGACAGATAGACAGACAGACAGACAGACAGACAGACAAAAATTTTACTGATTGTTGTTTTGTTATCAGTATCATGTATACTTTCATATGCAATTGATAAAAAGCTGTTATTTTGATATTACAAACAGACACTTCAATTTTATTTATAAGTATAGATAACCTATTTGTGGTCTATGCCATCAGTTAGTACAAAATCCCGTTAATTCCTTTATTAGCGCCTTTTTAAAAATAAATCCAAAATTAAAAGTATAATTTCAATACTGTTTGATTTGCCTTTTGTGTAATTATGTTCTTATATTTAATAACCTATTTGTTGTCTACGTTTTCAGTTAGTATGAAATCCCGTTAATTCCTTTATTAACGCCTTTTATGATACATATTGAAAAGTATAATTTCAACTTACCCATATTAAACCTTCTGCAGCTAACTGAATATTGACAAATTTTCATTTTAAGCCAACACAATTAAAAGTTTAATTTCAATTTACCCATATTAAACCTTGTGCAGCTAACTGAATATTGTTAATTTTCATTTTAAGCCAACACAATTAAAAGTTTAATTTCAACTTACCCATATTAAACCTTCTGCAGCTAACTGAATATTGACACATTTTCATTATAATACTTAACGGGTACTCACGATATGCGGTTTATGAATTCTTATAGAATTCTTTTTGCCAAAAAAAGAATTCTATAAGAATTCATAAACCGCATATCGTGAGTACCCGTTAAGTATTATAATGTATCAATTCCGCGATAATACTAGTCTAAAATCATACAAATTTTCATTTTAGCCAACACAATTAAAAGTTTAATTTCAACTTACCCATATTAAACCTTGTGCAGCTAACTGAATATTGTTAATTTTCATTTTAAGCCAACACTAACGCGGCTAAATGACTAGATCGATGACACAGTTCTCACAGCGCGTTTTACGACTTAGGAATTCTAATTATAGTGATGTTTATAAAACATTGAGTATAGTTTATACTTGTATTAATAACTATTGTCTTGTCCGGGCATAAACAGTGTTCAATGTTATTATATCTATTGCTCTATTGTAGGGCTCTGCACATGGCGTACAAAAGCCGGCGTGGACTTCTCAGCCTCGCTCAGTGCCGGGATGAAGAATCCATCGAGAAGACGTCTGAAATTATACTCAAGGTATGTTTTGAATTGTTACATGTTTATTCCGAAGGTGCCAAACATGTCCATTTCTTCTGTGGAATGAGGGGGACGTTTCTTTTGAAATAGTGATTACTCGTTTCTTACAAATTAACATGTCTTCAGTGGAAAGGAAATAATGCTAAAGCGTCATAATAGCGTTTGTGAGAAATGAGGTTTGAAGTTTTTTTTACAAGAAAAAATCATATCACCTTTATTTTTTGGTGGAATCTTGTGGTTGGGAGTTAATACTATTCAACATGATCCCACCAAAAATAAAGGTGACATGATTTTATTCTTGTATTTTAATTTTTAACCGACTTCCCAAAGGAAAGAGGTTATCTATTCGTCACGTATATTTTTTTTTTAACTAATTATTTTAATGTAATTTTAATTGATATTTTGGCGCGTCAGCATTATTTCCTTTCCACTTACGATTTGTATTCAGTTTAATTTGAATTTCGCTTCCTTATCTTACCTTTGTGAAAGTTTCAAGTTATTATAGTGTTCATCTATGATTTTATTGGACCCATTATTGTCAATGTGATTAAGGCGACAGAGACGGGTAGCGCTGGACAGGCAACTTATTTTTTGTCAGCATTCTCTTCTAGTCAAACTTGGGTTTACACATAAAAATGTCGCTAAGAAATAGTGTGTTACACTTAAATCATTTTAAAATTTTACTTAACTTTAAATATAAATTCAGTTCCTCTATTCTAGTATACCTCATTACAACAGTTAAAAGCACTTATAAAGCAGCGTTGCATGAACTATTATGTTAAATGATAATAATGGTAATTTCGGAAGACGCTGATGTCCATTGTCAAAATTAAACTTTTATTTCAAAATGTGATCTGACAAATAAGCTGGTCGACTCGAAAGAATCCTAAGCGACCATCTTAATTCTTAGATCACAGAACGACAACGCAACTGTTATCGGCTGCAGTTACTACCCCTGTTCAATTTTTTTTATACGATTGAAGTAGCAAAAGAGGATGCAGTCCACCTGATGGTAAGAGGTCACCGCCGCCCATGGACATCTGTAAGCAACTTCATATAGAACATGGGTTTCTATCTAAAGTCAATCACAGATGCGTTGCTACTTCCGAGGATTAATAAGATGGTCGCCTCATATAAAAGTGTGCCGGCAACCACGCTCTTCCATGGAAACGCAAAAACTGCTTCACGCTATAAATAGGTATGGCGGTGTTACTTCCCGGTCGAACTACACTGATTCTACCACCTATAACTGGATGTTACCTACATATATATTCTACCACCTGTAGAATTAAATCATATGGAGTTAGTTACACTAACTGGTGGACTAATAAAAGAGCCTTAAGAGAAAGTGAGGTTTTGAGGGCCGGTTTTATACGCCACTTGAATCTTATACCACTTTATAAATATACTTCTTTAAACATATTACAGGTGTGTGATATCGCTGGAGCCAGATTAGCCGATTCCCTGGCTTACTACTGCTGCAGGAAACCAACTCAGCTTATGCTAGTAAGTGCATTAATGTTCCTATTTGTTAAACTATAATTTTGCTTTAAAGTATAATTTTACATATATAGCACGATATAACACTTATTATTTCAAACTCAGCAAAATAAACAAAAAACATATTTAAAATTATGTTCTTCAAGTCTTGAGTTTATATAAAAAATAAACAGTATATTCTATATATACATTGTGCAGTAAAAGCTCCTTATACGCGGGGGCTATGTTCTTTTCATGTGCCACGAATACAACAAACTGAAAGTACCTAATCTATTTACCGTTGTACGAACTCCAGCCGTGAGTAAAGAAATCTTCTACTGTATTGTACAAAGTGTATGGTAATAGTATCCAAAGTAATATTGCATTTAAGCACGTAACGGAACATACTTTATATGCCGTCCAGTGATGGTCATAAATCTATATTCATCAATGAAATACATAAAGAGATCCAGGCAGTATTATACGCACATGAAGATGGACTATGGACACGTCGAAGACTACTGCGGGAGTGCATTGTAGTTGCATTGCACTTGTCCCCCTGTCTGTGCAATCTTACTACAAGGCAATTCTCGCTCTAGTCATGCTCATCGGTGATACGCTGTGAAAGGAAAAAGCGGAAGGCTATAACAAGTATGTTCTTTTGAATAAAGGCGATTTTGTGGGTAACATATCAACGGTTTTGCTCGTAAAAGTTTTCTGATGTGCACATAACAAAACAATTTATTTGTCATGGGTTTTATGTATCTGACCAATCTCGGATGACCTCTTTAGAGCATTGGATAAGCTAACCGGCGTGTGGGAGCGGGCTAACTACTCGTTGTACACTCTTCTTTGCGTAAAAGTAGTAGTAGTAGTAACATATCTAACAGGGAGTCGCACAGACCGTATTAAACTCGTCGTGTCACTTAATGGGATAATACAAAGTTAGCCTATGTTGTGGCCAGTTAATGCAAGAACTGTGCTGTGACTGGATGCTGGATGTGCGCGCGAGCATTTGGTAGCAGTCAACTATACTTGTTTTTGAAGGGGAAACGTTTAATATCTTGGTACCTTACTTGCAAAAAAGTAGCATGTATTTTTTTTTATCTGACTGAAGTAGCAAACGAACATACAGACTACCTGATGGTACTTACCATGGACATCTGTAATCAACTTTATACAAAACATGGGTTCTATCTGAAACCAATCACAGAGGCGTTGCTACTCCCGAGGTCTATGATGGTCGCCTCATATAAAAGTGTGCCGGCAACCACACCCTTCCGTCGAAACGCAAGAAATGCTTCACGCTAGAAAATAGGTGTGGCGGTGGTACTTACCCGGTCGAACTACACTGGTTGTACCACCTTGAATGTATATTAAAACCGTTGGATAAGCTAACCCGTGTTGTACGCAGTTAATGCAAGTGCTGTGCTGCGACTGGGTGCTGGAGGTGCGCGCGGGCGTGTGGGAGCGCGGCGCGGGCGCGCGCTCGGCGCCGGCGGGCGCGGCGCGGCTGCGCGCCTTCCAGCGGGACCTGCACGCGCTGAGGCGGCTGTCGAACCACCTGCCGGTATGTACAATGTATATAAGATTATATCTTAGGGTTTTGGAAAATAAACAAATGTGTTGCTTTTGAAAATAAGAAACGACATTTCAAGTTTATTATTCCACCAAATCTATCTTTCTTCACAAAATATATTCTGAACTTTTAAAATTAGACAGACATGTCAAATTAAAAAAAAGAATTAAATAATTAAAGAAAACCTATTTTCTTTATATGTATTAACAATATATGGCGTTACTAGAACTCGTAATGATTATACATCGGATTATATGCAATTATGCACTATCAAAAAAAATTTTTGAAGTGAAACTTCTTTATCGGGGTTGGAAAAAAATTTAGTGTAACATTTTTTCGTTACGCGCCATCTTTTTCCGTTACGCGCCATCTTTTTTTTCCGTTACGCGCCATCTTTTTCTTATCCCTACCACGCGTGATATGAGATAGATTATTATAGATTAGATTATTAGATAAAGTTTAATAAAAGCCTTTTATTAAACTTTATTTAATTTAACTTTATTTAACCAATTTCTGTAAAGTTGCATATAGTAAATTATTTTTTGAAAAATAACGTCATAAAGAAGTTTCACTTCTTACCAGTGTACGCTAGTACACGCACACATTTTTTTTTTGGTCGTCAAGTATACATTAGAGACCCTTTTTCGGGTCGCTTGGTTGCACTTTTTAACAATAGATGGCGATACTAGTATTCGTAATGATTGGATTATAAAACTTTGTTTTTGGTCGTCAGCCGGCAATCAGTATACATTTGACGACCTTATTTTTGGTCGTCAAGCTTGAACTATCATAGGAATTAGCCAACAAAAAGAAGAAACTGCGAAATATTTTGCAAGATATGCAATACCGCTATGAAACTTTAGAACTTAAATAAAATAGCTTTATTCTTTCTTTTGAATATACTACTTGAATTTAACCTACCCATTTTTTTTATAAATTTGAAGTAGCAAACGAGCAGCAGTCCACCTGATTGTAAGTGGTCACTGCCACCCATGGACTTTAAGCAACTTCAAACAGAACATGGGTTCAATCTGAAGTCTATCAAAGATTGAAATGTTTTTTTTATTTGACATGAGTTTGTAAGATAAATTATAAAAACAAAAGAGTTCCACTTTTTTGTATTGAACCCGTAATTTGTATTTAACTTCCGCTTACGAGACCGTGCTAAGCCATTATATAATTATGGCAAATTCGACCTACTCTCCGGGCGGTTAGGACCGGCACTAAACCATCCATTGGGCTTGAAATTTAATGTATGTCCTGAATCTTCTTATATATGTGCCTTGAACGGCTACAATACTTATCATTCATACTCTCTAAAGTATTTCATTCGTCCACCAATTTGCACTTGGCCAGCGCGATGGCCTATAGCCTAAAACACTCTCATTCTGAGAGAAGACCCGCTGTGGGACAATAATGGGTTGTACCCCAAAGTACTGCATTAACAATATGCGAATGAATGCCCCTTAAAAGAAATTACAAGCACTTTGTATGTTCCAGTGGGTGACGTCCCGCGTGTTCCTCCACTCGGCGGTGTGCCGCATGATGGCGGGCGCGGCGCCGCGCCGCACGCAGCAGCTGCTCGACGGCTCGTTGCGGCCGCGGCTTAACCGCTCTTCCATTATCTGCGGGAAAGGTTAATGCTGTAACAGTTATCTAATTCTTCATTTGTTACATTTTTTATGCAATAGTAGTCATCTATAATCATACCTATGTAACGTATGATTATAGATTATTAGGGACCGTCCATCAATCTCATGTGTCTCATTCTAGAAAATTAAAGACTATGGGAAAATTGTATATGCAACTTAACTGAGGTTGCATATTGTTTGGGTCTGCCATAAAAATAATATTGAAGGAATCATGTGATCATACTAAAAACATATATTGTACTACTAGATACATGGACAAGCATTTTACAAATCGCGCGTTTGACGTTAGAATAAATACATGTGATATTTTACAACACCCCCCTGCCCCCTTGTGATATATCGTGATTTTTTTTCCCTCTCTTTTCGAGACTAACGTGATTAATGGACGACCCCTAACGACAATATATAATTACAATATAATAAATGGTCCCAAAAATCATAAATAAGTTAATGTTAAGTTGTTTATATCACGACTAGTATATGCGAGTTTTTTTGTAATTGAATACAATATTTCACAGAACGATCCCTGGAAGGTGGCGGGGGTGAAGGCGAGCGAGCTGTCGCTCTTTACATGGCTTGCAAGCATCTTCCAGCGGCCGTATTGGCCGCGCCTGGCGAACGAGCGGGCATGCTGGCCCAGGCTGCCGCAACTTTACAGAAAATCGGCCACCGAAGCCGTTTGCCACATTGCTACCACCTCATGAAGTCTGTAGGCACGTTACCTGCGGCTCCCTGATATACACTCCGCTTTAGGAAGCTCGAAAACAAAGAACTTTAGTGCTTACGTCCTTTTAGTGGTATACCCTATATTTAGTTTTAGCTTATTGTAATTGTTACTTCAATTGTATCTGACGGAGTGATGAA
Organism: Spicauda simplicius; assembly: GCA_949699795.1. Classification (NCBI taxonomy): domain Eukaryota; kingdom Metazoa; phylum Arthropoda; class Insecta; order Lepidoptera; family Hesperiidae; genus Spicauda; species Spicauda simplicius. The sequence goes on from OX453057.1 coordinate 13,580,067, forward strand.
ACACTTTGATAGTCTTGAATACATGATACAATGACATGCACTAATAAATATTATTGTAATAGTATTAAACAGTGCTAAAAGCAAAAGAAAATTAATATAATCGAAAATATGTTTATGTTAGGATGATATTAAATATTAATATGTTGTTTTTTACAGAAGAAAAAATATTTTAAATTAAAAAATATAAAAATATTGTGTTTAAAAAAATAATGTAAGAGCGAAACTTGACATTAGAAATATGTTTTTAATGAAAAAGCTATATAATGAGCACTATTATTGTGCACAAAATAAAAGTGTTAGAAATGTATTTGTGTTTTACTGGTTTTTATATATATTAGGTTAAAATGTTTTATTAAAACCTAGATTAAATAAATATGCACTAAACTGCTTTGGCGACTTTCTGTGGCTTGTCCCTTAATTTAACACAGTGCATAACACCGGCAATCAAAAACAAAGATGTTTACTCCGTTTCGCATCGGTCGCTGATTCTATCCTAAAATGTGAATAATAATTCCATTCCAGACCTATCATATGCACAGTATTTTAACGGCCTTAATAACTAAAAGAAAAGTATCGAAAATCGACACCAGTCAGTAGAGTTTCAGAGGGGCGGTCCATCCCGGGCGGTAAGTATTGGGAGCGGCAAAATAATCGCAGTCGTCAATTTGCAGAGACAGGAGTAAATAGGGTTCGCGACCTTTTGTGATCGTAAATTTCCTGAACGATGGGTGTTAAGGAGGAGGAAAACAATATCTCCTTGTTAAGCGGCAAACTACATCCGCATCGGGCGGCATAAACCCGCGCTATGCCACTGGGTGATACTTCATTTTGATAATAAGAAAAGACGTGCTATTTCGAACGGTAAAATTAAAAGTAACGGCGAAAACAAATTGACAACATGAGATTGCAAAATTTTCGGACATAATTTATGTTAATATTAATAAACTCATTGGAGATTAATTTTATTAGTATCCGCTCAGTTTATGGTAGTCCTATAGTGGGTTTATTCTCTTTGGTAGTATTCGTAGTTAGTGGTTTGCTTTGGTTATCTGTATTGATAACTGTCACTCACGTCATGTCGTAGCATAGTGTCAAATGTGTCAATTTTTGTTTAAAATTTAAATAAATACCTACAAATCGTGTTGTGCAAAGTATTTTGTTTATATTATTTCAGCTATTTATACATGAAAAACGACATTTGTGTTTGAAAATTAAGCTGCTTATTGATATCACAGTTTTGAAATAAGACATCCATATCCTATCAATCAAATATCTTTTATTGATCAAAAAACATGGTAAGTATCCTATGTCTAGGGTATTGATTTTATTATTTCGACGCTTTGGCTATTCTCATATCTTATTCATAATGACTTTCAGACAACTGCTGTGAATAATAGTCAAAAGAAAACACACGCGCCTAACGCGCCGCCAGCTGGTGTGCGCAAGAAATCTGGACCGAAATTTGAGTTAACAGACGAACAGAAACGCGACATAAAGGAAGCGTTCGATCTGTTTGACACTGAAAACACAGGAAAAATAGACACCAAGGAATTAAAAGTGGCTATCCGTGCTCTCGGCTTTGAACCCAGGAAGGAGGAAATAAAGAAAATGATAGCTGAAATCGACAAAGGTGATGGGAAGGTATCATATGAAGATTTCCTAGACTTGATGACAGTTAAAATGGCCGAAAAAGATACTAAGGAAGAAATCATGAAAGCATTTAAACTTTTTGATGATGATGAAACTGGTAAGTAATTTCAAAATAACCAAATCTGTGACTACCATCTGTTGTCTGCCTGAAATAAATAAAAATATCGTAGGAGGTGATTAAGTAACAACAATCCAGGAGATGGCCAGCTGCATCTTCCTGTGTATCTTTTGCACCTACTGTGATTACAAATTTTGCTAGGGACAGTTACACATAATAAGACACATAAAAAGAATGGAAACTCCTATATGATTTCATTAAGTGCAATAATGGTACATCTATGTCTGTCTTATCAAATCATAGAATCTTTTGTAGTTCCACTCTAAAGGACCCATCGCCACACTTTTCTTTGCTTTATATCAGTCTAAGCACCACAGCACAGATAATAAGCACATCTGTGCTGTGGATTGTAAGGTGTAGCTTGGGCGATGATAGCAATGACACATTCCAACTTCTGTTGCAAGAAGGGAACACATGTATAGCAGGTTTCATGTTTGGACTTATTATTCATCTTAATTGAAATTGATTTCAGATGTTTATATGTGAAACAAGTAAATTAACCCAAGTTATATAAATATGCACCATTTGTCATTTTGAGAAAAGACCGGTGCCCAGCAGTGGGACAATAATGGGTTGACGAGAGATAAATAGGCAAGATATTATGTTTAATAAAATGAATATTATTGGGTTGTGTTTATAACTGAGTAGTAATATTTGACGCTAGTTGTCAAAGCATATTTTTAAAGTAAAAACCATTTTTAATTTTCAGGAAAGATCTCATTCAAGAATCTTAAGAGAGTAGCAAAGGAGTTGGGTGAAACCTTAACAGATGAAGAGTTGCATGAAATGATTGATGAAGCAGACAGAGATGGGGATGGTGAAATTAATCAAGAGGAGTTCTTGCGCATAATGAAGAAGACAAGTCTCTACTAATACTTATACTACTACCAGTCTGCACTTATAAGATTTGAAGTATTCAATGAAATGTTAGCCAAATAGTTTATTTATAAGTTTGTGTTATATAAGATAGTTTTATAGGTTTGTACTTAAACGGGTATTGTTTTTACATTATGCCTAATTGATAATATAAAAAAGGAATAATCCCATGTCACAAATAATAGGATTATGTAATGTATGAAAAGTTAAATTCTCTATTTATATACCTTATTTTAGAATTACTGTCTGGCAAATGCATAAAATTTACTTGTTTCCCTTTCACAACAAATTGAAAGATGTTGAATTCAACTGCTAATTTTATTTTATGTAGTGGTTGCATATATATTTTTTAACAATGTACATCATATTGAATATGTCAATCTGTATTATGTATGGCCTAATAAATCTATATTTTGGTGATCCATCTCAACTTAATCTGAAATATTTTTATATTTAGAAGTTAAATCTGTTAGAAGAGTTACAATGAAATCAGGAAATTTTTAAAGTAGATTTATATAAATGTTGCACTATATTCTAAAATAACTAACTCAAATATAGATTCTGATCTAATTTGGATAGGTTAAGGTGGTCTGAGGCATTTGTAATGTAGTGTGATGCAAATTATAGATGGCACATAAACTGGGAAATGTAGGTATTTGGTTTTTAACATGTTGGTGTAGGTAAATATACATATTTTTGCTATTTCTCATACAGTAAACGCCAATTATTTTCTTTATTTGTGGATGTAGTCAATACAAAAAGATACTGCGCTTTCTGGTTTTGCATCAGATTTCATGAAGTACTGCTGGTCGGTCATGGTTTCTGTATTCACAGCATATGGATGGAACAACCAAATAAACATAGGTTTTACTGTATATATATTATATGTGTATGTCTGCATTATACATGTTTGTTGTTACATGCATATTCACATCATAAATGTCTACAATGTGGAATAATGGATTAAGTATTAAAAGCACATAATAAATCAGCAAAATTTGTAGCTTGAGTCTTAAATTTTATGATTGTAGTCCCATACACGGTAATAACTTGCGTTATCTTACAGAATTTGGTTAAAATGTTTCAAGGTCATGACCCCTGATTATAAGATAAAGAGGAAGTTTAGATGGATGTTTGTGAATTCTATTTATATATTATATAAGTATTTAAAGTATGTCAGTATGGATAACATAAAATTTTGAAATAATAGTTTTAATAAATGATCAATATTTATTTCTTATAAAAAACATATAAAAATTTATAATTTGTGCATGTAAAATTTACTGATTGGACTTGCTTATTAATTATTCAAACATTCCCTTAGAGCTAAAATCTATAACAATAAGTACAAAATTTAAGTTTATATTGTACTGGATACAACTTTTATTCAATACATTTGTATAATCGAAGATTATATAACAATTTTAATTTATCTGTGATACACTAAGATCCTTTCAAATTGTACATCTTTTACATTACTCAATTTATTGTCTTTATGAAAATATATGGCACATTAAATATGCTATTAATGACTTTTGTTCTTTTTTAATATACATTCATTATTTAAAAATCTATGCAAACACAAAGGCAAACATGCAGTTACTACTTTAGGTGCGCATTCACGTTACAACGGTCGCACAGAATGTCTTAACAACAGTTCAAGTTGAATACTTCAACGGACCTGCAACATGACCTTGGTTGTACAGTCCCCTTAGGACTTAGCAATTCACAACCGTTCTGGTCGTATACGATTGTAGTTCGTGCGAAAGTCCGTGACCATCCTAACATGAATGCCCACCTTTTATTGTGCTTATAAGAATAAATGACTAATCAAATGTGTGTAATAGCCTCAAAATCAGACATTTTCTAAAACAATAAAACAGTACAAAATTAGATCTTAAATAATATCATGGTTTAAGGGTAAGAACCTGTGTCCCACTATTAAGTTTCTGGCAACTTAGATTATTAAGCGTTATTAACATTAAATCGCTGCTCGGTCGATAATTTTTGACACTTGTACTACTACCGAAAATGCGAAACAAGATTTTTAACCGAGAGCTCGCGTCGATCGTGCGAGCTCGATTGAGTTTCGTACTAAGGGTACAGCTCTTAACGGCGGCATGCGCCTACACATCCCAATGTCCTTCCCAGGGTCGCTTGCCTGGACGATTCGAGCCCCCACTCTAACCGCCCGCAACTCCAAAAGCCTCTTTTAGTCAACCCTTACGACAGATAGGGGATACAGTAGCGCTATTATTATTACGGAACTACAGGGGCGAACACATTACAACTTATTTTTTTGGTACGACCACATAGACGTACCTACCTATTAAATAAGTTGAAATGTGGAAAAATATATTTAACCGCAAACTGTGTTTACACCCACATTTTTTTGTAACGATTCCCTCCAATCGTGACCAATAAAGATTTCATTTCAAAATATAGTAGATAAAATTATAAATAAACAGACCAAAAAATAGTTTTCCAAATTTTATAACTATCAGGTGGATTATTCAGGCCAACCAATTTTCCGCTAAACGCCTTGCGCAGCGCCGAGCGGCTGCTAGTATTTCGTTTGTGCGGGACAACCGCTTCGTGTGGTAACCATTTCACGCTCGATTTCAGCTTTACCGCTTAAAGTGGAAATATGTCCTCTGTATTTTAACAAGTGTATTCTAAAAAGTTGTTATTACGGTTAAAGAATTTGGAAAACTTTGTAAGGAACCCTATTTACAAAACGAGTTTCTTAATGAGTCTAAAAATTGAAAAATTTCCCCGAGGACCTAAATTAATGATAGATATTCATATTTTTATTGTAATCTCGCAGGTAGGACGCTGATGAATGAAAATGATTCACCAATATATTCTAAAAGGATCCCGATCTTCTTACTTAGCCGTTATCCGCACGGTCGGTTTATTTCAATTTCCTTCATAAAAGACGCTATTCTCGGATTTGAAGTAGATTTATCATGCTCGGATAAAGCGGGCACTTTTTGTGCTTTTCTTGTGCCTGGATCTGACCCGAGATCTGTCCACTTAATGTGAATAATGGTGTGCGATGGAAAACGAATGCGAGCCCGAACACAAAAGACAACAATACGAAGCGATTTGAAGATTTGATACAAGGATTTCAGCGAGATATTATATTGCCTAAATAATGTATGAACTTAATTTTACTTTTATCTAGAGAGAAGAAGATGTACCTTCAGTCATTAGCTCTTGTTACTATCATCATATACCCTACTGTATCCTCATCTAACGTAACTAAAATTGGGATTTGTGGACTGGTTTTTAATGAACGCATGTGCGAACCCCATTTCTAAAACATAATATAGCCCTAGTATAAGAATTTTGTATCCTCTTACTACTATTTTGTATCCGTAAGTTTTTAGTTGCTACATTGATATCCCGACATCGAGGCTATATCCTAGAGATACGAAACGCCAGTGCAATGCAAGAGATAATTTATCGATTTACCACCTAAGGCGAATACTCCGAAAGATGCACTTGATAGAGGCGCGTAGGTGGATTAGCAAAGCCTTTAGGCAATTTCATTTGAACTGTAGCATTAAATTCAAGATTTTGTTCTTGTGAAGTTTACAGGATTAAATAGTATTGTAAAATAATCATCGTATCATTTTTTAATAATCCACACGATGTTAGAAAACCCTTTGTTTTTAAAGAAAAAAAATCTTGAAATAAGTATAGTTTTATTTCTCCGTGAAGTATTTTGGTTTCACGTTCGGCTTGAGTGCGTACGATGTTGGTACAAAAACTCAAATCTTTTCTGCAAGTCCATGTAATTCCTCTTGCGATCTATCCTATGACGGATCATACAAGAGTAGAAGAAAGATATCTGACATAAGTATAACGACTGGGCTTGTCGTCTTGTTGTTGTCTTGTTATGTTGTTCTTACATCGTGTGATAGAAATTACGTCTTCTTTACGAAAATATGTCCGGATATCAAACCGTATATATTTTTATTGCAATATCAATGAGGTGACTACTTCACCAGATTTGAAAGAAACAAACACATAAACGCGTTCATTTCGAAACTTTTACTTCGCAAATACTGATTTTCCATTACATGTAGGTGCACGTAGCATGTGAGTACGAAGTAGGTAATCCTCGCCTTGACTGCATCAAGTAGCAACACGTTTTTAATGAAAATCGTTGCTTTGTATGTATAACAACATAGTTAAAAACTCATTTGTTTTAAGTTAAACAGTTTTGCTCAAGTTAATATACTTGTGTTTTTAATAGAAATGCTATTATAACACGTAATATTTACTTACCTATATCAAGGGCGTAACCAAATAAAATAGGTTTGGCTCTAGGTGACCCATATACGTTGTGGAACCTTAAGAGCATGAGAGCTAATTAATGAAAGCAGTTCATGAGAGCTCATCCAAACCACATATTTTAGTGCAATAGTTCAAGGCGATATGCGAGCAATGCGGGAACCTCCACAGACACAATTCGCAACAGCTTCTCGCTTGGATGCAGCGGGATATGTATTGGATAGAGCCATCGAAGCTCTATTAATTTAGGCCACATTATCTTGATGCACACTACGAATAGGTTTGTGATAATAAACTTGGTAAGTTATAAAAAAAGTTAAGGAAATGATAATAATATTTTAAGCAAGAGAAATATTAAAGCAGATATTTTAAACTTATGAAGAATATATTCGGGACTTCATAATTATACAGGTACCTAATACAAGTACAAAACATATTCTTACGTCTTCAATATGGTATTCAGTAAGTAGGTACTTGGTTAAATATCGAATGTGGATAATGTGTTCTTAACTAATTAGAGATAATAGCTAAATCGGTTTGCAGAATCATCAAGCAAATTTCTACATAGAGAATGATGATGCCAAATTCTTCTTGGAATAAACATAAATCTTAAATTTTTCCATCCATACATCCATCAGCTTTTGAAAGTCCACTGCTGGACATAGGCCTCCCCTAATCTGCGCCAATTCGACCGGTCCTGATCATCTGAATCCAGCGGTTACCCGCCGTCTTCTTCAGGACATCATTTTCTTAAATACTTATATAACTTCATAAAATTACAATATAATTATTTTATAAATTAAAGCGATGGATAAAATAAAATGTTAAACTTGTTTTGAGTTTTGAGTCTTAAACAAGTGCAAATAGATTTTCACTTGTTTAAGACTCAAAACTGTTAGGTATATACCATATTATTATGCCTTACCGCCTGATGATTTCTCTCGTATCTGCCCAAGATTAGGGATCACTCTGGGAGAAACAATTGGGATACATTTGGCAACTATCCTTCATACAATGTTTGTTATAGTGTCACATTCATCAAAACGCTTAGATTAGGTATGTATTTTACAACTGTAAACTCTTTAGAGTTAAACTATTTCTATTATGGACAAGAAACTTGTAAAACCGTGGAACGCAAGCCGAACCCAACATAAATAGTTAAATCTACTACTCTAATACAATTTGTAGTAAACCATGATCTCGACGCTAAGGTCGCATTATCGGATTGGAAAAAACTGTTACAAAACAATTAAGAGGAGAGGAAAATGGAGCTTAAGACTGTCAGATAGGGTTCAGAGTTGTTCGTTTGTCAAGACGTGAGTGCGAGGGTGAGTTTTACAATGTTCATGTGACGGTACAACCTTTTTGTTGGGTCTTTTGTGCTGGGAATCCGCGATGCCCTGGGGGCAAGGGGCACGATTTCCATTACACGAGAGAGTTTTGAATAGACCCTTACTTTCTATAAATTTTACACTGCATTTAATTACATTTGTCTGCAATCGATTGTATCTCTTTTCATTCGATTGTTCTTTTTGTGATATAGAAGCAGAAATGAGCTCAAGTTTACTTGAAGTTAAAGAGCCTATGGACTTACAATCGACCCTAGATACTATTGGAGTACTATTTGATTGGTTATAGATGCGTCGATACTCCAGAAAACTAAATTGGAAACTAAGGTAGTCATGTATGTCTCCTTTAGTAGACGATTTTTTTGACAGCGGCACACGAGAGGTTAATCACCACGCTTCATGCCGAATAAATATAATTAACGCTGGTGTTATTAAACAAAAGCAAGCGTGGCAGTGGTGCCTCCCTAGTCAAACCTCTGAGGGTTCTACCACATTTACATTAGTAATAAATCAGTATTTATCAGTTGGAATCTTATTAATATTATAAATCAGAAATTTTGTGAAGATGTATTACTTATGTACCTATCGAATGTCGGTATTTGAACATTCACGAATGCGAATGTTGTTGTTTGTCTACCCGCGTGGCAGAGCGGTTACCATACCGGTTTGACGCACAATGGGTTCCGAGTTCGATTCCCGGCCAGACAGGTATCTGAATGATGAGATTAGATTCATGTTCTGTGTCTGGGTGTTTGTGTATTCGTCTTGTGGTGTCCATGGTATCCACGACACAGGAGAAAATCCTAGTGTGGGGCTATGAGTGTAGAAAGCGTGTTCTTTCACTTTTTAACCGACTTCAAAAAAGGAGAAGGTTTCTCAATTCGACCTTATATGTATGTTTTTTTTATATTTGTTCGCGGATAACTTCCTCGTTTATGAACCGATTCTTTTTTTGTTGAAAAGGAGACATTCCAAGAATGGTACCATGTTATGGAAAACAGGATCTGATGATGTCATCCTAGAGAAATCGAGGGGAACTTTCGAATATCGTAGGGCTGACTAGTACGTTTGTTAATTTTTCTATTAAACAATTTAAAGCACTATAATTTAATGAAGGGCTGGAGTCGATCTGATTATGGAGCCGAAATACAGTCGAGGGAACTCCTCAACTATTTACAGCAATTACCTTGAGTTTAGGCTTGATTAATTTGTATTGATATAATTTGTATTAATGTCTGATTGTTGATTGTCTGATGTCTGATAATTGTCTGATCTGATGATGAAGATGAAGGACAGTTAAGGAACTCTTCAACGGTTTACAATAGCTACCTTGTGTTTGGGCTGAATTCATTTATATTGATGAGAACTTTGCACCTATATGGGTTTTAAATGTCATTACAGGTGCATTATGGAGACCATAGACAGTTGAGGGAATTCTTAAAATATTTACAGCAGTAACCTTTAAAATAGTACCTTATTTAAATAAAAATATCACTAAAATATTTTTTGTTAAAAAGTTTTTATAAGTGTAAGCAACCGAAGGAACTAAAATGGAGGACTCCGGGATCTCGAAACGACTTCAACCGGAATCCTCCGAGCGAGCTGCCCCATCGGGCTCCTCCCAGATGGGCGGCTGGGCCCACCGCTCCGTCTAGTCTTTACGACGGTATGCGACCACACATACCGCCGTCCTTCCCGGGATTGCCTGACCGAACGGTTCGCGCTCCCACTCTAGCCGTCTGCAACCCCGGAAGACCCTTTTAGTCGCCTCTTACGACAGGCAGGGGATACCGTAGCCCTATTCTGACCCCGAGGCTACAGGGACGATAGTTTATAACCTGGATTAACACATAGGATACCCATTACGACGGTAAACGTGATCAAAGCGTATCCGCTGCAATAAGCTAGTAATGTCATATTTTAATGCATTACTGTTTAATTGAAATAGCTTTACATTTAAATTGTGCCATATTGCGCTAACGTATCTACATGATACACATTTTGTTGATAATTTAGCTCGATGGACCCTGATGAATAAATACGCGGCATCACGCCCTATTAAACTAATTATGATCTGTAAACATAATGTTATATAATAGATACCTATGGATTACACCGCCTAAGTGGCGATAAACGTTGTACTGCATATTACCGGACGGGCCACGAATAACAAATTATATATTAAAATTATTTGGAACGAAAATATGTTGAAAATGTATAATTTTCGTTCAGAAACGAAAGAATAAAGAAAAGCATTGTGCACTTAACGCATTTAGAAGTTAATTTCATGGGATTTAGTCATAATGTATTCGGTAAATTATATAGAAAATTTATGTGAAACTCTTTTTACACAGCGATACTAGAAATTATCATGAAAACAGAAGCCCGACAATTGTGTTATCGTCTATCGTCTAGGTACAGCTTCAAACCCACACCTTTCTGCGATCACCGGCGTCATGTACAAAAAAATGTAATGTAATGACACTTTGCAAATGGAGATAATTCCAATGATATATCATATGTCACAATCCGTTAAAATGTTTGGGCTGTAGCGATTTCCAAAGACATGAACATACATACCAACATGAACATACTATATCTACCCCTGAAAAAATATCACTCCCCTGCTAATGCAGGCAGGTAAAGATGTGTATCTTTCTGTTACTTAACATTTTAAAACTACTACCTATATGAAATATTTCTTTTCGACTAAAACCACTGACGTCTACGTAACAATTTTCATATAGGTACTAAATTGGAATTATTACATTCAGCTGTTTATTACGATTGCATTTGACGCATTAACGTCAAGTCACGTCTGGACTGTAAGTCGTGCAAGTGTGGTCCCAGCTGCTGCGTGAGGGGCATTCCGGCCACGTATCAAGCAACGGACACACAAACTATTGTACTGGACAATTTGTATATGTCTACATTTTAAGGCATCGCTTAGCTCTTATCTTTGAGCGCGGCGACCGAATCAAGGAATTCAGTGACGAAAAAATCCTAATACCTCCCACTCCGCTTACCATGTAGCGCGGCCGAGTGTTCGTATTTGTATATGGTAAAACAGTGCGAAGCTCGCACGGATCGAGACGGGATGCTCGGAAATTGGACGAATATGTAAGCAGCTGTTTGTTAGTAAGTAGGTATATAGTATCAAAGAAAAAAAAACTTGAATTAATAAGAAAGAAAAAAATACTGCATGAATAAAAAGAAATGTTATAATTGCATAAGCTGATAAAAAATGCTCTTGCTGCTTTACCGCGGCAGTCCCCGAGTGCCGCATGTTTTTTTTTATAAGATTGAGTGCAGTCCATCGTGGTATGGTGATAACTGCACACATCACATCTGTAAGCAACTTCATATAGAATATGGATTCTAATTTCTATCTGAAGTTTAATAACACATCTTTAATAACAGTTATGTTTAGTCGACTTCCCAAAGAAAAGAGATTCTCTGTTCGTCACGTATATAAGTAGTATAAGTACCTATGTCTTTTTACATATTTAAGTGGTGAAATTATAACTATTTTCAATGTTTCAATTGTTGCAAAAAGCAACATGGTGTGGATTTTGGGTAATCGCAATTACAAAAGTTATTACGGGAGGCAGTCGGGTAAATGGGGTCATTTGTTGGAAATATTTTCGCAATGGTAATGCCAGGTGATTCCGACGACGAGGTCTGCCAACAATACGGTAAAAACGTTCAACGTAATTATGATCATTTCGCGTCCCATTTCATTAACATGAACGGATCAGCGTTTCATATTGTTTTCAATTTGTCAATAGTTTAATTAATTATAAAATTATTTTCAGAATGTTGAGAGATTTAAGCGGCAATGCTTTACGGACTGTAGTTATGTATATTTAAACATGTCAACACGTTTTTAACGATGTTTTGTGTTAAAGCTTTTATGAAATATTTTATTTGCACACTTATTGTATCTGCTACTAACAATGTTAGACAATAACAGTAGATTTTAAGGTATTGCATAGCTTTTATCGCGGGCTTTGAGGGCGGCGACCGAATCAAGAAATTCCGTAACAAATAAAACCTAACACCCCTCCGCCTACCATGCACCGCGGCCGAGCGTTCGCTAAACGTGTATGTGTATTGTAATTGTTTATGTTGATAAAAGAATCTATGCAACAGCTTTACCGCGACAGTGTCCGAGTGCCGCACGTTTTCTTTTTTTTTTAATTTTTCAACTACTTCATATTACGCAAAACCCTTGATTATATATTTTTTAAATTAATACTGATCAATAAACAGATACCTACATAAAGCAACCAAAAACAGTTGACAAACGTAGAAACATTGCGAAAATAGAAATATCATCTACAAAGTTTGTATATCAGACGAAAAGAAAATGACAAATGTAATTTTGCATAGGTAAGGTTTTTAATAATAGCAAAAGGATTAGCTCTCAGAGGGACTGAGAACCGCGTGTGGAACGAAGGCTGGAGTGAATTTTCTGCTCCGCCGCCCGTGAGATGGCGAGACCTTACGAAACTATTTATAGGGTTTTCGGTGGAAAAATATGCTTACAAGGCATGTAGACTATGGATTGCATCGTATTTGGGACTGATTTTAGATAGGAATCTATTATTGGGTTATACCGGAATAATCCGCTATTTTAAGATTAATCTTTAAACTTAAATAGTACCTATTCGTTAGTAACTAAATAAGTAATTTTAATGCATTTCGATACAAAGATATGAATGGAAAAAAATATTTAATAGTAACATTTCTTTTATTTATACGGTCCCTTATCCAAAACACACGTTTAATAAAAATGATAGAAATTTTTATCACAAACGTTTTGTTGCCGATTAAGTTATTATAGATACGGAACTCTTAATGTCATTTACAAATTTTAAACACTAAACATGTAAAGCAAATGACAAACGTAATTTTGCACAGTAAGTTTTTAATAATAGCAAAAGATACGGCTTTCAGAAGGACCGATAGCCGCGTGTGGCTGCAGTGAATTTTCTGCTCCGCCACCAAGGTCGGATGTAGACCGTGGATTGGATCGTATTTGAAAATGATTTTGGATCAAAATCTAGTATTGGATTATACAGGTATGACCCGCTATTTTAAGGTTAACTTTTAAACTTTGATTAAGATTTTCCTCCCTAAATCGATAGTACCGTATCTTCTATTCTCCTTCTTCCTTTCATTACCATGTAAAAAAACATGATTGTAATTATATTAAAAAATTGATTTAAATAACAAACAGACAAACCCGCTGGGTTTCTTGTCAGATCTTCTCAGTTGAGGTCGTATTCCGATCCGGTGGTAGTGTAAGAAAAAAAAAATAACTGACAATTTATAAGTGCCCCCCTAGGCCTATACAAAATAAAGACATTTCATTTCATTTCTGGTGGTTTGATAAAATCGGCTTATAGTTTATGGTATTCAAAGTTACTTCTATGGGTCAAAACGTATCTGATCAACTCCATTAAGTCAGTTCATACTTAATTGTAGAAGTCCTTGCTAGTTACCATGATTTTAATGAGTTCGGATACTTGAATGATCGTAGAGTTCTTATTTAGGATTCTTTAACGAAAATAAACTTTTAACTAAAATAATAAATTATATTTTTTTACAATGCAGATATCACAACTGTTTTGTTGCCGATTAGTTAAAACAGATACGAAACTCCTACCTCTACATGGCAAGCACTTGGCCTTAATGTACACTGACTAAATGTACCTACCACCTTAATACTGACGGTGAAACTTTAATCAAAAAGAGAATGTGAAAAAGGTAAATTTGCATTTTAGTGTAGCTATTAAAATTACCGAAAGGATTAGCCGTTGGCAGGAGCGTGAGCGAGCGGGCTTGGAGTAAATTTTCTGCTCTGCTGCGCTGGGAGATGGCGACCTCCCGAAACTAAACTGATACGTCCTTATTAGAGATGTGCCGAATAGTGGTTTCACCGAATAACCGAATAGCGAATACTATTCGGTTTAACTTTTATCGAACCGGATATTTGGACGAATTATTCGGTTTACCATTTCCTATTAAAAACAACTGTGAAAATGAGTTCATAAAAAAATGCAGTTTAAAAATAATGTTGATATAAGATTTTATAAAAAATGAGAATTTGATTGAGGTTTCAAAAATGTTGATTTGAAGTTTAATTGTTTATATTATTCGCTTTATTCAACACACTCTTCATAGGATTTTTTTGACTTATAAAATAAATCTTACGTAAAAAGTTTTGTCTTTTTGTTCTATACCGTGACGTGTAGCCAAGAAAATAGAAAAAACTCGAACCGTATATATTCGGCACCAAAAACCGAATAATTCGGCCGATTACGATTAGTGAAAAAGATGCCGAATACGCTGAATACCGAATAACAACCGAATATTCGGCACAATAGTCCTTACTAGTGATGTAACGAATTTTAACATGTTTTCAGATATTCGCATTCGCAAGAATTGTACGAATCTTTTGCGAATATTGAATTACAGTGCTTTGCAAAAAGTCGTCAAATCTATACTTTAAGTCGCATTGCAGATTGTCTATCAAAAAAGTTCTCCAAATATATAAATAAGAAAAAAAGACAAACCCGCTGAGTTTCTTGCCGGATCTTCTCAGTTGAGGTCGTATTCCGATCCGGTGGTAGTGTAAGAAAAAAAAATGTAACTGACAATTTGTAAGTGCCCCCGCAGGCCTATACAAAATAAAGACATTTCATTTCATTTCATTTCATTTCTCCTCCGGCCTACACCAAAAACAAAAAAAAAACAACATTCGCATTCGCATTCGCGAATTCGGTTCGATAAGTGATATTCTATGATTATATTGTTATAAAACTACGACTTTGGCCTAAAACTCTCTCATTCTGAGAGAAGACCCGTGCCCAGCAGTGGGATAATAATGGGATGTACCCCAAGGGATATTCACGTTCGCGAATATTCAAGTAATATCCTTCGTTACATCCCTAGTTACATCCCTTACAGAACCTAACGGAACTAAATACACCTGCGTACAATATTTTAATTTTCTACTTAATTTAGCGAAGAATTTGAAATTACTGTCTTATTTTAAGTTGTGATTCGGCTTGTTATTATTAATGAAAAATGAGAGAGATTATTGTAGATGAGCGGATTTGTTGGTTGATTTATAATTTACAAATATGAGATAATTTAGTCTGAAGAATAATATCGTGTAAGTAAATCTTTGGTTTCATGTAGGTTCCTATTAAAGATGGGTTGAGTACCTACTCGTACCTTTTTTTTTGTTTTGTGCCCTCTGAATCCAAGGGTTTCCCGATTAGATGAAACCTACGTTCTACTTATATGAAGATTTTTACGGATGTTCACATGCGGCAATGGGCGCTTACCATCTGGAGTCAAACATGCTGGTATGCTACTTCAATCAGATAAAAAACTACATTGGCTTTGAATTCATGTGTGTAGGTCCGGGAAGGACGGCGGCATGTGTGGTTGCATGTTGCCGTAAAAACAGAGAAGAGCCAGAGAAGAGCCAGATGGGGCACACGCTGAGGACACCGGCGGCGGTCAAGTGGAGTTCCCCGAGTCCTCTTCGCAGCGTCGAGGTCGGCCAACGGGGGGGTTTTAGTGCGGTAAGAATCCCACATAACCCGCGTCGCTCCTTTCCTTTAGTAAGTTATATTTATAGTTTTTGTACATTTGTTAAGACATTGCCACACTTACAAGCTTAACATCGGCCTACTCAGTTTTTGTGTACTTCCGAATTCCGCGCGCATCCGGGTAGCGAATGTTTCACCTGCCATAGTTTATTATCTATTCAGCGGACTCGCACAAATAAAATTGTATAATGCATAAGCGAATAGCGAATAGCGAGTTTGATTTACGAGAGCGCCGCGGCCGCTACCGAGTCACGTGCTGAATAACTAACATGGCGGCATTTAAATGCTCCCGCCAAATCATTTAGGTTGCTTTGCTTGTCTTGTTTGCACGTGCTGTTTGAGAATGTCATATGAGTTTTTTTTAAAGATAATATGCATTTAAATTAAATAATGAGTAAATCGATTATTGTAATGTAAATGGGTTGTCTGATTGATCATATTAATCATATTTCATACTGTATACTAATAATGGCGAAAGTTTGTGAGTGTGTTATTTTGTTACTTCTTCACGTCTAAACGGTTGGAGCGATTTTCAAAAAAAATTGGTAGGGATTTACAGACACTCTGGATTAACATATAGGCTTCTTTTTATTTTGGGAAAATATGTTATTCCCACGAGGCAATCGATACACCGATTTTTTTAACGCGGATAAAGCTGCGAGATTCAGCGAGTTTAAAAAAAATGTCGATAAGCTCACCATATTTTGCTGGATCATGACGAAACTACATGTATCTTATATGAGCGCTGACTTCGGGACTATGTACTAAGTACTGTGTTTGCTCTAAACCAACATGTATTTAAATTATTTTTTACTTTTATGTGGCATGGAAGTCGGTTATATTTTTTGTTTAAAAATTTTTTTTTCACGCTTTTCATTCACGATAAAATCAGTTATGGCTGTTGCTAGTCGTCCGCTAACCGGATGAATAAAATTAATTATTCGTCCGATTTTCGGATGAATAAAATTATGTGCTGACGTCATCATCTAAAAATAGACTTCTTTGACACAACCGGTCGGGGGCGCTACCGCGCCCCCTCCCTTAGATTCTGAATTGGAAAAATCTGTTCGAACCTAACCTAACCGAATAAAAAAAACATTTATTTAAAGAATAGATCAATATTTAAAGTAGAAAAAGTAATATAAACCTTATAACTAAGAGTATAATTCAACTGATACTGATAAAAATAATTTTGACTATCCTTAGTTGGAAAACCAATACCATCAAAACCAATTTAAGTTCGGGCAGCATGGTCGTTATTCACTACATCAGGTGTACCCATAGCTTTACACAATTTATTAATCTCAGTAATATGATTTAACTCACCAGTTTCAATACGTTTTTTATTGTGAGGATAATAAGTATGTTTAATATACAGACCATTTTTATTACGAATTTACCATTTAGCGGACGATTAATTTATTTTATTCATCCGATTACCGGACGACTAGACACTTCGATCAGTTATACGAGACCGTGTAATACATAGTATCCATAAGACTGCATAGTGCATACATAAATGGAAACGGTACTTTAAAATCAACCTTAAATGACAAGTCAAACAAAAGCCTAAGCGATATCTTACATTACTGTCACAGTGCATGTGAACTGAGCGCAACCGCGAGCAGGGCGCGGTTGGCAGTACTCCTGCATCGTCCAGGTAATTGTATTCAAAATGGAATTTGTGATCATAATTATGTCCTTTCCGGAACTCATTGTTTGTATTGCGAACAATAATTACCAAGCACATATAGTTTAGGCAGGCTGTATACCTATATTATTAGGTTTAAAGAGGTGAAGGTAACTTTATTAATCGTTGCCTCTGTTTATGTAACTCCTAATATATTCATAAGGGCCATATTACTATCACCTGTGGGTTAGATAGGCAGTACCACTGAATAAAAGCCCAATTAAAGATAACGGTTTTCATAAGTCATCTCTTCTTAGCATTTCTTCAATAAATCCTTAAGCACTAAATAGCCAACTTCTATGGCTTGGGCTTACAGTACCCTGCATCATAAGGGTCGAGGAGTTGAAGGTCAATTTTCTTAACATACGTCTTTGCTTTGTTAATATATTACATTTCCATAAGTATCAAATGGGCAACGCCTATGCTTTAAGCCTGAAGTACCCGTGCATCATCAGGACTGAAGAGTTGAAGGTCAAAACTATCATGTTATATCTTTGCCTAGTAATCTCATTACATATACGTAAGTAACAGATGGCCAACTTCTATGGCTTGGGCTTGCAGTACCCTGCATCATCAGGGTTGAGGAGTTCAAGGTAAATTTTTATATCATACGTCTTTACTTTGTAAATATATTGCATACCCATAAGCATCAAATGGCCAATAACTATAGTTTAAGCTTGAAGTACCCCTGTATCATCAGAGTTGAGGAGTTGAAGGTCAAATTTTTCGTTTTTATCTTTGCTTAGTAATCTTATCAGATATACCTAAACACCATGTGGCCAACGCCTATAGTTTAAGCTTGAAGCACCCCAGCATCATCAGAGTTGAGGAGTTGAAGGTCCAATTTTTCACTGTATACAACCATTAGTCTAATGTTCTACCTTTAATCTGTTTAATCTCATTTTAAATGCGTAAGCATGAAATAGCTAAGTTTTATGGCTTAGGCATTCAATACCCCTGCATCATCAGGATCGAGGAGTTGAAGGTCCAATTTTTCGTCGTATACCTTTGCTTAGCAATGTTATTACAAATCCGTGAGCAACAAATGTCTAACTTTTATGGTTCAGGCCTGCAGTACCCCTGCATCATCAGGGTTGAAGAGTTGAAGGTCAAATTTGTCATCGTACATCTTTGCCTAGCTATCTTATTATATATCCGTAAGCATCAAATGGCCATCTCCTACGGTTTGGGCTTACAGCACCCTGCATCATCAGGGTTGAGGAGTTGAAGGTCAATTTTTTTACAATATGTCTTTGCTTAGTATTGTTATTACATACCCATAAGCACCAAATGGTCAACCCCTATGGTTTAGGCTTGAGGCACCCCTGCATCATCAGGATTGAGGAGTTGAAGGTCAAATTTTTCATCACATGTCTCTGCTTAGTAGTCTAATTACATATATGTAAGCATCAAATAGCTAATATTATAGTTTAGGATAGCTGTAACCCTGCATCATCATGATCGAAGAGTTGAAGGTCAAATTTTTCGTCAACCTATATAAGCATAGATATATAATACATATTCCAAGTTTCATAAGAATCGAATCGGCAGAAGCCGAGTTATCTGAAATTATCTAAAAAACTTGAGGAGTGGTGGTGGTTTCCACCCCATAACTCAAAGAGTTAAGCATCACAGTATACCCATGTCCAAGGGAAAAAGTTGCGTGACAAAATTTCCTATCAAATGAAAGAAAGAAAATGGAAATCGGTTTAGAAACACCCGAGTTATTTAAGATTTTAAGAAACCGACATTTTCCAATTTTCCGGGAAAACCGCCGAAAGGTTTTCATTTTCCTCAATATGGGACTGCCTGTGAAACTAGCCGCATACAATGTCGTATGAATCGTGTCGGTAGGTCGACGATTTCTAGCCATTTCGCCCGAACATACATAAAAAAAAAAAAAAAAAAATACGTGACGAATAGATAACCTCTTTCCTTTGGGAAGTCGGTTAAAAAAGAGGACGACGACGAAAACTAATAGACGAGGAAAGAAAAATGATTAATCAATTTTTTTTCTATATATTCTACGGGGCGGGGAAGAGTAGTTCTGGAAGTATCAATATAAATAAATATAAATTAATCATATTAGTTATGAAATAATATCTTAATAATTCTTTGGAATATTTAGGCTTTAATTCTTGCGATATCTTTTGAAGTAAAAGTGTAAAAAACTAGTGAATAAACCTGACAGCAAAGAAAAACTTTTATTTTATCCCTTCTGAGCTTTTTTATACATTTCTAGTGTCTAAGTACACAAGACTGCGAACGGGATATTTCCAATACTGGGCGTTGTATGGTCAAAACCTTTCAGTTGACCCTCGGGATGCGGCTACTTAACATCCCTTCAGGATTGTCCTACACGAGTTTGCTTTTAAGAGAGCATTATTAGATAACTCCCGTTCAGTCTTAGCACATTCGTTACACTACAGCTACGTATTACGCTAGAGCAGTGATAGCCTAATGGTTGTTACTTGCTCTCTCGATCGGGAGGTCCGAGGTTCAAACCCAGGCACGCACCACTGATTCATGTGCGTATTATACATTAATTATCACTGCTTTTCGGTGAAGGAAAACATCGTGAGGAAACCTACACACCCGAGAGTTCTTTAAAAAAAATGATTCTCGGAGGTGTGTGAAGTCCACCAATTCGCACTATGGCCTAAACTCTCTCATTCTGAGAGAAGACCCGTGCCCAGCAGTGGGACAATTATGGGTTGACGAGAGACAGCTACGTATTTGGTACCTATAATATAGTGTAAGATTCATCTTCATCCATTAGCTTTATGAGGTCCACTGTTGGACATACGCCTATAATGTAAGATCGTTACTATGTACGATATTTCTATAGTAAAGAAATTAATAAAGTTGTATAGTCGGGTGGGTATACCAGGTGATGTCCCTGTAGTTCTGGGACCAGAACAGGGCTGCGGTATCCCCTGCCCGGCTCACTTTTAGGTATATGACACGACCATGTCAGTCTTTGGGAGTAGCAACGTATCTTAATTGACTTCAGATTTTTTCAAGGTGGTAGAGCCAGTGTAGTTCAACGGGGGAAGTACCACCGCCACACCTATTTCTAGCGTGAAGCATTTCTTGCGTTTCGATAGAAGGATGTGGTTGCCGGCACAGTTTCACATGAGGCTACGATCATAGTCCTCGGGAGTAGCAACGCATGTGTGATTGACTTCAGATGGAACCCATGTTCTGTATGAAGTTGATTACAGATGTCCATGGGCGGCAGTGGCCACTTACCATCAGGTGGACTGCATGTTCGTTTGCTACTTCAGTCAGATAAAAAAAAATAGAAACCTTGTTCCGTATGAAGTTATTTAAAGATGTCCATAAGCGGCAGTCACCACTTATCATCAGGTGAAATGCATGTTCTTTTGCTAACTCCATGGAGTCACTTTGTAATCCATCCGTGGCATATATGGCAGAAAAAGTTTTTACAAAACGATATGACGTAAGTGATACGCGTGCGGTTAGCACGCGCGAGAATGTGACGAATGTGCGAATCTGTGAAACAGGATAAAGACACATAGTCCTTTGAATCTTAGTTGGCTCAGGTTCCACGAAGATATGTGCGTATTAGAAATTCATTAGGGTTTGTTTTAAAAGCACCGGAAAACACTCGGTAATGTTCGTAAAAAAATCCAAACTTAGCAAGTCTACTAATTACTTAGCAAGCCTGGTGAACTATCACCTAAACTCTTACGTTATGAGGAAACCAGCGCCCACAAATGGGATAAAAAGAGGTGTCGACGGTTAGGAAATATTACGTTTCTACTTAAAAATACATACAAGAATCGATACCACTGATATTTCCATGTTCCATTTGATGTTAGTGGAGGTAATTTGAAATTAAAGAAGCACTTGGCTGCACAACATAATTATTTATTCCAAGTAAAATTTAATCTGCCCTGAGGTCGTTCATAAAAGAGTTCTGACGTACCGATATTTAAGTTAGCAGGCTTCATAAGCTCTGTACTTTTAATTGGAGCAATAAATAGTACGTGAAAATATTTCCGCTTTTAAAAAAATCATAAAAAGCTCGACCATTAACATTAATTTAAGAATTAACCATTAAAGTTATAGAAAATGAAGTAAAAAAAATATTCATAACTGTTCCTTCTCGATGCAAACATAAAAGTTTACACTTAAATTCATCAAGATTAAAATTTGTATATTTGGTTACCTATAAGTATGCGACTAAGGCATCGAATTATTAAGGGGCTTTACTCAAACTGGGGCCCGAGTTTGTAAGAGCACATAAAAACGCAAGCAATCAACGGGCCAGATGTTTTGCCGAACACATAAACGGCAACGGTGAAAATTGACAATTAACTTCGAATTCCGATACCTTCAAAATATATGCAATAAACTTTATAGGTATTACGCTCTCCAAACAGTAATGCAAAGGCACATAAAACGGATTTCGAGCCAGTTACAAAAAACGGTTACCGTTTCATTCTTGTGAACTGTACTCAAACGTTTGTATATGTATGATTAAAGGATTGGCAATATTGTTCAAGTGATTTTTAGTTTAGCCATTCATCCCGAAATTTCAAGTCTGAATTCAAAATCGAATATGTGGTATTTGGATGTAGTGACTTGAGGAGGCAATGTCACTGCTGTTTTAATAAATATAAAAAATTTTGCTCAAAAATTTTTTTTGACCAAAATCCCCATTACGGATTGAAGGCAGGACATGTCGAGGAGTAGTGCTTAAATGTATGATGGTTGGATAAAGTATATTATAGTCTGCGCGAACAAAGTCGCGTCGATTCTGCTAGTGGTTTAATATTTTGTAAATTTTTAATTTTATAAAATAAACCAAAATCTAAATGTCTTTACTTACAATTATTAAATGTATTAATTAGCTTATACCCGCGGATTTGCCCGCTTCGGTCATATTTACCACAGTAATGGGTATCCTATGTTAATCCACGTCATAAAGTATTTGTGAGACAAATTTCAGCGGAATCGGACTATTAACTTTTGAATGTGAGGAACAAACATATAAGCAAACTTAAGCTTTTATATTATTAGTAAAATAAGATTATTAATAGGACGTTATTTTAAATTGTCATGATTGGGGTACGACACATTATTATCCCACTGCTGGGCACGGGTTTTTCTCAGAATGAGAGAGTTTTAGGCCATAGTCCACCGCGCTGGCCAAGTGCGAGATGGTGGACTGCACAAACCTCCGAAAACTTTTTTTTTGAACTCTCGGGTGTGTTTCCTCACGATGTTTTCCTTCACCGAAAAGCAGTGATAATTAATTTTTAATACGCACATAAATCAGTGGTGCGCGCCTGGGTTTGAATCTCGGACCTCCCGATTGAGAGGGCAAGTTTCAACCATTAGGCTATCATTGCTCTGTATAGGTATATGTCATGATTAATATGACGTAATCTGGCAATTAATTGAGCACAATGATAGATTTTGTATCAATCAAAAAGTTATCGTCCGTGAAGCTATTAAATTTCGTTCCCTTTGTTTTATCCGGATCAGAGTTTTAAACGTTGTTTTATGATCTTGCGAACAGTCAATGTAATCATTGTTTGATTGTCGTTATTTATTTCGACTGAGCCGATGCGGTAAAAACTCGATAACCTTTTTGGTCTTTATAAACCTGTATGTGATGATGTATCGCAATTAACACTTCATTCGCATTTTATATATAAAATACTTGAACAAAACAACGTTGATTAGATTTTAGATTAATATTATTTTAAAGATCCTTAAGTGATAACGGTGGTGACCACTTAATGCCATTGGGTCGAAATATCGGTATCAAGAAATTCAAAACCGCATATCGTGAGTACCCATGACATATTAAAAATATCCTTGATTTTGTAAGGGATTAATATGGACTAGGGATTAATTCATAGATTTTTACCAAAAAATACCTAATTGTATCTGAACTTTATATTACAAGATTTATAACCTTCAATTTTTACGTAAATTATATTAACTTTAGCTTTCAAAAGACGTTTTTTCGCAATGTTAATAATTAATTGTCTTCACTTCGCATCAACCCATTATTGGCCCACTGCTGGGCACGGGTCTTCTCCCAGAATGAGAGAGTTTAGGCCATAGTCCACCGCGCTGGCCAAGTCCGAATTGGTGGACGTCTTCACTTAATGTATCAAAATTATCTACTAGTCTACCTATTCATAGCAAAGTTAGATCTACTTAACAACCACTACGATGCTTATTACGTAGACGATGCAAGAGCCACCTGAGCAATAATGGAGTGAAGCTTCACGGTTACAACTATTTCAGATATCCTGATAGGGCAATACCTAAGCTCCTCTCAACAGTGCATTCTAGGAATGTAATATTAGTATCTATTACCACAATACTATGAAGGAAGTAATTATTTGTCGATAGGTATCTACATCCTATTTTATTAGTTATTAGCTTTTTATTAGCTTCACCTGTATGTTTGTTTGTAAGTTTGTAACCGACTTCTTTGGGCGCGATTTTGACCCACTTTAAACGGCCAGATTTCAGATAATATGATTTTTGTTAATTTATATATTTTTCATCCATAGTCGATAAGGTAAGAAAATTAATTAAAATTTTCTATAATTTTTCTCTACTTTCTTCGCATCATGAGTCGTGCAATAGTTTAAAATTAAAAAAAACAAGCTATTATAAATAATCCAAACTAAAAAGTAGAAAATAAATAATAGTTTAAAAAAACTAAAAAAACACGCTTTTTATAGAAAACCTTTTTTAAAATAAAATATTTTTTTTTATTCACACTATTATTAATTTATATTCATTGAAATTTTTAACACTATTTTCTTAATATAAATTCATTTAAATTTATTTTCTATTTTTTAGTTCGGTTTTCTATAAAAAGCGTGTTTTTTAGTTTTTTTTTAACTATTATTTATTTACGCTAAGCTATATTTACGACTAGATAATTGAACATAATGTAAGAAAACAAATAATTCTAGTTCAAAATTTTGGTGCACAATAACAGCCTTTCCGATTACTTTTGGTGAAAACAATACCAATCAATTATACATTGATTTTGATAGATACGTATTTTTGATATAAAATATAAAACTAGGTTTTAGCGATAAATAACAGAATATATCTATATGTACCTAATAACAGATTTATTAAGTGCAATAATTCGGATTATGATATAGTTTGGTTTTAATTCAATTTCCATTCATTGTAATTTGTGATAAAATATTATTTACTAAAATAAACATTGCTTCCAGTTATTCTGAATAATTCATTGGATTAGTTATTTACTGACGTGGTTATAATCTCAGAAGGGACTATACTGTACATTTCGACCTATATTTTTGTTTACCCGGGAACAGATGCTAACTGGTTCCGAGAAAAGGAAAAACATTGTGCTAACGATACTCCGAGGAAGATACAAATACTGTAAGAAATATTTATGGAGGTTTTTCGGAATGGAATCCCAAGGGATACGGAACGCGACGGCCAGCTCTCTGAAAATGGGGCAAAACACGTTCAAATCCCCCGCCACGCATAATTCTTAATACAGGGATTATAGAATGGCTTCTCAGGCTTGGGTGCCGAAAGAAAGATAACAAGCAATTAGGAGATTCTTAAGGTGCATTGTATCTTCAACGTACATTTTATAAAATGTAAATTTTTCACTTGGTGTGAATGAGATGATCCGGAGAAAGTAATGCCGCTGTGGCAGCACTATAGAACCTTTGAGTAAGTTTTGATAAAAAACTAAAACTAGTTATACAGCTAGTTTAAAAAATATATACAAGTTGTAGGTACAAAATACAGTCTTTCGGATGACTTTTTTTAATTTATATCAATTAATTATACAGTAATTTTAATAACTGTTATCTTGATATTTTTTAAATTTTGTGACAGATTTTTGAATGATGACATGCATGTCTGAAATCTGTCTGCCCCGGGATTAATTGTGGAACCTATTGAGTATCGGACCGGTAAGATTAATTATTTATTGGTTCGCCACTCGAGTCATAATTATGTCAAAAAATTTAAAAGTTATTTGACACCGACTTAGAGAGTACCTACAATACGTACAATCGAACACTATTTTTAATTAAATGACGACGACGATACTGATCTGGCACGCAATGGGTTCCGGGTTTATTCCTAGGGCCAGACATATTTCCGAAAAATGTTCGTGTCTATAACACTTACGACATATGAGAAAGTGTTTTTTTAATAAATGATTCGCAATGACTAACTTGCAACAAGTTCCGGGATCAATCCCGGCCAGACAGATTTCTGATTTTTTTTGTGTCAATGGCACTCACTACATAGGAGAAAGTGTTTTTTTTAAATAAATGATTCGCAATAAATGACTTGCAAGTTCCGGGATCAATCCCGGCCACACGGATTTCTAAAAGATCATTTTAGATTTCTCTCCCAAGTCTGGGTGGGTGTTTTCCGCTATGTGTGCGTCCATGGCACCCACAACACAAATAATTCCTGTAGAACCAACAAATAGCTACATTGAAATGATAATATAAACAGGGCCAATGAGATGCGTACTTGCGTCGCGCTCACCTGGGCCTCGTAAATATCGCTTACGGCCGCTAAACGCGTTACTGGATCTGCTTTGAATAATGCTGGTTGGTGCTTACGGTGGGCTGTAGCAACTGTATAGGTGTAGGTGTAGGTGTATCGTTACAACCGAAATCAATTTTTAGATTTTTATATTTTTTAAAACTTTTAGAGTTCCGTACTCAAAGAGTAAAGACGGAATCATTATAGATGGATATAATCGGAACATTTGAAGGTGGTAGAACCAGTGTAGTTCGCCCTGGGAAGTACCACCGACACACCTATTTCTAACGTGAAACATTTATAGCGTTTCGATGGAAGGGTGTGGTTGCTGGTACACTTTTATATGAGGCGACCATCTTAGTCCTCGGGAGTAGCAACGCATCTGTGATTGACTTCAGATGGAACCCATGTTCTGTATGAAGTTGATTGATGTCCATGAGCGGCAGTGACCACTTACCATCAGGTGGACTGCATGTTTGCTTGCTACTTCAGTTTGATGAAAAAATTAAAAATATTACTATAACAGACGGATTATTATAACTATTCGTCTGTCATTCTGTCACCGCTGCACATGGACCGTGATAGCTTGACAGTAGAAGTTTTCACATATGATGTACCTGTTTCTGATGTCAAATACTAAAAACAGAACAATATAAATAAGGGGGGTTCCTAGACAACAAACGTGATTTTTATAGATAATGGACATTTAGCCGGTAAAATTTTTTTAGAGTTTGCAATCCACTTGATAATAAGTTCTGACGTCCATTGACATGATATATGTAATCAACTCAACATAGACTGTGACTGATTTGGCCACTTAAACTGAAAAAGGCTTTCTACACTCATAGCGCCACAATAGGATCTCCTCCTGTGTCGTGAGTGTCACGGACACATACAAAGACAAAAACACATCCACCCAGGCTCAGAAAAAGAATCTAAACATATCATTTAGATACCTGTCTGGCCGGGAATCAGACCCGGAACCCATTGCGTGTCAGATCGGTATGGTAACCGCACCGCCACGCGGGTCGTCACTAATAAGTTCTTAGATAAAAAGGTTAACATTTATCTTTCTTACCACCCCGCTTGACACTGCCGTTATAAGGTATTTTTGAACCGTTAGCCATATTTCTGTCAAATAACACTAATGTAGCGTTGCTGTAAAGAAAATAATTATTAGACGCGTTACAACTTAGTCCTCAGGGGTAGAAACGTATCTGTGGTTAACCTGAGAAAAGGCAGATCTTATCAGCTGGATCATGTTCTTATATATAAAAATGAATGTTTTTTCCGTATGTCCTTTATAGAATCGTAAACAATTCATTTGATCATGTGATGATCTCTAGCTAAATTGTTATTCATGAGCTCGCGAAGGTTTCTGGTGTATTTTTTGTGATGGCGTTGCAACGCGCGCAGGCATCAGCTAGTATTATATAAAAGGCAGAAATGGCTGTAATAACTGAACTCAAACCACAAAAAGTTCTACCACCTCTCAAACAGCATATACTGCTACTCCATATATGTAAATAGATAATGTATATATGTACATATTTTAGTAACATATGTTATTAAATTAAAGCACCGTTAAGATTGCACGTTAGACACTGAAAATTTGTGAAACCTCAATATGAAATCTACCACCTAACAACACAAACTGTCACTCCACATATATTATACTAGCAGAATTGACGCGACTTCGTTCGCGCAGACTATAATGTAATCTATCCAACCATTATACATTTGAGCACCACTCCTAGATATGAGCACTCTCCTCTGATCCGTAATGGGGATTTGGTAAAAAAAAAATTTGAGCAAATTTTTGATACTTTGAATCACATTACTCAAGTTTTAGCAAAGACGCCTTATATATTCTAATAATAAAAATAGCCTATGTTGCTCAGGGATAATGTAGCTTTCTAATGGTGAAAGAATTTTTAAAATCGGTTCAGTAGTTTTTAAGTTAATTCATGACAAACATACAAAAATACAAAGTTTTCCTCTTTATGATATTAGAGATATGATATAGGTATATGTATTATAAGAAATAATGCATAACCAATTTTAGTCCCACAATTACACAATTACAATTACACACATTAAAATTAAAGGCCCGTTAAGATTGCACGTATATACTGAAAACTCGTGAAAACTCAATATAAAATCAGCGGGTACCTAATACTAATTAAGTAATGGGTCCTTAGGGTGTAATCGTGAAGGGTTCGGTTAATTAATTAATTACCATTCATCGCTATTTATAACTTGTATATCATGTTACTGGGATCTCAGTTACCTGGACATTTCTTGATTAGGATCTCCTTCTGACTTCATTAAATTCAATTTCATTTCCATTAAGTAATAAAATCCATAGGATTTGAGTTTACATGATAAGCCGCGATTTTTATAAAGTGGTACTAAAATTATATTTGAAATAAACGGTTTTCTGCGCACACATTTATTTTGCACAAAATTCTTGCTCTTGAATCACTTTATCTATTAAAAAAACTGCATTATAATCCGTAGCGTTGTTTTAAAGATTTAAGTGTACGTAGGGACGGACACCGAGAAGCAACTTTATTTTATACTATGTAGTGAAGTAGCAATCTTATGGTTCATTTGATGATAAATAGCCACACACTTGACTAAAAGGGACATATCTGAAGATGACCACAGGTATACGTAAAAAAGCATTTTTTATACACCTAAAAACGAATGTAGAGTTTCGGATAGTACGTACATTTCCCTTAACGCACATGAATTTATGTATGTTTGAATATGGCTCAACCGTTAAAACTTTTCTTTATCGGTTTGTATAAATGAAATAATTATAAATTTAATACAATATCAAAGAACCATTTCGATTAAGACGATTTCGAATTACACGAAATCAAGTGAAACTAACTATTAATTAGTGCATGTTAGTGTTGACTGTTGATTGATAATTGTAAAGAACTTTATATAATACAGGCAGTCTACCTAAAGACAATCACAGACGTTTTGTCTCTCCTGACTCTCAATACTAACTAATAGTAAAACCTTCAGCGATATCTGCTCGGTTCTAACATTTGAAAGTACTGTCACTACATATTATAAAACAAAGTCGCTTCGTGCTGTCTGTCTCTATGTATGCTTAGATCTTTAAAGCTACGCTACGGATTTTAATGCAGTTTTTTAATTATAGAGTGATTCAAGAGTGTATACCTAATACATGCATAATATAGTGGAGGAACGCTAATCATTTTAGATTTTTGACTTTCAGCTAGTAAGTTATAAAAGAAACAAAATCTGTAGCAAGTTGCACAAAACAAGTTAATAAGTGCAGTCGCTTTGTATTTTGCACGCTGACAAATTTTTATTGGAATCGTTTCGGTCTGAGAATATATTGAAGAAGTTAGATTGAGGAAGTGTCTACATTGTTATTATCGTCTCAACCCCGCGCGGGAGACAATCTTCTCATTCCAATCGAACTGGACAGTAAAATCCCAAACGATATTATTTCCATCGACGATTTTATTACGGATATCATGTTATGATTTATGCTAACAAATAAAATAAGTCGAATATTGCGTGAAGGTAAATTTGAAAAGAGCATTACAATTCTTGTAACATTTATAATCGTCCATTTGTTATAAGAATAATCATAGTTAAAACATGATATTAAAAAAAATATCTTTCGTTTCGATGGAAGGATGTGGTTGCCAGCTTACCGTACTTTTATATGAGGCGACCATCTTAGTCCTCGGACGTAGCAACACATCTGTGATTGGCTTCCGATAGAATCTATGTTCTATATGAAGTTGCTTACAGATGTCCATGGGCGGCAGTGGCAGCCATGGTAAGTGGTACCGTCAGGTGGACTGCATGTTCGTTTGCTGCTTTAATCATATAAAAAAGTAAATAAACAATACACACGAAATATTTATATACGTAAATCTGACCTTTAAAGCCTGATAGACATGGATGTCCTCTAATGGGGGTCTTTATCGATGATCACCATGCCTGATATGCGTGATGGTGAACGCAATAGGTGAAGATAAGTTGCTGCTGCCCATCTCCTACATCTTGCCCCTTTGTCGCAAGTTATTTAAGACCGACATCACACAGGTTAATATTTGTATCTAGTTATGTATGTATTAATACTAGTCACCCGTCGCAACGGTTGAAATTCGACCGTAATTTAAATTAAAAACTATACTTCGTATTGTCCAAAGTAGCGCCAATATTTGTCTAATTTAAATAAATTGTAATAATTATCAAATTATTTTGAACGCAGGGTGCGTTAAAAGTAAGAAGAGGTTTATTAACTAAGCTGCGTTTTATAGAAATAGAGGGTATTTTGACAAAGACATCTGATATTTTTGACGGTATGTGTTTTCATAGTAAGACATTGAATGCCCTATTTCTTATATTATGTATGTGTTTGTGTGAAATGATAGGTAGTGAGTGTAATGTATTTTAGTTAGTTATGTATGTTTTATTCGATATTTGAAAAAATATTAGTATTGCTCAATCCTTCTCTACATCAACTATAACCGTGCCTAATTTCATAACCCTCCGCCTGCTGCTAGTACCTTAAATCGAACCACAAGCTTTCGCTACACGTATTAATATATAGATTTAAAAAAAAATATTTACCCAACGGTGAGTACTAAAACGAACAGCATAGTTCAAAAAATAAGAACGCAAAGCAAGTGGCCGTAAATAAACGGGCAACGGAACAATTGGCGGTAGTTTAAAAACTGCTTAGGAGCCCACAAACCGGATGGGGGCGGAAGCGAAAATTTTAGCTTTTCACAACTTATTTTTTGTCGTACTTACTTCTAAAACAAAGCATAATGACCCGCACGGCACGCATTTGTTCCCGAACAATCCAAATAGGCCATTTTTCATCCCGAACAATTGAGGGCGGTACTCCGACGCAATTGGCAGAGTATTTTGTCAAGTATTTGTGTTCGTGAGATCCGAATACGCGACATTACGAGTGCACTCCAGAGATTCATACGCGTACCAACAATGAACGGATTCGTGGGTCTCTGTTTTTCTCCTAGCATTGAAAAAAATTAATAAGGACTTCTCTAATATTGATTTCCATTGAATCGTTTAGATAGAAGTTCTTTGGACATTTTTCCGGTCATGTTAATAATGTTTGGAACTTTCACTTTATATGTATGAATATAAAAAGATAATATAATATAATAGTAAAGAATAGCAATATTAATGTTAGAAAAATGGAAATTTGACAAAGATGTAAGTGTATTAATATATTCAAAAGTAACTACTCTTTCACGCAAATACTACAGTTTGAATTTCGGTGAAATTTGGAACTTAATTTTTGACCTGGATAACACGTAGATACAAGTAGGATTCTCATTATCAATATGAACTTAATGAAAGCGAGTGTAGCCGCGGGAATAAGTTACTCACGTAAACAAATCGTTATTATTATCAAAAATAATTATAAACTAAAGTCAATATGTTTCCTAATTGTACGTAATCTCAAATCTGCTTCTGTTCTCAACCTCGTAAAACGCCAACGAACAGAGAACACGCTTGCCAATATAAGCTACCGCATTATTTATGTTGTAATTAATCACCTGTGCGGAGTATTGTCCGCGACGGAAGTCATAAAATCTCGCCTCTTATGATTTTCATGGCGGCTGGAGACAGAGCGTTGGAATTTTTCGTTTTATTTTATGATGGCGCGCACTGTCGCGGAGAAATATTGGCTCAGCGGAATAGCTCGTAAAGAAAACCGTTTCCTTCCACGGGTTACGCACCGCAACACGGGCGCTGCTTATTTCTTATTGGATTTCAACGCATCGTGCATACAAACTGACTTATTTAAACGTGTAAAATTATTATAAATTTTCAAAGACATCGTGTAATTTATCAAATTATCCTATTTGCGTAGAGCAGGTATAGTGTTCGTAGATTTTGATAGCGTAGCTTTTCATGTACTTAATATGAAGCATTATGCGAGTGAAGAGAAGAAAGTTGTAATTAGATTGTTCTGTAATATGTAGTTAATATATTTTGAAAACGAATCTATCTGCTAGGTGTATACAGGGTTACAGGAAAAGTCGTGCTAGATCCGCTATTATCCGTCATTCGACTTTTAATTTTTTCATTGAAAATTGCCGATTCTTACGCTACTGAATTTAATTTTGTTACTTTTATGTGTCTTTTTGTTATTATTATTGCATGTTTACATGTATAATAAGATGTTTTAGGACGTCAATCATTAAATAGTGCATAAGTTAATTAAACAGGCCGTAGTAGACAAGTTAAAGTTAAGAAATGAAAGGAAATATTAGAAAGTTTATTTTTCGCTAAGGGATAATTAAAAAAAAAATTATGGCAGTTTTTCGGCAGATGTATTTTATAAATATTTATATTAGAAAAAAGTAGTAAATTAATCGTATACTGGTATTTATACTACACGCTGGATAAAATAAAAAACTTTGAAATGCATTTTGGGTATGATAAAAAATAAAAATGTAAGTGTTCTAGCCACACAGTGCTGGGTTTTTGCTAGCAAACCCAAGAGAATTGGCCAATGTAGGTAATTAATGACTTTTGGACTATATTTGTTTTTCTACTGCGCCACTACTGCCCATTTCAGCTTGGCAGTAACACGTGCCGTGTTTCGATTAAGAGGCTGTAAAGCAGCTAAATATTTATAATGGTTATATCTAAATCGTGTTGTTTACCAACACATCTATGGTATGTAATGTTGTTTGTAAAATTATAGCTACTAGTACTAGCAGAATCGACGCGACTTCGTTCGCGAAGACTATAATGTAACTAGGGTTGCCACCTTTTTTCAACGATTAAAGTACTTTGGCTATAAAAGGTTAAAGAAAAAAAGTACATAGCCTCAAAATAAAGTACAATTTATTTTATCCTCGTGTTTTTTAGCTCCAGAAACCTTTACATGGTTGAGAACCTAAAATGGTATCTACGTGACGGTAGTCGGCGAAAAAAAGGTTAAATATACGTAAAATTTGTCGAGCAAAAAATAAGGTCACCAAATATACATATTCTACTTTTTTCTAAATAAGGTAGCTATGAAACGTAGAAATGATAAAATTTTTGTTTTACACAAAACTGCTTATAATCGAACTTTTTTTTAACCTAGAAAATAAAGTATTTTCGTGTACTTTATTTTTGTTATAAAGTATAAAGTACAATTACTCCAAATAAAGTACAATTACTCCAAATAAAGTACAATACTTTATAATAAAGTACGGGTGGCAACCCTAAATGTAACCTATCCAACCATTATACATTTGAGCACCACTCCTTGATATGTCCCTCCCCCCATCCGTAATGAGGATTTGGTCAATAGTCATAGTCAGTGGGTGTTGATGCTATTCCGATAGTAGTGCCAAAATGGATGGATGGATATGTTCTACCTATTATACTGTAGAACATTTCTTGTTCTATTATTAATAGGTATTGCAGTGAATGCAAGGAAAAAAATTTGAGCAAAATTTTTGACACTTTGAATCACATTACTTAAGTATTAGCAAATACGCCTTATATTTTAGTAAACATAGGCTGTAAAAATAGCCTATGTTTCTCAGGGATAATGTAGCATTCTACTGGTGAAAGAATTTTTAAAATCGGTTCGGTAGTTTTTAAGTTCATGACAAACATACAACAATACAAAGTTTCCGCTTTATAATATTATTAGTATAGATAGACAACACTTTATGTAGGCTGCTACTTTAGCTACATAAAAATTATTTCATTTAGTACATTGTAAGTATGAAGAGTAACCACGATTTTTATTTACTTTTTACTTATAAACGCAAATATTTTTATTTTCTATATTGTACCTAGTATAGGACCTACTTTTGTTTATAATTTTATAGTACCTTTTTATTTCAAGGTGGAAACCTTCAAAAGGACTCGACGACGATTGTGTGGGATTTCTCGTCAACCCTTTATTGTCCCACTGCTGGGCACGGGTCTTCTCTCAGAATGAGAGAGTTTTAGGCCATAGTCCACCGCGCTGGCCAAGTGCGAATTGGCGGACATCGTGGGATCCCATGTTGCCCCATCGAGCTCCACTCAAGTATACGGCAGGGCCAACCGCACGGCAAATAAGCATGCCGTCCACCTGATGGTAAGTGGTCACTGCCGCCTATGGACATCTGTAAGCAGCTTCATAGAGTACATAGGTTCTATCCGAAGTCTATTCGTTGCTACTTCCGAGGACTGAGATGGTCGCCTCATATAAGAGTATTCCGGCAACCACGCCCTTTCATCGAAACGCAAGAAATGGTTCAGGCTAGAAGTAGGTGTGGCGGTGGTAGCTTCCCGGTCGAACGACACTGGTTATGCCAACTGGTAGAACCATTGGTATGCGACTACACATACGTACTTTCCTTCTTACAGGGGTCCCTTGACTCGACGCCTCAAGCTCCCATTCTTTTATGGGCCGCAATCCCGGAAGCCCCCTTTTATTTCCCTCTTATGACAGGTAGGCAATACCGTTCCTATTCTTATCTCGGGGCACAGGGACAAATTTTGTAGTACATACCTACCTAAATTGTCCTTTTATTTATAGTTTTGTATTTCCTAAATAACACAGTAAATGTTCATTGACTGAATTTCAAGGAAACAATTAACATATTACAAGGTTATAATATAATTGCTAGCTACATTTATACAACACAACAGACAAATATTCATAAAGTACTTGCATACTCGAAACTCATTAAGCGATTTCATTTGAATGCTATTCAAAACGTAGTTCAATTAGACTGCTTAATAGATGTGGAGGTATAGTTGGAATTGATTCCGATAAATTCGGTTTCACGGAGCTTTATTCGTTTACGTAAACTTTGAGATTGACTCTAACAAGCCTTGGAGAGCGCGCCGTGATTTCTACTCTTAAAATCCAATTTAAATGCATTCCTCTGTGGCACAGGAGACCCCGCCGATACGCTCCGGGGACCAATTAACTTATTCATCCTTAACATTTCATTGCTCAACTTTGGTACCAATTTTGCGTCACTCCGAAACCTTTTGCTCTCGTACATACTAATGGAAACTTTTATTAAACTTTACTTATGTTAAGTGTTGTCTTTTTACTGATAGTGAATAGTGGGTACTTAGTAACACGTGCAAGAGTAATTATGTAATATAGAATACGCCACATTT
Organism: Spicauda simplicius; assembly: GCA_949699795.1. Classification (NCBI taxonomy): domain Eukaryota; kingdom Metazoa; phylum Arthropoda; class Insecta; order Lepidoptera; family Hesperiidae; genus Spicauda; species Spicauda simplicius. Next base: position 13,615,404 of record OX453057.1, read on the forward strand.
AACAAAAGTTTATAGTTTGACAAAAGTTATTCGTTTTAAAATTAACGAAATTTTAAATTTATGTTGGATAAATATAAAAATAATATTAATATAATAAAAGTATTTTAATATTTATTAATATGTAAATGTCATGTCCATTTGATATAGTAATTAGTCTTAATTAAGCATATGGTACTCATGTCTATGAGTACCATAAGCTTATTTAGATATAATTTAATTTATTTATGCCGTCTGTTATACTTAGTCGACACTACAGCACAGCAGATTTAATAATAAAAATAGGCATATAAATCTTAAAAATCCTACAATTTCAAAGTTTGACACAAAAATATGAAGTTCTTGGTCACTTAAAGAAATATTGGATATTTTTCGAAGTAAGGGAAAGTCATTTAAAATGCAATTTAAACATCCTAATAGAAACGTTCGCACTAAGAATTGTTGCAAAGTGTAATGGGTTCAGGCGAAATTAACGCAGAAAAATAGGAAAAGTTAGAACGAGTTTCCCGCCAAGGTTTTTTACCTTCGCCAAGTAGCGCTGTGATTGTAAACTGCTGAATTTATAATACCATTCTCGAACTCCACTCCATCGGGGAAGTTTTAAAACGGTTCGCCATTTTACTTTCAAGTTATACATTCAACATCATTGAAAGCAAATTCAATAATCCATCGTTCATTTAAAAAAACTTTACGCTTCGGTTCTAAGTACCTACGTCCCTTGGCACGGAAGAAAACCGTTTCGGTTTGGCTAATTATATTTTGACTAAACGCGATTTTTGAAGTGAAACTTCTTTAGGCGCATGAGGGTAAAATTTTTACAGATGAAACGTCACGCCGGTATGCAACGGAAGTGTCGGAAAAGAGAGAGAGAGTGATCGAGACCGATTGAGAGAGAGTAAGACAGGGCGAACGTAGCATGAGCAACTAGCCGTGGAGTGAGAGTAGGGAGCAAGCGAGTGAGAAAGATTGAGAGAAAAAGTGAGACAGAGCGAACGTCGTATCACGCCTTTTTCCCTTCCTCTTAATCTTCGAAATTTAAAGTTTTAGATTTGTATAAATATAAACAAGATTTATAAATTAGTTCGCCAAAGAAGTTTCACTTCTGACATGTGTACTTTGTACGCACACATGTGTTTTTTTTAAAACTTAACACTGTTATTTTAAACAAATAATAGATTTTATTGCAAAAATATACCAACTGTAATATTATATACTATAAATTAATATTTTTGTTAAGACAAGTAACTTATTGCAACAATCATATATTTTTTAATTGTATTTTCTATTTTTTATCAGTATTTTATATCAATTGCTTTTTTCCACGTTTTAAGTCTCAATTAAAAGCATAAGATCATACGCATTAAACCAAAACGGTCATTCCTTTCATATAAAAAATAAACATTCCTTTTTAAGAATCCTCGGACCCTATTTATTTGAAAAGGATACGATGATTCAAACAGATTTGCAAGATATCTGTGCGCCTTCTACGGATTACTTTGCAAGTCTCTTATAGGAGAGAAAACCGGTATCATCACTACTTAAGGATATTAAAATCCCTTCTATTTGTGTAAGGAGCTTGTTTTCTTGCTGACGGTACTGATGGAGCATTTATCGAGTAATCCTGATAAAGCAGGGTGAATTGAGCGTGTTGATACTTCTTGTATGTAGACGCGTGTTTAGTTAAATATTTCACTGTAAATGAATGAAATTCGGCTGCCGATTTAATCAATTTAAGTTATTGGTATAAAACCACATATGTGATTTTTTGTTGTCTAGATGTAAACCGTTATTAAACCGAAACTAGCTATCGTTCGTAGCAAATATCATGACTTTTAATTCGAGTTTTTTATGTCCTTGGTATTAATAAGTAATTCTTCAAATCTAGTTTTTTTTAAGTATTATGTAAATCCAAATAAGAATCTATATCTTGTTAAATGATTTTGTTTTTAACAAAGATTACGTGGACCCATATTTTATTATGTATAGGTCTAACTAAATTCATGTCTTAAAATATAGATCTGTGTCTAGCGTAGGGACATTAGGCTATCCAATAAATTAGGGCCAATTAGATTAAATACAAATCCCTTATCAAAATACCTTCAACTGCAATTATCAGTTATTGCTAACGATAAACAACTCTTAAATGTTTATGTTTGGTCTTATTTTGGTAGATATTAATGCATAATCGTTATCATCTGACCTTATTAGTAGCTCAACGTAGTTATACCAAATAGCTTGACTGCTGATACGAAATCTCAGTCAGCTCAAGTCAACACAACGTAGCTACGCATCAGAATTCATTAATTACTTCTGCCAAATAAATCCGCGTAAGTTGTAAATGTAATTTCGTTATTATTGTTAACCGTTGAAGTCGATCGGAAAGGAGGGATTATTAGACTGTTATTTATAATAATATTTGTTATTTATTATAATCCTGAGCAGTGATAGCCTAATGGTTGAAACTTGCCCTCTCAATCGGGAGGTCCGAGGTTCAAACCCAGGCACGCACCACTAATTTATGTGCGTATTATACATTAATTATCACTGCTTTTCGGTGAAGGAAAACATCGTGAGGAAACCTACACACCCGAGAGTTCTTTATAAAAAAAAAAAATGTTCTCGGAGGTGTGTGAAGTCCACCAATTCGCACTTGGCCAGCGCGGTGGACTATGGCCTAAACTCTCTCATTCTGAGAGAAGACCCGTGCCCAGCAGTGGGACAATAATGGGTTGACGACGACCCATTCCTGTCCGTGTTATTATAACAATTTTATGTACCTTTAAAGTTAACTAGCAAAGTAGATTCGAAGCGAATCAGTGGTGACAAACAAACAGTCAGATATACGGGTGATCTTATAAGATTCCGTTTAATCTTCAATGTACAGGGGACTCTTAAAATTGACGATGATAAGATCTATCTGATGTTAATTTATTTACTGAAGTCTGCAAGCTATAACCAACTTCAGATAGGATCTTAATCCAGTTATTATCGCTTTGCCCTCTAGAACCACGCTGCATTTCTGATGTTTTGATATTATCCCTATATATTTTCGCATTTATACAAGTTGTTTGTACACTTTTATGATAAAAATAGTGTTAAAGAAACATAGAACCGTCTTTGAGAATCCATCTCGTTTATTTGTACACCATCATCTACTATTCGTTTAATTATGCCTAGTGGTGTCTGCCTTACATCTCTTTCCGTGTCTGTTGTAAGAGGAAATAAAAAATACCAAGCTAATGGGCATTAGCATTTTCCTATGTATCATAAAAACATACCCGCGATGACCAAATGGCAAATATCTCCTGCAGGAGATATCCATATTCAGCATTGAATTGTAAAAACTTAAACGGATGTTTTCACCTATCATTTAAAAAGTTAACAACAATTTTATAGATTATTCTTTGAAAATGAATAATACTTGATATATCTGTTATATTTGTCTACGAAAATAACTTCCAACGTATATTTATTGTATTTTTTATCTTTATTGTTTCAGATTAAATATGAATAAGTTGTTTCTTTGGTTGCTTGTTGTCGTTACAGTGATGGCAATTGCAGATGCAAGATCATGTTCATCTGGGTAACTATTCTTAGATACTATTTAGTACTTGTTGAAAATATATAACTTTAGAATAATGTTATTGCGCGATATTTTATCTGATCGAAGCAGTGGTAAATGGTCACTGCCGCCTGTGGATAACTGTAGCGTCTGCGATCGGAGAAAAAGCGGGAAGAGGAAGGGACAATTTTTCATTATAACGTTGTGGGTATCAAACCGCCACATTGCTCGTAGGACCGATAACCGATGGGGAAGAAAGGTCCTCGAGTGGCGACCACGTTTAGGCAAAAGGAGTACAGGTCGCCCCCCTACCAGATGGACCGATGACCTGAAGAAGATAGCGGGAAACCGTTGGATTCAGAGGGCACAGGACCGGTTGGAGTGGCGCCATTTAGGGGAGGCCTATGTTCAGCAGTGGACATCAAAAGGCTGATGGATGGATGGATGGATGGGTATCAAACCTCGCAAATAGATCTCCTCTACATATATATATGAATAACTTAATGAAAAGTCTAAAAAATGGTTAAATTCAACAAACTATTACAAACTAAAAAAGCTATCCCAAAATAAATATCAATTAAATACCAAGGAAATCGTTTTAAAGCTGTTAGTTGTTTAGGTTATTTTTCAAATGATTCCTTTTTTGATTAAAAAAAAACGTTGCAAACATATTTTCGGTAACAATCTCAAAACATTAAGTATTAAGTCAGTTTTAATTTTAAAATAATCATAAAAAAACGAAAAAAATATGTGAGAAGTGGGACTAATATTGCTTTTTTTAAATTAATACTTATTAGATTGGTATCATTACGTTTGGACATTAGTATAACCTTCTGGAGACCTAAGGGCTGGTGCGTATTTTGGTGAAAGAATCAGTTTGGCCATACAAAGAGGTAACGCCGCCAGCATTCTTGGGACTCTCCCAAGAGGCAGTGATGTGGACTCTTTGTTTTATTTATAACTTCTTTTTATTTTCTTTTACTTTATTTACTTTTAAAAAAATATATTTTATTTATTGTTAATATTTTGTTTTGTATATAGTGTAAATAGTAATAGTAAATTTGTTTCAAAGTATTAACAAATAAAATAAGACCTTCAATATCAACCAATATCTTTTCCAGGAAAGGTCACAAGAAGAACGAGTCTAACGAAGTTGAAAGCAATGAGGTAGGTATTTATTATTAAGTTATATTGATTATCAAAGCACACACTTCCTTTGATTTCTTTTATAACATTGAAGTTAGCAAACGAGTATGCAGTCCACCTGATGACCACTTACGGCACTGCCGCCAATGGACTTCTTTAAGCAACTTCATACAAGACATGGGAGTCTATCTAAAGTCAATCACAGCAGCGTCGCTACTCCCGACAACTAAGATGGTCGCCTCATATAAAAGTGTGCCGGCAACCACACACACCCTTCCATCGAAACGCTAAAACTGCTTCACGCTAGAAATAGGTGTGGCAATGTACTTTCCCGGTCGAACTACGCTGGTTCTATCACCTTCATTTCTACCGTATATTTGTATGTATGTCGATTTAATTGGTACGCGTTTCAGCCCATGGGTTTGTCAAATAGTAACGTATGACATATCGTTGAAATAGAAGGGTTCCGTATCAACGGCTATAAAAAAACGCTAAAAAATCACGTTTATTCATTTTATTCAGTTTTTAGTATATTTGTTCTCTTATCCTTTAATAAGTAATGCTCCGTCTTCACCCCTTGGGTATGGAGCAGGAAAAGAGGGGGAGGGACGATTTTAGTTTTAACAGTTGGGTTTTTGTTTTCATAATGATAACTAGTAGAGATGCGCCGAAGTGATTTTACCGAATAACCGAATACCGAATACTATTTGGTTTGACTTTTACCGAACCGGATATTGGACCGATTTAATCGGTTTACCATTTCTTATTAAAAAACAATTCAATAAATTTTGTTTTGATTTTTATTAATAATATATAAATTTTAGGAAAAAGGCGTATGTGGTTTAAATTTAAAAAAATGTTGATTTAAATTTTAATTATTTTATTTTATTAACTTATTTAACAGACTATTCATAGGATTGCTTTGATTTATAACATAAATATTACGAAAAAAGTTTTGTCTTTTTGTTCTATACGGTGACGTGTAGTGAACAAAATAGGAAAAGTCGAATAGAATATATTCGGCACCACAACCGAATTATTCTGCCGAATACAACTAGTGAAAAGATGCCGAATACGCCGAATACCGAATGGCAATCGAATATTCGGCGAATCTCTAAAAACTAGCCTATCAATCTATGTCTATCAAACAGAAAACAGATTTAACTCAATTCTAGATTTCGATAAGGTTACTATTTGATCTTATAATAGAAAAAAACCTTATTATTCTATATCCTATCCTACTAATATTATAAATGCGAAAGTTTGTGAGGATGTATGTGTATTTGTTATTCTTTCACGCAAAAACTATTCAACGGATTAGGTTGAAACTTTACAGTAGTATAGGTTATACATCAGAATAACACATGGGCTATAATTTGTAATGATTTTTTTTTTATAAGGTTGTAATATAACGAGAAATATCAGGTTAGTCGGAAAAAAAGTTGTGCTCTGAGAGCTATCTTCGCGTACGCTGCCTAAACCGTTGGAGATATCCAAATATAATGTATGGTGGGATTGTTTGGCTCACATAGATCTAAATAAAAGTCCGCGACAGCATATATCTATATTTTATGTATAACCCACAATAACTCTTTTTATACTTAGAAAATTTTAAAAATTTCAAGTTGATGTTTCCGTGGGTTTTATACAAACTAAATATTAATCCTTATCAAAATAAATGATTTCAAAAAATCAAGCATCTAATAAAGATCGAATCTGCCTTTTACACCATGAAAATTGGATAAGTAGTTTAGAAGATATTACGAGTATAACATATTGCGTCAATTGATTGACCGGCAGTACGCGCCGTGCGCCGCCGCCGTATACAACGAAGTTGTATGACATTAACATTTGAATGGTTATAAAACACGGAGCAAAATGTGAAAGGTCAATGACGTCTATGTAGTTCCAGGAATAAGGAATCCCCTGTCTGTGGTAAGAGGCAACTAAAAGGGAGCTTTCGGGGTTGCGGGCGGCTAGACGGAGAGCTCCAAACACCCAGTCAGCAACTTCGGGAAAGATGTCAGCATGTGTGGTCGCATGATATCGTGAGAGCCAGGATGGACGGAGCTTGAACCGTCCAGCCAGGCGATCCCGGGAAGGACGGTGGCATACGTGTGGTCGCATATCGTGGTAAAGACCAGATGCAGTGGTGGGCCCAGCCGCTCACTTGGGAGGAGCCTGATGGGGCAATGCACTCAGAGGACTCCAGTTGTGTCCCTTTGAAGATCCCGGAGTCCTGGTGCTATAAGAATCCCAGAAAACCCTGCGTCGCTCCCACGGCGTACCTTTTGAAGGTTTCTCCCTCGACAAAAAAGAAAAAAAGTCAATGAGAATGAAACAGCGGAAAGGTTAAATATGTTATTCAATCGTCATCGACCTTTTAATGTAACACAACTCGACACATATGTCAGATTAGCAGTAGTTTAGGTCGTAGTTGACCACGCTAGCCAACTGCGCGTTGGTAACCGTCACGCGTTTTGAGACCCTTTCTTAAAACTTTTAATTTCAGAGTAAGCATTAATATCTGTTGCCGACAAAACTAATTCAAATTAATATACGTGCCTGTGATTTGAAATTTGAACACACTGATTTAGGCGATTAACACACGGCACCGCGCACCGCCGCGAATAGCGGTGCCCCGCGCGATAAGGCGGTTTACGTACCTGTACGCGCGGATGGACCGATCATCAAAATAAACTTTTCGACATCGAAATGCATTTTTGCTTCAACGATGATCCGCGCTGTTAGGCGCCAGCCCGTGTGTGAGGCGCACTGTAGTTCGCGCGGAGACAAGGTGGTGATGAGAACACCGCTGGACCGCGCGGCCAGTCGGTGTACGTTTGTGAGGCATCAACGGATTTATTAGACCCCAATACAACATGAGATCCGCTTCACCGCCTACCGTGGCATTGAGCGGTACCGTATGTTAATCGCTTTAGGAAGTAGGGCAAGGGTTCAATCTGAAGTAGATCACAGATGCGTTGCTACTCCCGAGGACTATGATGATCGTCTCATATAAAAGTGAGCCGGCAGGCACACCCTTCAAATGAAACACAAGAACTGCTTCACGGTAGAAATAGGTGCGGCGGTGATGCCTCCCTGGTTGAACAATTGCTCTACCACCTTGCAAACTTTATGTGGCAGACTAAATTCCACGCGAGCGAAGCCGCGGGCAAAAGCTAGTTTATTTAATATAGAGTAGGCAATAAGATTTTAGTGCGTGTTGTTATTTTATAAGAGGTCGTGTCAAAGGTTTGTGTGTCATCTTAATAAAGTATCAATATCGTTTATATATTTATGAAATCAGTTTCGTTATAATTCGCGTATTATATGGCCGTTGTTTTTATTTTTGAAGCAAATGAAACATAATGTATTTATTTTGAATTGGCCTTATTTGTGGCCTTTTTGAATTTCAGCATAAAAAAAAGAAAGACTGTGACGACTCATCTTCGTCGTCATCTTCGTCATCCTCATCTTCGTCATCCTCCTCAGAAGAAGAAGAGAAAGAAAAATGTAAGAGAGTAAGTAAAGATTTTTTATTAATTATCTTTTGACTTATAGTATTAGACCACGAGGTATATTACATCGGCGAGAAAAAACATAAACCATCATTCTGAGAGACGACTTTTAATTTTTCTTTGTATATGCAATAGTTAATTTTATTTCCGAACAGGTAACTACTATTGCCCCTCTTTGCAACGCCTATGTTATTGGTTAAGAATCATTACATTTTCTCCTATCTGTGTCGTCAACCCATTATTGTCCCACTGCTGGGCAAGGGTCTTTTTTCAGAATGAGAGAGTTTTAGGCCATAGTCCACCGCGCTGGCCAAGTGCGAATTGGTGGACTTCACACACCTCCGAGAACTTTTTTTTTTTGTTTTAAGAACTCTCGGGTGTGCAGGTTTCCTGACGATGGTTTCCTTCACCGAAAAGCAGTGATAATTAATATCTAATACGCACATAAATCAGTGGTGCGTGCCTGGGTTTGAACTTCGGACCTCCCGATCGAGAGGGCAAGTTTCAACCATTAGGCTATCACTGCTCTGTGAACAGATGTTCTCCTATCTACTTTGGGTTTATTCAATGACAGGATATCCTTCATTATATCCATACACATTGTACCAGTAGAAACAAAGTGGATACTTTTTAAAATTACAAATTAGACTGTTTTTATCAGACAGATTTGAAACGGTGACTGCGCATAATAGCACTAGGAGTACCGAAGCGTTATAATCTGTTCAAAGAATGTTTGTTGGGACGGGGTTCTTCGAGCGAGCTTCAATTGCGATTCTGATTTGCAGTAACGATGGCAATAAGTAATACTACATTTCGCTCTGCCGCTGTAATAATATTATTTTACTGCGAGCATACTATCTTTCATTAACTTATTCTCCAATTACATAAATCACTTTACTTACTCTAATACTTTATTTTTTCTTCATCAATTTATGGTAGTGTCTATTGCGCTTAATTTGTATATAGTATTTAAATTAGATTATGACCTTTTAAGTGACTGCGACGATTGCTGCTATGATTCTCATGGAGGCAAATTAGTTGTCTAAAAGCAAAAACGCTTTTGAAGTGAAACTTCTTTAGGCGCATGAGGGTAAATTTTTTACAGATAAAACGTCACGCCGGTATGCAACGGAAGTGTCGGAAAAGAGAGAGAGAGTGATCGAGACTGATTGAGAGAGAGTAAGACAGGGCGAACGTAGCATGAGCAACTAGCCGTGGAGTGAGAGTAGGGAGCAAGCGAGTGAGAAAGATTGAGAGAAAAAGTGAGGCAGAGCGAACGTCGTATCATGCCTTTTTCCCTTCCTCTTAATCTTGGAAATTTAAAGTTTTAGATTTGTATAAATATAAACAAGATTTATAAATTAGTTCGCCAAAGAAGTTTCACTTCTGACATGTGTACTTTGTACGCACGCATGTTTTTTTTTTATTATTTCACTGAAGAAGCAAACGAGCATGCATTCCACCTGATGGTAAGTGGTCACTGCCGCCCATGGACATCTGTAATCAACTTCATACAGAACATGGGCTCTATCTGAAGTCAATCACAGATGTGTTGCTACTCCCGAGGACTAAGATGGTCGCCTCATATGAAAGTGTATCGGCAACCACACCCTTCTATCGAAACGCAAAAAATTCACGCTAGAAATAGGTGTGGCGGTGGAACCTCCTCGGTCGAACTATACTGGTTCTACCACCTGTTAGACAATTTTAGGCAAAGAGGCGGTTTTGCTTTTTTTTATAGGAGAACCCAATCTTATTATGCAGGCTCGAGATGTCCAGTTTGTAAGTTTTGCACGCTCATCTCCTGAGGGATCCCTCTGAAAGGAGTCTGTCTGTCGGATTATGGCTATCGTAACCATCAGCATCGGTCGATATTGCCGGACCACGAATGTAATGTGGCTTTCTCGTGACTCGACATCCAACGCCCAGATGAACCGCGGATATAGTCGGTAGGATTCTGACATATCCCTTATGCACTACCAAGGAGAAGGAGATCCATGAGGATTTGTCAGCGTTATAATAATGGGTTTTTAAACCAATATTATTATTTTGTAACAGGGACGGGGATCCAAGGATGACTCGTCATCATCATCTTCATCCTCATCGTCCTCATCCTCATCCTCATCTTCAGAAGAAGACGACGACAACAAATGCAAAGATGATGATGATGACGATGACAGTGATGAAAAGTCAAGTCACGTAAGTTGTTCTGTTGTTTTTAACCTTTAAACACACACGCTTTTTAAAAACACGCTTTCCACACTCATAGCCCCACAGTAGGATTATCTCCTGTGTCGTGGGTACCAAGGACACACAAAAGACGAATGCACAAACACCCAGACCCAGTACATCAGTCACCTAAACTCATCATTTAGATACCTGTTTGGCCGGGAATCGAACCCGGGACCCATTGCGCGTCAGACCGGTATGGTAAGCTCCGCCACGCAGTTCGTCAAATCTACCTACATCAATAAATATGGCTACGTTATGGGTCACCATGTCGTACGTTTTTACAGTGTTCCCTTCTATGTTAAGAAATTCCCTCCGTTTTATCCGTATAAATACTGTTTATATCATCGTGATACGGTAAGGGAAACGCAGGTGAGAATCATTAGTGTATGTGTGTGTGAAGTCTAAACTATTTGAGCTAGAATCATGAAATTAAGACCACAATTCACTTTATGATGAAACACTCACTAAGTAAGGTGTGGCAAGGTTCTTCTGGAATCAAACACCAGAGGTGGTACCATTATTACATGGTAATTACGTAATAAATTTACATTGCTTATTACAATATTGCAAATACCCGAGAGAGGTTTTCTCTTTAAAAAATACAGTTATTGCGAGAATAATAAATAATTTAGCTTAATAGTAAATGTGTAAGAGTAAATGTGGTTTTAAACAAGTTTTGTTTATTTATTTTTTGTTGCTATAATGAATGTTCTTTTTCCAGCATAAAAAGTCCAAACATCTGAAGGATAAGAAACACAACTGAGGCCAGATGGCTGATGCTTCATAAAATGAAACAAGAAAGTTGTAATTTGTGCTTCGTTAAGCTTTATTTTTATTGTAAATATTTTTGAATATGAAAATAAATACTCCATTTAATACTTTAAGGTTCAATTGTGATCAAAATCAATGTACAGATTGATTTTATATATCATTAATAATGTATTTAGGCAAAAGGAGCACAGATCGCCCCCTTACTAGGTGGACCGAGACCTGAAGAAGACAGCGGGGACCGTAGGATTCAAAAGGCACAGGACCGCTTGGAGTGCCGTCATATAGGGAAGGTCTATGTCCAACAGTGGACCGCAAAGGGTTGATGGATGGATGGGTGAAACATTTTTTTTAATTTAGACGTCCATGGGCGGCTGTACCCACTTACCATCAGATAGACTGCATGCTTGTTTGCTTCAATCGAATAAAATACAAAAGACTAGGATATAAATGGATAAAAGGTGTATGTACTTGATAATAAAGATGATATACCTTTACAAAATAAGTAACAAAAAATATTTACAAAAGTTTGCGATTTTTATAAAAGAGTAGTAGCAAACGAGCTGTTCAATCGATGGTAAATTACTCTTGCCACCAATGGAAAATGAGCTTGGAAACATAGCCATTGCTACCTTTATTATCTAAGTCAGAATACTTCACTAACCTCTATCTACCGTATCTGTCTCATTTACTACATCTTCACTATAACGACATAGTTTAAAACAAAGTTGCTTCCCGCTGTTTGTCCTTATGTATGCTTAGATCTTAAACCAGGTTATGGATTTTAATGCATTTTTTTAATAAATAGAGTGATTCAAGAGGAAGGTTTTTATGTATAATAGGTACATACATAATATAGTGGAGGAAAACTGAAAATTTTAAATTCATTAAGTTACGAAGTTCGCCGGGTCGGCTAGTTAAATTTAAGTTACGAGAAATGTTGTTAATATGAATGAGAGCGATGCCCCAGAGTCGAATCATGAATTGTTCTATCATCACCTCTCAAAACATATGTTAACTTTATACCTACATAGAAGACGTCCTTCTAAACATATTTGAAACAGGTATTATCATATCCTCTTTTGCCAGGTGGTAGAACCAGTGTAATTCGATCGGGGAGGTTTCCACCGCTACACTTATTTCTAACGTGAAGCATTTCTTGCGTTTCAATAGAAGGTTGTGGTTGCCGGCACACTTTTATATGAGGCGATCAGCTCAGTCCTCAGGAGTAGCAACGCATCTGTGAATGACTTCAGATAGAACCTATGTTCTATTTGATGTTGCTTACAAATGTCCATGGGCGGCAGTGACCACTTACCATCAGGTGGACTGCATGTTCCTGCTTCAGTCAGATTTAAAAAAATCTGTTATAAAATATTGTAACACTGCAGCATACGGCGTTTTGTTAGGTTTATGAACAAAAATGAGTAATTTGAATATTATCGCTCTAAGCGGGTGGCATTTTAATAACGAAATGCCTCTCATGGCCGCATTGAGTATATTTTCGGTATTTTTCGCTAACCGGACACGATCAAAGGATGTTTGTTTTATTTGAAAACTTTATTAAAACTCATTGGAAATCGATGTAACTTAACTTTTTAGGTTATTTTAAGTCTTTCATGCCTTACGATTAACATTTTGGTAAAAGTATAGCTATATGATTGCCACAGAATATTTATTTTATTATTTATTATAAATCTAGAAATTCCAAAGCGCGGACTAAATGGCTTCTGGTATTCTTCCTCACTTAATACTTAGATATATGTATTTATTAGAGATGCGCCGATTAGTGGTTTCACCGAATACTATCCGGTTTAGCTTTTAACCGAACCGGATATTCGGCTGAACTTTTCGGTTTACCATTTCTTATTAAGAAACAACTGCGAAAGTTTGTTCATAAATAAATGTTGATTTAAGGTTTAAAAATAATTGATTGAAGTTTCAAAAATTGTTGATAATAAGTTTAGGTGGCTTATTTTATTAGCTTTATTCAACACACAGTTCATAGGATTTCTTTGCCTAATAAAATTAATTTTACGAATAAAGTTTTGTCTTTTTGTTATATACTGAGACGTGTAGACAAAAAAATACAAAAACTCGATCCGAAAATATTTGGCACCAAAACCGAATAATTCGGCAGAATACAAATAGTAAAAAAGTTGCCGAATACACCGACTACCGAATAACAACCGAATCTCTGGTATTCGTTGTATGATAGAACTTAGGTGACCTAAACTTTAAAACAAGAGTATAAAAAATAAAGAGAAAAAAAACATGAGTACCGCGAGGTATGTATGTGCAGTTTTATGTCTTAGTATAACGTTAATAGCAAAATAGTAGAGATAAAACCAGCCAAGTACGTTGTATGAGATCATGTCTCAAACAAGTTTATTGTATGAGAGCCCAACTTAAATATTTATTTTACTTTGTTTTTATTAGATATTCGTTTTGTAGCGCCAATGGCAATACATCATCTGTGCAAAATTTCAACTGTGCCTGGTGACGGACAGATGGACAAACGGACTTTGGGTACGTAATCCTAATAAAAACCAGGGTATGAGGATCAATGGATGTACCTAAACTGCAGCCCCTTGATTGTGGCTTTCATACTATTCTTAAAAAGTACTATGCAAATGAGTGCGAAAAGTGGTTGCGTAACCATCCCGGCAGAGCAATAACGGTGTTCCAAATGGTAGGAATCTTTACGCCAGCATACTTAAAAGCTGCAACATTATCATGTGCAGCATATAGTTTCAAAGTTACTGGCATTGAGCCTTACGATCCCGATGTTTTTACGGAAGCCGATTTTTTAGCAAGTTGTGTAACGGACAAAGAACTGCCAAATACTGTAGCTGTGATTTCAGAGCCTGAGCCACAGCCATCCACGTGTCATTCAGTAAAAGTGAACTCAGGATTTGTTAACAGAGCTATAGATACTACTGAGAAATCAAGTATTTTAAAAGCAGTGGAAAATATATCTCCAATTCCCAAGGCTGCCAATAGAAAGATTGCTATTAACAGAAAGCGCAAGAAATCGGACATCATAAGCAGCTCACCCTATAAATTAGAGATTGAAAAACAAATGGCACTTCAAACAAAACCAAAGTTAAAACTGGATACACAGAATACTCGGCATAAGCAATTCAAAATTCCTAACACTGCCCCAAAAAAGAAGATATGGAGGTGCGGTGGGTGTCAAGAAATATATAAAGAGCCCATAACAGAAGACTGGATTGGATGTTCGGTGTGCCAACAGTGGTGGCACGAAAACTGTACCGCCTATTTAGGCAAAGGACTGTATATTTGCGACCTATGTGCTAAGAAGTAATGCGCGCACTCTTGTACGACCCAACGCGCACTCTTATACACCCGGGTGTATAAGAGTGCGCAATTTTGATTTTTCTCAGTTCCTTATTTAGTGGATTATATTTTTATATTTCATTGTTACCAAAATTGTTACCAAATATGTAGAGATTATAAATAAATAATATAGACTTTTTTATATGATACTTTATTTTTTATAGAGCTCCAAACTTAAAATGCGCACTCTTACACCACCTTACCCTAATCATCTGTTTCGATTTGATGCAATGCCAATATGTTACTTGTATTTTAATGTGGTCTATTCAATAATGTTTCAATGCTGGGCACCGGACTCTATCGCACTGTCCAAGCTACGGTAGACTTCACATTTCAGAATATATTCTTAGAATCTTCGTTTTCTTTTTAAAGAACTCTCAGGTGTGGGCTTCCTAATAATGAAAATTTCTTTCCAATGTTCGCATAATTTAAGGAAAATCAGTAGTGCATGCCTGAGATATGAATCTTATGTAGTTCCGGAATTAGAATAGGGCTACGGTATCCCCTGCCTGTCGTAAGAGACGACTAAAAGGGGATTCTGGGGTTGTGGGCGAAAGAGTGGGAGCTCGAAGCGTTCGGACAGACGACCCCGGGAAGGACGGTATGTGTGGTCACATATCGTCGTAAAGATTAGATGGAGCAGTGGACCCCGCAACCCATCTGGGAGAAGCCCGATGTGGCAATGCGCTCAGAGGACTCTGGTTGCGTTCCTTTGGAGATCCCGGAGTCCTCTTTGTAGCGCCGAGGACGGTCACTGCGGAGGAGGGGGAGGGGTTAGTGCGATCAAAATCCCACATAACCCTGCGTCGCCTCTACAGCGTCGGGCACCTTTTGAAGGTTTCCCACCTCGAAAACAAAAACAGCCCTCGATTGAAAGGCTGAATTCTGGCGTTAGACTATGACAACTCTATATTTCTTGTAATCAATGTGTCATATTTTGTGATGTATTAATTAATTTATTTAAAGTTCTAAGTAAAATCTAAAAATTAACTCGAGCTTTACGTTTTGTTTGCCACACGGGTTATATTATTTTAATATGTTTACCACATAAATTTAATTGATTTTGAAATAAATAGCCATAATAGATTACAAATTCTCTACTTTTTTGGGGAAGTAGCTTTTGCCAAGATTTAGTTTTCTCATTTAAAAAATTAGAAAAGATATGATTATAATCGAATTACTATCATTGAACCAAATATTTTTTCTCATTCTTTTATGCATATGTGTATTCTATTATATTATATCATTTAAAAATAAATAACTTTAACCAGATTTTACAATGTAGTCCTTGAGAATAATATACATTATATTAGTAGTGATTACAATCGTCGATTATCAGTTATCTTCTCGTACTAGTAGATAAACAAGCGGTTACATCCGCGTATATTAAACTAGGATAATCCCGTGGCTTCACCCGCTTGGGTTACGCTTACCAAAGTAATGAGTATAATAATTTAGATCATGAAGTGTGCCTGTGCCAAATTTCAATTAATCCGACCTGTAGATTTTGCGTGAAAAAGTAACAAACAAACTGACAACTTACAAGCTTTCGCATTTATAGTAATACTAACTTATTTCCGTGGCCTCGCCGGCTTTGGTCATGTCTACCACGGTATAAAGTAGCCTATGTTTTTAAGTAGGGAAAGTGGAGAAGTAGGGATTATTAAGATTATATTATACGTACATTTAACGAGTATTTTATGCCTTCAACACTTTTTAGGGTTCCGTACCCGAAGGGAAAGACCGGGACCCTACTGAGACTCCGCTGTCCGTCTGGCCGTCTGTCCGTCTCACCGTCACTAGGCTGTATCTCGTAAACCATGACAGCTGAAATTTTTAAAGATAATGTATTTCTGTTGCTGCTATAAAATGTAATAAAATAAATATTTAAAGGGCCTCCAATACAACTAACGTACCTTGCCGTTTTTAAAAGTAAAGGAACCCTTCGTACGCAAGTCCGATTCGCACTTAGCCTGATATTTTTAATTCCTACTCTAAACAAAACTCTATATGGAGTAGATGGATTTTAATAAAATAAAGATTTCTCATCAAATCCTGTAGTTTTTGGCTTGATGTCGTTACTAAGACACATAATTATTCTATAAAAAAATAAAAATATTTTGTATTATAGTAGTATTTTTTATAGCCTTACTTCATAGGATCATCAGGTATAGTAGTATTGTAATCCATCACACAAAAAAGCAGTAACCTTCGTGGCCTCGCACAACAACTCTGCTAAAGATCACCGAATGATCAAATGCATAGTTTACAATTCTATAAAGGACACACAGACATTCTTTTATATATATTATGGATGTAACGAATGTTATTATTTGACATTTGCGAATTCGAATGTCTGTTTTTTTCAGTTCTTGGTGTAGGCTGCCGGAGGATATAATTTTTTTTGCGACCTAGTTTTTTGGTCAAAAAACTGCAGTTCGAAATAAATCGGTAGTTTGGCGACCTTTTTTGCACAGCCCTGAAATTCACTATTCGCAAAACATTCGCATAATTCTTGCAAATGCGAATATGAATATCTAAAAATATGCGAACATTCGTTACATCACTAATATATATACATAAATAGATTATGTTTACCACATAATGAGCTGTATGTATTGTTTTCCAACGTTTCAAGCTGCTTGAACTTTTTAATTTGCGGATTCATAAAAACTTTTTAGTACAAAAATACCACTTGGGCTGGTCAGTTATTTGGAGAAAATTAGCCATCTTCGTACTGAACGAACGGAGTCACTGAAGCGCGCCTGTATTGCGGCCCCGCTAACGAGAATTTTACAATGATGAACTGTGAGTGCTCTTTAACATTCGCAATGAAAATATTTTTTGGCGTTAGGTTTATATATAAACCGCGTCACACAGATCTTTAAAAGCAGATAGCTTTATAATGACATCAAATTTTGAAAATAACAAGATGGTGTGATAATGTCAGCTGACTTATGATGATGATAGATTACTTTCTATTTTACTTATGATGGAGATCGTTAGAGGACACCATATTCGTTCTTAGGATTGGCAACACACGAGGTTTTCAAGGTGGTAGACCCAGTGTAGTTCGACCCGAGATGTACACACCTATTTCTAGCGTGAAGCACTTCTTGCGTTTCGTTGGAAGGGTGTACGTTGTCGGCACACTTTCACATGAAGCGACCATCATAGTCCTCGGGAATAGCAACGCATCTTTGATTGACTTCACATGAGACCCATGTTCTGTATGAAGTTGATTACAGATGTCCATGGCCGGCAGTGACCACTTACTTACTAAAAAATAAAAAAAAAATACCTGTGATCGGCTTCAGTTAGCAGAACCCTTGATTAATAGAGAAGGAGCTGATGATGCATAAATGTATGCATCCATGGATTGTAGTTACCATCAACTGCAACCCCATTTGCTACTTCAGTTCAATAAAAATTGTAAAAGCAAAAAACCCGACTGTGAAAACTAAATTTAGCAATCAGATTTTTTCGTTTTTTTTAAATTATTTAATTTAACACATTTTAGGAATTTGTGTCAAAATAGTAACGTCAAAATGTTGAAATATATATTTTTTGTAATGATCTATTTAGGTACTAGTGTTTTTGTTTTTATAATAATTTATTTTATTTACTCTTTTTTAGTAGATGTTTTCTCTTAATAGATAGTTCACTTATTAATTATTTTAAATTTATAATTTAGCGTTATATAAACCAAACGAATTACTTACAAAGTTTGATTAGTTATGTTTAGTATCTATTAAGCCCATTAAACCCCCCATTTGTACAACACAAAGGTACTTACAATGCGGTGACCAACGCTCAGACGCGGTGACTACTGGTAAAACTCATATCTACCCACTCTTGACCTACGTGTAAAGGTGAAACCGCACTAGAGCGACACTGCAGCGGAGAGGCGCGCCGCGACGCGGCACTATCTAAACGCACTGTACTGCAGCGGCGCTACAGTGAGCGGCAAAAAATTCATGTCATTTGTTCGTTTCGTGACGAAGAACATGGACGAAATTGACGATGAATTGATAGCTTTATTATGCGAAGAGGGAGAAAAACTGGAAAGACATAAAAATCTATTCATATAGGTGCATGATATTCCAAATTCCCGCTGTAAAAAAGAGAGTATTACACACTTTTTCCAAGACTCATAAAAGACTGACCAATTTCATACTTATTTCAGGATGACAAAAGATAAATTTTATGAGGTGTTGCAAGTTACTTGCATAAAGTATGAAACCTCACATAGAACTACAAAATACATCATTTCGTCAAGCAATAGGTCTCTGGCCTGGACTGGTCGCACCGCGCCTCTCCGCCGCCGCTAGCTAACCCGCACTAGCGCCAGCGGAACGGCGCGGCGCGACCGGAGCGGCAAAATATTCTCTGGGAGTCAACTATGTCGCGACGCGCCGCGCCGCTTCGCTGTAGTACGGCTATAGTGCGTTTTATTTCATATCAAACAATGGCAATAATATTTTTCTTGACGCGCCGCTTCGATGTTGCGACGCGCCGCTCCGCTGCAGTCACACTCTAGTGCGGTTTCACCTTAACAGTGTTTTCATATCGGTCTGACGCTCAATTCCCGGCCAGACAGATATCTGAATGATGAGTTTAGATTCGTGTTCTGGGTCTGGGTGTTTGTGTATTCGCCTTGTGTGTGTCCATGGTTTCCACGATACAGGAGAAAATCCTACTGTGGGGCTATGAGTGTAGAAAGCGTATAAGTATAGAAAACAGTGGATCTCAATTGTAGTTGATAGGTGGCTTTTGTTATAGTTCACGCGGGCGGTTCACCGGTCCTACTAATTTAATAATAAATACATTGTATTAGTGTTGTGTAGTTCACAAGGTTCTACCTTCTTTACGTATTTTATTATCAATCTAATATTAATCATTAAAATATAGTTATGCACATCAAAGTTACATATACATTAACACAACTAATTACTGGTTTGCACACCTAATTATTGTGTCAGCTTGACATGGAGTAAGTATGTAAATAATAGAAAACTTTTCATGCACATAACTCTATTGTATCCACGCTTGTCTTCGCAATAAAGAAAATATCTTTCCGATATCGTTCCAGGTACCAGGAACGTCGATTAGATCAAACACAACAATCACATTTGTAAACGAGCACGTTGCCTTAACAAATATTATAGAAATGATACCAACGACCAGTACTTCAGTTTCTGAGAAATACATACAAGGATGTACGAGTAGGTATGTTGTAATTTGATTGTTGACAAGCCCGAACTCGCGCGAGATAAACGAATAGTAGATAGTCTATTCTTATATTATGATGAGTCTCTTCGCGCAAACTGTAGTGCTCAGTGTTATTATCCAAGTGCTCCTACAAGGTGACGCAGCGCCTTTGTCGTATCAAGACATCACCAGTATATTTGCTAATCCAGTTAACGATATTATTAAATACTTTTCGAAGAAATCTTCGACTGATACAAATGAAGATTCAGGGACTGATATAAACCCTAAAGAAAAAATGATCGATGTTCCGCCAAACACGAAACCATGCAGAAATGGTGCTGTTAGAGATGCACATGGAGTATGCAGGAATCGGTGGTGATTAGGTACATCGTTCTATTGATTGTTTATAAAGTGGTGACTCAGTTTGACTTAAACGCTGCTTGAAAATGGACGTAAAAACTGTGATTTTTATGATATTAGTGAGTTCACTTATAGTACAAAACGTGGAATCAGACGTAGTAGTATTCAATTTCCGAGACAAACTTCGATATGCGAGCATGCTTACTACCACTGAAAAGAACGTGCAATCTAGTCAAGTTATAAAGATTCCGGATTTACCGTGTGCAAAAGGACAACAGCGTGACTCGTACGGAGACTGTAGAAAAAAACTCTGAAGGTAATTTTGAGGATTGAATAGATACATTTATTAAAATGTTACAATATCTAAAGTTCGCTTTCGTTAAATTAAATGTTCTGAATAGCGCTAAGATTTAATTGAAACAATTAAAGTAAATATTGAATTAATATGAAGACCTTTTTTAATATTTAAAGATTATAAGATTATACAAAATAATAAGTAAATAATTTCTTATTACGTATTGTGCAATAGATTGAACCACTTTTTAATAGAATGAGACCTCGTCAAGTGTAGTATGTGATTAACTGGTTAACATTGATAATACTAATTGCAAAATAGTGTCAGTGAATGTAAGAAAACAAAATATAATTGAAGGTACCTAATATCTTTTCAGATCACGTGGACGAAGCGGACCAAGTGATACGGGGAATTGATATAATTAGCTTGCAAACATTGATAAATATTCCATTTGATATTCTCTTGCTCCGTTCAATGGATTCCTGGAATAAAGAATAGTTTTATCATGCGTGATAATATGAGGTCAAAGAGTCCCCTTCTTATCGTCGTATTATAATAATATAATAAAGACATCGCTATGCTAATATTATAGTTTTCGGTCAGTCACTATTCTAGACGCATCTACTCACAAACAATTTTACCAAAATGAAGATTTCAATTATTGTATTAATCTGTGTTTCTTCCGTTTTATACATAAAAACGGTTGAAGGTCAACTGGATGGTCTATTTGGGACAGT
Organism: Spicauda simplicius; assembly: GCA_949699795.1. NCBI lineage: Eukaryota > Metazoa > Arthropoda > Insecta > Lepidoptera > Hesperiidae > Spicauda > Spicauda simplicius. The sequence goes on from OX453057.1 coordinate 13,636,593, forward strand.
TCATAAAACGGCTACAACAGTAGGTAAGGGTTTGGGGAGTATTCTAATTCCAAAAAGGAATAGGGAAGCTGCAGATAAAAAACAGGACGTGCGAAAATCGAACGATGATAATACGAAAACAAGTAGTATAACTTTTCCTACCGAGGCAACTCCTAAAGCTGACAGCACGCCTGCAAGCCCAAAAGCTGATACGCCGGCGTCACAAGCCACAACCCCGAAAATTGCTGCAAATAATGGAAAACCTGATGAAAAAGATGGAAGAGAAAACTTCGCTGGGGGCTGCCTTGCCGGATATATGCGTACTGCGGACGGCAGATGCATGCCTACGTTCTAAAATATAAATGTTAACAATAATAACGTGCTCATTATATTGTCAATAAAAGATAGAAAAAAATGTTTCGATAAAAAAATATCGTATTATATTCAATTTTAGCATTACTACCTGTAAATCTTTTAGTTTGTTACTAACTTTTTATTTGTACTTAGGATGCATAATTTTGTCCTAAAACACATATTCATATATTCATATTCATATGTCGGGTGGGCTAAGATCTTCGTATTCTATTTAACATGTAGTATGGGATCTGGCCGCGTAATTACTGATATTATGTTGTTCACTGAAATATTTTTATAGTAAATTATAAATAGCGCTATGCGGTAATGCTAGGTCGTTTATTAAAATGTGGCTGCTGGTATTTTATTATCATTACTTTTTATAAATAAACGATTATATTTTATAATACTTGAGTTAATTCATTCATTGTGTAATATTTACGTCCACTAAAACAGTCAAAAATTAAACTAAACTCGTTATGACCATTAATAACATAGTATATCAACTACATAGTATAAAACTAAGTACACTTAGATCTTAAAACTAAATGAATTTTAATGCAGTTTTTTTATTAGATAGAGTGATTGAAAAGGAATGTTTGCATGTAAAATACATGCATAATATAGTGGAGGAAGACTGATAATTTCAGATTTTTGACTTTTAGGCGGAACGGTCTACCCAATCGCACTTGGCCAGCGTGGTGGACTATGGCCTAAAACTCTCTCATTCTGAGAGAAGACCCGTGCACAGCAGTGGGACAATAATGGGTTGTATTCGAGGCGGAACGAAGTTCGCCGGGTCACCTAGTAACAATATAATATTACTTGGATATGGAGACTATGTTATTAGAGTTATATAGCTCGTAAATGAGTGGTATAAAAGATTTATACCTCCAGCATAGAGCTAATCACTCTTTGGTTTATATGATTTTAGATTATGTTGTTATATCTTTATATCAGCGTGGTATGTTTTAATATGAATTAAATGAGAAAACCGCAACGTCACGGATATATCAGCTACTGATCTTATTATTTCCTTTTTGTTCAGCATCGTGATGTAATTAACAGATATACCTACCATTGTATATTTTCTATAGATATTCCTCCATTGTCTTCATAATGACACCGTTGCTTTTTTGTCACATTACTAGCAGTGATTTTACTCTTAAAGAAATATCTACTAATGTAGCGAAACTGGAAGACTGAGAATATGTGGCTAAGAGAAAGGGGGAATCAAGCTTCCCATTTAAAGAGCTGCTTAGAAGGAGGAATTTAATTGTAGGGACATGTAATATATTAATTCATGTCAGCAATAAAAATGAGATCATCTGAATCGTGAGAGTGTGAGTGTTGCATTTCAGCGAAAAAATATGTATATAGAGACGGCTGCGTCCGTCGTTTAAGTACACAGTCTGAAATATACACAGTTAACGGAACACGTATTTTATTCCATAGTCCCAGATCTGTATAGGTAACCCTTTACATTACCTAAATTAATCAAAGGAGGATCAATGGCATTTTGTGGCATGTAAGTAGGTTGTATTTTTTGTTCAATTTTTTTTCTATACTATTATTATAATGCAGAAAATATTGTTCTATCTTTCTATCGAAACGTCTTGCGTTTTGCTTCACGCTAGAAATAGGTGTGGTAGTGGTACTTCCCCGTTCGAACTACACTGGTTCATCTTGTATGTAGCTTTATTTGAAAACTATACTTATTGAAAGTACAGATTAGATTTTAAAAAAATCTGCTTGAAAATCTTAGACCATTTATCAGGAAAGGCTTTAAGGCTTTAATAATTTATTAAAATAGTTTTTCACTAAATATAGGTCCATTTAATTAATGTCAGGAAAATACACAAAGAAGATCAATTAAATTACACATTGCTGTACTACCAAAAATTTAAACGCTTATCTGAAGAACCACTAAATGGGTTTTGATAAGGTATTTAATCACCGACAGTATTTTTTTTTAGAAATAATATAAACAATAATTAACTAATTGGTATAATATTTTCGATACTATCACCAATGGTTTAGATAGGCAGAACCACTAAATGAGAACCGAGGAGTTAACCGAGGTTTTCATAAGTCGTCTTTTTCTTACCATTTCTCTGATAAATGTGTAAGCACTAAATGAGTACTGAAGAGTTGATTGTCAAAATTTTAGTCTGATACCTCTGCTTAGTTATCTTATAATATATCCGTAAGCAACAAAAGGAGTTGTTGGCTATGGTTTAGGCTTGAAGCTTCCTTGCATAATTAGGGTTGAAGAGTTTAAGGTCAAAGTTTTCATCATATGTCTCTGCTTAGTCATTTTGTTACATACATGTAAGCACCAAATGGCTAACTTTTCTAGTTTAGGTTAGCAGTAGCCCTGCATCATCAGGATTGAGGAGTTGAAGGTCAAATTTTTCGTCAAACTATATTGCCGTACATATTCATTGCACATTTCAAGTTTTATAAGAATCGAATTGGTAGAAACCGAGTTCTCTCAAATTATCTAAAAACATGAGGAGTAGTGGTGGCTTCCACCCCATAATCGAATAGTGAAGTCTCACACCATACCCATGTCCAAGAGAAAAATTTGGGAGATGAAAATCTCTATCAAGTGAATGAAAGAAATTTAAATCGGTCCAGAAACACTCAAGTTATTCAAAATGTTATTGAAAGTGACATATTCCAGGAAAACCACTAACAATTTCATAATTTCCTCAATATGGAGAGTCTGGCCAAGTTCAAGTCAAGCAGACAAACCCAGTGTGTATTTACCGTTACAGGAACGATATTTTTGACTGAGAAATTTTATTACTTTGTATGAATGTATTATCCATAAATGATTTTTTATATTCATGTTTTTTGAGATCAATCAATTTAATGAATTATATTTAAATCAATACAATTTTTAGATTTTGCCTTTTTTCTCAATGAAAAACTTGACATCCAGTGACTGAATCTTTTTTACACGCTTTTAATAAAAAGTTACTGAGTTACTGACATACTGACATACAAGTGAAGCTAATAAGCTTCACTTGTATGTCAGTATGTCAGTAACTCTCCGTAGGTAATTTGCGCGCCTGCGGCCTTACAATGAACGATAGTATGAATATTTTTGATAATCGTTGATAATAGTTTAAAAAACTAAAAAATCATGCTTTTATAAATAAACCAAACTAAAAAGTAAAAAATAAATAATAGTTTTAAAAAACTAAAAACACGCTTTTTATAGAAAACCGAACTAAAAAATAGAAAATAAATTTTAATAAATTTAAATTAAGAATAGTGTTAAAAATTTCAATAAATATAAATTATTAATAGTGTGAATAAAAAAAAATGTATTTTATTTTAAAAAAAGCGTGGGTTGATAATATCTTAAAAAGCACTTTTAAGATATTATCAAAATAATAATCACTTTACTCATATCTGTCAATAAAATATTTATAACTATTGACACCATGCACCCCACGCTTTTTTTAAATAAAATACATTTTTTTTATTCACACTATTATTAATTTATATTTATTGAAATTTTTAACACTATTCTTAATTTAAATTTATTAAAATTTATTTTCTATTTTTTAGTTCGGTTTCTGATGAAGTATGTATGTTTGTCACGGTGAAATCTTGCAACAGAATTTTCAAATAGTTATCTTTAATTGATAACAATACATGTTTAGTTATATGATGTTATTGTAATTCCAATATGGCGGATCTTCCAAGATGGCGGACCAGTTATATTTTCTGCACTACAACTATATGGATCCTGACCAGCTACTGGATATTTTACCTTACTTCAAAATAATATTAATGGATCCAGAAAAAAATGAGGTAAGTAAGCTTTTCAATATTAGATTATTCTAAAAACCTTGTTTTTCATCAATTTTTGTAAAGTTTTTTTTTTCTTTTCCTTAATAAACTTAATATTTTTTTGGAAAGAATAAATAAATATCACTGTGTCATGCGCCTTAAACAACAATAACAGTTGCCTCAATTTTTTTTTTCTGTAGTTTAATTATTTTGCGTTAAATCTTTTGAGAAATAAATGTATTTAAACGTAAATATATTTCCATTTTCAAAAAATTATGACTTTCAACTTGGCGCTATATTATAGTGAATTTTTGTTTGGATTTCAATTTAGCTCTCAAGAGTAATAACGTATCTATAGCTGACCACGGGTGTGGCTCAATCGTTTTAGAAGTTGTTTATATATGTCCACGGGGAGTAGTGGCCATTTACAATCAGGTGGACTGCAGGCTAGATTGATACTTCTATAATATTTATCAAAAAGTTCAAAACCTAATAGTTAGTAGTTTTACAGTACAGAACGTTTACATTTTAAATTAGTTAGGGATTTTTTGAGCAAAGATCTTTGCTCAAAAAATAGCCAATTTTGTATAGAGGTCATACAGATGTTTCCAGGAATTGCGACGAACGCCCTGTAGTTCCGGGATCAGAATAGGGCTACGGCATCCCCTGCCTGTCGTAAGAGGCGACTAAAAGGGGCTTCCGGGGTTGCAGACGGCTAGAGTGGGAGCTCGAACCGTTCGGTCAGGCAATCCCGGGAAGGACGGCGGTATGTGTGGTCGCATACCGTCGTAAAGACTAGACGGAGCGGTGGGTCCAGCCGCCCATCTGGGAGGAGCCCGATGGGGCAACGCGCTCGGAGGATTCCGGTTGAAGTCGTTTCGAGATCCCGGAGTCCTCCTTTTCAGCGCCGAGGACGGCCACCGGGGGGGTTTTAGTTGCGGTAAAAATCCCACATAACCCTGCGTCGCTCCCACGGCGTCGGGTACCTTTTGAAGGTTTCCCCCTCGAAAACAAAAAAAAAAAAAAAAGGAATTGCGACGAAATGCCTCGAAATACCTTCTATCCACGTCCTTAAACTAGAAAATGACAGCGTACAGCACATAAATATTTCCTGATTCTTTAATGTTTAAGAAATAATATCGGTACAAACTTCATTTTATATGAAGAACATTTGGGTATTACTTCGAGTTTTCTCAAGCGAGAGTCGATTGCGAGTCTAATGAGAAATAACGATGAAACTGTTTCCATAACTTTTCCCGTAGCTTTATTGCTACTTAATCAGCTATTTGGTTTAACGTCTCCTTCGTGTATAAGTCTTGTTTAAATTATTTGCTTTAATCCGTACCTATATTTAGTTGCTTTGAGATGTTGCACAGGCTTATGTTGTTTATTGTTCACAAGTGATTTAGCAAGTATGCCAAAATTTTGCATACACCCTTTTTCTCCCTTGATATGCAAGATCAGAAGTGAAATTCACTTGTCGAGAAGATTTGAGCCTCAGAGCCGTAAGTAATCGCGGTGCTATGATACAAAATTAACACGACATAGAGAATAACAATAAAAGAACAAGAGAAATAATAAAAAGTAACGAGAAAGTAAATAGCTTTTTAAATCAATACCAACAGTGAAGTAGGAATAATTAAACAAATGATCAACTCATGATATTGTGTAGAATGAATTTATTTTATATATTAAAATAAAAAAATATAAAATTGTAATTTATATTATTTGTTAAAATACTTTTTAGTTTTATTGCTGAAATAGATACATTTAGATACGTAACAAAATGTTTTACATGTATAAGCAAGGAGTGCGTTGCGGCATCACTCAATTTTAACACGTGAAGTTACATGTTAATTGACACACATTTAACAGGAATTATTCATGTAAATGTATAATAATATTATTCTTATATTTCTACCGCAAATCGAGATATACTTTAAATTTTTATAACTTATAGAATATAGAATTTAGCAGATTCAAATGAAATGAAAACCATTTTTTATTACATGTAAAAAGTCTTTAGCCGACTCGTATTTAGGCAGCAGGAGTAACTGCTTGAGCTTGGTAGAAAAATGGATATAAATAAGTTGGCTTTACGCCATTATTTATTTTACCATTAGCTTGCGTTACATTTGTATTCTTAACTGTAACTTTTAAATTAAAATTCTTATCTTCAACATTTGATTTTCCCTGGCTATTTAAGTTGTTTAAATCGGCTTTGATTTGGGATAATAAAGGCGCATTATTAACTGGTGTTTTTTGATTGTCATGTTGTTTCATATTTGAATCATCCGATAATGTTGAATCCTTTTCTAAAAACTTATTCGCAGTTTCTGATAACTTTGTCTTATCTTCCATATTGATTGGAAATTTACTTTTGTCAAGAAACTCTGGGTTTGGTGTTTCATTGCGACTATAGTGTGATGGTCTTGATTGACCAGGTGTTTTTTCAAAGTTCATAGGAGGTCTTCTATATTCAGATCGTATGGCATGATATGGGGGATTCCTATTATTTGGTCTGTTTGGCCCGTTTCTGGAATTATCTGGTCGTTGGTCAAGTGGTTTTCCGGGTACATAATCGGGAGGTCCGCTAGCAAATATAATTTCATCAGGTGGCTCAACATTATGCCTCGGAGTCATATTTACCCATGGCTCTTGAGGATTTTGTCTTCCTGCAAATAACGAATATGAATATAACTAACATCATTGTTTTTAATAGAAAATTGTAACGATATTGACCTAGTTAATATTTTAATAGTAAATAATAAACATTAACTATTTGTATCTTATACGGTCTTGCTAGATATATCACGTTATAACTACTAGTTTTTTTAAATGAGACTAATTCTACGAAACATCCAAAAAAATATTTTATGTATACAAATCTTAGGTGTGATATTTATTACGTTTTTAGTATTATAAAACTCTACTTATGTTTATGAATATCAATTCTATTGGATATATTCTTTCTTAACTAGAATGAGTTATATAATGTTTGCGATAGACTCTCTTTTATGCTATACCTATAGTCATTTAACCAATGCTTGATTTATTATTAAGATTTTTTGCTGAAAAACCAAAGTTTATAATAAAAATAATTACAAGTTATATCGAAATATTTATTTTATCACGGTACAAATAACATTATTCAACTTAAGCGAGATAGGTGGTTTTTAAGCTTACTTTACTTCTTTAAATATCTAATTGGATCTAGGAGTCACAGGAACTGCTTGAAATAAGGGAATAAGAAAAGGTTTATTAATGGGCGTGGGATTTTGAAAAGTATTTCGAACTTTGGCTATTGGACGATTCGTATTAGGATCTGGAGGACTCGTGCTTTCAAGATCAAAGCCATCTCTTAAATCGAATATGTAGTAGGGATTTTCAGTGGATCTGACAGTTTGAAGGCCTTGATTAGGTTCAAATTCTGTTTTATTTGCATATACTCTATCTTTAGGTGTTTCATGATATGAGGACATTTGGTTGGATTGGTCTTTTGGAAGAGCCGATGTAGGAATACTTTGACTAAATATTGATTCAATAAGATGCTTTAAGTCTTCCTCATTATAATTTGCCTGTTTAGGGCTAGATTCACTTTTACTAGTGTGAAGCGGAAAGTACTTGTGCTGTTTGTAGTCATTAGGTGAATTGTGCTCAGAAGAGCTTTTATCTTGTGATCGAGGTCTATAATTACGATTAGGTGGCGGCGGTGGCGGTCGTCTGCCATCGTAATGGAAATATGATGGTCGATCGTAGTAATGAGGTGGGGCTGACAGTTCATCGTATTGGTCAGGTGGTGGCGGTGGTGGTGGCGGTATACTATAGTGATGAGGTGGTGATGAGTATTCGTTAAATTGATCAGATGGTGGTGGAGGTGGTGGTTTGCCATAGTGATCAGATGGTGGTGGGGGAGGTGGTCTACCATAATGATCATACGGCGGAGGTCTCCCATAGGGATGATGTGGAGGTGGGTATCTATCATAACGATCAAACGATGGTGGCGGTCTACCATAATGATCTGGAGGTGGTAGTGGCGGTGGCCTATTATATTGTTCCGATGGTGGAGGTCTACCGTGATGAGGCGGTGGTGGCCAATTTGAATATTCTGGTGATTGGTTATCTGCAAAATAAAAAATATTTGTTATAACATAAATTACTTATTTCATAAAATACTAGCAACTCATCTAATGATTTAACGAACGCTATAGAATGATCGATGTTATTAGCTTAAGGACCACAAAGCATAGCGTTGCGTTTGTCATATAACTTAGCAAAACATTTACTATTTGTTAATTTGCTTCGTAGTTTTACACTTTGATCATGCTTATTTGTCCCACTTGTGTTATTAAAACGTTATTTGACAAAGTAATACTTTGTTCGGTCATTATGTTTATTAATAACGTTGACACAGGTTTATGTCATGTTTTTGAATTAATTATTTATAATGTCAATATTTGCATTGTTTCACTCTGTGGTTCACATGTATAATATGTTGTTAGTTTAGTTATTTAAATATAATTATTGCAGAACATAGTAATTAGGTTAATATCGGAGAGAAATTTTAATAGTTTTGCCTTCGTTCGAATTGCTAGCATGAACTGCAAATATTGGTGGCGACTATTTCATGTAATTTACCTAATACGCATATTATTATGTATATAATAATCTGTCTCAGCTATGTTTATTCATATAAACAGCAAGGATATATTTTTGTTCATAGTATTTGTTCTGCTTGGTTCTTTACCAATATATAAAAATGCGATGCCGTCTGTCGGTTCGTTACTTAATTACACAAGAACTTTTTTAGGATTTACATCATATTTTTATGGACGTTGCTTATTTAAGTGCTCAATCTAGCTACTTTTGATTTCCATATTTTGTATTATTAAACGATGGCGATTATTTTTTTGTCTTTTATTGTCCCATAGTACCTACTAGTCTTATAGATATCGTATGACGCATATTACTAGTACTATGCGTCATACGATTGTATATGCTTTACAACGGGTGGTATTTAGAGATGGTTATTTTTGTATCCTTGCCCGATTAGATATTTATGATAATGGATAACAAATAATTCCCAGTCTAATTAGAGTATTTATTTTATAATGTTTAAGAATATATACATGCATTACAAGTTGGATAGAACATGTTTGTTACATCTTTTGTTAGTTTGATAATTAATTTTGGTTAATTTAATTAGATTTAGGAGTTACAGGAGTAGCCTGGAATAAGGGAATAAGAAAAGGTTTATAGACGGTTTGCGAACTCTGGGTAGATTTAGGATCATTGGTTATTTTACGATTAACATTGGGTTTTAGAGGCCTGATGTTTTCAAGACCGAAACCATTTTCAAGATCGGATGTGGAGAAATTTTCAGTATCTTGAACAGTCTCAGGATTAACTTGTGAGTCCATTTCATTTACATTTTCTGTATCTTTAGGAACTCGATTGGATAAAGGAGTTTGATTTGAATTTCTCCTAAATGACTCATCGCCTGGAGAGCCAGCTGAAGGAACATTTTGATTTATAATCAAAGATTTAATAAGCTGGATTAGATCTTCCTCGTTGTAGTTCATCTTTTTAGGACTAGATTGATCTGTTTCACCCGTTCGGGACGGAAAGTGTTTATTCTGTTGTTTATACTCATTTGGTGAATTTTGCTCAGGTGAATATTTTTTATCTTGTAATGGTAGCATATCATTGCGATGAGGAGGTGATGAGTGCCAATCACTCATTCGATTTGGCGGTGGGGGATGCAATCTAGAATAGGGGTCGAAACTTGGTGGTGGTCTACTATAGTCATTAGGAGGAGATAATTGATCATAGTATTGATCAAGTGGTGGTCTACGTGGTGGTAGGGGATGTGGTGGTGGATTTGGTGGCCGTGACCCTAGCGGTGGCTGATGGCCGAAATGCCCATGCGAAGGTCTATCATAACCATAGTGCGGGGGAGGTTTATGAAAATCACCATGAGGTGGAGGTCCACGATGATCGGGTGGTGGCGGCGGTGGTCTATCATACTGATCCGATGCTGGTGGTCTGCTACCGTGATCGCGCGGCACTCTCAACAATTCTGTGTAACTAGCTGGGTTCCGCTCTTTATCCGAGGCGTGTGGATTTTCGTCAATCCGAAAATAATCTTTATCTTCTACCAATGACTTCCGGCGTCTCGTAGATGATAGATTCCATTTTTTGTCAACATAAGGATGCGGTGCCCAATTAGAATTTTGCAGTGATCGTGTACCTAGAAATTTCAGAAAAAATAATAATCAACTGCATTGTTTGGTATGCTGGTCATTGACATCATAAAATACTCGAGACATCATAAAACAATAAGTAATTGGAATAAAGTACAGTAATTAACTAAATTAAATAATTCTAATCGAAGAAGTTATTTACAAAACCTTATAATAAAAATACAAAGAAATAGGTTACAGATTTTTTTTTTAATAATAAAGATTATGCGAATAGCTTTTTTTATCTGATTGAAGTAGCAAACGATCATGCAGTCCACTTGGTGATAAGTCGTCAGTGCCGCTCATGGACATCTGTAAACAACTTCGTAAGCAACATGGGTTCTATCTGAATTCAATCACAGATTGAATCGGGTTGACTCCCGACGACTATGAAGGTCGTCTCATATGAAAGTGCCAGCAACCACACCCTTCCACCGAAATCGAAACGCATGCTTTACACTAGAAAAAGGTGGTGATACTTCCACGGTAGAACTACATTGATTCTACCATCTTCTAAATGAATAAACGATTTAAAAAGTAAAAGGCCCATAAAACATTGCATTGTGACGACCCGCGTAGCGGAGCGGTTACTATACCGGTCTGACGCGCAATGGTTCACGGGTTCGATTCCCGGCCAGTAAGGTCTAATGAATGTCTGTTTGTGTATTTATCTTGTATATATTCATGGTACCGTGTGTCGTGCACAGGAGAACATCCTAGTGTGGGGCTATGAGTGTGGAAAGCGTGTGTTTTTATTGTCGTAATAGAATAAACATTAAAATACATGGAAGTTTTTTTCATAGTTAACACTGTTTATTTTAATTGTGTTTTTATAATGGTATATTACAAGTTAATATACCATTATAAAAACACAATTAAACACAATTTTATTATTTCAAACATTTATAATTAACAATATCAATATTTGCACTACTTCGGGTTCATGTGTAATTTGTTGTTAGTTTATTAATTTAAATATAAAGATAGAATAGAAAAAAAATAGTTTACTTAAGGCAGAGTAATTTTTGAAAAATAAAGTGGTATTTGTTAATAATGTTGAAAGTATCTCATTATTATTTTAATCTTTTCATAAAAATTATTACGCCATATGGGAACTTACTATTTCTTGAACTAAATAAAAAGTGAACCATAATTAGGTAATATGTATGTACAAATAAATAAAGTTCAGAAAATATTACGGTATGATTTGAACGTCTCCAAAAAATTGGTAAAAATATAACTTATATTATTGTAAAGATGAAATCAATGCACAACTCTTTTTTCAAGGAAAAATTCGATTTTCCATGATAACATACTATTACAGTTTGCAAATTACTGAACAACATAATTATTATTAGACTTTAAGTAGATAAAATTATAAGGCAAAAGAGGGAATTATTTATTCCTAAAAATAAAAGTATACAATTATAATCTACTAGGTCTTTCGCGCGGCTTTGCCGCTTTCTTCTAGTCAGGCAAGGCAATAAGTATGTGTTGTAAACTATGTATTTGTCTAATTTCGGCAAAATCTGACCAGTAGTTTGTGGGTGAAAGACTAACAAATACACATACATCCTGAAAAACTGTTGTATTTATACTATATAAGAATAAAATCAGATAGATATATATGTATATAGAGCAGTGATAGCCTAATGGTTGAAACTAGCCCTCTCAATCGGGAGGTCCGACGTTCAAATCCAGGCACGCACCACTGATTTATATGTATTAGAAATTAATTATCACTGCTTTTCGATGAAGGAAAACATCGTTAGGAAGCCTGTGAAGTATGTGTGTGAAGTCCACCAATTCGCACTTGGCCAGCGCAGTGGACTATACCTAAAACACTCTCATTCTGAGAAAAGACCCGTGCTCAGCAGTGGGACAATAATGGGTTGTACCCAAGAATAAAAAAAAGTCACAATATAAAAATAAATAACACTAGGTACCTCTTGATTCCGATGACCGCACACAAGATGCATTTAAAACAAATAACATAAATGTTACTTTTAATATCATCTCGAATTATATTTTTCCATGGATCAAATACACTACAATTGCCTATTATGACATTCAAATAACTGATTGAGCGGATCAAATATACTTACGGTCAGGTTGTGTTTATTACAAGCGTCTATGTAATCATTACATTTTTTGCTCTCTAGATTCTCATAAAACATCCGGCACAAAGGTAAATAGATGTCTTAATGATTAAGATGAAACTCCGGCAAAGAGTGAGCAGGGCTGGTGCAGGTTGTGATTTGTTTATGGCGACGCGCTTTTTTAATTTGAGCCTTTAGGGAAGATCTTTTTGTCTTTATTTTAATTTATTTAATATGTATTTTTATTTATTAGCTTTTCATAAATTATGAGGTATTTTCATATACCTCATAAAATTCTAGGTTGGCGGTGAAATATGTTGAAATAATTTAAGAGCTAAGTTAAAGAGTTACCTTAAATTCACGATAGTAAAAATAGAAGAACATAATAGCTATGTTTATAACATTAGGCAGCAAGTAACCAGTTTTCGTTTTAAATTCCAGACGACTTTGGAAATATGTTTATTGATAGAAATAAAAATAGCGTTAGATATAGTTTATCGTAACAAAGCCAGCAGCTTAGGTGATATAAAGTAAGTTTGTTCCGTAAAACGGGAAACTGAAAGCCACTTACGTTCTAGAGTGGCGACAATCTAATTCTGTGTGACAAATTGGGAGCATTACCTGCGGCCGCACTCTCTGCTAAACAGCTATTTGTCGCGATGTCCTGCCACCTGTCTGGTGTGTTCCTGTTCCAGGCATATGTTGTTTTAAATGCCACAAGTAGTACATCTGACGGTGAGAGTAGTCGGCTGAGTAGCGGGCCTATATTAACGTGGCGGATTATTGAAAACATTGTCAGATGTCTTCAATGTGTATAGCATTTAATATTTGCACAAGTTAATGACTAAAAATATCAGACTCCATCAGATCTTTGAGACCACTCCCAAATTATAACTAATAAAAATTAAATGAATTCTATAATCGTCACTGATGTAATGAATGATATCATTTTGTGTATTCTAATAATTTTAAATGAGTCAACGGCCAATAAGCGGAAGTAAATACTGCAAGTAAATATAAATTTTAGTATATTTTTAAATAATGTGTGGAATCTTATCCTTCAATTTATTTATATAGTAGCTTACTGGTTAGGTTATCCACTATAAAAAAAGTAACGATTTACTTCTCTTACTAAAAGTACTTATAATTTGATCTTTTAAACAACGTGCTAAAGGTACTAATATTTGTCTTAGCAGCAAATTTTAGTTGCACAAATTCCTTATTATCGATGTGCGTATGTAAGGCAAAATGTCTTATCCACTAATATTGAGAAAAAATCTGGATACTCAAGACATCTCTATAATGTTCGCAGTATTATGTGAAAGTCGCACTCTCAGTGAAGCAGCTATTTGTCGTGGTTTCCGGACACCTGTCTCGGCACAAGAACGTGTTTTAGAAACATATACCTATTTAATTTTCTAAAGAGACAACCATATCACTTTAATATTGTCTCTACCATCTTCATAATCTTTTACCTTTTTTGTGGCGGAGCGGCAGAAATTGCAGAATATTGTTCAATCGCAAATGTAAATAGCGTTACAAGTCTTTCTAGCGGACAGGAATTCTTGTGTTTCGATGGCTGAGTGAGGGTGCCGAGTGACTTACATATGACACGATCATCTGAGTTCGAAGTTATAGCAGCGCATATGTAATTAACGTTAGATTGGATCACTATTCTATATATAGTTATTTACAGATGTCCAAGGTCGGCCCTGTGTACCTTTCAACGGTTGGTCTGCATGCTCGTTTGTTACATGAAATTAATAAACACGCTTACAACACTCATAGCTCCACAGTAGGATTTTCTCCTGTGTCATGGGAACCATGGACACATACAAGACGTATACACAAACACCAGAACATGAATCTAAACTCATCATTCAGATACCTGTCTGGCTGGGAATCGAACCCGGGATCCACTGCGCGTTAGACCGGTAAGGCAACCGCTCCGCCACGCGGGTCGTCATATCAATTAAAAAGACGTATCCACATTATGTTTAAACATTTCAGATGTAACTAACTTGTAACTGTAATATTTTGTATTAAAACTAAGGATAAATAAACCTGGAAAATGAAGAGGTCTCACATGAACAGGGTTAGTTGAGATTTTCATTGACATTTCGACCGATTTTGCGCGCAGAAGCTAGGTAATGAATATTGGAGAAGCTTGATGTCCCAGCGGAATGAATATAGACATTAGACTCGAATCCGGTTTCAAACGATTCATTGAATGTAAAATACCGCCAGATAAAATGTAACCTTCAATATTCCTTTATATAAAAATATGTATGTTTCCAAAATTTAGAAAACTCGTCAACTCAACATACCTATATATTTTGTAATCAAAGAGCATTTATGACCATTTTAAATTGAAGAGTAATAAAAAAGTATCACCTACACATTACAGTATTAATGGTCAGGTATTCTGTTAAATACGATTTGTATCTAAGACTGATACATTATTATCGTGTGCTAAATCAATTTTCCTTATGATCATATATGTGTAAAAGATAACAAGTTTATGTACTACTTATCATGTTATTCGAAATATTATGATTTCATGCTATGACAACGCTCAAAAAGTTTAATCATTATGTCATCGCTTTTATATAATACTAAGACCTAATGATAAGTGGCCGATGGCGCCTGTAAACATCAGTAATTAATTCCAGATAAGATTAGTATTGTCCGAGTATGGCAACAGATGTGTTGTTATCTCTGATGACTAAGTTAGGACGCCAAGGTTAGTTTCGAACCAGAACGCATCAGCTTGTGACACTGCTGCAATTAGGTAGAAATGGTGTAGCCGTGGTACATCGGCTTTGATCCAAAAAGGTTCTGCGTGAAATGCTGTACATAGCAGCAGTATGTAACAATTTTATTACCTTTCAGTTTTTACCTTCAGTTTTCTATAATTTAATTATAATGTGTTTTAAATTCAGTTGATATTGTTTGAGAAATATGTAATATGCAATTTCACATTAACAAACGATTTAGACTTGAACGACACAGATCTATAAACGTTCTGTTCTTAACATTGGTATGCAGATCTATAGTCAAACTATTTTACAAGGAATATGCAACAAAGGAGCTCACTGCTCCTTGCTAGGGTTTTTCGTTAATAAATAATTCAAAGTCATTGGACAGTCGCTAAACTTGTATCTAATTTAATGCCTTTGCGATCAAAGCTCCCTTTAACTCTCCGTTAAATTTGCAACAATCCAAAATCAGGCGGAAAACTATCGAAGTTCAGCTACATAAATGAACAAGTTTCTGGGAGCCGACAGTGCACAAAGATGTCTTCCTTGACTTCCTTCTGTATTACTTCAAGCTAGCTGCAAAGCGAGTTCGCGAGATTTAATTTCAAATTGTTCAAGTACATTATTGTTGGGAAAACAGTGGCTTCACTAATCCGTATTGGAACAGCGTTGTGGATTAAACTCTATGTATAGCGAAGACAGTCGCCCAGCGAAGGGACGGAATCAGTTTGCAACTTTAATATTCCCTTGTGTTTAGTGGGAACTGCATTATATGCATTCATTTCATCTGAAGGCCACATTCACTGTTGACCTTGGATATTTGAGAGTGGCTTCGTATAGATCAGGGATTCTATATGAATATAATCACAGATATACTGCGACCAACAGATCGCGACGACTAAAATGGTCGCCTTGTATAAACCATACTCTTCCAACGCAAAACAAAACTACCACCATCATACCTATGTCTAGCGTGTGGTTTTTGCATTTTGATGAAAAGGTGTATTTGCCTTATTCACTAGGAAATAGAAACGCATTAATCATTGACTTCAGACAGAGCCGTGTTCTATAGGAAGTTGCATACAGATGTGTAAAAACTGCCTACTTATCATTAGGTAGATGTCATCTTGTTTAAGGTAGCTTGTGTGCTGACTAGATCTTTGCTCTGCGATTTTGGAAGCAGGGGCCATTGCATCATCGCCCATCCACACAACAGGAACTCGACAGGCACAGAGTTACCGAAACGTAAACGTCAAGGCTCGCACATCCTACCCCTCTCTTGTGGACTATCGAGACAATTCGTTCGAACTTGCAGTAGAAGATAACCATGCGATTCAGTGTCCCGTTTGACTCAGCCACAATTTCTACATGCGCATTAGGATTTATTCCTGTGTCGTGGATGGCATGAACAGGTGCTCTTGGGATATGGTTATTTCAAGATATACCGGTTGCGGATCGACCGGGGCCGACGGCTAGGAGCCATCAGCCTGCGATGATTATCTATATGAGACAACTCAGCATGTTCTGAAGGTATGCTCTGCGTGAAATGCGAAGCGCAGTGTACTTAGACTTTGACTCTCGCTTCTCATCGTAGTTGATGCCACGATCAGAAGTAATAGTTCGTGGCAAGCGGTGCTATGCTCATGAAGAAGGCGAAGGATAGGATTAGGGAGCAAAATGGGCCATTACATGCGCTTCATCGCAGACGCACATGTCGCTGGAGGGTAGATTTCGCTGAAGGCCGCCCTTTCCTCACCCCATGTGCTATTCCGGTTTTTTAAGACTCGAGATTTTATGAGTGCGTTTTGCATGCATGCACGTCCAGAGGAACGCCGGGGAGTTTCAGTCAGTAAGAGTCCGACATACCCCCTTCACTCCCCCGGGTGAAAAGAAATTCTTGATTCTTCCTTCCCCGGGTGAAAATAAATCCTTGCGGATTTGTCCGTGACGGAAAAAAAAATATAAACACATTACTTAGTACATAGTAAAATTAGGTCCTATATAAGTCGACTTTAGACGGACGTTAAGAAATATCCACAAGAAAAAATATTTACAGTTCGGATCTGAAAAGTAGCAATTTGAAATTAAAATTCACTGATTTTCGTTTCTGTATGACTTTTTTTTTAAATATCCCTTGCTCGAAATCAGTCAATAATTTAGTTTTTTAAATTCTTAAATTTTTGTGAGTAGTGTACTATCAAAGCAAGAAACCCGGCTACTTACAACCAATCAAATGACACACAAGGTAATCAATTGTTTATAAGGGATATCGGGTTTATCATTCTAAAAATTTAACAATGTTATTTTTTTTCTAAGCACGTCATGCGAATTTTACGGTGGATTTTCATACTGCAATGTAAAAATCTAGTCTACGTTCACGCAGCGTGAGGCTGTTTCGTTTAATATAGAAACGTGATGATTTTCTCCGGCAGCTCATGCATTACCTGCCGCGCGAGAGACTCGAATTATGTGGTGCCCCGGGGACCTCTACGCGGGAATCACAAAACAAATGTTTTTACTTGAAAAAATCTCGTGCTACATACTGGGTTTTGGACGTAGAAAGTACGTTAGTTTGGGAGGATATTTTTACCTGAGTTAGTGTAGAAAATACTCATAAAAATCTTGTTGTAATTTATAGTAGGTATGTTGCAGAAAGTTTAGTTACTCCGTTAATTTTGATTTTGTATGTAATAATAATGTGTTTATTGATAATACAATAACAAATCCCTACTAATATTATAAATGCGAAAGTAACTCTGTCTGTCTGTCTGTCTGTCTGTCTGTCTGTTACTCTTTCACGCCAAAACTACTGAACCGATTTTTATGAAATTCTGTACACAGATAGTGGTGACCTTGGGATCCAATATAGGCTACTTTTTATTTCAAAAAATGGGTTGAAAATGTTAAAATCGAGCATAAATGTTTGTATGGTAGTTCGTTTTTGACAGAGCTGTACTAATAATTCCGTCAAGGGGTATCATAGATTTGATGAAAAACTTATGTGAATAATAAAACATTAAAAAATATTGATTTTGAGTCGACAACATATATCCGTAAAACTCGGTATGTCGCGAATTTTGTTAAATTCCAATGCAAATGACAATCTCCGTATTGGCATTTGACAAAGAGGTGTACTAATAATTCCGTCAAGGGGTATGATAGATTTGATTAAAAACTTATGTGATTAATAAAACATTAAAAAATATTGATTTTGAGTCGACAACGTATATCCGTAAAACTCGGTATGTCGCGAATTTTGTGAAATTACAATGCAAATGACAATCGCCATATTGGCCATTTCGCCTGGACGTCATTGTGAGTTCGTTCAGAAATAATACCTTTAAATTGGTAACAATTAATTATCATTCAAATAGATGTGATATAAATTTGATTTAATTTACCCTTAATATGGGTTTATAATATGAAAATGTATTTATAATGCGAAAGATACGAATAAAATTACGAGGAATTCCCGATGAGTTAAATATTAGGTATACTTGCGCTATCTATCACTGTTCTATTGAATTACGTTGAATGAACATTTGATAGACGGCGTTATCTACAATACAACTTCGAAGTAATATCGATAAATTAAATGTTGATGTTGAATTACTAATAATTCCGTCAAGAGCTACGAAACACTGGTTTGCAAACTTAAATATAAAATAAATCCACGATAGCTTATCTATATCTCTTATGGTTAACTCACAATAATTACTTTTATGTTCCATATTTTAACTAAAAACAATATGTTATTTTCGAGTCTGTTGTCTTTTGTTCAGTATTAATCCTTATGTAAATAAATGCATTCGATAGCTTCGTAAAGATCAAAATTGACTTTTACACTGTATGCATTATATAAATACGTTTAAAGTTATTAGAGATATCAAATTATATAATTTCCTTCAAGGGGTACGATAATAAAATTCCGTCAAGGGGCAAGATAGACTTGATTGAAAACTTATCTCAATAATAAAACATTAAAAAATATTGATTTTGAGTCGAAAACATACATATATCTGTAAAACTCGGTAGGTATATCGCGACTTTTGTTTAATTCCAAATTCCAACTATCGCCATATTAGCCATTTTGCCCTGATGTCATCCTGATCCTTAGTTCATTATGAAACAATACATACCTATAAATCGATAACAATTAATTATCATACAAATAAATGTGATATAAATTTGATTTAATTTACCCACAATATAAAATTACAAGGAATTACCGATGAGTTATATATTAGGTATACTTGCGCCATCTATCCACTACTATGTTGAATTACATTGAATGCGATAGGTGGCGTTACTTACAAAACAACTACGAAGTCTATCGATAATTAAAAATGTTGATGTTGAATACTAATAATCCCGTCAAGGGCTACGAAACACTGGATTGCAACCTTAAATATAAAATCAATCCGCGATAGTATATCTCTATTACTTATGGTTAAGTCACAATATTTTTTTTTATGTTTTCAACTAAAAATATTACGTTAATTTCGAGTGTGTTTTCTTCTGTTCGGTATAAATCCCTATATAAATAAATGCATTCGTTAGCTTTTACACTATATGCATCAAATAAATAGTTTTAAAGATATTAGAGATTTAAAATAATAAAGATCGCGATGTGTCTCTCGGCAGGGGTAGGTAACCGTCTCGCTGGCGCATGCTAATACAAGCCGGCCGCAGATGCGTGTGCATTATTATAGTAATCTGACCACTTGATAGTGTCCAGTGTTGGGTAGGATACGAATGTTAAATGAGTTTGTAAGAGTAGCGTCTTTTTGTACTAGACCAGTACAAACATTGCACTTCACCCTGCAGCATCACCCTGAGAACTTTAAAACATACTACAGAAAAGTTAAAATCAATCTTTGTAATCGATGCGTTTTGCTTTAAATGTGAAGGAGGATTTGGTTTACAAGGTGCTTCTTGGTATTGTGTGACCACTAAGATTGTTAATTAATTCAAAGAAATGCGGTTTACAATCGTCTAATTTTAAAATTCTAATTTTAATTTGTCTAATTTTTAAAATATTTTTACATAACAATTATGATCCTAACCACAAATACATACTTTAAATTCGTTTCTTCACTCTTTGTATGTCCGGGTAATCGCCGGCCGAGCGGCTAAACTCATTTGGATAGGACTTGCACTATAGAAAAGGTTGTGGAATAACATAATTATAGACTACTTTTTATCATATAATTTCAACGGGGTCGAGATTTGTGCGGGAAAAACTTTGCGATACACTCACTTTTACGCGGGCGAAGCCGCGGGTACAGCTAGTAAATAATACGTATATGTTAAAACTATACATTTTACACATACCAATATTTTTAACCTACACGTTATTTGGTTAGTTACCAAGTATCGAAATTCAATCCATTACATTTTTCAGATCATTGTTTAATCCTCTTATTACAATATTATACAATTCTTTAATATAAGATAGTCTAAATCTTGTATCCATCCATCAGCCCTTTGAGGTCCGCTGCTGGACATAGGCCTCCCCTTAATGACGCCACTCCAACCGGTCCTGTGCCTTCTGAATCCAACGGTTTCCCAAAAAAATTCAAAATTTTCAAATCAAATTTCAAATCTTGTATAATTAGAGTTTATTGGAAACCTCAAAAGATGAATGCAGGATTGATAACCACGACATGATGTGAACAATGGCGCGTATAAAGTTACGGTGCGGCGTGTCACGGCGGACTAGCACAAATAGCTCAATTAAACGGGCGACGTATCCGGAACATCGCTCCGAGAACAAATGGACCATCGTGTTCACGTACCGGTACTGGGTTGCGTTCTAAATTGGCTGCGTATGGGATCATTTTTTTGGAATAGCCTCGAATTACTGGACGCTATCAATTACGCTTGATTGGAACTCGCAAGAGCATCAAATAATAAAACGATGTCGGATTGACGGATTGTATTCATTTATGAGTTTGATTTTTCAGCATGGTTTTTGTCTAGTGCTACGAATTTGTTGGTACGTCGTAAAGTATTGTATGGATAGGAAATGGCATATTGTCTTTTAGTGTAGAGGATAATGATAAAAAGATACGAGTATTTACATGACATTAGAACGTATATGGTTCGACCGGGGTTTTATTTTTACCTAATTGAAGTAGCAAACGAGCATGCAGTCCACCTGATGGTAAGTGGTCACTGCCACCCATGGACATCTGTAAGCAACTTCATATGGAACATGTGTTCTATCTGAAGTCAATCACAGGTGCATTGCCACTCCCCAAGACGGTCGGTCGCCTCATTTAAAAGTGTGCCGGCAACCACACCACATAGTATCACTGCCACATCTATTTATAGCCTCTAGCAGTTCTTGCGTATGGGTGGGAGGATGTGGTTGCCGGCTCACTGTTATATTCAAATAAAAGTCCCTTGTTCCGTATGAAGTTGCTTATAGATGTTCATAGTAGACACCTTCTGCCAGTTAGTCTGCATAGCCGCATTCTTACTTCAATGTAACACATGTAGAAAGTAGAAATCCAAATAAGTAAACGATACAAAGATCTTAGAAGAATGTAATGTTTTTGAATTGAAATATGCCATAAGTGAAAAATGGCCTAGCCGTAGTGTTAGACTGAATGAGATTTTATATTATCTCCAGTCTTGTGTCATGTGGCTTCGGTCTTGATTGCCACCTCCTTTTTTCTACCAGAGGAGGCTATCTTCAAGGTGGCAGAACCAGTGTAGTTTGACCGAGGAAATACCACCGCCACACTTATTTTTTGCGTTTCAATAGGATTGTGCCGGCACACTTTCACATGAGGCGACCATCATAGTCCTCGGAAGTAGCAACGCATCTGTGATTGACTTCAGATGGAACCCATGTTCTGTATGAAGTTGATTACATATGTCCATGAACGGCAGTGGTCACTTGCCATCGGCTACATGCCGGTTTGCTGCTTCAGTCAGATAAAAAAAAAAGGTTAAGGGACACAATAAAGAAGATGGGTGGTAGCGTCTTCCTGTTTATTATTATCAACACCTATTACAATGACCTATACGCACGTCAAGTGCGGTGACTATTATCAAAAACCACTATTAGTGGGGGCCTGGGTCTATGAGTGGACCTCAAACAGTTGATAGATAAATGGATGGGTATGGATGCTGGTAGTTTTTGTCTAGTGCATAAACTTTATAATAGGTATTTTTCCTAGATTTTTTAGAAGCCTCTGGCAATAACATTGCGATCACTGCGATATTTGAAGATATTTCAATACGACATATTTATAAATCAGTTGATTGACAACTAATAAATAATATCTATGGTTTTACGGTATATTCTTGATAAATATCTTAATTATCTTAATTATAAATAATAAAGATATTTTGCAATTCATAGACAGGAAATTTTTGTTAATTAAATGAAAAAGTGTTCGGAGAAAATGTAATAGCTCTGCCATCCATAAGCTTGACTTTACGAGGTGTTCTTGGAGCTTGATTGGGAAGAGAACTGCTTCACATTTACAAGCTTTGAGTAATTATGCTCTTTAAAAGTAAAACATTTTTTATCAAAAACTATTAATTAGGAATTATAGTAAGAGCTGTAAATTAAAAGGGTGAATGTTTACTCATCATCATACATACATCTAGAAATCATCCCTAAAATATTTAATTCATTTGTCAAACATGTTTTCATTGTTTTCCAGGTGGAAGAACCACACTTTTAGATGAGGTGACCCTCACAGTCTTCTGGATTAGCAACGCATCTGTGATTAACTTCAGATAGAATCAATCCATCTAAAGTTGCTTACAAGTGTCCATGGGCGGTAGTGACCACTTAACATCAGGTGGACTGGGTGCTCGTTTGCTACTTCCATCTCATAAAAAAAATGCTTCTAACGTTAGTGTCTTTCAAACCAGAAAATAACAGCGAAGTTAGTTTTTAGAACTAGACTTAGTACCAATACAGAGCATTCTGAAACCTCCTATTCTAATATTCTGAATTCTGCGTAATGAAATTGAATTTATTTTCATAGCTTTAACTAAGATATCATTTTGGATTAGAATATTCATCGTTGGACTTAAGCTTTGCTATGTTAGCGTTTGTTTGAATATTCAATTGGACAGTCGAGAAGGTCATTTAAGATGAGTTTTAAGTTGGTTATTTTAAACTTCATTTTTATTTTTCTGAATTATGATAGCCTGATTTCATAACGTACCTATTTCTTTTAGTATCATTACTGGAAGGTTGAAGTTCTTATTGAAGCCGTAAATTATAAGACTGTGTATTTTAGATGTTTTAGTTGTTCTTCTATCAATGAATGCAGAGTTTTTAAATTACTTTTAAGCTGTCTTTTATGATATCCATTGTAAAAGTATTCCTGTACTTTTAATATCAAGACCCTACTCCTGTGTGTCCACCAATTCGTACTTTTCCAGCGCGGTGGACTATGGCCTAAAACTCTCATTCCGAAAGATCCGTGCCCAGCAGTGGGACAATAATGGGTTGACGGCGACGCTTGAACTGTTATTCTTTTATGATATCCATTGTAAAAGTATTCCTGTACTTTTAATATCAAGAATCTACTCCTGCAGGTTCTTGATATTTGTTCAACGAGGCAGGTGTTTAAGTACAGGGAGTACTTTTATCCGAAGTGACGCTTAATGGCGCAACAATTTCGCGCGAATCTCGGACGCGACGCTTTGTTTAAATATGCAGCGTGTCACCGGCGGTGACGTACTCGAAATATTACAACGCCCGCCCGTTAGCATAATAAAACGAGCAGCGCTGCGGGCGACGCATTAAACTGCGCTAACGAGGTGTGCAGGAAATCAAATGTCACACTCATTATGATCCTGTTTATCCTTTGAGACTTTTGAAGCGATATGTACTTTACTGTAATATTTAAATCGGCAAAAATCTGTTTAAATGTACTTTATAATTATACAAGGGATTATGTCTTTGATTTTATGTTGTACCTTCATTACTATGTAATTTTAATTAAACTCAATAAAGTATTTAAACGTTTCATAAGCGTTTAAGGAGACCTTTGTATAAATAGAAATACAATTTTGTTTTTGGTTTTGGTGTGCATGGTTTTATTTTAGTCTAACATACTCATATAATACCGCTTATATAAATATAGGAACAGTTCTAAAAAATAGAAATATATCGAAAGATATTATCCCTCTACTGGGCACGAAGAGCAGTGATAGCCTAATGGTTGAAACTTGCCCTCTCGATCGGGAGGTCCGAGGTTCAAACCCAGGCCCGCACCACTGATTCATGTGCGTATTATAAATTAATTATCACTGCTTTTCGATGAAGGAAAACATCGTGAGAAAGACTACACACCCGAGAGTTCTTTAAAAAAAAAAAAGTTCTCGGAGGTGTGTGAAGTCCACCAATTCGCACTTGGCCAGCGCGGTGGACTATGGCCTAAACTCTCTCATACTATGGCAAAAATAACGAAAGTAAAACAACATGCCCGTACTTACTTTCCAATTCAAAGTTCGCTCAGAATTAAGTTCAGTGCAAGAGAGCAGCCTGCAGCCAAATGGGATTGCTTTAACTCTCTCACCTCGCGGACCCAGAATCGTCCCTCCAAAGTTATCGGATTATCTTATTACTGTGAACTTTTGTACAGCTCTTTAATTATTATTTTTAACAATAATTTTGAATTGCAAATACTACTCTGTACGCACGGTGAAAGAAACAATTTGAGTAAACCTAAATAAGTTCTCTAAAAAAATTCTCAAAGGAGTGTGAAATCTATCAAAACGCACTTGGCAGGACGGTGGGTAATGTCTTATGGAGACCCGTGCCCAGTCGTCGTCAACCCATTACTGCTGGGCACGGGTCTTCTCCCAGAATGAGAGAGTTTAGGCCATAGTCCACCGCGAAGTGCGAATTGGTGGACTTCACACACCTCCGAGAACTTTTTTTTTTTTTAAGAACTCTCGGGTGTGTAGGTTTCCTCACGATGTTTTCCTTCACCGAAAAGCAGTGATAATTAATTTCTAATACGCACATAAATCATTGGTGCGTGCCTGGGTTTGAACCTCGGACCTCCCGATCGAGAGGGCAAGTTTCAACCATTAGGCTATCACTGCTCTTGTATGTATGTATTAAACCTACATACAAGCAGTTAAATATGTAAACAGAAACCAGCCGAACACAAAATAAACAGTTCTACAAAGCAACTCACCACAAGAGCACTTGAAAATACACGGGCTTAAATAAATTTGCGGCATAATATAACTGATACCGGGGTTTAATCCACACAACTAAGTGCACATTCAATTTGGCTGTGCATAATGCATGCGGCGTCTGCCCGAGCCTGGGGAACATTTGCCGTATCTAATTACGCATTACGCTTTGCCATGTAGACAGCGCGTCTGCCGATGATGAATATTAGATCGCCGTCCAGCCGACAATCCTATGCACGTCTCGATATTGCACCGCTGCCTGTAATTGCCTTTGACTAGAGTCGGTCTGATATCCCGATATGAGAAAAGCCCAAGATACTTAGAGTTATTTATTTAACATCGTATATGTGACGAAAACTCATCATTTGATACTGAATAAGACGTAATATGAGTGGCTTTTTTAACGAATATTAGATATAAACTGTATAAAGACATTTGTGTTATTCTTCTTGAATGATATAATGATAGATTTTATAAGTGATGTTCTTTTTATTTAATATGTACTTGTATAACAAGTCTCACATTAATTAATGTTTATCTGAAGATATATAACTTAAATTGTTCATTAGTTTTGAACAGTTTTATCACAGAAGATTTTTTTATGTAGGTACATTTTCAATGTGGTAGAATCAGTAGGGCAAATGACGGTCAAGCGACCATCTTAGATCTTAAAATTGCAACAGATCTGTAACTGACTTGAGCTGAACAATGCGTGTATGTGGAGTTACTTATGAACACTTCTTCAATTATGTGAACCTTATATTTTTATTGTCTGTAAGGGTGGTGTTTGTTTATTAGAACATCGTTACTCCAGAATTTTATATACAATAGTAAAAGTAAAATGCTGATTATCCTACTCGATTCACGCGTGAACAATGCATTGGGCAAATATAATTAACACCTAACCCTTAGCAACGTATACCAAATATCTCAACACCCGTCTGTTGGGACAGTAAACCGAGGATAGCAAGCTGCATTAAACTGCCCTAACGAGGTATGTAGGAAATCAAATGTCAAAGTCATTATATACATACTATCTAGTATGCTCAGAAACTACAGTTACGTATTAAAATATCCAGAAAGAGATTTAATACAACCAAAATTACTATTAGTCACTATACTCCGGGCAAATTCGATATGGAATGTTTAATAACAAAGCGTTGCCTAGCAACCACTGACAGGCAGGGGAATGCAACTTTTTGTTGTATTATCAGTCGACTTTTACCTATTATTAACTTTTACCTGTAACTTATAATAGGTTGCAAATCCCTTCATGGAATTAAGGTTGTGACATTACTAGTTATACAATGACGATACTGGTAAATAAATTTTGTTTGACTGGTTTTATCATATCATTTTGCAGTTGGTCGTTATTATTTAATCAACTCTTCTTAATTAAATTATTTTGCGAAAATCTAATGAACACTTTAGTTGAATATAAAATGAATTTGTGTACAAATCCGTGCAAGTTGGTGATAACCCTGTATAGGATTTTTTATGGTTTGTTTACATTTATTCCAGATCGAATTTGCCTCAAGTATAGGCAACTTATTTGAATTGTTCATATCAAACTTACCTACTTACCTTACTTATATTTGATTTTTTTTTAATAATACGACAAATATATATATCAAAAAAAGGCTGTAGAGTAAAATTTACAACCGTAGTCAATAAGTATTTAAGTGATGTAATCATTACGATCATGTTATTTTTTACTAGTCTTTTACCCAGAAAACATAGAAATCTAACCTTCTTCTTCACAATAAATGGGAAATAATGGTACAAAGTAGAACTTAGACGGAACGGACGGTGGGGATTATCGCGCCGCTTACACCTCCGGCCACGTTCAGTATGAATTACGATCGCCGTTCTGCTGCTCATCTTGTTGGGTCAATGAGAAAATATTGCTACCACTGCAGGAAGATACTAAGGGGACCTATATTTAGGAAGCTGCCGGGTGTAGCTGCTTTCTACTTGTCCTGGTTTAGTAGGTTCACTATAATTTAATAATAAGAAATAATAAATCATCTTGAAACAAAAATTATTGAAAAACAAGCTATTAACACAGCACTTAAAGACCTTAGGATCGACTTGATGCACAATTCGTTTTATACTAGGTCATTCTCGCGGCGGCGCTCGCTTCAATCACGTCTGACATGGTAATGAGAATCATATGTGCATATCTAGGTGATAAACTTTGTGAGTGCAAAATTCCTGCGATATCCGACTGCTAGTTTTGCGTCAAAAACTAGCAGTAAATATACATCCTCACAAACTAAATTATTTAAAATTATTAACATATGCTAAATACTCGTATAAAATATGCTAAAAGCGTACAGAACCTCAACCAAGTACAAAGCATGCGAATGTACGTAACGCTTATTAATATCCAGCTTTTACTATTCATCCAGCCTCAAACTATCACTAAAGCAAAGCAATTACTAATCCTAGTACAATCGAAACGTGCAATGTAGGATTGGCCGCTGGTTAGCTATCTAAAATTCATCATCGGCAGTCATGTTGCAAGTCATAAAGCGTAGTGATGTAATTAGACACGCCAAATATGTACCGAAACCAGGACTAGTCCCATACATCACGTCTAGTTCTAATCAAATAGGCGGTTACTTGCGTATATATAACTCGTTACTTAATTCGTATACAATCGTAAGCAAAAATGAACAGATATAACTACTCCAAGTGTTCCTAAAACTTCTTTTACATTACAGTAAAGCATATAAAAATGAACAGAAACTCACTACCGACAAAGACTACTAAAGCTAGAACTATAGAATTTTTGAAACGAGTTTATTTATATAAATAAAACAAAAAGCAGACTTGTCGTTCACCGAAACGTATCGCCAAAGATCATCATACACTTCTCTACCATACTTTCATTGCCATGTAAAAAACATGATTGTAATTATATAAAAAAAATGGATTTAAATAAGAAAACAGACAAACCCGCTGAGTTTCTTGCCGGATCTACTCAGTTGAGGTCGTATTCCGATCCGATGGTAGTGTAAGAAAAAAAATGTAACTGACAATTTGTAAGTGCCCCCGTAGACCTAAACAAAATAAAGACATTTCATTTCATTTCATTTACCTTAGTGACAGAAATATCTTGTCGATATATCCAAATGAAGTAAAGCGTCGTTAATCCCTATATTTTGTAAAATAGAAAAGATGTTTGACTCATAATTAGTGTTATCGATTAAAAAACAAAACAAAACAAAGTAATTAGTAATTAATTAATATAATTTAATTGATTCCATTTCTGTGAGTGTATGTACTTCAACACATATTTGAGCCTTTTCCATTTTTTATAATGTTATAAATTCTAACTTATTATTGATTAGCAATTTTGTATTCAAATTCATTTTCATGTTCTGCATGATTGGAATCAAGCTAATTTTCATACCCTTTTGCCTAAGAATGAAAACAATCGGTAAAAACATATGATTAAAATATAAAAAAAATATGTAATACCAATTGCAGAAGCTAAATTTTTCATCTCGTAAAAGCTTATTGGCACATTACGCTTTCGGGCGCTACACATGCATCTTCCGTTCTTAATTAGGCTCAAATTACAAGAAATGTGGATATTTGTTGAATATGAAAGGTAAACAGAGTTTCTAATCATCTATTTTAGGTCGAAAATGTATGCTGAAATGGACTGACGTATAACATCAAACATAAACAGTTTTCAAAACTATTATGCCACACAAACATAATTATTATACTCTTAAACCTAAATAAGGAACCACTTTGCGAGCGTGACAAATATCTGCAAAGAGCTATTGCAATGTTTTTTACTAAATAAATAAAGTGAAAATACAAATGACCTACATACGCGGAGTAGTGCAAATTGAATTAGATTGCTTTTGAGGACAAAATTAGAACTTATGTACTCGTAGATATAGAGAGCGTGTCTGCAACCTTTTAATATATGACGTAAGATAACTTAATATACAAATATACCACATGTTAATAACAATATAGATACTGACATATTGGTGGCCTCCTGCGACTGGAAGGATAAACTTCCAAATAGGTCGTAATAATGAAATTGAAGCAACATTGCCTGGTTGCACTTTCCAATTCAAAGTTCGTTCAGAAATAAGTTGCCAAATGGGATTGCTTTAACTCTCCCACCTCACGAACTAAGGATCTTCCTCCGAAAGTTATCCGATTACTTCATTAGATTTGTAGAGATTTATAGTTCATTTTCTTTGTTATAGGAAAAAGTAGTTTTATTTTGGAGTACTTCATTATTATAGAATGTTAACTATTAAGGGTTTTGATATTATACTTGTAGATTTTGTCGGGATCATTGTCTTATTCGTTATGTTACGCGGCAGTGCTTGTCTTTTTAAATAAAACACTGATGTGACTGCATAGAGGTTTATTGGCTTTCACAGAATACTGTTCCTCACTTTTCTTTTAAAATATGTAATACTAGCTCTTACCCGCGGCTTCGCCCACACGGTCAAAGGGAATTAACATTAGCATTTGATAGAGTAATTCAGAACTTGCAAATGAATTTTAATAACGTTTTCTATTAACAACGTCTACAACTACTAAATATGTATCAACTAACAAAACATCGATATTCTCATGGGAATGAGAGAGCGTGGTAAAAAGTAGCCTACCTCACTCTCCACTCTCCTAACTACAAATCATATCATAAAATAGCTATGTGGCGACGTGAAAGAGGAACAAACAAACACACTTTCACATTTATAATATTAGTATGGATTAAATGCAACTGCCGGCCACATGGTTGCAAGCTGTTTATTAATTAGAAATGATGAGATCGGCGATATATTCCCGAGTAGTCTTGAATGTATCAGTTCATCAATTTAAAACACAATCCAATTGTAGCGGCATATTTGTTGTCATATGTGATAGAAACATCACTCCGACAGAGTGATGTTTCCAATATGTCGCTAGTGTAATTGAGCTATTTGTGTTAGCCCGTTGTAACATCGCACCGTAAAGACCTTATCCCATTCGCAATTTGACAGCTACTAGTCTATTGCATCAATATAATAAAACATATGTATCATATGAGGCAAGGCAAACTGGTTGCTTATACCCAGTGAACTCGCTACATGTAGTTGATAAATAATATAACTGGAATCGCACTCGGAATTTTAATGTGTTATTTCCGTTAGTTATAATATAACATGTTTACACTATAACTTCTGTTTTTTATAGTTCTTTAAAGAAATTTCTATTCATCGAGAACATACCTAATTATTAGTAATATGTGATCAAGACAGACTTCAATAAAAACTATTATAATTAAACTAGCTGACCCGACAAACGTTGTTTTACCATATAAAAAAAATAGGGGTGAACAACCCTTAAGGGGTATGAAAAATAGATGTTGGCCGATTCTCATAGATACCGGATAAGCACAAAAAATTTCATCAAAATCGGTCAAGCCGTTTCGGAGGAGTACGGCAACAAAAACTGTGACACGAGAATTTTATATATTAGATAAATTCTTAAGCCACGACACTTACGCCTTGAAGCCACTTTCATACTACAGTATACACCAACATCGTAAGAGCCTGTGCAACAAGGTAATTACAAACAGCGGTGCAATGTCGAGACTGCCATAGCGCTGTTGTGACAATGGCTTCACTTTCGAAGTGATATGTGGAAGTTTATTTTTAAAAGATTTGCAATCTTTCATTCTTCGCAATAATTAGAGATACTTTTCAAAGATATTTATGTGGTTGTTTTCTTTTTTACGATATATAATTTTTTACCGAAATACTTGGAATAGATTGTTGTTCTAAGATTTAGCAAGCAAAAATACAAGTATTCGGCATACGTAGTGTTAGACACGTATAGAAGTAGAATAATCTTACGTTTCTTTAGTTATTAAAAATGTATAAGAAACAGGAGTGTTAGTTGTAAGCAAGGTTTACTAATGCAGAAAAACTTTTACAGCTAACAACAGTATCATTTTAAAGTCATAACACACTACTAAAACCCACCTGGGAAATTAAATAAAATGTCTAGGAAATACGCGTTGTGAAATCATTTTTAGAATTTTCAAAGTCTATACTGTACGAAGTCTGTACTGTACATGTAATATTACGAGTATATTAAAAACCTAAATGTAGCATCGCATTTTGATGAGTTGCAGGTCGTGATATGCCCTTCGAAATTCCTATTTATATGAGTAGAAACTATGAGTATTTTTTTTAAATTTTTCTGACACTAAATGTTTAATTTTTTTTATTATATCTAAAAATTTACTTAACATATGTACAAAACTAAATGGTAGGATTAATTACAATAATATCGTCTTAGTTACAAGTTCCTGTTTCACCGTTGATTTAGACAAGATGTCTTAATTTCTCCTCAAAGAATAAATAAGAAATAATGGCGCAGGGTGAGGCTTACACGTTAGAATGGACGATGGGGATTATCGTGCGCATCCTCGCCCGAGATTACACCTCCGGCCACGTTTAAGTGTGAGTTATGATCGCCTTACTGCTGCGCATCTTGTTGGCGTCTATGAGGAAATACTGCTGCTGCGACGCCTCGGGGGTACTAATGTGCTAGAAATTTAGACCTTCGTGAACTAGAGGATTTATTTTCTGTGTCAGTTTAAGTTGCTTAAAACGGCAATTAAAGTGTAATAGTCGTCAAACCACTATTGTTCCACCACTAATTATGGATCTTGTTTATGAATTTGAAAGGTGCCCGACGCCGTAGGAGCAACGCCGAGTTATGTGGGATTTTTACCTCACTAAAACCCCCCCGGTGGTCATCCTCGGCGCTATGTGGACGTCACCGGGAACTCCAACGGATCGCCGCCGGTGTCCTTCGAGCGCGATGCCCCCTTCGGACCCTTACTAACGAGCATTGTACTCAGTGCGCCTCCCTGGTGTTTACGACAGCATGTGGCCACACATTCCGTCGTCCTACACAGGGTCGCTTGGCAGGACGGTTTGAGCTCCCACTCTTATCGCCTCCGCGCTGACCTAGCACGAATTGGTAGTGACGCACTATGAGATACTACTACCCAAATCCTTTCACGTAAAATGCCTTATTATTTTCTAATACGCATGTTGTTTCAGAAAAATCCGAGTTGCGTGACTAGAAGTTGAGTCTCGGGCCTTCCATTGTGTAACCGAGTTCCAACCAGTACGCTACCGTAATGCAACGTCTAATATCTAATAGTAAATATTCATGTCTAAAGGCAACAAGAATATTTATCATCTAGTTAATATATTTAAATTAATATATTATTAACGTACTAAGTTTGTAATGAGAATCGTAATGACGTATAAATAAACTGTTATATTCATTGAAACATCAAAATATTTAAAATCAAAATCATAATATTTTTTATTAACTATATAAATTTAAATTACAGGTGAAGTACACCCCCTGTTAAGTTCGCAGAACTTGTGTTAGGGGTGAACGCGCTTTCCTATGATTGCATAGAACCAGTATTGTTGACAATATAATAAAGATATACAATTTGAAAATACAAGGGTAAACACAAAATCCCTACTAATATTATAAATGTGAAAGTAACTCTGTCTGTCTGTCTGTCTGTCTGTCTGTCTGTCTGTCTGTCTGTCTGTCTGTCTGTCTGTCTGTCTGCTACTTATTCACGCCTAAACAACTGAACCGATCTTTATGAAATTGGGCACACAGATAGTGTTGACCTCGAGAAAGGACATAGGCTGCTTTTTATCGAAAAAAATGGGTTGAAAGCGTTAAAATCGGGCATAAATGTTTGTATGGAAGTTCGTTTTTGACAAAGTCCTATATTGACAAGTCCGTCAAGGGGTACGATAGACTTACTTAAAACCTTATCTAAATAATAAAACATAAAAAAACATTGATTTCGAGTCGACAACATATATCCGTAAAATTCGGATTGTCGCGTATTTTGTTAAATTCTAATGTAAATATGTGTGACATGACAGTAGTGTGACATGACAGTAGCCATAATGGCCGCCCGGATGTCATTCTGAGTTCATTCAAAAATAATACGTATAAATTTGTAACTATCAATTATCATAAAAATAGATGTGATTCAAATTTATTTTAATTTAATTAATGAATTTATGAAATATTTCAATAATAAAAAAGCATCCGTTGACGCGCTGCGGCCGCGCAGCTTGTATACATATAAAGCAAATAATCGCCGCATGATCCGATTGTTAACAACACCTAATTAATCAAGCAACTTTGTTCTACAACACCTTACCAGTAAAGAACATAGATGACCAGTAAACATAGATTGAAGGTAAACTAATAATTACAAAGGTCAAATATTAATTCGTCGCTAAAGTTCTAACACCGCGGATCTCAAAGTTAGCAACTTTTCAGGAGAGCAAATAGACTGTCTCAAAAAGATATTTTTAATTCTACAACTACCAAATAATATATTGCGTTTAAAATATTAATATACTCATATTAGAATAATATTTTTTATGAAAATGTAACACGTTCCTATAATATTTTGAGATACCATTATTTAATTAACTCAAAATGGGCATTTTTTGAGTTACGCGGTGTTAGAAGTTAAGCGGCTAATTAGAATTAACTACTCAACAACTATTCCTTAACAAAACCTGATAAGGGATTACGGTGAGGGGGCTACGAATTAGATAATAAAAAAATTCTTGTATTTTACGCTGATTTCATAAACACGTCTTTAAGTGTTATGTAATTTACTCTTACTACCGTCAATTTGAACATATTTGAATATATAATATCTCCCTTACAGTACATTACAATACGTGTTATTGTGCATGCTAACCTTAAAATGGATACTTAACACTTGTTTTATCTTTGTAAGACTAACAAATCGTATGTAGGATCAACTTGTCGATTATAGAGCGAGTCAAATATAGAGCGTGATTGACACTAGATTTATAAAACATGCATATAGTCTACAGTTCAAGTGATTAGTGGCAACTACTGTCCATGAATATTAGCAATCCACCTCCGACATAATTAGAGTATTCTTAGATTTGGCCAAATATATATGTTATATATGTTTCTCGATTATGCTACCTTTTAAGTCAGAATACAGCAGCTTAATATTGTTGCTATATGGTGTGAATGCCATATTCCTCATCAGTAGAATCTCGAGAATTCTCACACCTCTTTAACGTACGGTATGCAAAATAGTACAATAAAATTATGTGACTGACAAATATTACATCACCCTCCATCACATTCCCTCACAAAATTTGGGATGGACCGATAAAAAGACTGTTTACCTTCAAATACTCACTGAATGGGGGACGACATCCGAAAAACAATATCGTGTCCGATTCAATGACAGGCTTCGCAAAAGTGTCACGTAATATGTAAATCGTTCAGGTCGAGATGTGTCCCGACTATCAAAAACACTTGGTGTCGAACAGATCTTAGAAAGATTCCATTCAATGATCGTTTTACTTCGAGTGATGGGTAAAAGTTTTCTTTAAAAGTTTTCCATTCTTTGCAACGTTAGCAACGTTAGCATTTAAATTATAACGAATTTTGTGTAAAGATAATAATTTTTGTCACGTCAATGATTGGTATTACGGTTGATTAAATAAAAAAATGCAATGTTTTTTTTTAATGTGGGAAGATGCTTGTACGAATGTACGTTTAGAATCTCGAATATAAACCGAGTTGCAGACGGCCGTGTTGGTTCAGAGAGTACTTTTATCCGAAGTGACGCTTAATGGCGCAACAATTTCGCGCGAATCTCGGACGCGACGCTTTGTTTAAATATGCAGCGTGTCACCGGCGGTGACGTACTCGAAATATTACAACGCCCGCCCGTTAGCATAATAAAACGAGCAGCGCTGCGGGCGATGCATTAAACTGCGCTAACGAGGTGTGCAGGAAATCAAATGTCATACTCATTATTTATTGCCGCCGAAATAGTTTTAAGATGCATTTTGAAAACTCATGTGAAATGTACACTAGGTACAAAATTGCAAGTAGTTTGTACATTTTCCATGGAAAATTGACAGTAAAAAAATATTGACTACATTTAATTCTTACTTTATATGCTGAAACAGATATTTTATACGGTACAGGTATTCATGCGGTTACTTTGTAAAAAAAATATCGTTTTATTTTTAATATTATAATGACTATGAATCACACATTGCAACCGGTAACTGATGGACCAATGGACTGTTAATTATTTCCTAACGTTAATAAGTTTAGTTTATTACTTTATGTAACTTTTCTAGCATTGGTGCTTAATTTACGTATTTCAAATAAATTCTTTGGTTTGTAATTAGTCAGATTACAGAATACTCTTATTAAAAATAGTATAATACAGAAGATCTTAGCCTCTATAATCTGAAAAATTCGATATTTCGAAATCACTCTAGCAAAGTGTTTGTCAAATTACCGTGGGTCCAATGTATTTTTAATAAGTTGAAGCTTTATTGTTCGTAAAAGATAGAAACAAGTATAATTAAAAAAAAACTTCTACAGCGATCACTGAGGGATTAAATTTAAAAGCGGACAGTGTCGAGGGTAAAAAAATCGTCTTATTTTATGCTAACGCCATCTTTGATTGATTGACGGTTGACATGTCATTCAATGAATACAAGAAGAAAGTAACAAAAAAATGTGTTGTAGAAAATTTTGAAGAGATAAAATTGAAAGATAATAGTAAATATAAGTCATGTTTGCATTTGAAACTCACTTAAATTTTATTTGATTGAAGTAAAAAAAATCTTTTTTTTTCGAAATTTTAATTTTCAGAAAAAAATCCTTCATTTTTTGATTTATACATTTTTGATATTTTGTATTTTATTATTCGTAAATAATTATACGGCATCAACTTCTTACAAATTGGTAAAATACTTTAAAAATGTATTATTTTCCGGCTTACAGTCTATTAAAATAAATAATAAAAAAATAATTTCTATAAAATAATCCTCAGTAGGTACTTATTTTCAAATATGTTGTAATAACACCACTAAATAAAAAAAAATCTACGTAGATTTTTAAATTGATTGAATATTTAAAAACCATGCCAACCAAACATAGTATCTTATTATAAAAGCAACATATTTTACTAAAGCACGTTGTTGAAACTCTTCACTCAATTTGTTTTATCAAGAACTTCCTTTTCAAAGTTTGCGCTTAGACACCGGGTAAGGGAAAATTTACATGTTATTGAATTTTTATGCCTTCGTTTAATCGATCGTGATATAGGCACTTCGTTCTTGAACAACAAATTTCGTACACTCCTCTCACTAACTCCGTGTGCTAATGTATAACAAAACTTCCTTTGTGAGTTAATGATGACAAAAAAATATCCTATATGTACATAGAGTTTCGGAACGCTAAAGAAAAATACTTTAAAATGACGACATAGAATTTAGATTCTTAAATTAAAATTTACGAGTAAATTTAAATAATGTACCACAATAAATAAAGCGTATGAAGGTTTTGATGAATTTAAATTGTTAAGGAACCGTATTTGAGCGTAAAACTCTCTCATTCTGAGGGAAGACCTGTGCCCAGCAGTGAGACAATAATGGGTCGACGACAAGTAGCCAAGGTATAAAATTCACGTTAGACTGAATTCTACTAACATTAGATAATCGGCTTAGAGTAACAATGTTAGCAGTGTTTGATACGGTGCAAACTATATGTTGTGTACTAATTCTTTCCGCACTAGTTCTAGTAACAATCTTGTTAGGCATTTGACAAGGAATAGTAACAACGTAATATCAGATGAACAGCAACAAGTACTTCTACCTTTATATCAAGCCACGAGCGTTCGCAACATAATGTGACCAAAGTTGTAGCACTGCACATTCAATCGGACGGTGTGCATAATGCATGCGACCGAGCCCAAGCCCGCTGAACATTTGTATGTAATTACGCATTATGCATTGCCATGTATATAGACATCACTGTCAATGATCAATATTAGATGGCCGTCTAACCAACAACAGCGCTATGCCAGTCTCGATATTGCACCGCTGCGCTGCCCGTAATTGCCTTGTTACACAGGCTCTGACGTACTTGGTGTATACTGTAGTATGAAAGGCTCCAGCTCGTAAGTGTTGTGGCTTAATAACTTATTTACGTAAATTATAATAGTTTTTATTACACTGTATTGATCACATAACTACATATTATTAATTAAACCGTGTGTTATCGATGATTTGAAATTTAATTAAAAACCATAATGAAGCAAGAGTTAGAGAGTAAACCATTTTATATTATAATTTACGGAAATAATACTATAAAATTCAGAGTGTATTTCTAGTAAGACTATTTATCAACTACACGTAGCGAGTTTACTGGGTATTAGAAACTAGTTTGCTTTTCCTCATCTGATCTAGAAGTTTTGTCATATTAATGCAATAGACTTATAGCTGTACAAGCAATGCTAATGCAAATTGTGAATGTACTAGGTCTTTACGCCGTAGTGTCACGACGGGATAACACAGATAGCTCAAATAAACGAGCGACATATTCAAAACATCACTCCGACAACATATAAACCATTGCGATTGGATTGTGCTCTAAATTGACTGCGAATAAGACAATGATCCCGATCAACAAAATCTACAAGCAGAAAATCAAAATTTTTTTAATAGTTAAAATTCTATACTTTTTCCTGTAACAAAGAAAATGAACTATAAATCCCTACAAATCTAATGAAGTAATCGGATAACTTTCGGAGGAAGATCCTTAGTTCGTGAGGTGGGAGAGTTAAAGCAATCCCATTTGGCAACTTATTTCTGAACGAACTTTGAATTGGAAAGTGCAACCAGGCAATGTTGCTTCAATTTCATTATTACGACCTGTTTGGAAGTTTATCCTTACAGTCGCAGGAGGCCACCAACATGTCAGTATCTATATTGTTATTAACATATGGTATATTTGTATATTAAGTTCTCTTACGTCATATATTAAAAGGTTCCAGACACGCTCTCTGTATCTACGAGTACATAAGTTCTAATTTTGTCCTCAAAAGGAATCTAATTCAATTTGCACTACTCGGCGTATGTAGGTCATTTGAATTTTTACTTTATTTATTTAGTAAAAAACATTGCAGTAGCGCTTTGCAGATATTTGTCGCGCTCGCAAAGTAGTTCCTTATTTAGGTTTATGAGTATATTAATTATGTTTTTGTTGCATTATAGTTATGAAAACTGTTTGTGTTGGACGTAATACGTTAGTGCTTTACCAGCATATATTTACGACCTAAAATAGATGATTAGAAACTCTGTTTACCTTTCATACACCAACACATATCCATATTTCTTGTAATTTGAGTCTAATTAAGGACGGAAGATGCATTTGTAGCGCCCAAAAGCGCAATGTACCAATAAGCTTTAACGAGATGAAATGTTTGGCAACTGCGTTTAGATAGATTTTAATTTAATTATACGTTTATTATATTAATCGTACTCAATCTTAGGCAAAGGGGTATGAAAACTAGGTTAATTCCAATAATGGAAAATAAATGTAAACATGAAAATTTATTGAAACCATACAGATTTGCTAATCAATAATATATATTAGGATTTATAACATTGGAAAAAAATTGAGAAGGGTCAAATGTGTTTCGAAGTACATACACTCATAGACATGGAATTAAATAAATATGATTTTATGTCACTAACAATAAATTAAATTATACCAATTAGTTAAGTTTGGTTACATTATTTCTTCAACTTTGTTTGTCAATGGATACTCAATGATTAAGAGTCAAACATCTTTTCTATTTTTCAAAATAATAAGAATTAACGACGCTATACTTCACTTGGATATTATCGACAAGATACTTCAGTTACTAAGGTAGAGGATATGGTCTTTGGCGGTACGTTTCGGTGAACGGCAAATTTGCTTTTTATTTTATATAAACAAACCTACCTATTTTAAAAATTCCATAGTTCTAGCTTTCGTAGTTCAGTCTTTGCCGGTAGCGAGTTTATTTTCAATTTTAAATAAAAAAATTGCTTTGCTGTTATGTAAAAGAACTTTTAGGAACACTTAAAGTAGGTATATCTGATCAATTTTGCTTACGACTGTATATGGATTAAGTATACGCAACTGCCTATTTGATTTGAACTAAACATGATGTATGGGACAAGTCCTGGTTTCGGTACATATTTAGCGTGTCTAATTACATCACTACGCTTTATGACTTGCAGCATGACGGCTGATGATGAATTTTAGATAGCTAACCAGCGGCCAATCCTACTTTGCACGTTTCGATTGTACCAGTGTTAGTAATCGCTTTGCTTTAGTAATAGCTTGATGCTGGATGAATAGTAAAAGCTGGATATTAATAAGCGTTACGTACATTCGCATGCTACGTTGATGTTTTGTATGCTTTTTTGGCATAGTTAGTATATTATCTTAATAATTTCAAATAATTTAGTTCGTGAGGATATATATGTACTGCTAGTATTTGACGCAAAAACTACCAGTCGGATTTAGCTGAAATTTTGCACCCACAGAGCTTATCAACTAGATTATCACATATGATACTCATCTCCGTGGTAGACGTGATCGAAGCGAACGACGCCGCGAGAATGATCTAGTATAAAATAAATTGTGCATCAAGTCGATCCTAAGGATTTAAGTGCTGTGTTAATAGCTGTTTTTTATTAATTTTTGTTTTGTTACAATTTATTGTTTATTGATATTAAAGTGTAGTCAACCAACTTAACCAGGACATGTAGGAAGCAGAGCTACACCCGGCAACTTACTAAATATAGGAACCTTTAGTATCTTCCTGCAGTAGTAGCAATATTTTCTCATTGACCCAACAAGACGAGCAGCAGAACGGCGATCGTAATTCATACTGAACGTGGCCGGAGGTGTAAGCGGCGCGATAATCCCACCGTCCGTTCCGTCTAACTTCTACTTTGTACCATTATTTCTCATTTATTGTGAAGAAGAAGGTTTGATTTCTATGCTTTCCGGGTAAAAGACGAGTCAAAAAATAACATGATCGTAATAATTATATCACTTATTGCCTATATTTGTTGTTATGTAAATTTTACTGTACAGATACATTTTTGATCGATATAATTGGTATATTAAAAAGAGTCATTTATAACATAATTTCTCAATTAAATGAAGATAACCTATCTGTATTCATATAGGATTGCAAGTTAGTTTGATATAAACAAAAAAATAATTAACTATTGATTAACAGTAATTTGGTGGATATTTTAACATTTAACTCTACATATATAGTTACATTTATATATTATATATGGTTTCCGAGTAAACGAGACAGGATGTATTTAATGAGTGTGACATTTGATTTCCCACATACCTCGTTAGCGCAGTTTAATGCAGTTTGCTGTCACGGTTTACTTGCGTTGAGATATTTGGTATACGTTGCTAAGGGTTAGGTGCTAATAATATTTGCTAAGTGCATTGTTCACAAGTGAATCGGGTAGGATTAACTGAATTTTGCTTTTACTCTGGTGTCAAATCCTGGTTCAACGGAATCTCTTATTGAAAGAAACATCACCCTCATAGAAAAAAAAATATAAACTAATAAAAAAATCAAGTTTAATTAATTTAAGATGCATAAGAGTGCGCAGTCCACCTGATGATTAGTGGTCATTGTTGTTCATAGACACATAGGCCTATGGTTCAGTTGGCTAAAGGCAAATTACAATTGCGTTGAAATTTTGTGTGTGTTGTGCGTTGGTCAAAGATGGTCGCCTGGAAAATTCAAAAAATACCTAAATACGTTAGCCTTGATTCACACCCTACTGTCACACTATGTATTTTCACATATTTACGATGTTGAATGAATAACTATAACAATCTTTGGCTTTTCTCATATCTGGGCATTAGACCGAGTCTAGTCGAAGGCAATTACGGGCAGCGGTGCAATATCGAGACGTGCATAGGATTGTCGGCTGGACGGCGATCTAATATTCATCATCGGCAGACGCGCTGTCTACATGGCAAAGCGTAATGCGTAATTAGATACGGCAAATGTTCCCCAGGCTCGGGCAGACGCCGCATGCATTATGCACAGCCAAATTGAATGTGCACTTAGTTGTGTGGATTAAACCCCGGTATCAGTTATATTATGCCGCAAATTTATTTAAGCCCGTGTATTTTCAAGTGCTCTTGTGGTGTGTTGTTTTGTAGAACTGTTTATTTTGTGTTCGGCTGGTTTCTGCTCACACAATTTACTTGTAGGTACCTTGTCGGTACTTTAAAACAAAAATATTGGTTTAAAACATAATGAGTGTGTTTTATCTCGTTAAACCAAAGTTCAAATAAAATATGTGTGCCTAAGATACAATGTAAATATAGATACTTTATAACAATTATATATCAGGATTAGGAAGATACATGCATAAAACACAATACCATGTAAATTTGTCAAGTCTCTGGTCAAAATTCACAGCTTTGGAAGTTAGTATAAATATTAGGTACTTGGCTGAAAAGTTATAAATTTATCTAAGTAGTACAGAAGTAGTATATCAACATACTTAGAAGCAGTGTTTTATTAAACACATTTTTCAAAGATATTTGTTTGTAAAACATTTAGTAGAAAGTTACTACAGAGATGTTAAAGTCAGTCACGTAAATCTCAATACGTACTAACTTATTCATATGGTAAAGTTTGTAATATCAATGAAACGAAAATAATATTTATTACGAAATACATAAAGACTATTTATAAAAACTTTAAAATAGACATATTTGTAACATATAAAAAATACATTACATTAAAAAGGAGTAAAGGAGCTTTTACAAAAATAACGAAAGTAAAACAACATGCCCGTACCTACTTTCCAATTCAAAGTTCGCTCAGAATTAAGTTCAGTGCAAGAGAGCAGCCTGCAGCCAAATGGGATTGCTTTAACTCTCTCACCTCGCGGACCCAGAATCGTCCCTTCAAAGTTATCGGATTATCTTATTACTGTGAACTTTTGTACAGCTCTTTATCATTAATAAATTAACAATAAATTTGTAGTGTGATAATTCTGTACCACAGTGAAAGAAAATATCGCGAGTTAATCTATCTGAGTTGACAAAAAAAGTTCTTAAATGTGTGTGAAATTTACCAATTGGCCAGCGTGGTGGACAATAGCCTAAAACTCTCTCGATCTGAGAAGAGACCTATGGGATAAGATTTTTTTAAGATTTTTCGTTTTTTGTATAACCGATGTTAAATTTACATGAGTATGTCAGACTAAGACAATACTGCACACACTAAAACAAAATACAACATTTTAACCATTAATTGCTGAAGAAACGCGTAAATACTTTATTGATTTTAATCATAATATTTAGGTACATAATAAGGAAGGTACGACATAAAATCAACAACATAATCCCTTGTGTAATTATAAAGTACATTGAAACAGTTTGTAGCCGATTTAAATATTACAGTAAAGTACATATCGCTTCAAAAGTCTCAAAGGATGAACAGGATCATAATGAGTGTGACATTTGATTTCCTGCACACCTCGTTAGCGCAGTTTAATGCGTCGCCCGCAGCGCTGCTCGTTTTATTATGCTAACGGGCGGGCGTTGTAATATTTCGAGTACGTCACCGCCGGTGACACGCTGCATATTTAAACAAAGCGTCGCGTCCGAGATTCGCGCAAAATTGTTGCGCCATTAAGCGTCACTTCGGATAAAAGTACTCTCTGAACAAACACGGTCGTCTGCAACAAAATTCAGTTTGTAATCAAGATTCTAAAAGCACATCCGTAGGAGCATCTTCACACTTTTTAAAAAATCCACTGCATTTTTATTATTTTGTCAACAGAAATGCCAAACATTCATGTGTCCAAAATTGTTATATTTTCATAAATTTCATAACATTCGAAGCTAACGTTGCAAAAGATGGAAAACTTTTTAAAGAAAACTTTTACCCATCACTCGAAGTAAAACGATCATTGAATGGAATCTTTCTAAGATCTGTTCGACACCGAGTGTTTTTGATAGTCGGGACACATCTCGACCTGAACGATTTACATATTACGTGACACTTTTGCAAAGCCTGTCATTGACTCGGGCGCGATAGACTGAGACATCGGACACGATATTGTTTTTCGGATGTCGTCCCCCATTCAGTGAGTATTTGAAGGTAAACAGTCTTTTTATCGCTCCATCCCAAATTTTATGAGGGAATGTGATAAAGGTGACATAATATTTGTTAGTTACATAATTTTATTGTACTATTCGAGATTCTACTGATAAAGAATAAGGTATTGGCACCATATAGCAACAATATTAAACTGTTGTGTGTTGATTTGAAAGGTATTGCCTTAGAGAAACATATGACGCATATTTATTTCGTCCCCAGGGGTAGCAACGAAACTTTGGAGAAGCTTAAGAAGTACTTTAGAAATAATTCAGTTTGATTGCAAATATCCATAGACAGAAATAGCCACTTATTACTTGAACTGAGAACTGAATGCTTGTTTTATAAATCTAGTGGCAAACACGCTCTATATTTGACTTACTCTATACAAGTTAACCCTATCTACGATCTATTAGTATAGAATAATATAACAAGTAAAAAGCTTTCATTTTTAGATTAACATACACTATAGAACGTATTTTAATGTACTGTAAAGGAGATATCATATAGTCAAATATGTTTAAATGGACGGTAGTAAGAGTAAATTACTAAACCGCTGTAAGCTTAAATTATGCTTTGACCTTTAAGTAATTATTAGTCTACCTTCAATCTACGTTTCAATACGCAAGTATAGCAGTTTCTTTATACATCAGTAAGATTCTCATTCAAAACTTTCTACGTTAATAAGTAATATATTATAATTTAAGTCTATTTAACTAAGAGATAAATATTTTTCACTATAGGGTGGCT
Source organism: Spicauda simplicius (assembly GCA_949699795.1). Taxonomy (NCBI): domain Eukaryota; kingdom Metazoa; phylum Arthropoda; class Insecta; order Lepidoptera; family Hesperiidae; genus Spicauda; species Spicauda simplicius. The sequence goes on from OX453057.1 coordinate 13,680,874, forward strand.
ATCTTCGGCGCTGCATAGAGGACTCAGGGCTCTCCAAAGCAACACAACCGAAGCGCGTTACCCCATCGGGCTCCACCCAGGTAAGCGCCTGGGCTCACTGCACCGGCTAGTCTTTACGACGATATGTGACCAGACATACCGCCGTCTTTCCCGGGGTCGCCTGGCTGAACGATACGAGCTCCCACTCTTACTGCCCGCAATCCCGGAAGCCTCTTTAAGTCGCCTCTTACGACAGGCAGGAAGCACTGTACATTCAATTTGGGTAACATTGAACAGCGGTGTAACTTTGAACAAAGTTGTGAAAAAAATATATTAATTTATTACATGGAAACTTCTTGTTGTTTCAATATCGTACCTGCGTAAAATGGTTTGCCAAAATGTTGTAATAGCAATGAAAGTAAAAAAAGGTACCTGTCAATGTCATAATTTTAAAAAATACCGCCTTTTCCGTAGTGAAGTTGTTGCAAGTGTTTGATGCTTCATTTTGAAATAGCAGGAAACCTTCCAAAGGTACCCGATGTTCCGTCCATCCTATGGATGGATGGAATAAATAATCAAAAAAAAAACTAGTATCTTATTTTACCACCAAATTGATCGACCTTGATTCATATGGCAAGACCAAGTTGTCTATTGTATTTATATATCAAAATAAATGTATTTTTTATAGATTTGGTTTTAATTAACAAAAAATTGTTAATTAATTTTACTCAGACCTTAAAATATTCGATTAATGACGGATTTTATATCCTCAAAAAATTATATTCAAAGTTACCCAAAACTAAGGATAACTTTGAATTTGAGTTTTAGGGGTAATTGTGGATAGTTTAATTGTTTTCTCCGTAAATTTATTGTGTTAGATTAATAAACCAGCTAAAAAGGACACTATTCATTTAATAAAAACAAGGTGCAATAAATATAAAACAGATTATAATATCACAAATATTGTAAAAAATGTTCAAAGTTACCCAAATCGAGTTTAGCCCTATTCTGATCCCGGAACTACAGGGACGGCATTACGGTAGCCTACTGGTTGGAATTCGGTCTCACATTGGAAGGCCTGAGGTTCAAATCCCAGGCACGCAACTCTGATTTTTTTGAAATGATATGCGTATTAGAAATTAATTATGACAGCTTTATATTGAACAAAAACATCGTGAGAAAACCTACACTTACACAAAATGCCTTAGTGTATAACTAAGGCATTTTGTGTAAGTGTAGGTGTGTAAGTGTAGTTAAGACTATGGCCTAAATCTCCTATATTCTAAGACAAGATCCATACTCAGTAGTTGAACAAAAGTGGGTTGACATCGATATCACCGTACTAAGCAACTTAAACTGACACAGAAAATAAATCCTCTAGTTCACGCAGGTCTAAATATCCAGCGCATTAGTACCCTCGAGGCGTCGCAGCAGCAGTATTTCCTCATAGACGCCAACAAGATGCGCAGCAGTAAGGCGATCATAACTCACACTTAAACGTGGCCGGAGGTGTAATCTCGGGCGAGGATGCGCACGATAATCCCCATCGTCCATTCTAACGTGTAAGCCTCACTCTGCGCCATTATTTCTTATTTATTCTTTGAGAAGAAATTAAGACGTCTTCTCTGAATCAACGGTGATATAGCAACTTATGACTCGGAAGGTGATAATGTTTGTGTATGTTGAGAAGCTTTTATATAAAATTAGATATTATAGAAATGAAATGGTGAAAAACTAAAAAAAAATGTAACACATATTTTTATTAATATAAACTACGATTTTAAAGGGATGTGCATATGACGACTTGCAACTCATTAATTATTATGCTACATATATATTTTTTTAATATGCTCGTAATATTACATAAAATTTCGTACAATATACACATCGAAAATTCTGAAAATGATTTTACGACGGAAAATGTAGACATTTTATATAATTTCCCAGGTGGGTTTTGATGGTGTGTTAAGACTTTAAAGTGATACGGTGGTGAGCAGTAAAAGTTCTACATTAGTAAACCTAGCTTACACCCAAAACTCCTCTGTATCTTATACATTTTTAATTTTAATAATGGAAGAAACGTAAGACTTACGTACCTATTTACGTATGTGTCGAAAGGTACGTATGTCGCTTCTATTTTCACTTACTAAATCGTTTAGCAACAATCTATTTTAAGTATTTAAATCTATTGTAGAAAGGAAAGCAAACCACATAAATATCCTTCAAAAGTATCTCTAAAGTTATTATTGCGAGGAATGAAAGATTGCAAATCTCTAAAAAGAAACTTCCGCCCATCACTTCGAAAGTGAAGCCATCATTGAAAGAAATCGTCCCGAGATCTATCGGTCGGGTGTTTTTGACAGTCGAGACACATCGCGACCTGAATGATTTACATATTACGTGACATTTTTGCAAAGCCCTTCATTGTCTCGACCGCGATAGACTGAGACATCGAATACGATATTGTTTTTTGAATGTTCCTCACCGTTTAGATACCTCTTGAGGGGTAAACTGTCTTTTATAGGATCACTGAATTTTTTGCGAGCGATCGTGAACTTTGCTCGTTCCTTTTTTGTGATATGGGATCAAATAAAAAACGTCTTGTAGTTAGTTACTCTTCTTTTTCGTTGCGATAATTGTGTCAGTATCTTTATGAAGACTACTATTACTACTACTTGCTTGCAGATCGCTTTGTTTATTTATCGTAGAACGAAGATTGTTAGATATTTTTAGCGTCAAACATAAACACGCGCCCGCTGTAACACAATTTATTCATAGTGTTTGATTTCGTTTTGTCTGTTAATATATACTTAACAAAAATCTATCTCTTTTCACGCCAAAGAAGTGTTACTTGTTACGGGCAAACACACTAGTATATACACACCTTTTCATATTTAAGTATTACGCGTAAATACTTCAGATTTCATTTAAATATAGGAAGCGTGTTTAAGACGGTAGCAATATTAAATTGCTAACATAAAGCGCCTTCAATATCCCAAAATCGCTCTTGAAGATAACATGCGTGTTCGTGGCAATTTAAACAACATTATTCAAATTCCATTATTCACTTTGATGTTTAGTTGTTAGTTGCCGAATAGTAAATAATATGGGGTCTTTGTGGAATTATTGGTAGCCTATTAATTGCTTGCGTTTGTGAACGACATTTCCATTTTCACTGTGGAAGCATAATCGTTAAGTTTTGTTATTCCGGAATGTTATTTTAATTGAAAAATACAACTTATTTAATTTCCCTTTAAAGTGATTGCTAAAAGTTTCAAAGCTAGGGAAGGTATTTAATGTGTCGCGTTATTTAGAACATGAGAATACGCGCGTGATGTTGGAAGGTAAGGGATGAGTCAGCTCCATCTTTTTAAAGGAAGGTGTCTTCAAGGGCGTTCAACTTTGGTAAGATCGCGGTAAAATTTAAAAGAGTTTCCGTGAATTCGTCTTTCAGTGTTAAGCAAAACAACGTGGGAATTAAGTCCTAGGAGCTCTAAGTTACTCAAGAGTATCTATCCTTGAGTCACGGGCCGAAACAGGGTATATTATGGATTAAAATATAATTTAATATTTAGCATCTATGTAGCTACAAGTTTGCAGTGATATACACTGCAAACGCTGAGTCAAGAAAAAGAATAGTCACCTAAATTTTAAGAATTTTATTATTTTGTGATCCCAACAAAGAAGATAGTTCCTATTATTATACCAGTACGGTAGTACCAGTACTATTAATTAACATGGTTACAAGAAATTTAATTTATTTTAGAATTAGAGGTATAATTTATTATTTATTAATAATAGGTATAATTTCGTATTAAATTATTCACTAGCATATACATTTGAATATTTAATTACGGTACGATAAATATATATCTTCCTTATTATATTAAGGTCCATTGTGGTCTGAAGAGATACTCAATTCTATACATACAAAAGTGCTTAACACTGCTGTCATCAGATACAAGTACTTATGGCGGTAGTGCATCCGGAGTAGAACCATAACAACTTTTACCTTTGTTTAAAACAAAAACACGCTTTCTACGCTTATAGCCCCACACTAGGATTTTCTCATGTGTCGTGGGTACCATAGACACACACAAGACGAATACACAAACACCCAGACCCAGAACACGAATCTAAACTCATCATTCTGATACTTGTCTGGCCGGGAATCGAACCCGGGACCCATTGCGTGCCATACCGATATGGTAACAGCTCCGCTACGTGGGTCGCCAAACCTTTAAAACCAACTTCAAAAAGAAAACCAATCCGTGTGGAGAAAAGATTACCATACCGGTCTGACAGACGGGTTCATATCACAATGATGAATTTAGATTCTTCTTCTGGGTCTGGGTGTTTGTGTATTCGTCATAGTATGTGTCCATGGTACCCACGAAACAGAAGAAACTCCTCGTGCGGGGCTATGATCGTAGAAAGCGCTTATAAAAAACAATCTTGAGTTTAATAAAGAGAAAAGCACCGTAACATAAATTATAAAATTTACGTTGAGTTCTTAAATGCATTTAATCCGGCATTTGCTTGAAACTTGTACACGTGAAAGCAAAACTCTAGCCAATTAAGCTGCCGTATTGCTCGGAGCGAACTTTATCTAGAGCTGTTCTGCTTGTTCTGCGAATAGAATTGAGCTTATTGATTTGATTCGTAAAGAAAGGTTTTCGTATTACGAAACTAACTTCGTTACTACTGTTGATTGGAAATAACTTAAATAAATATATGGTGAATGGTAGCAGATCTATTTTTTACAGTTTTTGTACATAAAAGATACAAATAAAATCGTTTGCAGGTGTTACTTATATGACTATAAATGTAATATAAAAAACAGCAATCACGGGAACTGCTACCAGAACTGAAGATTTAAAACTATAAATAATAATTTCTTTTAAAAAATATTTTAATTTAATGAGAAAATAAATTATTAAAATTAGTCTGGTTCAAAACGTCGTTCATATTGATTGTTGCATATTGTTTTGTTTAATAATAATATATGACGATATGTTACATTTTTATAGAGAAAAAAAAACAGAATCTATGTATTTATAAGGTGTTATAATTATAAAAACTTACTAATTACGAATTACTAAACTTATAATAAAACCCATAAAATGTCACTTTAATACAATTATTGGATATTACTAAAAAAAAAAAGTTTTTCCAATCCACAGTTACGGATAGACATCTAGCATACTTATGACCACGGCATAGTATGTCGGTGACGCCTACCCGTAAGATTTATCTTTACTAATGAAATGAAATGAATTGAAATGTCTTTATTTTGTATAGGCCTACGGGGCACTTACAAATAGTGTTACATTTTCTTTTCTTACACTATCACCGGATCGTATAAAAATCGTTCAACGCCTACGTCGTAGCATGTCGGAGACGTCGACCTGAAAATTTCCTTCAACAAAAATCATTTAACGCACATAAAGAAGTTTTTATCTCAAAATGTTTGTAAAATATACATAGAATATGTATGTACGTTATTGACTTACTAAACATTATTCACTGTAGCATCATATGAGAGCGGCCCATATGTTCTAAACAATTCTAATGTGTAAAAGATATTCATCTAGTATGACAGTCAAAAAGATCATATGCACAGGGACCCTGATCAATATTATTGGTTTCACTAAACCACGGATGTACCTTTTTTTTTTTTTGTTTTCGAGGAGGAAACTTTCAAAAAGTACCCGACGTCGTGGGAGCGACGCGGGTTATGTGGGATTCTTACCGCACTAAAACCCCCCCGGTGGCCGACGTCGACGCTGCGAAGAGGACTCCGGGAACTCCACTTGACCGCCGCCGGTGTCCTCAGCGTGTGCCCCATCGGGCTCTTCTCTGGTGGGCGTGAACTGCTCACCGCACCTTCTGGTTTTTACGGCAACATGCAACCACACATGCCGCCGTCCTTCCCGGGGTCGCTTGACCGGACGGTTCGAGCTCCCACTCTTCCCGCCCGCAACCCCGGAAGCCTCTTTTAGTCGCCTTTTACGACAGGCAGAGGGTACCGTAGTCCTATTCTGGTCCGGGAACTACAGGGACAAAACCACGGATGTACCTATGAGTTAATGCTGTCAACGTAGCACGATAACCTCCCGCTTACCTAAGACAGTTTTGTGTTTTGACGACCCGCGTGGCGCAGCGGTTACCATACCAGTCAGACACGCAGTAGATCCCGGGTTCGATTCCCGGCCAGATAGGTATCTGAATGATGAGTTTAGATTCTTGATATGGGTTTGGGTGTTTGTGCATCCACGACATAGGAGAAAATCCTACTGTAGGGCTATGAGTGTAGAATGCGTTTTAAGTTTTTTTTTTTAAGTTATATGCGAGAAAAAAATTGGCGTCTATTTGTATTTCGTTACGGTAACAGCCTAAGTGCTCTGTTTATTTTAAGTACCCATCAGTAAGAAACTGAGCAAAGAGTAAGTAAGTGTTAAGTCGAAAGTTATGGAGCCTAGCCTAGCTTAACTTTGGGCAATTCGGCCCTCACCATCTCGGTGCTGAAACTGTCGTATTTCCTCATAAGGGAGGAGAATGCCTCCATAACTCACGGTTACCGGCTCCCCAGTGTGTTGTAAAGATGCCCTCAACACTAGTCTTCATTTTGTACCGAGTTCACTGCATTTGTCTGAGCTTAGATTTTTAAAGATAAGTTAATAGCAATTTTGCTATTTGATTTGATTGCTATTATTTTGAGTAAAATTAGAACTTTATGTTTTTTAATTAGTATTGTTTATTATAATACCTTAATAAAATAAATATTTCGTTTATTTGCGGATAGTTTTATTTGTAAATAATATTGAATTTATAATTTTCATTAGCTTTAACAATCAGTAAACTTTGTGTCCACCAATTAGCACTTGGCCAGCGCGTTGGACTATGGCCTAAAACTCTCTCGTTTTGAGAGAAGTGCTCAGGATTGGGACAATAATAGGTTGACGACAAACTTAGTATTGTCAACGACAATATACTTATATAAGTACGTTAAATATTAATAATTTCAAAAATAAAAGTACAGTTCTTACTGAAGTGCGATTTCATCACGTATGTTAATAATTTGTAAAATAATTACAAAACAAGAAGGTAAATCATTATAATATATCTTTCTAAACTTGATAGTAAAGCTCGCTTTAAAATAGAACGCTATTAAACATTCTAAGATTCGTGTGTATCTTTAACTGCGAAGAATAGAATGGCAGGAGCAATTATCCGGTTTGGAAAAACCTTAGTAATGGAGCATCCAAAATAGCGTAGGTCGTTACATTGGCTCACGTAGTGTGGGCACCTAATAGCCCTTCTCTATTCCTCACTATTTAGCAGGTGGCCGTTCCCACGACTCCCCACTAAAGGTTATTGGGCCTGCTTTCACGCTTTTTATTGCTTCAACGCAGTTTGAACTCAATTATTTTTATGGTCGGGCAAATTGCTATTTTGTTGCTTTATTGCGATTATCAAGACAAAATTAGTTCCACGATTGATAGGATTCTTTATTTGGCAGTTTTTTGTTTGCTGCTAACTCTATTTTCGTAAAGGATTCGTTTGCTTATTCATATTCATGAATGGCAGCAGTTTCACGTTGATTAAACGTTATGCTAGCTTCAAATGTTTGAATTATATATTTTTGCATGATCTTTCTATATTCGTAATCGTATCTATTCTATAGTCGGAATTTACATACAGTATATCTTCTTTACAAATTCATTATAAGACTATTGGTTCGGACCATTGCAGAAAAATAAATAAAATCAGCCAAAATCATGTAATACAGAAGAAGCATACGAGGAGGCATCCTTTTTATAGGGTTGAAGTCGCAAATGAGCATGCAGTCCACCTGATGGTAAGTGGTCACTGCCGCCCATAGACATCTGTAAGCAACTACATATATAACATAGGTCCATCTGAAGGCAATCACGGGTACTACTCCCGAGGACTGAGATGGTCGACTTATATAGAAAGGTATTAGCATCCACGCCCTTCTATCGAAACGCAAGAAATTGTTCACGAAAGAAATAGGTGTAGCGGTGTTACCTACCTCCCCGGTCGGACTACACTGGTTCTACAACCTGGCAAAATTCTACTCAAGGTAAATGAACACCGCTGCCCATGGACATCTTATCAACCCAGATAGCATGAATCTTACCGCACGCTGAAAACCAGAAGACAGTGGCACTTAGAACTCATTGAGGTGTAATGTAAAACAGTCGGCATAGGTAGATGTTTATACCTATGTTTACTAAAGCTTGTTGAAGATATAAGAGTGATTTGAAAATTTCTAGAAAATGTGAAACTTCTTAATTAGTTCGTAATGAGAATATATAAGTATTCCTTTACTTAGAAGTGACGCATCAGATCTTGGGTAGACTTAAAATGAGCCCTGGCATATTACAGTACACTTGACATAGAAACAGTAACCACATTTACCCTAAAATAAAATTCAACAATTTCTTAGGGAATCGCGTTTAATAAAAATTACACGACAAAATTTAATTCAACAAAGTCGTCTGTTTAAGGAGCTCGGATCTAATAAATTTAGCGCCATGTTAAGCGTCCTTTGAATATCATTACGTATTATTACTCATCTTAAAATTTATCTTACAAGATAAAGGTTCAGAAGGAAGTTGACAGCGCCACAAATTGTACTTCGTGTCTTATCATGTTGTGGTGATTTTCTCAATTTGTGAACAAATCGGATCAGATGGCATTACCGTCTTACGACAGATACATAATATGTTTACGCCGGGTATTACAGTTTAGTTCGACTTCGGAATAAAAATGTAGAATTAAGTCAAAAACGTATCTCAAACAAAAGCTAGAAAGTGTTATTACATAAAGCAACATTAAAACATGGTTTTCAGATAAAACCGGCCAAGTGCGAGTTAGAAAAAAAGATTTCTGAATTCCAGATAAATATAAAAAATTGACATATTTCATATTCAATAATACTGTAATTTTCTCATCTCATCAACCCATTATTGGCCCACTGCTGGGCACGGGTCTTCAGAATGAAACAGTTTAGTCTATAGTCCACCTTGCTGGCCAAGTGTGAATTGGTGGACTTCACACACCTCCGAGAACTTTTTTTAAGAACTCTCGGGTGTGTAGGTTTCCTCACAATGTTTTCCTTAACCGAAAAGCAGTGATAATTAATTTCTAATATGCACATAAATCAGTGGTGCGTGCCTGGCTTTGAACCTCGGACCTCAGGATCGAGAGGGCAAGTTTCATCCATTAGGCTATCACTGCTCTGTAATTAATTGTACTGTAATTAAGTGAATGAAAATCGTAATGTAAATATAGCCGAAATTTTTTATTCCTTGTAAAAAGTCCCTCTCCTTCTTTACTTGCAAGTTTCATTTATTTTTTTAATTTGTTGCTATTTTAGCTGAAATATTTGGTAATTTTTTTCAAGTGTTGGGTTTTAATTAGAGTTAAAAGTGGAGCCAAATTTATCGAATAAAATAACAAATTATTTTACGGGGTCTCGTGCTAATTTCACTAGTACTTATTGTTATAGCGTTTGCCTCAAAAGTTATTTTTACGTGTTGCGTTAAAAAATCAATTGTTTACATTTTAAGGGTGAAAAAGTACAGCCCTGTGAGAGACCGATGGAGCGTACTCTATAAGTAATAGGGTTTCACGGATACCTTTTAAGTACGGGTCCCTAAAAAAACTCCTTTTGGCATGAACACGTAAAAGCGACACGGCCAGATTTAAAATTGTTTGTTACCGTGTTCTTTGATATCGAGCTCTTTTGGTGTCACGGCGCAATCATATGCACGCTCCAAAAACATTTTGCTAAAGCACAAACGTCAGGCTGCTTTAATAACGACACAAACGTTATGACGAACTTTGTGTACAAAAGCACTAATGTATTGCGTCGATGTATGTATGCTTCATATTATTGACTAGCTTTTACCTGTGACTTCTTACGTGTTCACTGCAAAACACCTAAATAAATTATTTTATTAGCTATTTTGCCCCTTAAGGGTTTAGTTTCCCAAAAACCTCGTGTATCGTTATTACTGACAAAAAAGTCAAATACTCATTTTTACATTGCTTACTTCTATAAACTTTAGCCCCGACTAACCCGCTTAGGGACAGAATATTAAACAAAAACTTTCTTACTGAGTGCTTGCATTTGTATGTTCTAGCTAAAGTAGTATTGGCTATTCGATGATTAGTTGTGAATGAATCCATTCGTTATGAATAATATAACACCTTCTGTACAGTATGTTATCGACTTTATTAGTTTAATTTATAAAGCCATCGTTTATTATACTTTCACTGTCACACAGACATACATGGGTTTAGGACATAGTCCCCGCAGACCAAGTACGCTAAGTCTTTGAAAACATCTTTTTTTTAATAATAATATGTAGGGGTTTTTTAAATAGTATAATTGAATCAGTTAAAGCTACGTACATGACTTAGTAAATCAGAGGAATGTACCAGTTATCCAAACCTCGGAGTTCCAGATGGAAATCCCGAATTTCAAACCACAAAGCTATCAATTATGAAATAATATACCTAACTAGTATGTATTTAAATGATATTTACTTACATTTGTATGTCAGTAAATATGAAATAATATTTACAAATTTACACTCGTAACAACTTGGCAAGTGAGAACAGTTTTCCAAATCTTTTACTCTGCAATTATCGTATTCAATCCAAGCATTACCTGGAAAACAAGCTATACAGTGAATAAAATAAACGTCACTAAACGTATTTCCAGGAGCGACGGGAATTCAATTTTGAGAGGCAGGAAAAAAACGAAACAGTTTTATTTAAACGACTGATTTGAGAGCAAACACCTACCGGGAAGCAGCCCGCATCTCAATACAGGAAAATCCATAGCAGTTTAGATATAGTTCGATTGAATTATTCAAAAATTCGGTTTACCAAATGTTTTACGGCTTGTATTTCTGGCATAGAAAATGTAATATCTAAAACAGGGAATTATGAAGCTATTGATATTTATTTCGTATTGATTTTATTTAAATTTGATTTTGTTTTGTTGATTTAAGTTTATATGTGTCATTTTATGAGTTGAAAAATAAAATGTGTTGCCTTTATTCTCATAAAATAAATAATATCTTCAAATCATTGTTTTAAACAAGTACTTGTTTTTGCGCTTAGAACGATATTCTATTTCTTATTGGTTATTTACATATGCGCTTATCGGCTTTGAATAGAATATATATATATATATATATATATATATATATATATATATATATATATATATATATATATATATATATATATATATGTTATAGAACTCTTCGACATATTGTAGCTCCCGTGTGATTCATGTAAATAGATAATCATGTTGTCTACTACATTTCACTAGCCCGTACTATAAATAATCATTTAAAATGAACAAGGAAAACATACACAAACTGTCCTTTAAAATTCATTACAAACAAAAACAATAGCAAAGATATAAACACTCATGAATTTCACTGAAATCACGTACGTCCATTCTGCGACATAAAGCTTCCTAACGTGCCGCGAACTGTCCAACTACGACCATTCGCCCCACGCAAGCTGATACTCTGCTACATGAATGTCATAGTAGTCCAAGAGCTGTTTCGTTTTCTCTATATGTTTTTTAAACTTATTTATGAAGTGTATTCAATTCTAAACTATTAGGGATTTTTAGTTTTGGTCATAGTACGACATACAGCAAAAAATGTTTGTGAAATCATATTTTGAATATTTAAAATAAATATGAGTGAAATATATGATGTGGTGACTGGAAATTAAAAAACCTAACAAAACCAAGACAAGTCGGTCACCGTTTAGTTTAGCCGGGAACGCATTTAAAAAGGTACTAAGCATAACTATTAAAGGTAGGGCGAATGAAATGAAATTTGGTCAAATAGTTTATTTTTTGATGTAAACAGAAACTAAGAAAGGAATATTTGCTACCTCTACCTCTCTAAAGAGGGCTTAAATAGGGGTTAAATGTTTCTATTACTTGTACCGCAGTCGGTGTGTCCAAGAACTAGTTCAATATAACTTTATTTTAGTGGGTGAAAATTTTTCTATACATTTTTCTAGGTAAATAATTATAACCATCTTTTTTTATAAAAATCGGACGTTCATAGAAATCATACGGTCGGTTCTCGTTCTATAAGGAATTAAGGGCGGACAACTTGCTTATCATTTGTACAAAGGCAATATTAAATTTCATTTTAGAATGAATTTTTTTTAACATATTATTATTGTCAAAGTATATCACCAATTTATAAATATTTTATTCATCATTTTGATAATAGTTGTTAAATGTTTAACCATTAGATTACTGACATATGAAATACTTGGTATTTTGTCAATGTTTGAAAGAAAAGAGTTTTCTCATTTCGTATTCTTACATTTGCTTATTTATTTTTAGGGTTCAATAGACCCTATATAACGAAGAAAATTCACGTCTTGTCGACAACAAGACTATGACACAGACAAAGAAGGCTATGTTGTCGCTGAATGAAATAGACTCCAGTGGTTGGGATTAAAAACGGTTTGAAATTCAATAAGAAATTGGTTTAAGATAATACGAACTTATTTCAGGGTTTTGGTGGAAATGGCTGGAATATGTCAAATATAGAGCGAAGCTGAATAGTTAAGATTGACGGGGGCCGGAGTGGGACCCCGCCGAGTTACTCGAGGTATCAAATTCACATTGCATGCATATTTGTGGCCCCGAGAGTAAATCCAGTCGGCGTTACACATTCTTGTCGTTTTGAGCTATGTTAACGCTAAATTCCAGGTGTTTTTGATTAAGTTTAGCTCATATTATAGTAGATTTATTTGTGTTTGAAACTAAATGTCTTTAAAGTAAACCGATACGTGGTTTACGGATATATTTAACGGAAATATGCTTATTACAATTTGGTACGTAAAAGTACTAACTCTAACTTTTATGAGAAAAATATTTTTCGACGGGTAATTTAATGTGGTCTAATAAATAATGCTATTAGATGTAAAGCTTACAAGAAAACGTACAATTTATTTCTTTTTAAATCAATTTATTACCCGAATGCGCCAATGTTTTTGAGTGTATGCATGTGGTCAAATTGTGCATTTGTTTGGTAGGCTATTTCACCCCCCACATAACCCTGCGTCGCTCCCACGGCGTCGAATACCTTTTGAAGGTTTCCCCCTCGAGAACAAAAAAAAAGCCTATTTCACCCAAATGTGTCAGACTTTATCATATGAGGTATCGTTGGATTTGATTAAGCAGTCAGAAAGACTATACAATTTCAATATTACGTTTGCAAAGAGAGAAAATAAAGAAAAGAGACGGGTTTTTATAATACGGATATTAATGAAATTCAGTTAATGCATCGCTATTTGATGCGACTTTCCTACAACAGTTAAGTAGATTGAATTACCCCAAAATATAAAAGACCTAATATCCTAGGATGAATAATAACTAGGGCAACTACGAGTACAATATAGACCAAAGTTACGACTAATTCTGATAATGTAGCTATGTCGAATACTAAAATCGATACATAGCTGGGATAGTCACAGAGTGAATTTGACCGCGTCAACTCAAGGTATGGAGAGCTTCTAGATTGAGCGAATGCCTGTGGTTTTAGAGATTACACTCTCACTACAGATATACCGAACATTTGAGTGTAGTCTATGTAGTGCGGAATGCGAATAGAGATTGCGATGTAGTATAAGTAAGTAGTGATTATGTATCATAGAAAAGAAAATTAATGAATTATAACTTACTTTAACTAAACTTAAAGTGTTGATAGTCCACCTAGCAAATTGAACCTGTTTTCCATTGTTTTCCATTGGTTGACGACCCGCGTGGCGCAGCGGTTACCATACCGGTCTGACGCGCAATAGGTCCCGGGTTCGATTCCCGGCCAGACAGGTATCTGAATGATGAGTTTAGATTCCTGTTCTGGGTCTGGGTGTTTGTGTATTCGTCTTGTGTGTGTCCATGGTACCCACGACACAGGAGAAAATCCTACTGTGGGACTATGAGTGTAGGAAGCGTGTGTGAAGCGTGTGGTAAAAAACTTCAGAAAGAGTTGTTTATATATGTCCGTGCGGTTTTTGCCGCGTTGGCACCAGGTTACTTCGACCGGGCAGGTACCACCGCCAAGTGTGGTCGTGGTTCCTCTCCGGGGAGAATTAGATGTATTTCTAGTGGAAAAAAAACGTGCGGGACTTTAGCGCGGCAGTCACGTGCGTGACTGTCGCGCTAAAGCTATCACATAGCATTTTCTTATCAACTTATGCAATTGTAATTATTTATGAAGTATTTTTTTCTTTGATATTAATTCAAGTTTTTTTCTTTGATACTATATACTTTCTCACAAACGGCTGCTTACATATTCGTCCGATTTCCGAGCAGCTCGTCTGGATCCCTACGAGGTTCGTACTGTAGTACATACTCGTACACGTTAAGCGAATGTTCGGCCGCACTACATGGTAGGCGGAGTGGGGGATGTTAGGTATTTTCGTTACGGAATTCCTTGATTTGATCGCCGCGCTCAAAGCCCGCGATAAAAGCTATGCAATAGCTTAACAGTTCTTGCGTTTTGTTCGAAGAGTTTCGTTGCTGGCTCACTTTCAAATGAGGAGACCATGTTGGTCCTCGGGAGTAACAACGCATCTGTCATTAACTTCAGATTGAACCCTTATTCTATATGAAGTTTCTCACAGTTTAAAAAAGTCTTAAATAGAATAGAGATAGAATAAAGAAAAATTGTGTTTTACTTAAAATATAGACTATTTCATAGATCATAGATTCACTACTTTTAGGAAAGAAAGTGTCGTAGTTTGTATCAGACTTACCAGACACTTCAAAATAGATCATAGCAGCGCTTAATTCTTTAGTGATATATGTATCAAGTGATACACAGTTAAAATGATTATTTATTATTCTGTAATTTATGTAAAATGTATTTACAAACATTTTTTTGAAATCTATAAATGCAAGGTTATTATATCAGTATGTTTCGGCCGGGGAAGTACCTACTACCGCCAAATCTATTTCTACCGTAAACCAGATCTTGAGTTTCTGTGGAAAGGTGTGGTTGCCAGCTTACTTTCATTTAGCAACGCGTCTCTGATTGACTTTTTTTCCGGACGGGAAACCTTCAAAAGGTACCCGACGCCTTGGGAGTGACGCAGGGTGATGTGTAATTTTTACCACACAAAAGGTGGCCATCCTCGGCGCTACAAAGAGGAGTCCGGCATCTCCAAAGCAACGAAAACGGAATCCTCTGAGCGCGTTGCCCCATCGGGCTCCTCACAGATGGATGGCTGGGCCCACCGCTCCGTCTAGTCTTGAAGACGGTATGCGACCACACATACTGCCGTCCTTCCCGGGATCGCCTGGCTGGACGGTTCAAGCTCCCACTCTATCCGCCCGCAATTCCGGAAGCCCCTTTAGTCGCCTCTTACGACAGGCAGGAGATACCGTAGCCCTATTTTGATCCAGGAACTACAGGGACGAAGTTCTACCCAGTTCTATATGAAGTTCCTTTTAAATGTCCATTGGCTGAAAATGACCACTTACTATCGAGTGGAATGCTAACTTGCTTTAACGTATAATAAAATAAATTAACAATAATCTATACATATTTAGAAATCTAACCAAAGGGGCTTTATTAAAATAGCGCAGCAAACGCCATTTAATATTTATACAACAAACACGTATACACGGCAACGGTTCGAGAAGGCAATGTTAATGGAGACGGTAATTTGCATAAACACATTTGCTCAGATTTTGACACCCTCACTATGCTTGACATCTGAAATCTGTGACATGAATATTGCCGAGAATTCCCTTCACGCCCTTTTGATGACGCGTCTGTCTTGTACGCTGAAACTTTAATGAGTGTACATTGAATCACGTGGAATGATGCCGGCGTTTGCGAAGGGTAAGGTTACGTTAGTTTCTGAGATTGTAATTGATAAAAAATAATTTATATATAAAAATACATTAGTAGATACTTCTTCTATAGAACCGCTTTCTATTTTCTTTTTTCGTTTTTCAATCGGGGGTGCGAGATGCGTATGCGCGCAACATTGATTTTAATAAAATGATGTGTTTACTAAAAAATAATTATCACTGCTTTGCGGCGAAAGAAAACATGGCCGGAAAACCTACACACCTGAGAGTTCTTCAAAAAATGTTCTCATACTTGTGTAAAGTCTACCAAATCGCACTTGGTCGGTGCAGTGGACTAAGACTCTGTTGTTCTGACAGAAGATCCGTGTCCAGCAGTGGTACAATAATGGGACGATAACACCACGTTTCAATAATCTAGTTAAGTGCGAGTTAAAATCAAGCGCACATAATTAACATTCTAACATTCGTCGTCAACCCATTACTGTCCCATTGCTGAGCACGGGTCTTCTCTCGGAATGAGAGAGCTTAGGCCATAGTCCACCGCGCTGGCCAAGTGCGAATAGGTGGACAACTAACATTACTAACATTCATTAGACTAATTAAATATGAGTGATACGGCAATAACATCACTTCGAAGTTTATACGAGTCGCAGATTGTTGTTAGTAATAGAGGTATCAGACGAGCGTGCAATGTATTTATCTTCTAATTAGCGTTCAACGTTTAACCTATCGTTTCATATGTACACGCACACAGTTCGCTAAGAAATTGCAGTCATAAAATTAATGTGAGACCCGAGTTTATTAACACGATCAGACGACCCGCGTGGCGCAGCGGTTACCATACCGGTGTCACACGCAGTGGGTCCCGGGTTCGATTCCCGGCCAGACAGGTATCTGAATGATGAGTTTAGATTCTTGTTCTGGGTCTGGGTGTTTGTGTATTCGTCTTTGTGTGTGTCCATAACACCCACGACACAGGAGAAAATCCTACTGTGGGGGGCTATGAGTGTAGAAAGCGTTTTAAGTTTAAGTTTTTAAGCAAGCAATCATGTAGTCCACCTGATGGTAAGTGGTAACTGCTGCAGATGCACATCAGTAAACAACATAATATAGAATAGGGATTCTATTAAAAGTGGACCACGAACACGATGTTACTTCCGAGGATTAAGATGGCTGCTACATATAAAAGTCATCCGGCAATCTAAGTAAGGAACTGCTTCCAGAAGTAGGTGCTTTGGTGGTATCTTCCCGGTCGAGCTACACCGGTAATTTTAGCGAAATGCAATTTGTAGTTTTTACGTAAATTGGAAATGAGTAGCTAACTAGCTAGCTAGCTGTGTAATTAAAGAAGCATGCACAAAGGCCTCTCACAGTTATTTTTTATTTATCTGACTAAGTAGCAAACGAGCATGCAGTCCACCTGATGGTAAGTGGTCACTGCACATCTGTAATCAACTACATACAGAACATGGGTTCCATCTGAAGTCAATCACCTTATGTGAAAGTGCGCCGGTAACCACACCCTTCTATTGAAACGCAAGAAATGCTTCACGCTAGAAATAGATGTGGCGGTGGTACTTCTCCGGTCGACCTACACTGGTTCTAACACCTCCGAAGCTAGCAGGTGAGGCGCGGACACGTGGGGCGCTACGTGTTCATTATGCTGAATATTGGCACACATATAGTTCTTGACGCCAATTTTGATTACCGTAATACCGTACCGTATGCCGTAGTAATAATAACCAAAGTGGGCGAGGCCGGGGGAATATCCTACTTTGCAATTGATAAATCGACATATAAGAGCGAGAAGATAAATGATACAAAAGTTGGGAAAATTACTGGCACTTTATTTTTAATTCGTGTTGTCATCAGCATGTATCCTCAAACACTTTCAGATTGGAACATTAATATGTTGAAAATGAATAGATAACTAGCTATAAAAGGTCGTGTAATTGAAGAAGCATGCACAAAGGCCTGTCACAGCTAGCAGGTGAGCCGCAGACACGTGGGACACTACGTGTTCATTGTTCGCATGTAACTGCATAATAGACACGGGATTAGTCCCGCATATTCGGCCGCTCTACACCATTGTGCTCGCATTATCGTGTATGCACCGATTAAGACTATATTCAGATTGAATGCTTTGAAGAATGGATTGGAGATGCGTTTGATTTATCTTATCAATAGTATATCTAGCAGTCCGTAAAAATGTATGTTTTTGTTACTCTTTCACACTTTGGCATACAGATAGGTTTTGACCCGAATTTAGAAGACACAGGATATTTATTATATGGTATCAGTATTTCTCTACTATATTATACATGTATTAAGCATAAGAACCTTCCTATTTATTCACTCTATCCACTAAAGATAATAAACTGCATTAAAATCTGTAGCGTAGTTTTAAAGATCTAAACATACGTACAGACAGCGAGAGGCGACCAAAAAAACAAGATAAGGAAACTCATAAATATACTACATATAGTGTTCTGTCGGATAACAATTTTGTTTTTCATCTTTTATGATTCAACTCTTTTAATTTAATGTTACTATGAAACTCGAATGCCATTTAATGTTAAAATCAAATGAAAGAAAATCTCGTTTGCCGCCGGCGCAAAGGAAATTACTCTCTGATGCTCTTTAAGGTTTGATTGCATAAGACTTGGACTATTTTATCAATGTAAGCCTACATTTATATCTTGTAGTTTCAACTTTGTAATCCTTACTTCTCTATATCCCTACTAATATTATAAATGTGAGTGTAAGCTTGTTTGTTAAGCTTACACACCAAGGCTGTAATCGGTTAAAGTTTCATGATAATTCATGAAATTTTGTATACGTATAAGTGTTAGACGTATTAGAAAAACCTTGGATATTTTTTATAAAAAATATTTTATATGTCGTAATTTTTAAATAATGAATCACGTCAATTCACTTCTATCTTTGATATTTATATAAGGGCTTCAACGCGAGCGAAGACGAAGGTAAATCTAGTACTTTATAAAAATAGTAGGTAGAAAATAGTAGGTAATTTGAGATTTTGTTTAAAAAAGTAACAAACAAGGATGCAGTTCATCTGATAGTTAGTGGTGAGTGCTACCCGTGGTCATCTGTATTAACCCGAGATAAGGTTATTTAAAAATTAGGAGGGTCACAGATGCGTTGATACCCTAAGATACGAACGATAAATACTTATCAACTGCCACAATAAAGTAAACAAATGCAGATATGATTTTGTGATTGAAAACATTATTTTAAACAGGAGGTCAGGGATTATATCACTGAAATGTTTGTCTGCTATTTTAATTTTAATAACTAATATTTTAAAATAATTTAAATATTGGAAATTAATTATTGCTTCCTTTAACAGCGAAAGAAGACTTCCCGAGTAAACCTACACGCCTGGGAGCTATTAAAAAAAGTTTTGAGGTTGCCATCTTAGACCACGGGCGAAGCAACTTATTTGTAAGTGGCTTCAAATATAATCCCTTTTCTAAATGAAGTTGCTTACGCCCACGCACTCCTGAAAGATGGGACGGATTGTCTCAATAGCCCACCGACCAGCATAGGGGTCCGCAAGCCTGGACATCTTGGCTGGTTGACTATGGTCTTATACTATCAATCAAACGTGTCAAAAAGTTTGACTATCATGAGTTGTGTAACTTTAACACTAAAATATATAAGAGTAGATGTTATAATTACATAAATTATTTGTTTTTTAAGGTCTTTGTAATCGTATATATTAACTGTACCTACTTATTATTCAATTAGCACTGATTGAAAAAATGAATACGATATTCTATTAATTACATTTAAGAGAAATCTTTTGGTCTTTATTCCTATTTCTACAGATTACATTCTCCTTCTTGAATCGATTCCAAAAAAAGCTGGGGTCGTGACCTTATTACTGGTTGTTCGAGAGGAGCCTCTTCTTTACGATAGACCTCCATCTTCCCCGGTCTTGTGCGATGTGTAGAGCATCGGCAACTTTCGTGTCGAGTGTGGTGCGGATGTGGCCTGACCAGTGCATCGGACTTCTGCCTCAACATGGTGTCTTGCCGTCAACCTTCCCGGTCACAATCAGCTTCTTCAGGTTGCTATCTGTTTTGCGTACGATATGACCCAGAACTCGAAGATACGGTGGAGGCACATGTTCGATACTCGAGGTCTTTTTTCTACTAGAGTTGTTGTAGAATAGATTTATTTGTACGATTTGTCCAGGGAATTCTGAGCATTTTCCTCCAGCATTTTTATACAGATTACATACAATTGACTTATTCTTGTCTAATAAACTGCATTGAAATTGAAACACAATTACATGCATAACTACAAAATAATAATACGGATGCTAAGTTTGAACAATATCTTAGAATGTAAATTGTAAACAAGCAAGCTCAGCGCGAGATTGAAGACAATAAGCCCGTAAAGCGATGTTAAGTTACCTGTCATTTAGACGGGAGTCGGAGAGCCAGGTACACATTTTGTTATCATTTGTTTCGGAGATGCGCACGGAATATTTTTAAGAATTCTTATTTATTTGCAAGATGGTAAAATGAAGGTTTATAGATTGAGTAATAAGATTTCTATGGGGTGTAATTGCCCGCATACTTTATATAAGGAAACCATCTTAGTCCTGGGGAGTAACGAGATAGAATAATCTTTTATATGAACTTTCGCAATCTTACACATTAACGACAAGTAAGTATATTAGTATACTAATTATTCGTCATGTGCCAAAATAAAAAAAAAATAAGATACGGCAAACAAAAATCAACAATGTATCTTTATAACCTTCTACCTCAGCAGTTGCCTCAGACGTGTGTTCAGTAATTTAACTACGTCTTATTCTAGATGTACCAAATTAAAAAAAGAAATGTGATACGGTATCGACTACATTTAAAAAAAAATATTTTCCTCATTATTAACATACAGATAACATACAAATGACTTATTGTTGTGTAATGAAACATATTGAAATCGAAATGTAATTACATGCATAACTATAAAATAATATAAATACGGGTGACAGTGAATTAAGCGACGTTTGAACAACATCTGAGAATGTAAATAGCAAACAAGCAAGCTCAACGCGAGATTGAAGACAATAAGCCCGTAAAGCGATGTTAAGTTACCTGTCATTTAGACGGGACTCGGAGAGCCGGGTACACATTTTGTTCTCCTTTGTTTCAGAGATGTGCAAGGAATATTTTTAAGAATTTTCTGAGTTATTTGCAAAGTATTTGGTTTTATATGAGGAAACTATCTTAGTCCTCGGGAGTAATGCATGTGTGACCTTATATGATTTTAATTAATATTATCGCGGAATTGATGCATTTGATACTTAACGGGTACCCGCGATATGCGGTTTTGAATTCTTTAAGAATAATTCTTAGTCCTGGGGAATAACTTATCTGTGAATTTCATTTATATAAACTTTCGCAATCTTACACATTAAAAACAAGTATATTAGTATACTAATTATTCGTCATGCGTCAAATTAAAAAATAAATAAGATACGGTATTAACTACATTATAGTATTATATTTGTCATTATTCCTATTTATACTGATATTATACAATTGAAAAAAATAATTGAGATTGAAACAAAACATCATCGACTACATTTTAGTAAAATTTTATTTTTGTCATTGTTAACATATATACAGATAACATACAAATGACTTGTTCTTGTGTAATGAAATATATTAATATAATCACATGCATAACTATAAAATAATAAAAATACGGATGACAGTGAATTAAGCTGTGTTTGAACAACATCTTAGAATGTAAATCGCAAACAAGCCAGCTCAGCGCGAGATTGAAGACAATAAGCTCGTAAAGCGATGTTAAGTTACCTGTCATTTAGACGGGACTCGGAGAGCCGGATACACATTTCTTTATCATTTGTTTCAAAGATGCGCAAAGAATATTTTTAAGTGTGGTGTTATTTTGATGATGTTTTAAAACATTTTCCTAGTTTATAATCCTGTTACTAATATTATTACGTTGTAACTTTTATAATTTTAACTCGCTTTTAAGGCTTTTTTCTATTAACAAATTTATATTGAAATGAATAATTTTGAAAAACAATAATTTAGTGAATTAAAAAAAAATGTCAATCTTGTCAAAAAAATGTCAAAATAATCAAAAATTGTTTATAATGTATTTTTTATAACCTTCTACCTCAGCAGTTGTCGAGTTTAGACGTGTGTTCAGTAATTTAATTACTTGTACGTACAATTAAGTGTTATAATATAATCTTAAGTATTTAAACTCGACCACGATGCATGTCGTGGTGACCTGTTATTAAGACAACATTTAATTTAAGCCTAATGCAGTCTTTAGTTGTAAGTGTAATGTAATGTCTTGTTGGCTGTCTGTAAGCTAAGCTCTAGCGAGATTGAGCGCAATAACTCAGTAGAGCGTTGTAAGTTACCTGACCCGCGCTCCCCTGGGCCGTCCCGACGCCTTCAAGCCTTGACACTGGTGCGTGACATTGTCCTTTTTGAGTGAAGGTATTTTCCGATGTTCATAAACATTTTACCTTGTTTATCATTCTGCTACGAAAATTGACAAGTTGTAACGTTCATAATTTGAAGTCACTTATAATACCGATTTATTTCTATTATGAATAGAATATATTATGAACGACTAAGAACAATATTTTACTGCATTACAAAAAGTATGTAGTTAAATCTTGTGGCTCAACCTATGCCGAGACTAATACACGATGCTATAATATGGTAATTTTTTTTATCTATTAATATTATTATTAATAAAATGAAGGTGGTAGATCCAGTGTAGTTTGACCGGGGAAGTACCACCGCCACACCTATTTCTAGCGTGAAGCAATTTCTTGCGTTTCGATGGAACGGTGTGATTGCCGGCACAATTTTATATGAGGCGACCATCATTGTCCTCGGGAGTAGCAACGCATCTGTGATTGACTTCAGATAGAACCCATGTTCTGTATGAAGTTCTCGCAGATGTCCATGGGCGGCAGTGACCACTTACCATCAGGTGGACTTAATGCTCGTTTGCTACTTCAATCAGATAAAAAAATACTACTACTCCAATTTCTAGCGTGATAAAAGAAACACCTGAGTGAATAAGCCAAACTCTGGCGATATTGAGTACAATAAGTCAGTAAAGCTATGTAAGTTACCTGTCTTTTCGCCACGCGACCCGTTCTCCCCTGGGCTGTTCCGACGCCTCCATGCCTTGACTCCACTGATGCGTGATATTCTCTTACTTACTTGAATGAAGTTATTTTCTGATATTTGTCAACATATCCTTTGATTTACATAGTTCTTTATAAAAATTGTGTAACTTTATATTTTTATCGTGTTATATTTCTTGCGTTGTTTCTTGTAATACTTACCTTTATTTTATTATTTATTTTTTCATTTTATATCTGTGAAAATCTTAATCTGGTAAAAATATATTTAATAATAAGATTTGATAATTACATTTCATTACAAATTTTACGATTTGTTAATTTAAAATTATTATACTATTTTAAATTCTGACAAGAACTGACACTTAAGAACTTCTACGAATTTTGACTTATTCTTTTTATTTTCGTACAGTGTCTAGAAAAATATATTATATATTTACATTATTCTAGTTACAATTTTAGTTGTAAGTATTAATAATCAAATGTTTCATTTAAGAATGTATTCGGTAAACGGTGTCATACCCCTCTACAACTCAGAAACAAAGATTAATAATGCCGGCTCTATAATAAATGCATTGTGCTCGCAATAGGAACATACGTCATGTACAAAGAGAATCCGTATCGCAGCGAGCGGCAGGTGCACCCAGATTCATGCGGTAGGCTGTGCTCATTGTCTGCATTTAAGTGCTTAATTGACGCGGGATTAGTCTCGCATGTCCGGCTGCGCTAACCGCATTTCATTGTCATGTGTACCAACGTCCTTCGCATTAGTAACGTATAAGTTAGAATGTGAAAGCAGTGTGTATTTAAATAAAATAATAAATAACCCGAGGTAGACATAAGGACTGCCGGTAGGAGCTAAAACTTAATTAAATACTCAAATATAGTAGTAAGTAGTAAATTATTCATTCTTTTCGTACGACAACCATTCTAGCATTGGTGAGTAACAAACATGCATATAATAATTATAATAGTACCTATTGATAATAATTCTTTGTTTTATTTAAGAACATTACACTGTATTTTATTCATTAAATACAGTGTCATACGTCCCTCTACAACTCATAAACAGAGATTAATAATGCCGGCTCTTTAATAGATGCATTGTGCTCGCAATAGGAACATACGTCATGTACAAAGAGAATCCGTATCGCAGCGAGCGGCAGGTGCACCCAGATTCATGCGGTAGGCTGTGCTCATTGTCTGCGTGTAAGTGCTTAATTGACGCGGGATTAGTCTCGCATGTCCGGCTGCGCTAACCCCATTTCATTGTTGTGTATACCGACGTCCTTCGCATTAGCAACGGGAAATATGTATAAGTTAGAATGTTTACGAAGGGTGTCTTTTAATAAAATAATCAATAATCCGAGGTAGTTATAAGGACTGCCGAATCTGCCGACAGAAGTGGAAACTTAGAAAATTATTTAAAGTAAATTTACCAATTTTCTAACCACCGCCGACCACTAGCACCGTTATAACTACCATCACCATCACCACCACCACGATAAGCATTCTGACGTTATTGAGTCACAAACATCCATCCTCAAAAAACTCGCCTTTGGATACTAGTAAGACCTCAGGTAAATTTTGCACCATTACTCATAAAAAGAAATAACTCAAAATTTACGCTTTTCGAATTTATACCATAATGCGGACGAACTTGGTGCTAAATTCGCAAAACGAAAATATTAAGTTGTTTCTTTTTATGAATAACGGTGCAGTTTATGAGTAAATTTAAACATAAAGTAAATATTAGCTTGTTGATAACGAGAACGTCAAGAATCCACAAGTTCACCCCTGCCTAAAGTTACTCAACGCGCCCTAAGAAGTTTTCACTTCAATAAGACATTTTTTTACAATAGTCATATACTTTACATTATTGAGCAAGGATATAGATACTATAACAAACATTAAGTAGAAAAAGGTTTTAAATTAAACGAATATTTAGCGTACCTGGAAGTTAACCGCTGCCGAGCGTATTTTTTAAAGTCTTGTTCTTGCAGTCTACAAAATTTTCTATCTCACCAGATGTAATAAGATGGAATAAAAGAATCTACATAAATCCTCGTTTCCAATGTATACTACAAGGCAATATCTAAGGCGAATACGTATATTGATAAATCCTCACAATCGTTCCGGCTTTGCGAGCTGCACTTTGCAGATGCAACTTGCGCCTTGTACATTCTCTTTCATGAGATTACTGCAGCAAATGTATGAAGCCGAGATTACTACCGCACTGTTATTTATTTGTATTTCTGATTGAAAGAGCCAAGTTTTATTTTTAAATTATTTTTAGCTGTTTTGCTTAGCTTTTTTATCAATGAATTTTTAGTATGACAAGATCTTTTTGATTCTAGATTTTAAGACTTAATTTACAGAAAGTTGCTATTCCGAGCGATTTTTTTAATTTATAAGCTCAGAGCGCCTCATAGAAGTATCATGTAAGTTATCAAAATTACAATATTAATTCAAATTCCAGTAATTTACATGTATTGTGTATTTTTTTATTTTATATACAGATGTATTCTGATCTGCAATACATTTTATCTAAGGATACGCAGTAAAATGCTTACAAAAGTTTGTTTATAATTTAACTTATAAGAATAAATTAAGCTTAGCCCTTTGATTTCTCCTTTACGAAATAAACAAATTATGAGCGCTCCATAGTTATTCCAGCGGCGACTTCATTAGAAAAGTTTGTTTCTCTCAAAGCTAAGCCCCGCCGGTATTAATAAAGTTTGTTGCGGCCGGTGCAAAGAACGTGTTAATTATCGCAGTCCGGCCCTGGACACCTGTCACGTGATCTAACGTACCGACTTAAATAATCTTTGCTTAAAACTTTGCATTTTACTGTAATATATACAAAAAAATTAGGTAAATAAGAATGAATTGTCGATTTGTACGTAAGTACAGTCCAAAGAGCAGTGATAGCTTAATGGTTGAAACTTACCCTTCTAGGATTTTCTCTTGCATGGGTATCATGGACACACACAAGATGAATACACAAACATCCAGACCCATAACTGTCTGGCCGGGATTCGAACCCAGGACCCATTCCGCGTCAGACCGGTATGGTAACCGAGGCGCCACGCGGGTCTTCAAAAGTTAATACAGTTTTTATTAATAATTTATTTTAATTTACAGTTGTCTGTCACATTATTAAACATAACTAAGACTTCATTAAAATATATAGAACATCTGACAGCGTAAATATGCTCAGTAATTCCACGTACCTACAGGTGATAAAGGTTCTTAATGTGAAGCGCCAAAAATGAAACAATTTGTTAAGTCGACAACAGGAGATGAAACATTATTTAGGATGGAATTTATCAAATAACTTTTACATTAAACACTTTTGAGAAAGGAGGGCTACGAATGATTGAAATACCAATGAACGTGTTCTTCATTATTATCTTATTAACTGTCTGTCATTTGCCTATTTAATTTCTCGTAATAAAAAAATACGCTTTCTACATTCATAGTCTCGTACTAGGATTTTCTTCTATGTTGTGGCGATGGTGTGTGTTGTGTGTATGTGCGTTTTCCATACCGGTTTGACGCGCAAAGTGAGTGTATGTGACATAGTAAACGAAATAGAACATTCAATGTCTTATTATGAAAAAATATAACGTCAAAAATGTCAGATGTTAAAATACCCGCTATTGCTATTAAATGCAGTTTAGTTAATTAAATCTTTTTTTACCTTTAACGGATGCGTTCAAAATAACTTGAAAATTATACAATTTATTTGAATGTGAGAAATATCCGTGTTACTTTGGACAATATGAAGTTTAGCTTTTTAATTTAAATTACGGTCAAATTTCGACCGTTACGATGGGTACTAGTTCCATAAAATAAGTGTAGCGGTTGCTACAAACACTTGCCACATTAAACTTTGATAAAGTGCCTAATGAAGTCGCAACGATGAAATCCGTAGACGAACGAAGGTTACCGACATAGCTCTCAAAATCAGCAAGCTGAAGTGGCAGTGGGCCGGTCATATCGCTCGAAGGACCGATAACCGATGGGGAAGAAAGGTCCTCGAGTGGCGACCACGTTTAGGCAAAAGGAGTACAGGTCGCCCCCCTACCAGGTGGACCGATGACCTGAAGAAGACAGCGGGAAACCGTTGGATTCAGAGGGCACAGGACCGGTTGGAGTGGCACCATTTAGGGGAGGCCTATGTCCAGCAGTGGACATCAAAGGGCTGATGGATGGATGGATGGAAAGTGCCTATATTTTTATACATCAATACTATTAGGTTCTTACATTTGATCATTCCTCTTAACTCATTCATAAATTTCAGTTTTAAGACGATCATTGAGTAAAACGTCAGGCTGTCAGTACCGCCATTACCTTTATTAGCATGTTATTTTTGGAGGAGAAAGAAAATGAGCAATTTAGTTATAACACCCGAGTCACCTGAGCGTGGCTGTTCCGAGCAGCCGGCGCGCTGATGGCGGCAATCAAAGAAAACACACTAATTAACTTTGTACCCTCGAATATTTCTTGTGATTTACACTGAAAATTCCCGGAGCTTTATCACGTTTGTATGTTTCGGGAGAAACCTGGAAATCAAGTTTTTAGCTCTCCTGTTTTTCATAATGATTTGAATGTAACGTCTTCTATACTATATAATTATACTGAGGCATACGCACATATATGTACCGATATAAAACTCAGACAAAATGATTAAATACAATTTATTAATATTTTAGATTTATGTGTCGTTAATAGTCCGTTCCACTTTAATATTGGACTTACAATCGCATTGATGGCACTCTAAAATTGCTTCTCGCTTAATTTTTAGTAGAATTCTAATAGTTTCCAATAGTAATCACATTATACATTGACAGCTCATGCCTATGTCTATTAGGTACGTAAGCTAAAAAAGCCTATGTTTCGCTTTAAATGTAAATTCATGGAAAAAAGAAAAAAAGATAAAACATTGCCTTTATAGCTAAGGCCTTGTGCTCGGATTTTACGATACGCTGCATTTACAATCGCCTACGAAAGCAACTGTCTTGAACAATCCCTTTGTTTGTTCTATTCAAATCTAATGCTAATACGAGAATCAAAGAGGGCGGACGTTCCTCTTTGAATTGTAAAAATTGGAAATTTAAGTAAAGCAATGAAAGAATAGCTCATGCTATGTGGCTACGTTGTCCTTATTGTCTATGTTAAATCAATCAATTTATCGATTGCTATGTTATACCCGCGGTTTCGTTTGCTTCAGTCACGTCTAATTCGCTCATGAGTATCCCATGTATTAATATAATTTGACTATATAATAATATTATATGCATGTCGCATTTTAGGGACATGCGACCAACAGTTTTTTGTGTGTAAGGATAACAAACATACATCCTGACAAACTTCTGCAATTATAATATCAATAAGATTTATTCCGGTTTTGTCAATAGAAGTCTGTTAAAGCTAAGTATAATGGGTCAAGTTTTATGGATTCCCTGATTTTTACTAGTATTGTATTGGAAAGTATGATAAATATTTTTTTATATTAGCATTAAAATTTGCGGACTTTCATACAATCTTACCTTTCGATAACAGTGGGTAATCCCCTTAAGAAACGAATTTCTAAAAATCTCTTCTTAATTCTTACCTCTACTATAAAATAGTTTGCATATGTCAATCATTTAGTCAGTTTTCCTTTTTAGGATTCCGTATCTAAAGGATAAAAACAGAACTTTATTACTAAGACTTCGCTGTCCGTTTGTCAGGCTGTCACCAATCTGTATTTTACCAACCGTGATAGCTAGACAGAGGAAATTTTCACAGATGATGCATTTCTCTCGCCGCTATAACGAAAAAATACTAAAAAAAATTAAACAAAAAATATAACAGACTTCCACGCCACAAAAAAATTAAAAAATAACTTAAATACATTTCGGTTCTGAGCATACACAGTACTTAGTACATAGTCACGTAGTCGGCGCTCACCATATTTCGCTGGATTACAAAACTACATGTATCCGATATGAAATAGAGCGGTAGACATTGTTGACAAGTTGTGAAATCACACAAGTTGACAAGAAAGTCACAAGACTAAATTATCTCGTCGTTAGATCACGTGACAGGTGTCCAGGGCCGGACTGCGATAATTAACACGTTCTTTGCACCGGCCGCAACAAACTTTATTAATACCGGCGGGGCTTAGCTTTGAGAGAAACAAACTTTTCTAATGAAGTCGCCGCTGGAATAACTATGGAGCGCTCTTAATTTGTTTATTTCATAAAGTCCTTTTTTGTTGTTTGTTATTATTTAATTACCATAGATGTTTTTTAAGTTTGCTAATTTAAAGACGTACCTATAAAATATAGGACTTAATGTATTTAAGTATACTAAATAAATTATATGTTGCGTTAATAAAAAATAACAAACGTAATATAAAACCTTTTGAGACAATCTACTTTTAGAATTGAGTAGGTGAATTTTTTTTTTTATCTAATTGAAGTAGCAAACGAGCACACAGTCCACCTGATGGTAAGTGGTTGCTGCCGCAACGCTGCTGTAAGCAACTTCAAACAGAACATGGTAGAACTAGTACGACCGGGGAGAAACCACTGCCAAGCTATCTTTGGAAGCACTTTTTGCGTTTCGATGAAAGGGTGTGGTTGCCGGCACACTTTTAGCAACGCATGTGTCATCGACTTCAGATAGGACCCATAATTCTTGTTAAAGTGATAAAGAAATAAAAAAAAATATTTATTTTTATACATCCTACATACACAATAGTATTCTCTTTCGTATGTATTACTGTCAATTTTCAATTTTATTTCATGAATCAGGCCCTAAAGAAGTCCGAAACGTTTTTTTTTCTTTTAGCACAAGTTGGCCTTTGCCCGGATTTTACAATACGCTGAATTTACAATCGCCTACGAGGGCACACGGTCTTGAGCAATCCTTTTGTTTGTACTATTCAAATCCAATGCTAATACGATCATGAAATCACAGCGGACGGATGTTCTTCTTTGGGGGAAAAATGTAAGTAAATAAGTAATATTATCATTTAAGCAATATAATCTAACAAGGAGATGAACTAAAAGGGTAGTTCACATCTCAATTTTATATTACAAATGCAAAAGATAGTTTTTATTACTCTTTCACGTGAAATCTGGTCAGCTATCGCTAAAATTAGGCACACACATAGTTAATAAGCTAGATTAAAACACATGAAACGCACTGAAACCTCGGAAAGAACAAAAGACTACGAAAAATATTAAATCATAAGCGTATTACTGTTTCTCTATAATTTTGTACGCGTAAATATAAATATACATTACAAATATTGACCTTTTATTTTATTCTCTATAAAGGATAAAGAAATCTGTTATAAGAATCTATTATGTACAGCATTTTTCGGAATCAATATTAGATCAATTTCTATGATGTTTTACACTCGTAGAATATCCTCCTCCTTGAATTCGTGATCCTCAATGCTGAGGGTCGTGGTCTCTATTTGTTACTTTTCTTTAAACATAACATAAAATATAAACATGTTAATATTGAGTCTCTACTTAAATAATTCAAATATTAAGTGTCAATGAAATAACTTTTAAAACGACGAAGGAGTATTCGAATGATAGCCAAATTGTATCATTAACGTTAGTTGAGAAACCGTTTCGTGCCCTAATGACGGTTCCCGAAAAGTTGGTAACGCGAAACCTATCGGTCTCGTACTTCTTTATGATTCACCATTATCATCAGCTCCATGTTTTCCGATAAAACGTGCTTTCCCCAGTTTTAACAGCCGTTTCTGAACTTTAGAGGGCCCATAAATTTGTTATATTTTCAATCTGGGGAAAACGTTTGCGGGTAATCAAGAATCTTTTGCAGTGGACGCGGGTTAGTGTTAATATTGAATTTACTAAGGATTCTGTTGTATACATGATGTTATTATCACTAAAAATGAGACAAGCGATACTATAATAAGTCAACAATTAAAGGTTAAATTAATACACTTTCTAGAAAATGAATTTATTAACTTAACATTCGACGCAAAATTATTAAGTGAATATTAATTAATATAAAAAAAATCCTATAATAAAGGAAAACTTTATTTAGATTTATTGTATTCTAAATTAATTTCGATATTAACATCATTCCTTATATTACTAAACTATTCATAACAGACATCATTTTTTTTTGTGGAAAATAAATCGGAATCGTTAGCATCGAACACAATATTTCAAAATAAACGGCAAAAGCAAAAAAAAAATGTAAAGAAAACCGCATCTAATTAACGAGTATTTCTAATAGTATTACAAACTGTTAATAAATACTCAAAAGAAAAAAAACAGAAACATGCTCGCGGCAAATAAATCAGAATCCATAGCATCAGGCGCAAAGTTTTAAAGTGCTAAAGTGAACATTACTTACATCAGTAACTGTTCATAAATAAAAACAAAACTGAGACCGCTAACTTTCCACTTAACTTCCTAGAACTGTTAGCTTCCTGTTTTTAAACTCCGCTGCTTTTTTGCTTCAACTTAAGAAAGCGCTTTAGGTTTGTAAGTTTTAAACAGCTTCTAACACCTCACTGGAATGTAGAGTGCATCCTTCTTTGTTCCATTACCATTAATAAGATTATTTTAGAAGTTGTGTGGTCTCATGAATATTACCAAGTTTGAAGCTAATTACTAAAAGCTGAATTTAAAAGGACTAAAACAAATATGGCCGCAAAGGCCTTATATTTTTGATATTGTACGGGTAATTTACTTTAATTACACTTCGATCGAATTTAGCGTGATTTAATTATTGATTTCTCAAAAAATCTCGTAGTATATCGAAATAAAATAATGTACCATAAAAAATCTTCCTTAGAATATATGTGTCATAAATCTTAGACAGTTACTTCGAAGAACATTATATTTTATGTAAAAGTAATCTTAACTGGAGCTGATTACAGATTATCATAGGCGACAATAGGTCCTAAGCATAATGTGGACTGAATGCTCTTTAGTCTTTTTACTACTATACAAAAACACAAAACGTAAAAAGTTTTCCAAAGTAAAAAGCAATAATTAAAAGACATTTAGTTTACTTCCATTCTGTTTATAAGACGGTTTGTTAGCAGATGGTCACCCCACTTTCCCCTAAATGGCAGGTAACTTACGTTCTATTGACTTCAATCTCGTCTTCAGTCTGGCTTATGTAGGATTTACGTTCCGAGAAGCTATTCAGCTTGGCGTAGTTATTTAGTTTCAGTTTCGTTGATGTCTCAATAATTCTATGTTTAGTGGCTATTCTATGTTAATTGGATGTTTGAAGCTTTTAGTTTTAATATGTCTTCAAAACATACGAGTAGGTTATACTAGAAAGAAGGTTTATTATATATTAAATTATATTTACCTATATATTAATATATATTAAATTATATATACCTAATCCAAGACAGAGTCCGTTTTTACAGAAGGTACATAATAATCGGAATCTTATAATTTTTATAACGGATATGTAAAAACGATAATAAATACCAATTTAATATCATTTTATCTCATACAGGTTTAATTATACATATAAGTTTGCACTATTAGCATTAGAATTAGTATGTCAGCGAAGGAAGACGCTGAAAGGCTCATAGCGCACGCTGAGCCGCCGCGGTCACCGGTAAAGGCGCCGCGCCCTGCAGTTCCGGGATCTGAATAGACAACGGTATGTCCTGCCTGTCATAAGAGGCGATTAAAAGGGGCTTTCGGGGTGATGGGCGGCTAGAGTGAAAGCTCGAACCGTTCGGTCAGGCGATTAAGGGAAGGACGGCGATATGTTTGTTCGCATACCGTCATAAGAATCAGACGGAGCGGTGGGCCCAGTAACTCACTTGGGAGGTGCCAGCTGGGGTAACCGGCTCAGAGGACTCCGGTTACGTTCTTTTGGAGATCTCAGAGTCTTCTTTGTAGCGTCGAGGACGGCCAACGGGGGGATTTTAGTGCGGTAAAAATCGCACATAACCATGCGTCGTTCCCACGGCGTCGGGTACCTTTTGAAGTTTTCCCCTCCAGAAGAAAAAAGCATAAGAATTAGTAGGCAATCATTTTGTATGGTATGTAGCTAAATATAATATTCCCGATCCTTAAATATTATTCACTCAAGTAAGTGGTAATTTTAAGTCATTATTAAAAGACTATAAACGTTGACGTCTGTGCATATAACATTTTACCACAACTTATATGATTTAATCGGAGAGGCACCAAAGATGTATAGAAGGGTATGTTTCCGACTTACTTACATATAAGGCAAGTTTTTTTTTATAGTAAGACCTAACGATAAGGCTGACGGGCCACCTGATGGAAAGCAGTCACCATCGCCTATGGACATTTGCAACACCACAGGCGTCGCCAATGCATCGCCGGCTTTGGAGAAGAGCTCTTTTTACACCTTTCTTGAAGAACCCCATGTCGTAGCGCTCCGGGAATACCTCAGGAGGAAGCTCATTCCACATCTTGCACGTCCGCGGCAGGAACGAGCGCGCAAACCGAACGCAAGTATCTCATTACTCAAAAGTAGCAATGCATAATTGACTTTAGATAGAATCGCTATATTAAGTTGGTTACACACGTCCATGGGCGGCAAGTACCACTCACCGTCAGTTGGAAATATCTCGTAATGAATACACAAATCACGTTGAAAATCTAGCTTAAAACTAATTAAAACAAGACGACTCCGCACTCGAGTTGCCTTATATTTCCCGATTCCGTATCCGACAGAACAGATGAACAGATCCGATGTTAATTGCTCATTCGTGTGTAATCTTTTAATTAACTAAGTGTAAACTCGTTCGCGCTGACAGCTATTCCCATGTTTCTTACCGACGTTGTACTTACTACGTGTTAATATAATTTAACGTGGTGATAACGTAAGCGTAAATTAACCGCTAAAAGGCTAATTGTCAGTGTGTTCATCGGTATTACAATATCTATATATTATTACGTGAAACAAAAACTTGGGATTCGTTTTTAAGAAACTTGCTGCGGACGGAGGAGTATGAAATTTTGCATGGTTATAGTCTATGTTAGAGCAGTGATAGCCTAATGGTTGAAACTTGCCCTCTCGATCGGGAGGTCCAAGGTTCAAACCCAGGCACGCACCACTGATTTATGTGCGTATTAAAATTAATTATCACTGCTTTTCGGTGAAGGAAAACATGGTGTGGAAACCTACACACCCGAGAGTTCTTTAAAAAAAAAAGTTCTCGGAGGTGTGTGAAGTCCACCAATTCGCACTTGGCCAGCGCGGTGGACTATGGCCTAAACTCTCTCATACTGAGAGAAGACCCGTGCCCTATTGTCCCAGTCCACCTTAATGGTTTCCAGTTCGGTAATTTCTTAAAAACAATAGCAACTAACCACACTCAAAGTTTTTCTTTAATTCAGGATCTATTTGAGAAGAAATATCTGGGATGAAGATACTAAAGTCACATGTGTACGAGTATCTAACCACATCCTCCTGAGGAATTCAAATTGTATGACTTTTGTCTTATGTACTAATGTTGTTAGTGAACTATGTAATACAGAAAGAAGTTCAATAGCATTTCGATATTACATATCACGAGATGTACTAAACTGGTCAACCCGCTTGTAAACTACTAAGAACACAATCCTGTAACAACTAACAATTTCAGCAGCTTACAAAGTGCAAGCTTAATTACGATGACAATGATGATTATGGGTTTCTTTGTAGCACATAAATGGCTAAATTTGCTAGCCAATTAGTCATGTTACAAATCACTATATAGTATAACACAAAGTCGCTTTTTGCTGCCTGTCCCTATTTATGCGTAAATCTTTAAAACTACGCTACGTATTTTATTGTAGTTTTTTTTATAGATAGAGCGATTCAAGAGGGATGTTTTAATATATAATATATGTAAAATATAGTGGAGAAACGCTAATCATTTTAGTTTCTCGACTTTTAGGCGGAACAAAGTTCCCCGGCTCAACTAGTCTAAATAATAAAAAAATCTTCATTTTACGTCTTTATTATATTAGAGTTTATTATTCAACAGTTATTTTTTATCCAATTGTCCACTAACTAGTGGAGTAGTGTTTTCCAGCGTATGGACACAGCTCAAGCGGTTTGACGGATTTAACATTTGACATATCATTAGAATTTACTAATTTACCAGAATGACATGATTTCTAAAAATGGTGTCTGTTATCAGTAAAATGGGAAGCGGAATGACGATTTTTTTCTATTAAAAATAAGTATGTCACATAAAAGTTAGTCAATAGATCACTGCAAATATTATAACACTTTTATAACACTTTTGTGTTACTGTTTCAACGCGAAATAAAAAAATGTTAAATTATATAGGTTATAATAAAAAAACCAAATCTCCGGTTGCCTAGGATCAATCTTATTGATGTAATGAAACTATGAGCCTTCGTTAAGCAATCGGGATTTTCGTTTCAACATGTTCACGTTATGAAATGAAATGAAATGAAATGTCTTTATTTTGTATAGGCCTGTGGGGGCACTTACAAATTGTCAGTTACATTTTTTTTCTTACACTACCACCGGATCGGAATACGACCTCAACTGAGAAGATCCGGCAAGAAACTCAGCGGGTTTGTCTTTTTTTTCTTATTTATATCCATTTTTTTAATATTATTACAATCATGTTTTTTTTACATGGTAATGAAAGTTAGCTCCAGTATCTTGCCTTACAGTTCCGTAAAAGACAGCCCTGTTTGACAAGTTTACAAAAACTGTTTACAAAAACAAACAAAACCTTACTGCAACAACTAAAACA
Source organism: Spicauda simplicius (assembly GCA_949699795.1). NCBI lineage: Eukaryota > Metazoa > Arthropoda > Insecta > Lepidoptera > Hesperiidae > Spicauda > Spicauda simplicius. Next base: position 13,716,712 of record OX453057.1, read on the forward strand.
AAATTGAAGCCGGTATATGAGCACTAAATATAGTCACGGCGCAACATCTAATTGCTCGTCGAAATTCGCAAATTAATTCAAAATACGTGAGCGAGGAGTGAAACAGACTTGTTTGTAGTACCTGCAATAAATTGCAATTAGCAAAGCTGCCGTTGTCTTGTTATCGAGTTAGCGCCTTCTCCACTCCAGTATACCGGATCTCGAATAAATTATTAACACTGAAATCTAACGCGGATGCATCGTCTGGAAGTAATTATAGGATTAGTTTGATTGCTATTGTGTTCCTGTTGCTAATGAGTATATTTTTAAATATAATAACGCTCTAGGCAAAACAGATCTGATACTTGGTTGTTGATTCCGTTTTCTGCTACTTTTCTATTCATTTTTATGATAATACTAAAACTTGCGACAGTAATATAAATAAAAGTTAATTATGTATTTATCATACTGGATTTGAACCTGGTGCCCTCTTTGTTTTAAAACAGTATCTGATTTAAACCGCGCGACGTTACATTTTCAGATAAAAACATTTCCGGTTAGAATTTTTCTAGAAATGTTAGTATAAAATTTAAGTTTTTATCAAAATGGGCTGACAACTTTAAACGTTTTTCCCAGCTTTTCGAAACCCGAAAAAAATAATACTGTGCGTAATTTCAGATGTGCTCATACAAATTGAAGTAAAAGTAAATTTATACGAAAAAAACTATACTTATCGTACATACAATCTTTGTTTAATAATGTTACCGTGTCTCCGGATAGAACCCCTGTTCTGTATGAAGTAGCTTATAGTTAAGTAGATGTCCATAGGCGGCAGTGACCACTTATGGTCTGGTGGGCTGCAAGCGTGATTGCTACTTTTATCAAATAAAAAGATAATAATAGTAGATTCAACAAAGCGATAAAATAAAGCGCATGGAAAGAAGTGTCATCCTGTGAAGTCCCTCCAAGGGAATTCTTTCCAAGCGTAGTGACTACAGTAGGCTCCCTTTCAAAGCATATATTTTCTTATTTCCTACTAAAACAGCTATATTGTATTTCTAAAAACATACAAATTATTTAGTGCATACAATCATATTATCTAATTATATTAATACCTACATAAAGTATGTGCAAATAGGGCACAATTAGATTTAAATTGATTAAATATATGTAAAGTGTAATTCGGAGCCAGTAATAAGGCTAAAAATGGATACTTAAACAAATAAAAACTAAATATAAATAAAACCGGCTAAACGCGGATCGAGCTCGCGCACGAAGGGTTTCGTACCATTATTTTTAAAATTCGTCAAAAAATCATGTTTGTCTTATGGAAACCCCCTTAAATATTTATGTTAGTCGGTTTTTAGTGTTACTTGTTATAGCAGCATCAGAAATATATCATATGTGAAAATTTCAGCTGTCAAAGCTACCGCGGTTCTTGCGATACAGCCTGGTGACTGACAGACAGACGGACAGCGGATCCTTAGTAATAGGGTTCCTTTTTTCACTTTGGGTACGGAACCCTAAAAAGTATCAAAATGAACTATATCATTCTCTGACCTTTATACTGCCACTACTACAACGCCGCTACTATCATTACCGTCATCATAACCATCACCACAAGTGACTCCAGTACTTACTATTACTACTTCTATGTATCGATGCTCACAAATTTTAGCCTTGATTAGTTTTAGTAAGCTATACGGCATAGGTATATATAAAAAATTCCATATCGAAGACACGTAGTCAACAACTTTTCCTCCTACAGAAAATAGTTCAAAACGTCTAAAGAAGATTTCACTTCTAAAATTATATAACATAAAAGGATACAACAAAACAATGCAACCATTATGATTCAGTCCTCGCCTTTGAACTCGAAAAAGAACATTTACAGTTAAAATAAACGCCGAATATTTCCTCGTAAATCTGTCAGCAAAACAATTCGTACCCTTTCACGAGCAATAAAACGCTACCAAGAACAGAGAACGAAAAAAGTATCATAAATATAAGATTCATTTATATTCGTTCAGTCGCGACCCTTGAGATAAACTAAAACCGCGGTCGGAGTAAAACAATAAGAATTTATTTATGACGCCTCCGTATTCCATTTCGAAAGTGATTACTTTAATTAATTTTTAAACTGTACGAGCAAAGCAGCAGGGTTTGAATGAAATCGAACAAAAACCTCAACCCCTTTGAAATGAGTCGCTGGATATTTCTGGCTCTTTACGTTATTGATTTTCGAGTTCTTTGATCTATTTAATTCCCATGTGAGCTTTGGGTTTTTACTCTTATTTAAGGCATTCGGTTGTAGTGGTTTTACAATGTGGTTGCAGTATATTACAAAAGAGAAATAAACGTACAAGATATTTTTTTCGTTTGTTTATAATGTATCTATTAATAGAAAAAATATTCGTGACGAATAGACACTCTCTTTAGTTTGGGAAGCCGATTAAAATGGAACTGTAACGGATGAATTTAATAATTGTTACAGAATATTTCAAAATATTTGTACATATGTGGCGACCACGTTTAGGCAAAAGGAGTACAGGTCGCCCCCTACTAGGTGGACCGATGACCTGAAGAAGACAGCGGGAAACTGTTGGATTTAGAGGGCACAGGACCGTTTGGAGTGGCGCCATTTAGGGGAGGCCTATGTTCAGCAGTAAACATCAAAAGGCTGATGGATGATATAGGGATGGATCATTTTATAGCCTAGGAAACTTGATACATATTACACTTGTAGAAGCAGCAAACATGTCATAAATTGTTACGGTTTTGGACGGAGTTAGAAAAAGTAAAAAAAATTTGCCAACATTCTATTTAACATTATTTTACAAATGCAATTCAGTTTTACTTGATGACCACGACCGCTCTGTCAAGAGCGTAACGACCAAGAAGAGAAGAATTCAGTTTTACGTTTTGTTTTGTTTTGCATAACTTTAATTTTTATTTAACATTTTTTCAACATTAGCATTTTCTACACGTTACAAATTAAAGTTGCATTGAATAACATGGCCAAGTAGAGCGAGTAAGGTGCGATCTTGGAGATACCTTCACATCTACTTATATTTTTAACGTTATGCGTTTCCATGGCAACGCATAGATACCTATGGTGTTAATTCATATGTCCATGGGCGGCAGTGAACACAACATCAGGTAGAATGAATACTCATTTGCTATTTCAGTGTTATAAACATAGTATATACGAAAATCAGTCGATGTATGAGTAAATACGAACGGAAAATTTCTGTTGTGAAGAGCAATTAATTCAAAATCTTCAATAGAAAAGTTCTCCGTTTTAATGCATTGTGTTCCGCTTAGCAGTTTGCTTTCCTGAACTGGTTTATTCAATGAATTCCTTTATTAGCTTTCAATTGAAGACAGAAGAAAGCCCCGCTTGTCGTATTGTATTTATCAAATAAACTACTTCTCAAATGCTTTTCGACAGAAATTTTCTTTTGGTTTCCTTGCCAGCTCAGTACCTCGCTCTCGAAAAGGTAATTAATACTTTGATTTTAATATTACGTTGTCATTGTTAAAGGACTTGGGTTTACATGAATATTTATCAGTATATCTACGCAACTAGTGCTAATTATGGCAATCTCAACAACTGATCTGATTTATTATTGAGCTATAAAAGTATCCGCATTAAGAATATGTTGTTATTCTAATATTTACCCTAAGTGTGTTATCGTATCTTCTATTCTTCTTTATATATATAAGGAAATACAGACTTAACTATTGACATATCAACGTACACCTGAAACTACTGTACCTAGAAACTTGAAATTTGGCACAGAGGTTTTTTTGTAATGTAATGATGTAAGTGAGCACTAAAAGAGAATTTTTCGAAATTTAACTCCGAAAGGGTTAAAAGTGGGGGAGGGGGGTTAATGCTACCTTAATGAAACTTAGTATTTGGCTTTCTGGTTTAATATGATTGGAAACGTGTGTAACAAGTTAGTAATAATATTTATTATGTAAAATAGGTTATTTTATAGCCTACGCCAGTCTTTCCCAAAGTGGGCGATAATATCCCTTGGAGCCCTGGAGGCCTAGAGGGGCTGTAAGAGGCTTAGAAAAAAATCGAGGGTGCTAATGTGACTAAAAGGGGCATTGGGTTCTCCAATTTGGTGACCCATTTTTATTTGTCGACAAACTGACTGTCGGGACTAAAGCTTTAATATTGATTTAAAAGTCGGGGTGCCTGGCAAAGCTGAAAGGTTTAATAAAATTCTACCTAATCGAGACCGATATGTTATTAAAGTTTTAAAAGTGAAAGAAAATGGGGGGCGCTACAAAATAACTGATTTTCAAAGTTAGACGAAATGACTTTGGGAACCTATGGTCTACGCGAACGAAGTGGGGCGGGTATGTTAGTAAAAGAATAACAAGTATACGTTTATTACATTTCTTCAAAATAATAATTGTTTATATTTTAGCATTAAATTCCAATGTACATGTCAAGGGAGATCATCCCTAGAAATCCCTTAAAAATGAAATCGTAAGCGTGTTACGTACATTGGGCTGTTTGGACGAAAATATAAACAATGATTGTTTTGAGAATACATACGTAATCTTGAAGATGGTAGAACCAGTGTTGTTTGAGCGGGTAAGTACCACCGCCACTCCTAATTCTAGAGTAAGACAGTTCTTGCGTTTTGTTGGAAGGGTATGGTTGCCGGCACTCTTTTATATGAGGCGACCATCTTAGTCCTCTGAAGTCGCAACGCATCTGCGTTTCTGATGTGTCTTCTTAGTATAATTTTATGATTTCTGTCAATCGATGTTTATTTCAAGATAATGAGTTAAACTAAAAATTATCAGTTTTAAATTTATTTGCCCAGCAATCCTTATATAAACATAATAATACAATAAAATAAATAAATTAGAACTAGGGACATAATTGTGAAATCACTAAGATCAAATCAAATCGAATACTCTTTGCTTACAAATTAAAGTTACGCTCCGATATTAAACCTGCAATTTTAAGTAATTTACAATCTCGTAATTTCTCAGAGCTCACGCTACAAAATTAGTATCGAGCGACGGTGATTTCAGTAATACTTTGCGAAACCTATTGCATTGCTGCAATCGTGAGCGTTAAACAAATAGAACCTGTATATAGTAACGGGCGATTGGATTTGAAACAAAGCTAACGAACCGTTGAATCATGTAAACAGGGGCAAGACGACCGTCTTGTTTACCTAAAGAGCCTTTGCTTCATTAGGATCCAATTTACTGACAACAAATTAATCCCCTTTCGGTTCTATTGTAGTTACTTATAGCGTTTAAGCGATATCGAATGTTCGGTAACCTGATTGCTTTAAACTACGTGTTAAGTCATTTTGCTTTGTGAAGGCATTTTATGGATTTTGTTTTAATCTTTTACTTAGAGTCGCTATTATTTGAAAACGTAACTACTAAGAAAAATGTACCTGTGTTCAAATGTTCCTAGTAAATCTCGACTTAGGACAGTACCATTGGTATAAGTATTACCTATGGTATTTTTTTATCAAATCGAAGTAGCAAACGAGCATGCAATCCACTTGATGGTAAGTGGTCACTGCCGCCCATGGACATCTGTAAACAACTTCATAAAGAATAGTCAGTAAGCCTTCATAAAGTCAATCACTGTGACTAAGATAGAGGCCTCATATAAAGGTAAGCCGGCATACCCTTTCACCAAAATGCAGGAGCTGCTTCGATAGAAGTAAGTGAGGCGGTGGTATTTTCACGCTGTGTGGTAGAAGCAGTTTTATTCAAACACTGGTTCTTCTTTTTTGATTTCGAGGGTGAAACCTTCAGAAAGTACCCGATGCTTTGGGAGCATTGCCGGGTTATGTGGGATTTTTACCTCACTAAAACCTCCCCAATGGCCATCCTCAGCGTTGCGTGGAGGACTCCGGGATCTCCAGTGGTACACAACCGGAATCCTCCGAGCGCGATGCCCCATTCGGGCTCTTCCCAGTGAGCATTTGTACTCACTGCGCCTCTTGGTGTTCACGACGGCATGCGGCCACACATGCCGTCGTCCTACTCGGGATCGCTTGGCTAGACGGTTCGAGGTCCCACTCTAAGCCCCCGCAACCCCAGGTTCCCTTTTAGTCGCCTCTTACGACAGGCAGGGTACACCGTAGCCATTTTCTAGTCACGGAACTACAGACCACTTGGAAAACTGTGATCAACTGTGAGACATGAAAAGTGTTTCATGCGAACGAAATACTGTAGTTGCATAATTCGACAAGAAACATTGTAAATCAAGAATAAACTGCGAGTAATTGTATTCAAACGAAGAACTTAGTACTTAGTATATTCAGTTAGGTATAGTTGTTTCAATAATTATATCTAAATTCTTAGGTATCCTAAGGTTACTGAATATAAATAAAGAGGGGTAATTTACACAACCCTCTTTACAACTTTGTAACTGTATAAACGGAAAAACTTAACGTTGATAAAGAGAGAATTTCAAAACAATTAAGGCCGTGTTTTCGTAACAAACGTAACGAGATAAAACAAAATACAATATTTATTATTTTTTAAAGGATTTATTGTTTCAAATTGTTATAAAAATCTCTGACGCAAATTAATGTTTTTGTTCACTGATAAACGATTGTTCATTTATATAATAAAGTTTTTAGTGCATAGAATTGATAACCGGGAATTCATTATAGATAACAGACACTATTTATAACATGCAGCGCTTTTATCTTATACTGACATACTATGATATGAAAAGTAAGAATATTATGTAAAATATTAATAAAAAAAGGAAGATTGATTTAATTTCCTCGTATGAAATCTAAATCTGAAGTTTTAAAACTACCGAATACAAGTTAAAGTGTTTAAGTTAAATGTAAAAATCTTGAAATAAAAAATAGAGCAAGTAATTGAGTAACTATCTTAAATAATAAAACAATATATATGTTTTTATTTTTATTTATCTGACTGAAGTAGCAAACGAGCATCCAGTCTCGTGCTCGTCAGTGATGGTAAGTGGCCACTGCCGCCCATGGACACCTCTAATCAACTTCATACAGAACATGGGCTCCATGTAAAGTCAATCACAGATGCGTTGCTACTCCCGAAAGTGTGTCGGCATTACCCTTCCATTGAAACGCAATAAATGCTTTACTCTAGAAATAGGTGTGGCGGTGATACTTCACCGGTCGAACTACATTGGTTCTACCACCTTTAGAATGTAGATATGACCTAATACACACATGTACGTACACGAATATTGTCAACTTTGACAATTACAATATTACGTGCTCACGTAGAGGTGAACAATGGAGGCGGAGTAATGAATAGAAATTAATTGATGAACAAATTAGGTTCCCATTGCCGCAGTGTACGTGCGTACTACATCACGCTGGTTGGGTTTTGATCAAAGCATACGCGGTCCAATGTGAATCGTGATACGAATGATTTTGTGCAATCGACTGGAATCTTTAAACTGCGTTTCAAAATTAGTGATCGTAGCATACAATTTGACGATCCTCGTGGCGGAGAGGTTACTATACCGGAATGACAGTGGGTTCCGAGCTCGATTCCTGGCTAGACAAGTATCTTAATGATGAATTTAGATTCTTGTTCTGTGTGTTTGTGTGTGTCCAAGGCACGCACGGCATAGGGCAAAATCGTCCTGTGGTGCTTTGAGTGTAAAAACCAGATCTTTAGTTTCAGAACTGTTAAGTTATATGTAAAAATGCAAAAAATAATCGTTACAAAAATAAATTGGTACAGAGCAACTATGGTAAATAATGAAACAATATACCTACATGTTCTAACACATGTATGTTTGCGAATATTGTCAATTTCAATAATTACAATATTACGTGCTTACGTAGCGGTGAACAATGGAGGCGAAGCAATGAATAGAAATTTAATTGATGAACAAATTAGGTTCCCATTGCCGCAGTGTACGTGCGTACTACATCACGCTGGTTGGGTTTTGATCAAAGCATACGCGGTCCAATGTGAATCGTGATTCGAACGATTTTGTGCAATCGACTGGAATCTTTAAACTGCGTTTCAAAATTAGTGATCATATGTGATACAATGCGTTAGGGATGTTATCTACATGAAATATCGGATCTGTATTCTAAAATAATTGTACCGGTTTGGTTACGGTTTAAAATTAGTTTTTTTACGAAAGAGCAACAAACACACATAAACCCTCATAATCTTTAAATTTTATAATTTTAATAAGAGATACGATAATCAAATAGTTTCGGTTCTTTCAATAATGCACAGATAATTTTGAGGACTAGTAAATAAAATATTAGGTTATGATTTTGTTTCGTTTATTTATGCGTGCTATGGAGAGGGTTATGCTCCGAATTTCGCTACGAGACACGATTCGCAACGATGAAATCCGTAGACGAACAAAGCTTACCGACATAGCTCTCAAAATTAGCAAGCTGAAGTAGCAATGGGCCAGCCACATTGCTCGTAGGACCGATAACCAATGGGGAAGGATGGTCCTCGAGTGGCGACTACGTTTAGGCAAAAGGAGCACAGGTCGGTTAGAGTGGCGTCATTTAGGGGAGGCCTATGTCCAGCAGTGGACCTCAAAGGGCTGATGGATGGATGGATATTTTGATTTTTTTTTGTTTTAATTTTGTCTTGTTTTGTTTTGTTTGAAGAAGAAGGTAAATTAGGAACACGTCGGGTTACTATGTGGACTCAGTTGGTTAACCTGGCATTATGTATTTAATTTGAGCTCCACTTACCTACATCCGAAATTATTCGAAATTTTAATATCCGACTGGGTTAGCGGATCCGGATAGATAAGTATATACATACATAGGTTCGGTTACAGTTACAGAGCATCATAACATCCCTACAATGCATACATACTGAGATCCCGTGACACGTTTATTTGGGGATTCACTCATACAGTAGAAAGGCTACCTTGTATGCATCATACTTACAAGTCTTTAGACTTAGATATTTGATTTACGTATTTTTGATTGCACACTTATGCAAAACTGGTCTACCACAGTAATGATCTTATGTTGACGACCCGCGTGGCGGAGCGGTTACCATACCGGTCTAATGCGCAATGGGTCCCGGGTTGGATCCCGGCCAGACAGTTATTTGAGTGATGAGTTTAGATTCATGTCTTGGGTCTGGGTGTTCGCGTATTCGTCTTGTGTGTGTCCATGGTAACCACGACACAGGAGGAAATCCTAGTGTTGAGCTACGAGTGTAGAAAGCGTGTATTTTTATGTTTATTTAGGTCATAAACTATGGGTATTTCTTTTAACAAATTTTGACCGGTAGTTTTTACAAACTCACATACAGGTAAACGTTAAAGAGTAACAAACACACATAAATCCTACAAACATTTGCATTTTTAATACTTAAGTATTAATTCTTAATTAGGTGAGATAGATCTCGTATTTTTGCAAATAAAGTAATTAAGTAGGTAATCTACTATCGACCAAATTCAACCGTGACCCACCTCACTGATAGCTAATTTGTTTGAGTTATTTTTTATCTCCAATGTCACACTAAGGACGTGATCTATATTAAGCAGACTAGGTCTTAACTTAAAACAATATAATGTCAAAATCATAACTCAGAATAATATAAAATGTCTAAACGGGAAAATGTCTTAGTTTTCAATTTAAAGGGACACAAGGAATAACTAAATATAATTTTCCGAAACCATATTATGGATTGTTTGATAGCACTGCTTAGTAAATACGGCTGAGTTACATATAATCATAATAGATTTTTGCCGTTTTTGGGTATAATTTATAAGTTTTTAATAAATATAAAGCACCTTTCTACATGTAAATCAACACGCACTTTGTCGATTATTTCAATGTACGATGTAGTACAAGTTATAACCTGTCTTATTTCATATTCTTTATATTTTTAAATACAAACAGTTTTGGAAATGTTTGCATACTGACTAGTTATAGACGGTATTTGTTATGTCCTCGCAGTGGCAAGTTGAAGCTAAAACTAACTTCCCATCGGCGCCAAGTGTAAGCGTGTTTCGAACGGCGTGTTTACTGTTAAACAGCGGCTCTCAACCTTGGTGAAATGACTTTGAATGACAGAAAATGGATAAATATATCTAGAACTATTTTGCGTATAATTTCTGTACTTTAAGGACTATACTTTAAAGTAATAAAGAAATGATGTAATAAAGTAGATATTATCTAGTATAAGTAAAAAATTACTACATTCCGTAGAACAGCGGCAAAACTGGAACTACAATTACCTACTACAATACACAATCGCACATACAAATATGTATGCGAGTGTGCATGTTGAAAAAATACTTAAAAAAATAATCAAGTACAGTACTTCTGGAGAAATCGTCAAACATAGTGTGGAGGTTTAATTAAAAATCTTTGTTAATGAAGTCATCGTCGATGTTACGTACGTTATTACAGTGGAAAAGTCATTGTTATCGTTGTTGAAATTAACAAAACCTATATTAAAAAACATATGTGCAATTCACACGTTGTAGAAGTAAACCTTGAAAGTTTTTGGCTACAAGATAATAAGAGAGCCATGAACATAGGTAACACTGTATCTCATTATCTCACACGTTAAACCTTATGAATAAATTCGTGTCTGTCTCTTTTTACTGTCGCTTTTTTATTTCATAGACTTTCAAATCACAACGATGTTAAAGTAGTTTTCACTTAAAAAAACAATTTAAAATGAAGTATGATTTTTTACCTACCTAAATATTTATTGTAAAGCATTGTCCAGCCATAACGGTCGTCACAATTTGAGCTTCGCTGCACTAGAACGTTCATCTAACGTAAGCGATGACGCCAACTCTCCTTTGTTTGCCTTCTTATTTTGCCAAGCAAATTCGTTACAACAGAGTAAACGAAATTCTCAACTGAACGTTGTGTTGTTTTAAGGACGATTCACAAAGGAGTCAGATTTGTGCTACTTCAAATAGTAATTTAAAGTTGGTCCAATTTAATAGTACTAGTTGCCCGTCGCAACGGCCGAAATTCGACCGTAATTTAATTTAATAAACTAAACTTCATATTATCTAAAGTAGCACGAATATTTCTCAAATTCAAATTAATTGTAATAATTTTCAAGTTATTTTGAATGCACTCATTAAAGGTAAAAATAGCTTAATTTTGAATGCTTTGTGTTAAATGCAAGGTAGTGTGTGTTAATTTTTAGTTGATTTTATGTATGTTTTATGCATTATTTGAAAAAAGTATTAGTGTTGCGCAATCCTTCTTTACATCAACTATAACCGTGTGTAATTTAATACTCCTCCACCTGCGACAAGTATCTTAAAAACGAATAAGAAGTTTTTGCTTCCGGTATTAATATATAGATTTACAGTCGATAGTCGATACAAAAATGAGCTATAAATACTAAAAGATCTTTTTTATTTCTGAAACATTGTAAATGGTTGTAATTGTGTATTTATAATTTACTGTTATACTATGTAAAGTAAGCTGTAAGTTTTCCTAAGAGAATAAAATAAAATAAGAAGTGACGAGGGTTATTTAGATGGATGCTACATCATTTTAATTTATAAAAAAACAACTCCCATGTCTGGAATTATACGAGTTCATCTTACAACAAAAATCACTCCTTGTTTTATCTGGATATTGGATAGTGTCGCTTATTAGGAACAAATTCTCGAAAGTAATGAAGAAAGGTTTATTTTTTAGTAAATTAGCAGATTCAATGTCATGTAGATTTCTTTCAAAATATGATGACTATTAATAATCTCTATGAGAATCATTAAGCATTAAAAATAGTGTATCTGATCGCACACATTTATATGATCTAAAGCCACTAAACACTAAACATACAAATGTACTCGTAGCAAAATTTTCTGAAATTTAAGGTTAATAACCACCTTTCAAACAAGGCAACCTCACAGCAATGTACAGTTAGCACAACAACATACTAGCAGTGCATAGAGAGTACTCAAATTACTGGTATATCTATCAATAAATGAATCAATTTAAAAAAATAGCTTTGTTGTTTTACAGTATACTCGAAATACTTATATAAGCAATTCCTAAGTTTAAAGAAATTTAATTAAAATCGTACATGACTTAATTGGTTATAAATAATAAACGTATAGTTATACATTATACCCTTGTTACGCAACCCTAACGCTGATGCACAGCCCTAGTGCATAGCGACACAACCAGCAACTAGAGGAGCAGACGCAGTACCTTCAACCTCACCTATCTCGCTAACAGATAGCATTAGTTTCCCTTTCTCCCACTGATTCGATTTCACCCTACTTATAAGTGAAAATGTAGCAGTAATTTTTAGTTATAATTCAATATTATGAATGATTTTGAGTTCCTCTACGACCTGCGGTCTCCAACAACATAAATACCCTGTCATCAAAATCATGCTGCTTATTTAGTATGGAAAAAAATGCCTTGTACCTATAATTAAAACCCGTACAGTATCGCAAAGTACTACTACATAGCTTGATCATAACGACAACCTACTGAAATGGGTGTTAAATTTGTACATTACACATTTAATACAGCACCAAAATTGTTAGAATCAAGATTTTGAAAGGATTAATTTGTTCCATCATCAATTCATTGGCTACGCTCCGACATCAGCGTACATGTAGGTACTCGTATATCCACCCCTTTCAGAGCTATTCTGTCCTGAGCTATTCGCATCGCGAACACATCGGAATCATTGCCTATTCAAACGCTACGTACCGATTAAAGCGAGCCTTTTGCAATTGAAAAATGTGCACTGGATAGTACGTACTTTTAGAAAATAATGTTGCTTGTAATGATAACATTTTATGTATTTTTCACGCAACGGAGACGATATAGTTCAACTGATGGTAAGTGGTTATTGGTCCCCATTAATATTTCAATTAGCAGATACAACTGGAGGTCGACGAAAGGTTGGCATATATGGGTTGTTACCCTTATATACTGATTTAATATACCTTATAAAATTCCTTTTCTTCTCCTTCTCCTTGACGATCCGTGTGGCGGAGCGGTTACCACACTGGTTTGACGCGTTTGACGCGCAATGGGTTCCGGGTTCGATTTTCGGCCAGACAAATATCCGAATGATGAGTTGAAATGAAATAAAATGAAATGATATGAAATGAAATGAAATGTCTTTATTTTGCATAGGCCTTCGGGGGCGCTTACAAATTGTCAGTTACATTTTTATATATTTTTTTACACTACCACCGGATCGGAACACGACCTCAACTGAGAAGATCCGGCAAGAAACTCAGTGGGTCTTTTTTCTTTGTATATCTTTTTTTATTTTTTTTTTATTTGCCATCTTGTTTTTACATGGGTAACAAAAGTTAGCTCCAATATCCTGCCCTACACAGTTAAATTCATGTACTGGGTCTGGGTGTTTGTGGATGCTGCAGATGAACTTACAATACCTGGAAAATCAAGATTACGGATTCCTTTGAGCACACAATTTATATTTCGAGAGTTCTTACGAGAGTTTACTGCCTCAAAAGGCCGTCATTTTAGTTTGGAAGAGGAATAGAGCTTGAGCCCCTTAGACCTCCCAGGTCCGCCACTGGTTGAATACATTTTTCTTAATTGAAACTTTTTTAGCATATACTTGTATTTTATTTGGTATGCATGTATAGTACTAAATGCATACTTAAGCACGTCGTAGGATTCTGAAACAGGCAACCTTCGAAGCCCGAATTCTGTATACCTTTGTTTATACTACTCTTTAGATGAAATGTTCACCATAAAATGTATCTAGAAATGTATGAATTAAATTTCTATCATTAAATTTAATTCTTTGGGTAGATGCGGTACCCTAAAAGAGAAGACAAATAATTTAAGCCTCCATAATCATAATAGATTTTTGCGTTTTTGGGTCTTATTTGTAAGTTTTTCATAAATATAAAGCACAGACATTTCGACATGTAAATCAACACGCACTTTGTCGATTATTTCAATGTACAATGTAGTAGTAATAACCTGTCTTATTTCATACTAGCTTTTGCCCGCGGCTTCCCTCGCGTGGAATTTAGTCTGCCACATAAAGTTTGCAAGGTGGTAGAGCAATGGTTCAACCAGGGAGTTATCACCGCCGCACCTATTTCTACCGTGAAGCAGTTCTTGTGTTTCATTAGAAGGGTGTGGCGGCCGGCTCACTTTTATATGAGGCGATCATCAAAGTCCTCGAGAGTAGCAACGCATATGTGATTGACTTCAGATTGAACCCTTGCTCTACTTCCTAAATCTGTGTGTTCAAATTTCAAATCACAGGCACGTATATTAATTTGAATTAGTTTTGTCGGCAACGGATATTAATACTTATTCTGAAATTAAAAGTTTTAAGAAAGGGTCTCAAAACGCGTGACGGTTACCAACGCGCAGTTGGCTAGCGTGGTCAACTACGACCTAAAATACTGCTAATCTGACATATGTGCCGAGTTGTGTAACATTAAAAGGTCGATGACGATTGAATGACATATCTAACCTTTTCCACTGTTTCATTCTTATTGACCTTTTTTTTGTCGAGGGGGAAATCTTTAAAAGGTACCATACACCGTGGGAGCGACGCAGGGTTATCTCACCAGGACTCCGGGATCTTCAAAGGAACGCAACTGGAGTCCTCTGAGTGCATTGCCCCATCGGGCTCCTCCTAAGTGAGCGGCTGGGCCCACCACTCCATCTAGTCTTTACCACGATATGCGACCACACGTATACCACCATCCTTCCCGGGATCGCCTGGCTGGACTGTTCAAGCTCCTTGCATCCTGGCTCTCACGACAGCATGCGACCACACATGCTGACATCTTTCCTGAAGTTGCTGACTGGGTGTTTCGAGCTCCCAGTCTAGCCGCCCGCAACCCCGAAAGCCCCCTTTTAGTCGCCTCTTACCACAGACAGGGGATACCGTAGCCTTATTCTGATCCCGGAACTACAGGGACGTCATTCACATCGACCTTTCCCATTTTGTTCCGTGATTTATAACCATTTAAATATTAATTTCATAGAACTTCGTTGTATACGGCGGCGGCGCACGGCGCGTACTGCCGTACGCAATATGTTATACTCGTAATATCTTCTAAACTACTTATCCAATTTACATAGTGTTAAAAGTAGATTTAATCTGTATTAGATGCTTGATTTTTTGAAATCATTTATTTTGATAAGGATTAATATTTAGTTTGTATAAAACCCATGGAAACATCAACTTCATATTTTTAAAATTTTCAAAGTATAAAAAGAGTTATTGTGGGTTATACATAAAATATAGATATATGCTGTCGCGGACTTTTATTTAGATCTATGTGAGCCAAACAATCCCACCGTACATTATATTTGGATATCTCCAACGGTTTAGGCAGCGTACGTGAAGATAGCTCTCAGAGGACAACTTTTTTTGCGACTAAACTGATATTTCTCGTTATAGTATAACCTTATTACAAAAAAATCGGTATAAATTATAGTCCATGTGTTATTCTGATGTATAACCTATACTACTGTAAAGTTTCAACCAAATCCGTTCAGTAGTTTTTGCGTGAAAGAATAACACACACACATACATCCTCACAAACTTTCGCATTTATAATATTAGTAGGATTCTTTATATTTTTAAATACAAACAGTTTTGAAAATGTTTGCATACTGACTAGTTATAGACGGTATTTGTTATGTCCTCGCAGTGGCAAGTTGAAGCTAAAACTAACTTCCCATCGGCGCCAAGTGTAAGCGTGTTTCGAACGGCGTGTTTACTGTTAAACAGCGGCTCTCAACCTTGGTGAAATGAATTTGAATGACAGAAAAATGGATAAATGTATCTAGAACTATTTTGCGTATAATTTCTGTAATTTAAGGACTATACCTTAAAGTAATGAAGCAATGATAATATAGATATGATATAATTATAAGAAATGATGGAATATAGAAGATATTATTATGTAATAAAGAAGATATATTATGTAATAAAGAAGATATTATTTATTAGTAAGTTAGTATTAGTTAGTATTAGTAACAAATTACTACATTCCGTAGAACAGCGGCAAAACTGGAACTACAATTACCTACTACAATACACACTCGCACATACAAGTATGCGAGTGTGCATGTTGAAAAAATACTTTAAAAAATAATCAAGTACAGTACTTCTGGAGAAATCGTCAAACATAGTGTGGAGGTTTAATTAAAAATCTTTGTTAATGAAGTCATCGTCGATGTTACGTACGTTATTACAGTGGAAAAGTCATTGTTATCGTTGTTGAAATTAACAAAACCTATATTAAAAAACATATGTGCAATTCACACGTTGTAGAAGTAAACCTTGAAAGTTTTTGGCTACAAGATAATAAGAGAGCCATGAACATAAGTAACAGTGTATCTCATTATCTCACACATTAAACCTTATGAATAAATTCGTGTCTGTCTTTTTTTACTGTCGCTTTTTGAAGTGAAACTTCTTTATCGGGGTTGGAAAAAAATTTAGTGTAACATTTTTTCGTCACGCGCCATCTTTTTCTGTTACGCGCCATCTTTTTTTTTCGTTACGCGCCATCTTTTTCTGTTACGCGCCATCTTTTTTTTTTCGTTACGCGCCATCTTTTTTTTCCGTTACGCGCCATCTTTTTCTTATCCCTACCACGCGTGATATTTGATAGATTATTATAGATTAGATTATTAGATAAAGTTTAATAAAAGCCTTATATTAAACTTTATCTAATTTAACTTTATTTAACCAATTTCTGTAAAGTTGCATATAGTAAATTATTTTTTGAAAATAACGTCATAAAGAAGTTTCACTTCTTACGAGTGTACGCTAGTACACGTACACATTTTTTATTTCATAGACTTTCAAATCACAACGATATTAAAGTAGTTTTCACTTCAAAAAACATTTAAAATGAAGTATGATTTTTTACCTACTGTAAAATATTTATTGTAAAGCATTGTCCAGCCATAACGGTCGTCACAATTTGAGCTTCGCTGCACTAGAACGTTCATCTAACGTAAGCGATGACGCCAACTCTCCTTTGTTTGCCTTCTTATTTTGCCAAGCAAATTCGTTACAACAGAGTAAACGAAATTCTCAACTGAACGTTGTGTTGTTTTAAGGACGATTCACAAAGGAGTCAGATTTGTGCTACTTCAAATAGTAATTTTAAATTGGTCCAATTTAATAGTACTAGTTGCCTGTCGCAACAGTCGAAATTCGACCGTAATTTAATTTAATAAACTAAACTTTATATTGTCCAAATTAGCACGAATATTTCTCAAATTAAAAAAAATCAAGTTAATTTTAATGCCGGGTGCATTAAAATTAACTTGTTTTTTTTTAAATTAAAGGCGAAAAGTGGTTTAATTAGATAAGCAGCATTTAAAGGCAATAGCGGGTATTTTGACAAAGATATCTGACATTTTTTACCGTATGCGTTTTCATAGTAAGACACTGAATGTTCTATTTCGTTTATTATAAATGTGTTTGTGTCAAAGTCTATGTATGTTTTATGCATTATTTGAAAAAAGTATGAGTGTTGCGCAATCCGCAATTACATCAACTATAACCGTGTGTAATTTAATACTCCTCCGCCTGCGACAAGTATCTTAAAAACGAATAAGAAGTTTTTGCTTCCGGTATTAATATATAGATTTAAAGTCGATAGTCGATACAAAGATTAGCTATAAATACTAAAAGAACTTTTTTATTTGTGAAAACTTGTAAATGGCTGTAATTGTGTATTTATAATTTACTGTTATACTATGTAAGTAAGCTGTAAGTTTTCCTAAGAGAATAAAATAAAATAGGAAGTTACGAGGGTTATTTAGATGGATGCTACATCATTTTAATTTATAAAAAATCAACTGCCAAGTCTGGAATTATACGAGTTCATCTTACAACAAAATTCACTCCTTGTTTTATCTGGATATTGGATAGTGTCGTTTATAAGGAACAAATTCTCGAAAGTAATGAAGAAAGGTTTATTTTTAAATAAATTAGCAGGTTCAATGTTATATAGATTTATTTCAAAAGATAGTTATACTTTACCTTTTACCTGATGACTATTAACAATCTCTATGGGAATCATGTATAGCGTGTTAAGCGTTAGAAACTAGTGTATCTGATCGCACACATTTATATGATCTAAAGCCACTAAACACTAAACATACAAATGTAGCAAAATTTTCTGAAATTTAAGGCTAATAACCATCTTTCAAACAAGGCAACCTTATAGCAATGTACAGTTAGCACAACAACATACTAGCAGTGCATAGAGAGTACTCAAATTACTGGTGATATCTATCAATAAATGAATCAATTTATGAAAATAGCTTTGTTTTTTACAGTATACTCGAAATACTTATATTGTGATCGACGTAAGGTTGGCATATATGGTTTGGAATATATTGAGCAAAGCAATTCCGAAATTTAAAGAAATTTAATTACCTACAATTGTACATACCATAATTGGTTTTCATAATAATAAACATATAGCTACACCTTATACCCCTGTTACGCAACTCTAACGCTGATGCACAGCCCTAGTGCATAGCGACACAACTAACAAACAACCTGAGGATTTAACGCAGTACCTTCAACCTCACCTATCTCGCTAACAGACAGCATTTCCCTTTCTCCCACTGATTCAATTTCACCTAGTTATAAATGAAAATGTAGCAGTATATTTTAGTTTTAATTCAATATTATGAATAATTATGAGTTCCGCTAAAACTTGCGGCCTTCAACAACATAACTTCCTTGTCATCTATATCATGCTGCTAATTTAGTATGGAAAAAAAATCCTTGTACCTATAATTAAAACCCGTACAGTATCGCGAAGTACTACTACATAGCTTGATCATAACGACAACCTAACTGAAATGGGTGTTAAATTTGTACATTTAATACAGCACCAAAATTGTTAGAATCAAGATTTTGAAAGGATTAATTTGTTCCATCATCAATTCATTGGCTAAGCTCCGACATCAACGTACATGTAGGTACTCGTATATCCACCCCTTTCAGAGCTATTCTGTCCTGAGCTATTCGCATCGCGAACACATCGGAATCATTGCCTATTCAAACGCTACGTACCGATTAAAGCGAGCCTTTTGCAATTGAAAAATGTGCATCGGATAGTACGTACTTTTAGAAAATAATGTTGCTTGTAATGATAACATTTTATGTATTTTTCACGCAACGGAGACGATATAGTTCAGCTGATGATAAGTGGTTATTGGTCCCCATGTATATCTCAATTAGCAGATAGAACTGGAGGTCGAGGTAACGTTGGCATATATGGGTTGTTACCAATATATTATCAAATTCTTCCTTCTCTCCTTCTCCTTGACGACCCGCGTAGCGGATCGGTTACCATACCGGTTTGACGCGCAACGTATCCCGGGTTCGATTTCCGGCCAGACAGGTATCTGAATGATGAGTTTAGATTCGTTTGTGCATTCGTCTTGTGTGTGTCCATGGTACCAACGAAACTTGAGTTTTTATGCATAATACGAAACGACGGTTTTTATGCATAATACTTGTATAATATAGTGGAGAAACACTGATAATTTTAGATTTTTGACTTTAGGCGGAGAGAAGTTCGCCGGGTCAGCTAGTATAATATAAAAGTATCAAACGTGCAATCCACCTTGTGGTAACTAGCCGTTGTCGTCCATAGCCATTCATACCATAGATGCATCAGGGCCTTTAAGAACGAGTTGGATTACCTTGCATAAGCATCTCTCCCTTACCACATCACGCCAGAAATAAGTCTGACGATAGCACCGAAGTCATGCTACGATGGGTATCAACTTAGTACCTGTGTAATAATAATAGTAAATAATAATAATTTTTATTTCTTTTATAGTCTTAAGTTACAATCATTGGGGTCAGGAGCTACCTTTTAGGCAACGAGTGCCTGTAATATGATGCTCCGCTCTTAAGGTAGTTATTAGCTAAATGTAACTTAGGACATACTAATCTAAATAACAGAATATATAATTGTACTAATTTAATAATAATTATCCCCTATTTTATTGTGTTTGTGTGGGTGTGTGTGTAAGTGTGTATTCGGTGTGTGTGTGTGTGTATTTTGTCAATACATGATATGCAGAAGTAATTCTTTTTCTTCGTAACTAAGAGGTTGTAAATATTTTCTTAAAACAATTTTACTTTCAAAATAGGTCATTGAATATATTTTTAATTTTTTGTTAATTTTATTATATAGTTGAGCTCCACATCTATTATGTTGCAAGCTTGCATAAAATGGTTTTGTTTGAGGAATTTGAGTCACAACATCCTTTCTTCGCTTTTGTATTACATTATGGTCATATGATAGAGTTTATGTTCTGATACTTAGAGTATATTTTACATTTATGTATTCAGTTCCCGTATGTACCACTAAGTTGGAGGAAATGAGCGATAATTGTGCATAAAATTTAATTATTACCAGGACCCTCCCCTTACTGTTGCTGTACGTAGCTCGGAGTCGAGAAGATTTAGAGCAGTAATATTATAAATTCGGAATATAAGTACTCTCGTTCAATTTTGAGGGTGCACTTGAGAAAATTACGGAAAGGTGGTCTTATCCACTTCAGCTGCCACTTCCAAAGATTCGGATTCGAATTATTATCTGCATGAGGTTATTAAAATTGAGTTCTTTAAGAGCCACAAATTTTCCTACTTTCACTTTTAATTTATTCGTCGTCAACTCAACGCAGTCCCAAAGCTGGGCATGGATCTTCCCCTAGAGTTACTGGGTTTTAGGCCACCACGCATGCCTAGTAAGCAATTGTTTATTTATTTATTTGCATGGACATGGGTACACAGAATGTTCTACAGTAAAACGTTATATAAATATACATATCAGTTCGCCAAGATCCACCTGTCAAGGCATGCAAATTTATAAAATATAGAAATTTAAATTATATTAATGTACAATTATCATTATTATTATATAATCAGATAAATCATTAATATAATCAAATTATTACAATATTTAATTTATAATAAAAGTATTATGTCAATCAATAAAATCTTTGTCAAATTCAGATATCTAATAAATTACACACAATTCAATATCGTACAATGTCATATATTAGAAATACTACTGTTGACGTCACATTTCTTTGAAAAATATTTTTTTCATCATTGTTTCTTTTATAAAAAGAAATTTTAATACAAGAGTATATTATCAGAATTTAATTTTGACAGCTTTGAAGTATGCTTGCCAAGGATTGAAATCTTGATGGCCTTGGTATTGGGGCAGAAACTACTAGGCTACAGCTTGTATCCCTGCAATTCTAGAAAAATAATAGAGGTAGGGTATCCTTTGCCTGTCGTAAGAGGCGACTAAAAGGGAGCGTCCAGAGTTGCGAGCGGCTAGAGTGGGAGCTCGAACCGTCCAACCAGCGATCCCGAAAACGCGCTCAGAGGATTTCGGTTTGAGATTTGGAGATCCCGAAGTCCACTTCCGTTCACAGTGCACAGTCCACTTCACAGTGCCGAGGACGGCCACCAAGAGGGTTTTAGGAAGTTGGAATCTCAAACAATCCAGTGTCGCTACTACGATATAAATTTGGAGTAGTCCACCGCAAAAACAAAAGAAGGATAACGCAGCTTCACTTTATGCAATTCAATTAATTGGAAGACGTGGCATTGTTTCCAGATAGCGACATTCAAACGAGTTTATAAATTTTAGTTAAGATGTGGAACCTCAAATTAATCTAAATGAAGCAGTGGAGGGTTCCTATTAATTATTCAAATTACTTCCTTTATTTTTACTCGGATGTTATAATAAAAAATAATTCTTCATAATTTAATTCTTATCTACTGCGTCAAGACCATATCTAAGAATAAATTTCGTAAATTATTCATGAGGAAAGTTTTAACTGCGACATGATTTTAAAACCGACATTTGTAAGCCGCTACGCAATAATTTTGTAAAGTTTAAACGCTTTCAGTACTTCCCTGAAGCTATATACGAAGTATAATAATATGATATTTCCCGTCGTAACTTAAAAAGTTTAATTAACATCTTAATGTAGTTTAAAGTGGAAATTCACAGTCCTTCCTAATTTTATCAAATTATACGAATTTCTCATACAATAACCAAAAAGTGATAATTTAATATCATAAGTTTTAAATACAAAGCAAACAAAAACTTAAGAGAAACGCCTCTTCAATACTTTTATAACTATCACTCAGCAGAGTTTGTTTAATTAAAATTAGAACTGAAATTTATATATCATAGGTCAAAAGCTGTAGCACGCTCTCATGCAAATATAATTTGATAATTTTAGTACATGTGGAATATTCTTGTTTCATATTTTTTTATTATTATTACGGGTCGACCCTGTGTCATGTATCATTATTATCCCCTATTTTATATATTTTTACAGTAGCAAATCGTAAATGCATGTGTTTTTTATCATATACAAAGAAATATCAAATAAGCGGACTGAATAGTCCGCCTGATAGCAAATGGCTATCCATGGACATCTATAATCAATTCAAGGTAAAATAATAAGTCTAATGAGGTTTCCCACCGATGCTTTGCCTCCATCTGAGGACTAAGTGGGAACGCCTAAGTATTTTCCTCTTAAGTTGAAAGGTAGTCTTTCACAGAAGAACACGGTAGCGCTTAATACTGCTGTTATAAGATAGAAATAGTTTTAATGGTGATATCATC